>JAKWJD010001757.1:62365938-63565938 GCA_027705065.1 Solanum peruvianum | reverse complement strand
TTCAAAGTATTTGAGTTTCATTGTTAGTGTCCTCGATTTGTCCTTTACATAGAGCCACATAGGGAAGAACATAGACTTCTGAATGGGATCTATGTTATGTTTTCGCTTTATTGCTAAAATAATTTTCACTTTCCTTTCTTTTGTTTGTCCCAAAATCAAGCTCAATTTTCTCATGATTCTTATTTTTATTCACTAGTCATTACTGAAATAAGTAGTGCTTAATACTTTTCAATCTCAAAAGTCATATGGAGCCAGTTTTAAACCTAATATACTCACACCTTAAGAAGTTACCTCTGAGTCTAGTTTGGGCCCAGTTTTCTCTAAACCAACATATAATCATGACATCCATGTGGGGTCAAAGTAAGACTACAAACTGGGGATAGAGGGAGCAGTTTTCAAAACATGGAACTCTTATTTATGTTGGTGCCTTATGTCCAAACATTGCCTCTTTCACATACATATTAAATATTTGTTTGGACGATGTCCATTTATGAAAAAACTGTTAGTAGGAGTGTGTTTCCTTAATACAAAAGGGAGCGAGCTTTGTTTCCTTTCGATCATTAAAATGCAATACATCAATCTAAATGAGTGTTCCAGATTGAAGGAACTCAATCAGAAAAAGGAGGGACTCTAGTTAGGGATATGCAGCGAATCTTCGCTTATGGAACTAAGATATTAATCTTGTTTGGAATTTCAACTTCTGCCAATTTACAAATGTGGCAGTCTCTCATCCAGAGTAGGATTATTTTATAATTTTTTCAGACTCAATGTGATAGTCATCAAGCTTTCCTTGTTCTCCTTGAACAGGACAAATGGAGAAATATGTGTATTTACACTGCTGGACAAGGTTCAAAAGATAAATCTATAGTTGTTCGTACAAGACCAATGGAAATAGATGCATTTGTGCCTTCCCCTATTCAAAGTCTTCCACCTATTTCTTCAGCATTTGAGAATGAAGCCATCGAGGATTCTCCCGACGTCCAACCAGAAGGCGTGAATGCTCCAAAGTATGTGGGTTTTAGTTTCTTGTATTACTTGTACGCTTAACTATTTCATTGTGTATTTTTTTTAAACTGTTCTATAATTTTTTTTAATAACCGACTACTTTTCTGTTGAATTTATCAAGGCTAACCAACTGTATGCATGTTTACTATTTAATAAGTACCTCCAGGGAACAATTTTTTTAAAACAAGCTTTTTAGTGTTTTATTGATCAGAAGCATCCAGCAGCGCCTTGCCGGTTTAGAATTCGAACACAAAATGGCCATACTTAAGCAATTCTTCTTCTTCTTCTTCTTTCTTAGTTGAATTTCCCCTTCTCCGGACGCTAGACGGTAAATCATCTTTCTTCTTCTTTCTAGGTGTGGAGTGGGGGGGGGGGGGTAGAGGAATTAATTATAATTTTTAAAGGAGATGTGAAGGAAATTTCTTCTCTACTCCTGATCACCCTCAACTCTTCCTCCCTACACCTCTCCAAGCAAAGGGTATGAAGGATTTAGCAGATTTCTTAGGATAAGTGTAAAGTTTTTGTTATCAGTTTTTGCTCATCCCAGTGTCCGATATGGACTGTGAATCCCCTCCCCATCATCCTTTGGATGATGTATTTTTGTGATATTTGAAATACCTTCATTATAAAAAGGATAAGGAGAGAAAGGAAGTCAACTGAAACGAAAGAAGAAAGAGCTGAAAATGCATTTGTTCTTGTATGACAGTACTGGGTGATCTTTCATTATCTAGAAGTCAAATATATTTAATAGGACCTTTGGCAAAGCTGTTGTACAGTCTGCTATTTGCATTAGTCTTGTATTCTTCTTTTCTTCCCCTAAATGCTATACTATGTAAGGTCAAAATTGGAATGATGTAAATTGAAGTGGGGAGAAGCAAATAACTATTACGAAAATAAATATTTGATTATCTACATGCGCCATATTGAGGTTGATAAGGTATATTGCATGTTTTGGGCTTGGAAAGAATTGTTATAGTCAGTCTTTGTACTGCACACTTGAACTTTCTAATGAGAGCATGTGGATCTGAATTTAAAAATGCTTAGATAGAAATCTTTCTCATCCTGCTTGTATGATTATTTTTGTAAGTAGCCGATCTACTGATCCATCTTTATACCAGTTGTCGAAATTCAAACTAATTTATGCAAGTTTGCTGGCTTTCATTATATTGATATCTCTGCCATACTTCCAGGTATAATGATATGATCTTTGAAGCTTTGTCATCCATGGGGGATTCAAATGGATCTGATCTTGGTGCCATTGTAGGATTTATTGAGGTAGCTAGATCAGCTTATCGTTATTGCATTTAAACTTCCTTGGAAAGTCGTGCTTTATGTGACTTCATGATCATCGTGTTGACATGCTTGGTTGTGCTTCTTCTGCTTTTCAGTTGGCATCATAATGATTTCAGACTTTAAGAGGTCATTGAATTAGTCAATGCATGTTGAATTCTATATCAAATGCTTTAATTTCATAAATATCAACCTTTTTGCCATGTATACTTTCTTAGATTTCTTGAGCCATATATGGAGGCAATTCACTTTAGCAAAGAATACCTTATAATTTTTTTTTGCAAAGAATAGTTCATTAGAATTAGCAAAGAATACTTGTGCTTTATTTTCCGACAAATACTGGTTCTAGGTTTTGCTCTCTATTTGCTTTCAAAAGTTCTATGACAGTTCATGTGAAATTTCCACGATGTTCAATTTCTATTGGGGGTTTGTGCTAGGCCCTTAAGGTTCTTAGTATCTTTCTAAAAAACATTGAAATTTGCCAAACCAGATAGGTTTTCCCCTTTTCAGCTTCTTTCTTTTCGAAGTTAAATATGATTTTTTGAATAAATACAGATATGTCAACTTGTCTTTCTTCGTTAATCTGTGAACTTATGCTTCTGTGCGGTACAAGTCCCCAAGGGAATGACATAGTGGTTGGGGCATGGTACTAATTACAATTATGACATTTTGTGTGAGCCCTCTTGCTTGATGTCCTATAAGCTTAAATATTAAACACTTAACAACTCAAATAGAGGAAGTAATGTCCTCTTGTTTATATTTTTTTATTTGTTGATATGTCAAACTCTTGCATACGATCCATTGTATTTTTCTTAAAAAGGAAAAACGAAAAAGAGAAAGGCTGCATGGTCTTCTGGTAACTTTTTGTGACAATTCCATTTTGATTACGATTACCATTGCACTTAAACTTTACAAAGGAAGTTGACTCTCTATTCTTACTGCAGCAACGACATGAAGTACTACCAAACTTTAGAAGAACCTTGAGTTCCAAGTTGAGAAGACTGGTTGCGCAAGGAAAACTTGAAAAGGTAAATAGTCTCTGAATTCCTTAAAGTAAGCTTCCGAGAGTAATAATGTCTTCATTTTTTACAGCCTATCTCACGTTGATGAATGACTTTACTTGTCTTACCATGCAACTTGAGGAATCTCGACAAATGTGGTTCTATTGTTTTTTTTTTTTGATGAAGTAAATGTGGTTCTATTGATGCGTCTAATGCTCCGTTACGATTATTGCATCTTGAAATTGCTTTCAGTGTTATGTTATTTGTGGAAAATCTTCACCAATTATTCATCAGCGTATAGTTGATGATGAATCTTCTAAGTAGTAGTCACTGCACATGGCTTAAAGTCAGCAGCCATTGATTTATTAAGCCTGATACTAGACTTTTTAAAAAATGAAGGGTGAAACAGGTTATTTCCAAGTTCTGACTTGCAAAGTAGTTGCAGAGCCTTCGATTGGAATTCTGTTCTTTGTATTTCATGGGGTGATAACATCTTATATCCAGTTCTGTGTGACCGAAAACAAAGCTAGAGGGAAGTATAATCTTTTGGCACTTGAAGACAAGGATACCCTGTTACTCTTTTGTAAACAAAAGGGTGGGGTGGGGGTGGGCGGATTACAAATATAGTCTTCGCACTTCCGAAACCCAGAAAAATCTTGCTTTGGAACACTTCTTGACATTAAGCTTAGCATTCCTCTCTATCTATTTTTTTTTGAAACTGATAACTTTAGTCTATATATCCAAAGGTATACTACAACAAAAGTGTAGTTCCCGTTCAAAAGTTTTGCAACTTACAGAATTAAAGTCTTAGTCTAAACTGCTACCTATTAACAATCTAGCACATCATAGATATCTTCTGTCCTAGTTAATATATCTTGTTTACACCAAAAATAGAAAAAAGCTAAGCAGTCCATCTTGATCTTCTGTAAGCTATTCTGCCTATTTTCAAAACTCCTGCTATTTCTCTCTTTCCAGATTGTCCACCAAATACATGCCGGGACAAGTTTCCATCTCTTCTCCTTGTCAGAAGCATTGTCATCTCTATTCCAGCTGCTCAGGATTCCTTTAATGCTCCCTGGTTTCACCCATCTTTCTATTTAATGAATTGCAGGTCCAGAAGTGCTATAAGATGAAAGATGCAACATCAGAAACCAATATATCTACTCCAAAACAAAATGATGTCCGGTCATGGCCAGTTCCGAATTCAGTTCCAAGACAAAGTGATGTCCTGTCTTGGCCAGTTCCGAATTCAGCTCCTAAACAAAATGATGTCCTGTCATGGCCAGTTCCAAATTCGGCTCCAAAGCAAAATGATGTCCGGTCACGACCAGTTCCAAATATGGCTTCAAAACAAAATGATGTCCGGTCATGGCAAGTTCCGAATTCGGGTGTAAAAGTCTCCAGTGGAACAGCAGAAGAAGCTGCTAGGATTGCTGCTGACATAGTTGCTGATGCAGAAAATAAGCGTTGCTTGGAAGTTGCAGCAGTCAGAGATGCAGAAATGAAGCTAAGAATGGTTGACGATGCAGAGTCAATGTTACAAATTATCAAAGAGATCTATGAACATTGTAAGTATTCTGGTTGTTACCTAACGTGATAAATTATGCATGGTTGGTTTAGTTTTTTGATGGTTCAGTATTTAAATGCAGTGATTTCCCAATCTTTGGGTTGGATTTGCTAATTGAACAAAATATTCCTTTTCTTGTTGCCTTTGTGGTGTTATTTCCAGGTTCACAAGGTGAAATTATTCTCTTGGCTTGATCAAAATGTGCAATGGCTTGTATATACTGCTCGTTGATGCCGAGATGCTTTTCGTTTTCTGATAGCAGTTGGTTCCAAACTTTAGGGTGCCAACCTATTTACTTTCCTTTAGAAGTATACTTGAGAAAAATAATGGAGCTTCAGAGACTATGATCGTTGATATCTTGTGTATCCTTCCCAGTTTAAGCTCTTTAGCACAAACTACAGACTAGGTTATGTTTCAAATTTCAAAATCCAGTTCATAGATTTGCTATTTGACCTTTTCGCTTATGCTTTAGCGAGAGGAAGCTATATAGATAAGAATTTTAACGTTATTGGCATACACAGTCAACAGCTCTGTGGAGATATTGTTTTGCAATAATTTTGGGATGCTAGTTAAACTATTTCCTGGAACCAAATTTCAACGTGCTTTGGGTTTTACTTCTTAGGCTTTAAACAATTCACCGAATGACTAACCAGGAAACACACTTTGTGCACTGGGTAAAGTGCTCTGGATACAGGTACAAGTGTTCGTCAACAAAGTGAATCAACTTCACTCCTGTTATTTCAGAAACAGCCTCTCCATCTACAAGGTAGTGGGGGTAAGGTCTGTGGTATGTTGTTGCATTTACTTTGAAACTGTGACAGTGATAAAATTAACTATGAGCTACAAAATAGAAATGTTGTTAGAGTAACTTTAAAACTGTGACTGTGATAAAATTGTATCCCCTTTTGATCACAATGAGTTACAAAATAGAAATGAAAAGCTCTTCAAATTTTTATGAAGTATACGTTTTGCTTAGTATATAGTAATTCTTAAGATGCTAAAACTCGTTAGGAGTCGTCTGCTTCTCCTGCGTAAATCAGCTATATATATCATGCTAAGAAAAGTTGCTTTCAGTTCTGTAGCTACAAAAAGAACAATAGAAAGATTTGTCTGAATCTCAAAGGATGAAGTAGCACAAACTAAGCCCAATTACGATCCAAAATATTTCTGAAGGTGGTATAACACTGCTTTATTAATGTCAACTTTAATCAAGCAAGTAATGGATTTAGGAAGGACATAGAAAGATGTGATAGTTTACCCACAAAAAGAGTTGAACTGGTACTTATCCATAGTTACAATGGAACAGGCAAGATCAGGAACTACAAAGTCCAGTTGAGAGGGACAAGAGACAGATAGAGCAAAATATAGAGTTCTACATCGAAACAAAATTACCAAAAATTGCTGCTCTGTCCCCAGTAACAAACAGTTTTGTGAACTCCAACTACAAGAGTACAAGCCCAAGCTCTGATGATCTTAAAACATGCTTTGTTCGATAATTGTAGAGATAGTAGTGGAGTTTCCCATCACCGGGGCCAAACTTCAGTTCCTTTAAGAAACTATCGTTCTGCATAACATCTAAGGCATTGAAAACATCAAAGTCCTTCTGCTTTGCCACAATAAGGGCATCATTCATCAACTGAATCAATGGAGTCTTTGTAGAGACATTGTAATACGAATAAGCAGCTTTTAGAGTGGTATGATTCTGGTTACCAAGAATTGATGAAGGGAGTGTGTAAAAACTGCAGAAGTCGGTGATTTCATGAGTTTGAGGACTTTCAACCAGATAACTGTCAATAACACCTTCCTTTGGCAGAAGCCAGTGTTCCACATCATTTTCATCAAAGTCAGGTGCAACCACAAACTGCTTCAAGTAATTCCTGAGCAATCGAGTAACTGCAGGAACATCATGGGGCTCCATCTTCCTGAACCCAGGTGTGACAGTCTGATCAGGTAACTTATACAGCTTTATTGTTCGGCTCATTGTCATCCTTGCACCAAGCCTGGAAAACCCAACATCAATTAGTTTCTTTGGATTCAGAGATCTATGCCAATATTGACAGGTTGATACAGGTGTTGGTAGGACCACCCCAGCTGTATAAGCAGCTTGCCAGATATTCTCCATATGAACCCTCCTTGTGACCTCTTTTATCATGACAGGAGCAAGTCTTTTTGATCTAAGTTTCTTATGAACACAAAGGAAATTGATCTCTGCCATCATCACAACATTATCTCGAACGCGTATCCTTGCAGGTACCCCTGTAATAAAAGCAACCAACTTTTTTGAGGTCTTCACTCTGACTCCAATGTGCCAGCTCCTATAGAATCCTGGAGGGCGAAGTGCCCACCGAAGAAATTCTTTGGAGTAATTGAACCTAAACATGTTCTCATCATCCTCAACATAGTTGTTTGTTAGGAGAACATAGACTTCATTGCACATCTCCTCCGAGTCCATATCACAGGTGGTCCACTCATACTGACTTGGAAGGTTGTAAGGCTCCTGCTTAACTTCTGACAGAGGAGTTGGAGGTTCAATGGGGCCTTCAGGCAAGCTTGAATCCCCAAGATCCTTGAACTGTCCCACTGGTTGGGTCTCCCAGAACTTATGTCTCTTTGCAAGCGACAGAGATTCTTGGACCTTTCGTGCCAAGGAATCAATGGCCTCATTACCATTCTCTGGAGCTAAATTATCATCAGAACTTTGGTTATGGTTCTCGGTTGACTTACTGTCGTCAGCCATTTCACCAGCTTCAGTGTATTATTCTCTGTCAATACATCATAAATTCAAAACCCAAAGCAAATGACTAAAAGAATAAGCAACAAAATACAATATAGTGGTGAGAGAGATCTGGATATTTAACTAAGCATCAGGGGGGATTAAAGGGGTTGTGGCAAGTACTTTGACGGAATCAGTTAACAATCTTATTAAGTGAAGTTTCTGAAGACAACAAAAGAACCATGCACTTAACTCATTTAGCTTTTTGGTGTAAAACAAATTCAATAAATAACATAGAAGTTCTTCTCAAATGTTATTAGCTTCCTCTGTTTTTTAATAGATGAATAGAATTGTAACCATAAAGACAGTTTTTGCAGTAAAATGAGAGTTCCAGCATCTACTTGATATCAAATGAACAAAAGTCACTTGTCTTTATATGTATGATTTAAACAAAAAAAAGTAGCCCTAATCAGCTCAACTAGGCACCATCCCTCAAACATCTTATATATTATGTAAGGACATTTTCTATTTGGTAATTGTGGTGTTCGTGCCAGACTAATTCCACGGGATTCCTGTCTCCTGATACCTCCACCTCCCACGAGGAACAAGTAATTCTGTTCGACAAGACTAGTGGATTTCACTTAGTTACAACTAACAAGCAAGAATACTAATGAAGAATCCACCATACACAGAATCCATCAGAATATTAAACTGATGGATTATCATATAACAACAGGCACAGGTATTAGATCAAAGTTGATTGTCTCCAAGAAACTAAATAGTAGAATAAGCTGTATTCTAACTCTTAAACGAGCTTGAATAGCTAGTTTACCAGCTAAATTACATGTTCTACAGAAACCAAATCAAACATCATTTTCCACTATTGCATGACTTCCTATTCAAGCTAACACACACTTTATCCAAAATCATGCAGAGTGTGCTAATATATAAGAATACAGCATCAAAGCAAGATCCAAAATTCCACAATTTCAAAATCAAAAAATCAATCAACATCTTCTACATATAATAACGAAAACAATAGAATTTATTTTTCCGAGAATGGGACAGAATCAAGGAATCAAACCTAGCAGCGTCTTCGAATCCTGGCCGGCGACGGAGATCTAGGGTTTCAGAGCCGTACTGAGTTACCTGCAGGCGCACCGGAGAAAGCAAAGAACATGAAATTGTTGAAATTGGAAGAATCGAAGCTATGGATGGGAACAATATGAAACATTGAAATGGTTGAAATGGGAGATGGGCCTTATTTTCCTTATGGGCCCTTGTTCATTCTTCTCCTTTGGGCCGGGTTTACACAAATGTCCAATCTACCATTTAAATTTGGGCCCTTATTTTAAAAGTTGTGCAAATATAGCACTTGAAATTAATGATTTTCAAAAAATGACTTTATAGGTCGAGGGAGATCTTGAACTTTTGACTTCGATTGTACGTGAAGAATACGTCAAAGTTTAAACTTTTGACCTTAAAAGCTTTGCCCCTGAGGGAGTAAAAAATTTAAGATCACCCGTTGTTAAGGCCATTTAATGTAATTTCTTGTAAAATATTAGGTAATTGTTTTAAGTTGACAAATCTTTAGACCAGGATCATATGTATTTTCACGGGATCTTCAATTTGGTTGACGTAATCTAAAAGGTCTTTTTGAGTGAAATGTGCATTGGAACATTTCTCCTCTAAGATAGAAGTACAATCTCATATATTTTTTTCTCTTTAAATCTCACTTTATGGGACTATACTCTGAATATATTATAATTATGTATTATTTTATCTAGAAGGTTAAGATTATTTAGTGAATAGTTTTTTCAAAAAGAGATGCCTAGCAAGAGTTTCTTCTTATTTTCCTATTTTAAGGAGGAGATGATGGGAAGGTCCAATAAAGGAAACTTTGTAATTGCTATTAATTACAAGCTCAATAAGGTTGGGTATGTGAATAGTACAAAAAAGTAGATAAAAAGAGAGGAAACATTTGCTAAGATACCCAACATATCAAGTGGGACTATTACTATGGAAATATAGTTTACCAAACTATGTACTATACATAATTACATCAATTATTTTCTTGAACAAGTGATGCTATACACTTCAAGTTTACAGCCAACTAGTATAGTGGTAATCAATTGAGTACACCATTTATGATGCCTTTGGCATTAACCATATGTAATCATTCTCAACTATTTCATATTTTGTCACACAGTACAAAAAAGTAGCCAAGAGACAGATTTGCTTGCTTAATGTTGAAGCAACAACTATAGGACCTTTTAATTAACCCCCCAAAAAAAAAAACTAGTATAATTTTGGGTGTCTTTGGCGTGAATTAATAATACTCTCTCTGTTCCTATTTATTTGTCCATATTTTAATACTCTCTCTGTTCCTATTTATTTGTCCATTTTGACAAATTAAGAAATGATAAAAAAAAATTCCATTATACATCTTTTGAACTTCTTGAAAATTTCTAAATTTTAATTCATCATTTTTGAAACCATAAATAACAATGATAAAATTGTAACTTCACTATGTTAATTATTGTTATCTTAATATGTGTGTCATTTCTAAAGTGGACAACTAAATAGGGACAAGAGGGAGCAAGTGGTTTTCTTATTTATTTTTAGGCGTTTGTTTAATGGGTAGTAAGAAAAGAAATATTGTTTCAAGAGCACTATTTATGTATAATATAGATAATATTGTGAGACTGAACCCAATCTCGACTTGAGACTCGATTCCTGACTTCGAGTTGAAGCCCGACTTAAATCTCAACCTCCACTCAAGACCTAACTCTATTTTCAATCTCGACTCTGATGTGGATTCAAACTCCTGACCCTGATCCGATTTTTTACCTCGATGCTAACTCAGGATATGACTCTAACCCGAGTTGGGAGTTCAAACCCGTGTTGGGATCGAGAATAGAGACCCAAAACTTGAACTGGATAACGAGGTTGAAATACAGTTTTAATTTTATTTATTATTTTATCAACAAAAATTATTTTCCTTTAATATGAAGAAAAAGAACCTATATAAAAATATCTAAACCCGCTAAATATGAGAAATTAAGAACATATTTCCATTCACATCCAACGCACCCTTTATGTTTTGTCCTTTTACACATCTTTTCTCGTAATTCATGGGACAATGATGTAGAAAGGAAGATTTTATGTATATATTTTAACAAGTCAAAAATATAATCGAGTCGCAAATAAATTAATCTAAACACATCATTTAATTGTGTTACAATTTTGATCCAATCGAACACAAAGTTCGATGTTACGTCATCTTCCCTTTCCTGACCTTCTTTCTCACCTAACCTAATCCATTTAAGTATAACCAAAATACCAAATTAGTTATATTGCTAATTTAACATTAAACAATTTTTACGATTATCAATTAATGTTAATTACATATGAAAACAAGCAAGCTTATTAAAAGTAGTTTTAGATCAGACTTCCTTTTTAATAACTAACTATCAAATTAAAAGTCCATATAAGCTCTTACTTATTTGATTAGGATTTTCTACCTACTCATTTCAAAAATAGACGGCTCCCCAATGATATATATTATTTAAAGTTTATTTTGCGTATGCATAATAATTATTTGTACTATATTTTAAATCATACGTTTTAAACTTTTCTATTTTAAATTTTGTGTTAGTTAATTAAATATATCACACATAAATCAAAACGGATAGAATAACGAATAACACTTCATAAAGTATCCAACTTAATAAGATAATCTAGTGTTGACACCAATTTTGGTCCAATGGTTTTGAAACTAAACATTTTGAGTCAAATACAACAAAAAAAAATCTTCCTATCCCACATCTTTTCTCTAACATTTTCAATTTTTGCAAAAGTCCCACATCGGCATTTTATCCCTTTTGAGGATTTTTGGGTCTCTATATAAACCACTTCATTCCATATTTTAGAGGGGAGGGGAATACAAAAGAATACTCATACAATTTTGAGAATTCTTGGTTCCATAGTTCAAAAATTTTAAAAGTGTTTTATTTTGTGGGTTTTTCGAGTTGAGGAGGTGGAGTCGTCTCCTTCAAACTCATAGTTCCGGTTCGCTGCCCAGAACCAGGTAAACTTTTCTCTTAGCGTTGTTTTATTTTATTCCAGCTCTTTTATGTTTTCTGTTTATTATATGTAGCTTGTTTTATTTTTATTTTTTTAGTTTAATGTAGTTGTAAAGTTAATTAATATTTGTGTTTATTATAGTTTTAATATTAGCATTATTTTATGATTTGATGTTCATTTATTTATTATTATTTTAAAATTGTTAGTCAACTATTTGCTATCTTAAATTTTCAGGATTTTGTTATTATTCTATTTTAATGTTATTTTTAATTTTTATATATTACGTTATTGTTGTTTCCATTTCTAATTATGTTTTAGTTTGGTTGATTGTTTTTCATATTATCTTGGGATAAGTTTGTTATGTTTTGTTGATGTTCAGGTTATATTAAATTTTTATTGTTAATTTGGGCCGATGAAAAATCTATCCGTCGGGTTTAGAGGCCTCCTCATTTCTAAAAGACGGAAATTTTAATTAAAGTTTATATATTTTGTATGTTGAATGGCCGATGAAGAAATTACCGTCGATTTCCAAGGCCTCCCATGTTAGTAAGACGGATTTTTGTTTTTTAAATTATTATTTCATATATTCAGCTTCATTCATTTTTATTTATTACTAACACTTTTACTAAGTGTGTTTACAAGTACCCAAGACTTGTTTCATTGATGTTATTAGAAAAGAGTTCGAATTATATTTTACAATTCATTATTTTGTATATATCGATGCTAGGCAAACCTTATGCCGTTTCTCATTTTGTTGTTTTATTTTATTATTGTTTATTGTATATTATATTGTTGGTATATTATTGTTATCTTCTCAATTTGAAAAAATAAACTCAGTCGGGAACCACAGTTTTGGATTTCGAATGGTGCCTAACCCCTTCCCTTCGGAATAACTTGAACCCCTTACCTAGAATTAAATTGGTTTCGTAGACATCTCTTTTTCGTATATTAATAATTGGTTTCCTAGTTTTCCTAAAATTAGGTGGCGACTCCCTTTTCCCTTTAACCCCCTTTAATCCCTTTAACCCCTTACCCGTTTTTAAAAATTCAATTAACTAATTCTTTTTTTATTGAGTCACCGCAACGCTGCTCCAATTCAAAGGATGTCAACAGAATGGCGACTCTGCTGGGGAAATCAGAGGTTCTAACCATTATGGGTTTATTTTTCAAATTGAGGATACTTTTTTTTATTGTGTTATTCATTATATCTTGTATATTTGTTGATTGTTTGCATATTGTACTCAATATTGATTTATTATTTTTTGTATATGTCATTATATGCACAACATTTATTCCGTCAAACGACACCTAATTTTTTATTTACTTAAAGGGCGATTGCGGGTTCGCAATCGTTCGTTAACCAAAACTTTCTCGGGGCACCCTGACGAATGTAGTTGACTACTGGATAGTCACGGCGTCGTTAACTGTCTCAACCCAAGTAGTCCGCTTGGGTCACCTATCCACAATATACAAAGCCCACTCTTAATCATCTTGTATAGAGGGAAGCCAAAACCTTATATTAAGCATGACACAATTGTTTGTATGTATGTGATATACGTGTTGTATATATGTTGTATAATAGTTCATTATTTTAAAATCACTTTTGTTAACCTAGTTTTAAGAATATTCATAATTCAAGTCCAATTTTTTGAAGTTAAATGGTTGGAACTACGTTTGACCTGATTCCTACTTCAACGGGATACGTAGGCGCCATTAAGGCTCGGTCATCTTCCCCGTAAGTTTTCCAAATTTTAAGAACAGAAACTGGGGCAAAATTTTGGGGAAGTCTCCAAAATTTTATAATGGAGATAGTTGTTACAATATTAAATACCGGAGGTTTGTCGAAGCTGAAACAGGGGCAAAATTTTTTAGGAATGCCCTCAAAATTTTCACCAAGATTGTACGCAGACTCCAGTATTTAGGAGGCTTCACTCCGAGTTGGTTTGTATATTTTGCATTAATTTTTTGTACATAATGTCACAATCATTGTATATCTTTGTTTTTATTATATTCCATTGAAAAAATTAGTTTAATTGACATTTTTTAAAGTTTGGGTAGTCCGCCCTTCAATGCGACTCATTATTTACTTATTTTATTTTTGTTACTTTTGTTGAATTTGGGTGGTCCGCCCTTCAATGTGATTCACTGATTTCTTCATTCTTGTTAATTTCATTTTTAAGTAATTAAAAAATATTTTGTTAAAGTTGGGTTGCCCGCCTTTCAATGTGGCTCATTGGTTTTTATTCTCATTTTTTTTCCTTTCAAAAAGTAATTGTTGTTTATAAATTTTATGTCATATTTGGACGAACTACGCAGACCTGATTCTCATCATTGAGATACGTAGGCAGCCCTTTGAGGGTTCGGTATTTCTTTATTCAAAAGATCTTTATTTTTATTTCTTTAATGTTTATAATTGTTAAATCATTTTTTTGACTTGGTAGATGCCAACACAGTTCAAGTGTGCATGTGAAAATAATTTGTACAATAAAGAAGATTGACTTCTTGTTAAACCATGGATTCTTTTGGTACCTCTCATTCATACTTTGTTACACTTGCAAATGTTGTCTTGTATAAATTCAAGATTAGAACAAAATCAGATTCATTGTTTCATGTGCATTGTGTTGGTGAGTTTTGAATCAAATTCAATTATTTTGCATTGTTGATCTAGAACTTGACCTAAATGTTATTGAGGCGAATTCTGAGTAATGTATGATTTGAAAAATGATTGTAGGCCTTCTTTGATCCGTTTGAGCCTTTCAAAGCCTACCAAATGATGTTAATCCTTAGATGTCCCCACTTTGAGCCTTAATCCTTTTCTTTGGACAACTACATCTTAGCCTATACCTTTCTGAGTGCTTTTATGCACTATCTCTTTTGACCAGACTTTCTTGAGCGCACTGAAGACATGCAAGTTATAAGAGAAGATACAAAGTTCAAATTTGTCAAAGACAAAAGTTATCAAAGTTCCTGAATGTCAAGAAAACAAAAATGACTTCAGAAGAAAAAAAAAAAAGGTTCAAAATTCCCCACCAATTTAAGAAAGCAAAGTTTCAAAAACACTCCAAACAAAAAAGGAGAAAATTCAAAAAGAGGGAAAACTCAGCAAACAAAGTTTCAAAGAAGTCAAAAGTGCAAAAGGAAGGGACAACAAAGAGAATCAAACGCTAAAAGCGTAATAAATGTTAAAAGCATCTATTTAGTGCAATGCTCAAGAAAGAATAAGTCACTTTAATCTCAAATGACTATCCTACCCATTCCTAATCCAACATTACAAGCTATTAACAAGCCCTACATGATTTCAATTCAAATATTCTAAATTAGTGGAGATTTACATGAAGGTCAAGCCTATGGTATCACAATTGCATTCATTGAAATTTGTTTGAGTGTGAGTGTGCTTTTCCAGATATTCCCAAATCAAAACACTTTAAATGTGCACAAATTGGAAGTTTCTTTCTTGTGAGGGCACTTGAAACATGATGTTAGGTCTAGTTCAAAGATTTTGCTTTTAGCAAGACGAACAAATCTTGTCGTTACTTAAGTACAATGAGGTACTACTTGAATCCATAGGAATTACCTCGATGTCAATTTCAGTTGAAAGAAAAAAAAATTGTGAGAAATTTTTGTACAATACTACTGTTGGCGCTAACCAAGTTAAAATATGTTTCATTGTTGATATTTGTCCAAACAACTTTGTGGACCGTTTCATTGTTGATATTTGTCCAAACAACTTTGTGGACGGTTTCATTGTTGATTTTGTCCATACCAACTTTGTGGACTGTTTCATTGTTGATATTTGTCCAAACACAACTTTGTGGACTGTTTCAAAGTTTAAATTGCATTTTCGGTAGTCATACCCTTCAAAATGACATCTTTTATTTTCGGTAGTCATACCCTTCAAAATGACATCTTTTTAATTTGGGTCGTCATACCTTTCAAACTGACATCATTTTATTTTGTGCCCCATATTTGTCCATACCAACTTTGTGGACTGTTTCATTGTTGATATTTGTCCAAACAACTTTGTGGACCGTTGAAAGTTTAAATTACATTTTTTGTAGTCATGTCCTTCAAAATGACATGTTTTTAGTTTTGGAGTCATATCCTTCAAGATGACATCTCTTTTATTTTAGGTAGTCACACCTTTCAAAATGACATCTTTTAAAGTTAGGTAGTCATACCTTTCAACATGGCATTTTCTTAAATTTAGGTCGTCATACCTTTCAAAATGATATCTTCTCAAAATTGATTTTTTATCTCAAATAAAATGATTTATTTCAGATTGGTTTGTCATGCCGTTCAATATGACACTTTTTTTTATTATTCCATTTTAAATTGACATTTTATTTAATTCATGATGCTATTAAGTTTGAATCATTGCATTGGTTAATACCTTGTTCATATGGTCATGTTTGCATAATTTATGTTATATTTGCTACTAACATTGATATTGCAGATTTTGTGATAGACATTTTAAGTTCAAGTTGGGTCGTCCGCCTTTCAAAGAGACAAGATTGGGTCGTCATCTCCCTTCAAATGACATGTTAAGTTCAAGTTGGGTCGTCCGCCTTTCAAAGAGACAAGATCGGGTCGTCATCTCCCTTCAAATGACATGTTAAGTTCAAGTTGGGTCGTCCGCCTTTCAAAGAGACAAGATTGGGTTGTCATCTCCCTTCAAATGACATGTTAAGTTCAAGTTGGGTCGTCCGCCTTTCAAAGAGACAAGATTGGGTCGTCATCTCCCTTCAAATGACATGTTAAGTTCAAGTTGGGTCGTCCGCCTTTCAAAGAGACAAGATCGGGTCGTCATCTCCCTTCAAATGACATGTTAAGTTCAAGTTGGGTCGTCCGCCTTTCAAAGAGACAAGATTGGGTTGTCATCTCCCTCCAAATGACATGTTAAGTTCAAGTTGGGTCGTCCGCCTTTCAAAGAGACAAGATTGGGTTGTCATCTCCCTTCAAATGACATGTTAAGTTCAAGTTGGGTCGTCCGCCTTTCAAAGAGACAAGATTGGGTCGTCATCTCCCTTAAAATGACATGTTAAACTTGGGTCGTCCGCCTTTCAACGAGACACGCTGGGTGTCACATCATTCAAAGTAACATGTTATTCGCATCATCCTTCTTTCAAAAAAGGTTGTACACCACCTTCATTGTGCAATTTTGCAAGTAACATCAAAGGTATGTGAATTTTCTCAGTTTGCAATCAATCGCCGTCTTTTGTTTATTGTTTCATCCCAGTCGATCAATGTGGAGTCTTGCTCAAAAGTTCTACCGACGTCTCAATTGTTTTGTTCAATGTTTATCAAATCAAATTTGGTTCGTCAACTTTGTTTGACCAGGACCTCTTTCATCGATCCTAATCAAACAAAGGGGCGAAGTTGTTGACACCAAATTTTGGTCCAATGGTTTTGAAACTAACACATTTTTGAGTCAAATACAACAAAAAAAAAATCTTCCTATCCCACATCTTTTCTCTAACAATTTTCAATTTTTGCAAAAGTCCCACATCGGCATTTTATCCCTTTTGAGGATTTTTGGGTCTCTATATAAACCACTTCATTCCATATTTTAGAGGGGAGGGGAATACAAAAGAATACTCATACAATTTTGAGAATTCTTGGTTCCATAGTTCAAAAATTTTAAAAGTGTTTTATTTTGTGGTTTTTTCGAGTTGAGGAGGTGGAGTCGTCTCCTTCAAACTCATAGTTCCGGTTCGCTGCCCAGAACCAGGTAAACTTTTCTCTTAGCGTTGTTTTATTTTATTCCAGCTCTTTTATGTTTTCTGTTATTATATGTAGCTTGTTTTATTTTTATTTTTTTTTAGTTTAATGTAGTTGTAAAGTTAATTAATATTTGTGTTTATTATAGTTTTAATATTAGCATTATTTTATGATTTGATGTTCATTTATTTATTATTATTTTAAAATTGTTAGTCAACTATTTGCTATCTTAAATTTTCAGGATTTTGTTATTATTCTATTTTAATGTTATTTTTAATTTTTATATATTACGTTATTGTTGTTTCCATTTCTAATTATGTTGTTTTAGTTTGGTTGATTGTTTTTCATATTATCTTGGGATAAGTTTGTTATGTTTTGTTGATGTTCAGGTTATATTAAATTTTTATTGTTAATTGGGCCGATGAAAAATCTATCCGTCGGGTTTAGAGGCCTCCTCATTTCTAAAAGACGGAAATTTTAATTAAAGTTTATTATATTTTGATGTTGAATGGCCGATGAAGAAATTACCGTCGATTTCCAAGGCCTCCCATGTTAGTAAGACGGATTTTTGTTTTTAAATTATTATTTCATATATTCAGCTTCATTCATTTTTATTTATTACTAACACTTTTACTAAGTGTGTTTACAAGTACCCAAGACTTGTTTCATTGATGTTATTAGAAAAGAGTTCGAATTATATTTTACAATTCATTATTTTGTATATATCGATGCTAGGCAAACCTTATGCGTTTCTCATTTTGTTGTTTTATTTTATTATTGTTTATTGTATATTATATTGTTGGTATATTATTGTTATCTTCTCAATTTGAAAAAATAAACTCAGTCGGGAACCACAGTTATGGATTTCGAATGGTGCCTAACCCCTTCCCTTCGGAATAACTTGAACCCCTTACCTAGAATTAAATTGGTTTCGTAGACATCTCTTTTAAGTTAATTAGTTAATCGGTTTCCTAGTTTTCCTAAAATTAGGTGGCGACTCCCTTTTCCTTTAACCCCCTTTAATCCCTTTAACCCCTTTACCCGTTTTAAAAATTCAATTAACTAATTCTTTTTTTTATGAGTCACCGCAACGCTGCTCCAATTCAAAGGATGTCAACATCTAGAAAGCAACATAACAACTGATCTACATTTAAATTTATACTCTATTTTAAATCATACGTTTTAAATTTTCTTTTTTAAATTTCGTGTTAGTTAAATTAAACATATCATATATAAATCGAAACGAATAGAATAACGAATAACACTTCATGAAGTATCCAACTTGATAAGATAATCCAGAAAGCAACATAACAACTGATCTACACATTTAAATTGCATTGATATCGTAAGGATTTGTTATATTATTAACGTGTGTATATATTAAAAAATATAAATTATTATTTAAATATCTTATAATATACAATACCTAAGGGTAACAACGTACAAGTGTAATTTTTCAAGTTAAAGTCATATGAATAGCAAAATTTCCACCTTTTAATTTATTTATAATTGACTTCTTAGATCTAATTAAAACACAATCAAGATCATAGACAAAATAATCATTTCAATTTGAAAAATGAAAGCTACCTATATTCCTCAAGAAACCAATCATTTCATTTAGATCACATTGTTTCTTAATTTGCAAATCTTACTCTATTTTTTTCTCCAAAAATTCTTGAAATTCTTAACTTTCTTCGTAACATATTTAAAATTATAACAATAACTAATATTTTATATATCTTTAATTTTAAATGATATATTTTTAAAAATTATTTTTTTAATTTAATATTAAATCAAATAAATTAAAACAGATAAAAAACTTTCTTTTATTATATATACATCTTTTACATATTGACCACAAGTAGAGAAAAGACAAAATTTTAATGTGATATTCAACGGTCAACATTTATGAAATGTGGCATGTGATTTTTTTCTTTTTATTTATTTTAAATATTCTTGGCGGCCATTGATTAGTAATAATAGAAGACAAAATAGAAAAAGAATTAAGAAACTTTCGGTCACATTCAACTAAACCTCTTCTTAAATGATACTATATTGTATTAATATGAAAGGATTTACGCGTATTAATAAGAGTTACGATGGAATGATTAATATTTTTTATTTTAATTAAATATTTCGTATTTAAATTTTACTAGCTAGGTACAAAACTAATTTTATTAAAAAATGCTTTATTTTAAAAATAACTTTTTTTTAATATAAATCTATATTTAATCAAATTTTAATATGAATGTTAACAGATAAAAAAAAGAAAGAATGGGTTAAAACAATATATAAAGGTTTTTATGTTAGTATACTCTATCATGTTGTAGTATAATAATATTAAATGCTTTATTTGCCAGCTTTCTAATTTCAAACTTTCATAGGGGATTAATACAACTTGATAATGTCAATTTTCTTTTATTATATTGTTTACGTATAGAAGATCACGTTTGTTATTATTGTTGTTTGCTATAACGTATAAAAGATAAATTCAATATGAAGTAGTCCCTATTTAATGCGATTTTATTTTGTTTATAGGACAAGTTTATTCAAAGTTAAGAAGATATTTTTAATTAATTTATTTCAAAATTGGGGTATTTAACAATTTTTTCTATAATTTATATACTTTGAATAAGTTAAAAAATACTAATGATAGTAGTTTCACAGTCATGTGCCCCCAACATATGACAATGGGTCGTTTGGTAGGTAATAATTCAATCTCTGTACTTTCTACTTGTTTATTTTTAAAATATAGTAAATTTTTATCAAGAAAATATGATAATTTTTTCATATTATATTCTCAATTTCTCAGCATTAAATATTTATCTTGTAAATTATTTTTCAAGATATCATTTAATAAGAGTAATTTAGTAAAATATATACTTTATTTAATTATTTTTCTAAATAAAAGTGTCAAGTCAAACGATTACAAATTAAAATCAAAATACTCCCTCCATTCCTAATTGTATGTAATCTTTTATTTTATTTCAGGTGCATTAAGAAATTAGGTAAATTTATTATTCTATTTTTATTTAATTTTTTTAAGTCAACTTACTCACACTTGATGTTTAAATCAATCAAATGCATGCATATTATATATTTTAATTTATAATTTATTTTATTTAAATTTAATTAATTAATATACATTTTACTTTATTAAATCATATAATAATAAAAAATTATATTAATTTAAAATATATATCCAATGCAAATATATTTTTTCACTCATAAGAACAAAATAAAAAAATAATAGACCAAACTGTTTATAGGATGAAATATAAAAAGAAGGGAAAGAAATTTCTCTAAAAACTTTAGACCATTCCACTATTCCTATTCTAGGAAAAGTCAAAGCATGCCTTTAATAAAATAAATATTAATCTCTCCGTTCGATATTGTTTGTCATGATTATTATTTTAAGAGTTAAATTATAAAAAATTTGATCAACATTTTAAGAAGTATCTTTTCATTCTATTAGTATGTAAAAAAATTGCAATTTATAGTACTTTTCATATAATTTTAAAATATTTATTTTTTTATATCAAATTAACATGATTTAATTTTATTTTAGAAATTAATCAAATTAATTTTTGAAAAAACAACAAATAATTCCGAAAGGAGAGAGTATCTTGAAGATTTATTTACAAATATAAAAAGATGAAACCCAACTCTACCCAAAATCAAACCAATTTTTCCCTTTCTTCCTCCAAAAAAACCCCCAAAAACTATCTGATAAAATGGAGAATTTTAGATCTATGTCAACAAGAGAAGGAAATATGCAAATAGAAACTTACTATGGTAGAGGTCCAACAAATATGCAAGATTTGAGAAGTTATAGTACTAATTCTTATTATTCCTATGGAGATAAAGAAGTCAAGATTAAAAAGAGTAAAAGCAGAATCTCATCTTCTTCTGCAAGAAATTGGGCTTTTAATGATCCTGAATTACAGAGGAAAAAAAGAGTTTTTGGATATAAATCTTATGCTATTGAAGGTAAAATGAAAGGTTCTTTTAGGAAAAGTTTCAGGTGGATCAAAAATACTTGCAATCATGTTGTCCATGGAATCTGGTGATATATTTTCTTCAAAGATTGCGTATACATTACTCTCTTCAGACTCTACTCGTAAAATTATAATGAATTTATTGTTGTTCATCTTGTATTATTGAAGAGATAAAAAGTGGGGTTCATGTTTTTCTTAGATGGTTGTAATCTTGCAAAAAAATATCAATGTTATTATATTATATACTAGTATTATATAGATTGATCTTTTATTGAGGATTGAGATTTTGGAGTTTTATGTTATATGTAATACACTTTGAAGGTGCAATTGTTATAAGGATAATTGGAAACTTTACTTCTCTGGTTCAAAGATTTGAGTTATAGATAAATTCTTGATAAGTAGTGTGAATTCGAAAAATATTAAATTTAATAGGGATATCAAATATTTATCGAAAATAAATAAAAATATTTTTTTAAATTTGATCAATATCTTTTTGATGAAAAGATAAGTTCTATATATATAAATAAACAAAATAGGAGTGGTTAATGTTAGCTGTTGAAAAATAAATAAAATTGGGAGTGGTTCATACTGTCTTTAAAATCTCATGAATTGATCACTGACTAGCACATAAAAAAAGGGTACCTTTTCTTTTTTGCTTCTTTTTACTTTATACTTCATTTTTTCCATCTATTGGACAAAAAAAGTGAATACCAAAATAGGAATCTGCTAAAAAAAATAATCACATGCTTAATATTGATCAATTAGGGTGAAAATATCATAAATTACCGTTGGACATAAATAAATAAATATTTAGATTGAGTTATAGAATTATTTCGCTCACTTAACAAGATTCAATTTCTAGTAGTATAACTTTTGAATTGTCCTCTTCATAAATATGAATTAACTCGAACAACTCTGAAGAATATAAAAAACAACCAAAAGAACACCACCTTCATTCATTTTTGAATTTTTTTTTTGTGGTTCTTCTTTTTGACTACACTATCCTCAAAATATTAACACAATAAAATGTTTCGTTTTTCATCTATATAATACAGACTTATCTCACCTACACTACACCAGAAAAAATAATCTTTTATATAGGTGTAGGAAATAATGAGAACAACATGCCATAGTGGATACATGAAATACAAAAGAATAAAAACAACTTTCTCCACATTATGCCTACTAATATATGATGCAATTTAATTAAATATTAAAAAAGCACATAAACACTCAACAACTTGCAATTCAGATTCATGCACAATGGCAAAAAGATGGGTGTAACTCCAATACAACAAGTCTCAAGTGAATATTTAGTCTCCAACCATACAAAAATACATTCATAATTCACAACATAACACCATTGAAAATGCACAGAACTCTCATAAAGGGGGATAGAGAGAGGGAGATGAGAAAAAAGAAAGTGTCAAATGTACAGAAGAAGCATACGCCAAAGATTACTAGAGGGATCTCACATTAATTTCTAGTTTTAGCCTTTCCTGATGGCAAATCGTAGCGATATACCCAAAGTTGATGCAATTTTTCTGCCAAGATTTTGCAGTAACCAGAGAGAACCGAGATAAAGCAGCAAAGCTAGTAATGCAGCCTCTCATCATTTTTGACACTTAGGCCCTCTATTCCTTTAAGGGCGGCCTCAAAGTTCTTGTCCATTCTAGTGGAGGAGCTGCGCTTCTGATCTGATGACATGACTGGTGAACTTCTCTGAGCAACACTGGAAGTTTTACGGAGCTGTCCTGGACTTGCATCTGTTTTCCGAATGTGAGAGGGATCAGGTTCAACACCGGTGATCACTGGATCACGACTGCTAGAGACAGCTGGACGCCTAGTTGATCCACTAGTCCGGAAAAAACTTGCACTAGATAACTGCAACATGAGCTCAGTCAAAATTCCTTTATTCCATTGGTTGCCAACAGAATCACAAAACATGAGTTTATTTTTGCTTGCATTCTGCAAGCTGTAAGTTTCTCTGATCTCGTGCTACTTATATTCTCAGCTTAGCATTTATGTTGTAGAAAGAAAATGTCAAAAGGATGGAAACTTTTGTGATGTTTGACAAGGAGAAAGTGCAATAAATTGATGAGAAATAAATACACATAAGAAACAAACAAAACAAAAAAGACAGGCAGGCAAAATTCATGAAATCCCCTACCTCGTAAATTGAAATGACACAAAATTTATGCCATCTATAGTCTACTCGTAAAATCAAAATGCACTCATAATCTTGTGCTAACTTATGTTCCACTAAAGCACAATTAGTTTGATGTAGTACTAACTAATATCATTTGAATTCAACATAAGCAGGGGGATACTTGTAAAATAACAAGACTGACAGAGTAAGAGGAGTCACCTCTTTACCCATGGATAAATCATTGGCAACTGTCCCTTTTTGCTTTGCTAAGCTCCCAGAGTTGAACTGCAGCCCCGTGGTCCTATTACGAGCAAGATTGCCTGACCAACCAGCAGGCCGACCTTCTTCACCACCTGCATAGTATGCGCAGCATGTTCTTTATAGGCCCCAATAAATAGCAAACTAGCAGATTAGGGATAGTAAACTTTCCTTAACAAACCCGGGACAGTCAAAATAACTAACATGATGAAGTAGTGAAAAATACATGTTAGTATTATCTTTTCCGTAAAAGGCTAAAGATGGCACTTATTAGGAAAGATACGAGGGATGAAATGAGTTGCACAGTAAGTAGTAAACATAAGAGGAACTTATACAAGCTCTCTGTTGCAAGTTATGTCCAAGTTTATTGTAATTTATCATCAGCAAACCGCCAATGACATTATATGCACACAGAAGTTCTAACATGTACTGATTGCATATGATCTTCTTTTATGCTTGAAGTGAAGAACACATAAGAAGCCCACCTGATGGCCTCTCAGCATTAGCAAGAGCATGAGGCATCCCGGAACTTGGTCCAGCGGTACCACCCTGCACCAAAATTTATCATTTCATTTAACATCCTGAGGCCAATTAACACATAATCTGATCTACCTAAGTCACTTACAAGAGCACGAGATGGAGGATTGGCAAGCTGTGACTGCTGATATTTCAAAATGGTCCAGTCAAATACATAATCAAACTGAAAACCTGAAAGGACGAAAAAAGAGAGAAGAAAGAAAAACTGAAAAACAAACTCTTGAGCAAAACGTTAACTGAACACCTTACACTGTCTATACAGCAAGTATCATTGCATGGAAAGAAATGAGCATACCTTCACGAATGAAAAGGTCACGGAAAATTCTCTTGAGATAAGCATAATCTGGTTTATCCTCAAACCGCAGTGATCGACAGTAGTGAAAATATGATGCAAACTCTGTAGGATAGCCACGACACAATGTCTAGAAAAGGAAAATATGTGTCAGTATCATTATTAAAAATCATAGTGCTCACGAGAAAAATATTTGAACATAAAATGCCTCTATTGATGTTGAAACTTTCTTCTCACTGATCCTCTCATACTTCTGTTTCTTTGTCCCTGCTTTCAGCCCCTGCCAAGGAAGACTACACATTTTGAAATCAGTAAGTAGAAGTACCATGAAAGAATAGCTAAAGACAAACAGAAAAAGAGAATTACACAAACAGAAAAAGAGAATTACAGGAATAGATTCTACCTTCCTCTTAAGAAGTACATTAGGACATAACCCAGTGATTCCAAATCATCCCTTCGGCTTTGTTCTATAATTTGAAAGCAACAAAGAATCAAGGATGTCTTCAAGAATAAACACAATGCACAAATACGAAAGCGTACAAAAGTTTATAAAACCAAAATCTTACCGATGCCGAGGTGAGTATTCATGCTTGCATATCTGGCAGTTCCTGTCAAATTTTTGTTTTCTCTGTATTTGAATTTAGAAGAACAAAAAAATTAGCCACTCATTATCTAGAGATGCGTCGTTCCATTAGCTAATAGAATAAATGAGAAAAGAATGCAAAAAACATTTACAGTAATGGAATTCAACTCACAAAACAAAAACTACAACTTTGACGAGCTCAAAATAGAAATAACCCACCTCAACACAAACCAACATCAAAACTCTGCTCTCACTGCTCAGATTTCAATAAGTAGTGTGTCTTTTCAATAAATAATGAAAATGGTGGCACTAGATTGATGATGCCTTCATCAGTAACTTAGAGAGAGAGAGAGAGAGAGAGAATCGATGAAGCGAACTCAAGAGAATAAGTTATAATCATACGAGAACTAACCAACTTGCCGCAATTTCAAACTAGTTGGGACTTGAGGTAGACAATATCATAATTTCACTATCTTTATGCTAGCCGTCATCTTATCGCAACTCTCCAACTTTATGTGGACATGGGAAAAAGCTATCAATTTTTGGTTTATCTCACTACCTTACTGTAGTTGGAAAGAAAAGAGGTAATCCAGAATATCATATAGAGGTACCCTGTCGTAATATAGAGGTACCTATATAGAAAATGCAGCAAAGAGACCACATAGAACTTAATACTTGCTATGAACCCATCCTTCTTAGACAAACTATATCAATCCATGGAATATAAGCATTATCTTATCCTCTCTTGAAAAAGTTCAAAGGAGTTTACTATATGATTAATCAAAAATCAAAGATCATTTTTTTTGTTGGGTGGGGAAGCTTACCTATATGGAATATGCTGATGAGTGGTGGAGTCCCTAAACTTCTTAGCCAGCCCAAAATCAATGATATAGACCTATATGTAACCGATGGTAGTAATGAATCAGTAATTACCCCATCAGCAACAGGTGAATAACATAGCAATCAATAGTTTTGATCCCAATACCTGATTTGCACGTCTTCCTAATCCCATCAAGAAGTTGTCTGGTTTTATATCTCGATGAAGAAAAGATTTGGCATGAACAAATTCGACCCGATTTATCTAAAGATTAAATACAAATGAAAACATGTTTGAAATAGTTAAACGAAATAAACAAGTGCAGAACTTTACACCTACCATCTGGTCTGCAAGCATAAGAACAGTCTTTAGGGACAGCTTCCTACTGCAGAAGTTGAAGAGATCTTCAAGACTGGGTCCAAGTAAATCCATCACAAGGACATTATAATCTCCTTCAACTCCAAACCATTTTAAATTGGGGATTCCAGCTATCAATGTCAACAAAAAATTCCAACTGATGAGGACAGGATATAAACATTATATAGTAAAGAAGTAATACTAGCCAACAAGAAGAATGAGAAATTACTTCCTCCTTGTAGTATTTTATATAGCTTTGATTCATAGAGTAGTTGAGGATGCTTTGTCTTCACATTTTCCTGAGCAAAGGAAACGGCAGAAGTATTCACAAACTAAAAGAATTCCACTAGTGATGGAAGATAGATAAATCAGAAGTCATAGACCACGTGTCAGCTTTAGTGCCAAAATGGAAAAGGAGAAATCAATGGCATGAGTATCATTAAAGAAATCAGAAGTCATAAGAGCACGTGTCAGCTTAAGTGCCAAAATGGAAAAAAGAGAAATCAATGCCATGAATATCAGCAAGTAAAAGCAGAACTTCAGTTTACCAAATCACCACGAAATTAAAGCAGTGAAGCTGTTCTAATAATAACTACAAAATCGACAGGCAAATTCAAGACACAAATTAGGTAGCAGGAAATAATCTAACGTAAGCATATCAGCCACCAAAAGCGGCCGTGAGAAACATGTACAGTAAGTTCTTTACAAATTTATACACTTTCACGTATTTGTGGTCTTGTTATTAGTTGCTAACCCTAAATGTTTCCATGTAAAGCATCTTGAAACTCAGAACATAAGCCAGATTGTAATGGTAAGATCAGATGTCACCTCATGTTACGAGCCTAAAATTTCCATCTCTTGCGCAGCTACATTTGGTTAATCTTGGTGATGTTTCTGATGAGCAGAGAAGCTGGTTTCATGAGCTTGCTATTTTTCACAAAAATGCTTTGTTTCAGTTTTCGGAGTTTATACTTATTTTGTTGCTGGAAATTAGTGTACAACCTTGCCTAAAATCAGTGTGCTATATAGCACTCCTATTGTTCTAGAATCTTTAGATTATTTACATCTTTTCATTTATTGCCAAACATCCTCTGATCAACGACAACAATACCAATGTATGTTGCTCGGACTCTTCAAATATGTCGACAAGTGCGTGTCTGATCCTCCAAAATTAGTGTATTTTGAAGGATCCGACACGGGTGCAGCAACATTTTGGAGAGTCCGAGCAACTTAGATATCAATACCCAATGTAGTCCAGAAGTGGCGTATTGGGAGGATAGGATGTTTCCGGATAAACCTTCTGCTCAAAAGAAGAGTTATGGAAGAAGTATCACACGAAAAATATGACATCAAAATAGCAAGATACGAAGTGCAGCAACAAATAGTTGTACACATTGAAGATTGAGAGACTACTTGACTACTAAATAATGCTACTAATAAGGAGAGGAGGAGGCTAGCATCCTACCTGTCTCTCACACATAAAAGGCGACAACAGTCGGCTACCTACAAACAATCTACCCTAATCAATGACCTCCAAATCTTCCTATCTAGGGGCATGTCCTCAGTAAGATGAGGTTGTATCGTATCATGTCTAATTACCTCCCCTCAGTTTTTTTTTGGCCTACATTTACCTCTCCTAACTCTTGCTACAACCAACCTATCACACGTCTTTATGGGTGCATCCGTGCACCTCCTCTTTATATTCCTAGACCATCTCAATCTCGCTTGTTTGCCATAGAGGCCACTCCACCTTATCCATTAACTTCGTTTCTAAGCATATCTCTCCTTATATGTCCATACATCCATCAGAGCATCCTCATCTCCGCTACCTTCATCTTCTGAACATGAGCGTTCTTGATGGGCCAACACTCGACCCATAAAACAACGATCCTCTAATCAGTTACTAAAAATCGCGCGGCGCAGATGCTTGATCTAAATGCAAGTAAGGAAAAACTTCAATAACTTCCAACTAAAAACAAATGAGAAAGACTCCAACTTTCAACTAACAGCAGCTCAGATTCCCTACTTACACAATCAGAAAGCAACAAAATACAGAATTATACCAACAGGCAAACGCAGAAAGTAAAAATCTAGGAAAAACATATACCAGCTTAATTGCAACCTCTTCATTGGTCTGAACATTAGACCCTAAACATCACAAAACCCAGAATCAATCAGAAAAATGAAAAAAAAAAAGTTCATAAACAGCAAAATTGAAGTATATGGGGTTGCATAATTTACCAAGGTAGATCTCACCAAACGAACCACTTCCGATTTTCCGTCCGAGACGAAACTTATTACCAACACGAGGCTCCATTGATTGGAGGCTCAAAGATTAATTATGAAAAAAATGTAAATGATCTCAAATCCAAAAAAATGGATCTAAGAATACAAAAAAGGTATTAATTAATTAGGTTTATGAAACTAGCAACGTATGGAGCAAGATGATCCATATGACTGGATAAAACAAAAAGATTGCAGATTTTAGGTATTTTTGTCTTGTTGTCCCTCTGCCTCATGGCGAAGAAACATGATGAATCTTCTTTACATATCACTGCTTCAGCTTTGCTTCTGATCCAAATTTCAATTCAATCCACCATTTTTTCTCTTTCTCTCTCAGCTTGACTATGGTGAATTGCTGATGACTTTTGTCAAAATGTGTTTGCTCTTAAAAAATATATCCCATCTTTTTCAATCAAATAATTACTAATATTATCTTAGGGTGTGTTGATAAGAGGGATTTTTGTTTTTTTACAAATATGAGTAATTATTTTAGTTGTTGATAATTAGGCCAAAAAGAAATGTATTATTAGACTATTTACCTAAACAATTGGATAAAGGAAAAACTTACATAAATATATTATATTAAGAAAATATTTATTATTTATAGTAAAAATAGCTTTTTTCACTTAATTTATAATATATTTTTAATACATATTATAAGGAACAATTTATTATTCACATATATAATACAAGTTTATTAATAATTATACATTTATCACAAATTTTATATTTTAATTACTTTTAAAAACAGTTACAATACATATTTTTACCTACATAATTAACTTTTAATATATATTACAGATTTAATATGATATTATAATGAATGATAATAAACAAAAATTTATCGCTAAATCAATAACTACTTATTAAAAGGTATCATTCCAAGTAATTTTTCATTTTTTTTATTCCATGCTCACATTCAACTGTTCATGAATAGTGAGATTCTCACTCACATCTTTCTATCACAATACTCAAACTAAAGTCATTTTTTCCTATTTAATGAGTGACGAATGAACTTAAAATTCATTTATTTTGTGTTTTATTATTTTTAATTCACATCTTCAACAACAACAACAAAAATCAATAATTACCCATACGAATGGGAAATAACTATACGAGAATTCGGAGCTTCAAGTGTAAAAGAATTTAACAAAAAACTTAAACGATATATCAAAAAAATTTCTAACTAAAAGGAAAAATTTGCTATGTCAATAGCGATATATTTTAATTCCGTTAACAGATCAAAATCGCTGCTTTAGAAGCGATTTTGTCCAATTCTTTTTAGAAAATCGCTATCCCTGCAGCATTTTTGTAATTTATTTTTTTAAAAAAAGTTTAAGATCGCTGCTTGACAGCATTTTCTATAAAAATGACTTTTTTTTAATTACAGGTTCCACACTACTTCAACGTTACATTTCTTCATATTTAAACAAAAATATTTATAAAAAAAAACTAAAAATCCACTAAAAGGCAGCGATTTATTTGGAAAAAAACGCAAAATAATAACGTGGCCGGGCAACGATTTCTAATTAAAAAGAAAAAACCAATAACAAAAATCGTTGTCTTAAAGATAATAAAAATTCTTCTTTAGAAAAATTGCAAAAACGCTACAGAGGTAGCGATTCTCCAAAAAGAAATTGTACAAGATCGAACCTAGAGCAGCGATTTTGATTGTTAACGGCTAGCGATTTTACCGTTTTGGTTAGAAATTTTTTTGATATACCCTTTTGGAATTTTTGTTAATTTTTTTTGCCCTTTAGACTCCGGACTCAACTATATGAGGCATGAAAAAAAATTGTACGACTCACAAATACGAATTATTGCTATCTAGATGAGTAAGTTTTTCTTTAATCTTTTGCGTGATGCTATTAATCAATTAGTAAATATGATATATGTGAACCATTGAGTTTGGTATATAACAAAACAACCACAAATCACACGATCAATTCTTTAACCATCTTTGATTCTCATTGTATTGTTCGTTTCAACATGAACATCATTCAATTTTTTTTTTTACCTAGAGAATTGACCTTACAGAAGCTTTGTTAAGCGACTTTTAAACTTCACATTTATAAGTTGATACCAAATCTTGTAATTTCTATAAATACATTATTTATAATATCATATCAAATTAGAAATCATTAAACAACAATACTGTTTTACTATTCACACTGAACATGATCTTCATTACGACTAAGCTAACATAGTGTGTTAATAATATTGAACCGTCAAACATAACTTTTTTTCTCCTCAAACCATTATTCAATAACAATATAATACAATATACTATAACAAGTTAACAACCATCCAAACAACTTGTAACAAACACCAAACGTAATGTATACTTTACAATATACAACAACTAAAATCTCAGTCCCAACTAATTGCTATAATGGATAATTTGATTTCATTATGTTCTATTATTATCTAATTACTCAACATCAGTTCCAAAATATCACTCCATATTTTAATGATAAGTTGATCCAAAGTAAATGGATTAGGTAGTTTGATATTGAATTAGTCATGTAAACTTGTTAACAATTTCATAAATTGTTGACATTGAAACCAAGAGAAATGTGTGTTAGCTATCTCTCATAACTTTACAAGGATTGTATTTAAGTATTTGTACACTGCAATGTTCACAGTAAGTACTTCCTAGCTAATGAATGATCTCATTTGTTGATCATCACTATACTTGTGAGTTCAAAAAAAAAAAAGAGAAGAATTTTACAAATAAATCAGAAAGGGCCAAGGGGGAAAAATTTGGAAATGGCCAAACTCCATTTCATGTGGAAAAAAAGAAGAAAAAGCAATGCACAGTTATGCTTATGTTTACTCCATCTGTGAATGCTTTTTCTGTAGCCTTCCTTTCAAATTCCTAATTTTGGCATCTACTCTGGCTGTGAAACCGATATTCGTCTTCTGTCTTGCTTTAGTTTGTTGTCTCTTCCACATACGTTCATCTTGAACGTCTTTCTTATAATACTTGATTTCTTGTATAATATGATGGTCCCTCGGATGGAACGCTCTTTGGAAAGCTACGTGGGCAAGGTAAGGTAAAATGCAGGCTAAAGTTACTAGGAGGGTGGTACACCAAAAGATTGGAGCAGGACCTAAATGTTCCTGAAGGATTCTATAGGCATATTTAGCGTAATCTGGGAATATCTCACCGTAGAGAACAACAGATAGGTACCAAACAGCAATGCTCCCCCAGATAAAAACATGTTGTATCCATGTGAAATGACTCATTGTTAGCGCGATCTGGCAGTTGACAGCCCAGATGACACAGGTAAACATTGAAGTACCAAGAATAGCCAAGTCAGCAGTCTGGCCTTCAGAGTGGAATGCTTGATCATAGAAGAAAAAAACGTTGAGGAAGAAAACCACGAGGGAAGTGTAGATGCCGTTGCTAAGCCACCCAAGTATTCTATACCAGTCAAAGAACAAGTTTTTCGGTCCTTGTTGGTACAGTGCAGGAAACTGCAGAGGGCATTAAAGGTTTTAATAGATTAACAGATAGGAACTCTAACACTGCCAAAGGACTCACTCACCTGTAAGCAAACTTCAGAAGACACATCCTGCTCGAATACTCCGAGTGCAATAACAGGCAATGAGGTAAGAAGCACATTGAATAGAATCATATACATATCATTATAGACTGACTGTCCGGAAAATCCAGCATAAACCTCAAAGTAAAAGAGTGTGAGGCCAAAAGCTATATTTTTATAGAAGAAGTAGCATATCTGCATATAGAAGATTATGGTACAGATTAGATGAAATATATGGCATTTCATGTTTTGTGCATGAAATGAAACAGATATGCATCAATTACCATCTGAGCTATTCGTTTGTAGCACCAATGCCCGTGTACAACGAGGAGTCTCTCCAAGAACCGAAACTGTGCAACAGCAAAATCACTAGCCATCACTGCCTGCAAGAAGCTGATAACCATTTAAGCGCAGTTACAGCAAGAGGATATACTCGCCAAGGGGAAAATATGACCTTGTTCATTTCTCAAGACTGATGCAAGAATACTTTGTATATGCATATTATAATCCCAAGAAGAATGTAAAGTTACTTTTAATAGATTGATAAGGCAAACCCGGTATACGCATTACCAACCTGCATTCCTTCTGCACCACTAATGCCAACACCAATGTCTGCTTCTTGAATCATCCCAACATCATTTGCACCGTCACCAATGCCTAGGGTGATTTTTCCAGTCCCCTCCTTCACTAACCTAGTTACCTGACAAGTATGAATAGGTTCACTAATGGAAGAAAGAATATTCGAGATAGATTTGGAAAAGCAAACGAAATCAAGTTTGAGACTATCTTACTAGAGCTTTCTGCCTAGGAGAGACACGGCAGCAAATAACTGAAGCACAATCAACAGCTAAATTCAAAAATTGAAGCTTCGTATCATCCTCCAATGCATAAGATAGTGTTTTCCCATCAATTATCAAAGCAAATGCAGCATGAGGATCCTTTTCAAGTTTGACCATCTGGGAAGCATTTGTGATTTGCTTCAAAATGTTCTCCTTTGTAGCCTGACCAGTAACAAACAAACGGAAAACTGTCATGAATGATAGTTATAAATTTCCACTATTTAATTCCAGCAAATCTACCTGTTTAGAATCTTGGGCCACTGAGTCTGCATCCACTGTTGTTATGCATATCTGTTTCATCCCTTGTCGAAGCAAACTACACGCGTACCCTATGTTTATGGCTGTTTCCATCTTATCACCTGTCAGAACCCATATCTTGAGACCAGCTTGCGCCAGCTTATCTATGCACTGAGGAACCTGGTGAAAATATATGTTAAAAGGACAGTGAAGGAAAATGTTTATACTTCTTTCTAGTTCTAGTCATAAAGGAACATACTCCCTTCTGTAGTTTGTCCTCCACAGCCGTAGCACCAACAAGGATCAAATCCTTTTCCATCATATCAGATACACGTTCAAGAACTACATCTCTGTCCCCACCAATTGAAGTTTTTGCTTTAGTAAACTCTTCATTCCAAGTCGAGTACTCTGCCTCATCCAGTTTCTTGTAGGCAAGCACAAGAGTACGCAACCCTGCTTCCCCGTATTCATTCAAATGCTTAGTCATAGCTTCCTCAAACCTTCTTCCATTCTTTGCCAATCTATCATAGATGATGCTGAATAATCCAAATAGACAAAATTTAATTTAAAATCTAAACAAGACAGGCAGTTATAGGCTACACCGATAAACTTAACAAATACCACAAACAAGGGAAATTCATCCCTTATGATATTTCCTACTTCACGCAGACAACAACACATTCGTGTTGACGGTATGTTTTACAGCAGAATGAATCTTGAATCACCAAGTGTCAGAGATGCAGAAGCTATAATTGAGGATAAAAAAGAGTAACGAAAGAAAGACCTGTCTGCTCCTTTACACAAGAGAAGAATCTGGCCAGTGTCATCTCGAATAATAACAGACATTCGCTTCCTCTTGCTGGTGAAGTCCAAGAGATTAAGAATTTTGTATTCCCTGGAGTAAATGGAACAAAATGTAAGTGCACAACAAAGGTAATGCAATTAGTGGGAGGAACTTTTAGAGGTTTGAAACTTGATCTTACTTTTCAATTGGATCTTGAAAAGAAGGGTATCTTTCTTTTACAAAAACACTTGCTTGAGTTCTTTTGAAAAACTCAAAACCGAATTCTCTGGCTGCAACAAGAAATGATACTTCATCTGGAGACTCTGATTCATAATTAAAGCCTCCAGTCTCCTCATTGTGCTCGGGAATAGCAGCATGACAAATTGCAAGTATCCTATAGAAAAGCAAGATGACATCTGTATTTGGCTCTTTCATCCAACATCCCTTCATTAGGCGGCTATCCTCAAAGCTGAACCCCTTTATTGCAGGTTTGAGGTTTCTTTCATCTTTAGAGGTGACGACAGTCTCTAATTGGACTCCTCCGTTCCCACCATCAGTTGTCTGTGAAGGTTCAAGATCTTGCCCACCCATATCCTCCGCCAACTGCTTTGCAGCTGCAAGTTCTACATCACTAGCACGTGTTCCATACTGAACACCAGCAATAGAGCATTTCAGGAAGTCCATTTGGTTGCATGTCAAAGTGCCTGTTTTGTCCGAGAGGATTGTATCAACCTGCCCCAGCTCCTCATTTAAGTTTGAAGTACGAGCTTGAGCAGGAGTTCCTGTCTCATCATCATACATACTGATATCCTGGTTTATGAATGATGCCTGTAGGACTTTCACAACTTCAATGGAGACATAGAGGGATATGGGAATTAAATAACCGTACAAAATAAGTGCAGTGAGCAAATGCAGAAGGCCAGACAACTCAGGTTCGCTTAGATCAGTTGAATTATTAGAATTGTCATAAGGTTGCAGATACCACCATTTTGGCATGTCGAATTTTACATTTAAGGCAAAACCGATGGAACTAACACATGATATCAAGAGAAGGAGGCCGAAAAGGAGGTAAATGATCTTGTCCATCTGTAGTTCAACCCTGCTCCTCTTTGAAGGGGACTTTGTAGAATTCTGCATAACTTTGCTATCATGACCAGTGAATACTACAACTCCATAGACATAACCGGTATTTCTAAGCTTTGAATCTCGGAGAAGAATCTGACTAGGATCAAGAGGATAAACCTGACGATCATATTCAAGGTTGCCAACAAAAGTGTAAAGGCTCGGATTGGGATCTTCACATTTTATGGTGGCACTGAATTCCTTGAAATCTTGGTCATCATCCAAGGGTAAGGTAACCTCCAAAGATCTTCTTACCTTCAAGTTTGTCTCTCCGTCCAAGTTCATAGTTTCCACGTAACAAATTCCATCTTCGTAACTAGATGATAAAAGAAGTAAATCACATGGAAAAAATTGATCCTTTTTCACTTTCAAGACATCTCCAACGCGGACTTTCATCCATGGTTTATCTTCAAACACACCATCTATCGAATGTACACTAGTTTTCCTACGATTTACATTCATATCTTGTAGGAATCTCTTTGAATCTTCCAATCCTTCCTTTGCCATACTCAAACCAACAACAAATACCAAAGGAGCCACCGTACTAAACGGATCAAATGGGGAAAGATCTGTTGTAACTGTTAGGATTGCACACAAGAGGAAATACAAGTTAGCAACACGCCTAAATTGCTCGAATAAGGCCTTGGGTAAGAACGTGATGACATTGTACTTTGTAGTGGATATAAAATTTGTGCAATACTTGAGAGGTTTCTTGTCATGTAGTTGAGGCTTGTTGCAATGTACTACTCTTGAAGAACCAGGTCCTAACTCATGAGGACTTTCTTCCTCAGAAGTAGGTGGCCTTTTACGACAACCAAATGTGTATATACTACTCCTACGGATCTTCGCCCTTATCCTACCTCCAGCCATTCTTTATCACCACACACAGCTATAGCTTGTCTTCAACAACAACACAATGAAACACCCCCAGCATCATGCTTAACTGAACTACAACATCATTTAAACCACAACTCAAGTTAAACGACGTTGAGATTTACTTAACCTGAAAACATAAAAAAACAAAAAATATATATTTTTATTAATCTGTGAATCAAATGTTGAGTCCACAGATCAATAAAATCAAACATTTTGAGAGCTGAAAATCTATAAACCACATAATACTGTTTTTTTGCAATAACTCGCCAACCACATGAAAGGTAAACCACACTACGGACCAGCTCGACCCAGAATGATGGAAAATGACAAAATATTGTAACGGCATATATTATATTATAACATAACATAAACAAGTAAGAGATATTATTGACCTTACGAAGGTGAAAATACAGAATAACACATTCACAGAATCACAATATGGGATTTGATACATTATGCATTTTTTTTTTGGGTAACGTGCCCGTGAAACAGAGAAAAGTGAAGGAACAAAAAGTTACCTGAAGGTCAAAAAGTGCAAAAAAAAAAAAAAAAGAAAGAAAAAAAAAAGAGAAGGAGAAATGGGGAGAGGAAGAAACGGAGGTTGCAACGTGAGAATGCAGAGACAAGTTTTTACGTAGAATTAGGAATCACAAGTAATTCAACTCCTAAGCTTTCCAATAAATGACAGTATTTTACGGGGCCTCTCTTTTTATTTTTTCCCTACTTTTCTTTTTAATATAATCAAGTTTGCGCACACCTCAATTAATTTCCAACTATACTAAATTCATCAAGATTTGAAAAAACGAAAAGAAATCACGTTAGCACTTTGATTGTCAACACACTTCATTGTCCAACTAAATCACATTTTTGTTAGTATCTTTATTTAATCCCATTAAAGGCAGAAATGTGCACCCATATCAAAAGTTAAGAATAGAGGATTTTGTTCTAACCTTTTTGTGGTGTCATTTGTTACTTCCTTTTCGTGTCTTCTTAATTTTCGTGTATGTAGTATTATTTATGAGGAATATATTATTTTATTACTCTAACGAAGGTGAAAATTCTTTCAAATAATAATAACCTTTTCGTCGTCAAACACCAAAAGTACACAAGTTTTTTTTTTCTTTTTAAAGGGATTGCATCCTCTATACAACACTTAGGATGCAACACATGTTTTGAGTTAAAAACATGTTAAGTTTTGAAAGGAACATTTATTAAGTGTTAGAAAATACTCTCGTAATCCAATTCTTCTCAACCCTCACAACATAACGGAAGATTAATGCAGTGAGCTTTCTTTTTTAATATTACTATAATCAAACCTTTTTTTTTAAAAAAAAAAATACATGGCTTGACGGTTTGTTTATGATTTGTTGGACTTTGAACAAGTCAAAAGGAAAAGGTTTAAAGAAACAGAAATTCATGTTGATCCAAAATGCAATAAGGATATCCTCATCTTACAAGATAGTACAGGCAACAGAAGATTATAAATGGTATAAAATAACTGACTCTACGAATACGCAATCATCACCATCTGAAATAAAAATAACTACAGGTATATATGAGCATAAAGAATTACGTCAAAAAATAATTGCTCTCTCCAAACTTTTTTCATCTGAGAAGAGATCTTGTCAAATGTTCGCGCGCTGTTGCCAATGCTTGAGTTATTGTCTGAAAATTGTAAACAAATTAGTGTAAGTTGGCAACATCTGATGTGGTTCCTTTTAGGTACTTTGGTAAAGAATCATAGAGATGGTGAACATTTCAAAATCAATTCATCCATTGGATACATTTACTGTTTGGTTTGGATTCTTCAACTGATTTAATATGCAATAGCTTATTACTACAAAAGGCACCGGTACAAGAAATTCATGCTAACAAGCTAACTAGGGGAACTGAAGGCTAGTTGTTGGTCTAAATCTAACTACTCCCTCTGTCCCAATTTAAGTGTCGTACTTTCCTTTTTGGTCTGTCCAATAATAAGTTTTCCAATTCCAGCAATCTACACGGCAAACTTAAGATCACAAGATTTAAGAACTATACAAATATTTCTTAAACTCATGCATAATCAAACTATGACACTAAAATTTGGGACGGAGGTAGTATAATCTAACAAGTAAAATGAGTTTCCTATGAACATTATCAAAACAGTTCCTTTTCATTATAAGCTAAACAGGGCGCAGGACGGCAGGAGCATCTTGGGACATTTTAAAACATTGCCTCACTAGGAAATTTTCCTCACCCCTTTTAAGTTTCAGCCTAAGCAACATTACAGATCTGGAAGGGCTTGATTTTCAGACTTTGCAAGGGATGGATGGATTACTCTACGGGGCCTTTTTTTTAAGCCTGTTATTTTACCTGTCCTATAACCCTCAAAATTCTGACAGTTATATGAAGTCAAGGAAAGATGTGAGATTCAACACAAGTATGATTCAGCATTTGAAAGAATATGTTGCTTACTTGTTCAGACAAGGGTGCTCCATCATCCATGTTATGACTCGAAACTTTTCCAGCAATAATATTACCATCAGTTTCAAGTACCATCCTGCAAGCATACATTCCAAGCACAAAAAGCTAAGTCAAAATGCTGATTGTAGAAGTTGGAACAGAAGGAAACAATGCAAAGTGGTTAATAGGATGAATATGGTACTTGAAACTTAACAGTAGTACTAGATATCTAGAACAACAGAAGTATCCTCTAACAAGAGAGCTCGATCACAATCAAAATACAGGAGGAATGAACGTCTGAATAAAAAATTTCTTTCAGTGCACTTGCTAAACTACAACTACTATGTAATCATCAACTTACCCGCCATCCACAATCTCATCAAGGCATAGAAGAATGAGATCTAAATTCTCAAGTGCCTCTCTCTGGTCAACATTATTCCTGAAACAATTGCACATCAGATAAGGCAACAGATCAAAGATCTCAATCCCGAAATCAAGTAGTTTTAGAGCCTTCACTAAACATACCTTAGGAGAAGGGTAACTGCATCATAGAAACCCTGAAGAACAGTGGCTAGAACTAGTTCATTTTCATCATCACCTCCAGTGACAAAGAAATGGAGGTCTTGCACAAACTTATAGACAATAATGTTGTTCTCGAACATTGTTATTTCAGCTGCAGATCAGAACTCAAAAAGTAAGCCCCAAAAACAACTTAAGCACATTAAAGTCAAACTTTTCACAGTAGTTAGAAGATGAAAGTCCGATTTTTCCTCCACGGCGGTAAGGGGCTAAAGATCTACTATTTTAATTCCTGTTTCAAAAATAGATAATTTTGTATCCAACTGTATTAAGGCAGGCGCAGATCTATGAATAGGAGACGTTGTACTAGTATCTACAGGCCCTAAATTATCAAAGGCTCTCCGAGCATGTTAAAAGTTCGTCCCAGAGTCGCTGCCCAAACTGGAACACTTATAGGAGCTCTTGTGTCAATCACTGCTATTCCTCTCGTTAGACTGTCTGTAGCACTCATAGCTACAGCCCTAACTCAATTATTTCCTAATAATTGTTGTACCTCACAAGCCACATTAATTGGTTGACCAACACTATCTCGACCTTGAAATACCAGAGCGTTACAAATATTTAGCATCTTTCTCGGGGGAAAGGCTACATCTAGTACCGAACCGATGATTTGGACGACACGCCCCGGGTTTTTTATTTCAAGCGTGGAAACCCCAGAACCATAAGTAGTAGGATTGATTCAGATAATAATAAAATAAATATGTCGAAATATTTTTTCCAAAAATTATCAAATTCAAAATAAATGTCTGCTAGCACGTCGATCGGATAATTCAATAAAATCGGAATTAGCACTTGATTTGTTTGGCATCATGCAATTGCACCAATCCATTTGTTTACTTATTCTTATTCAATGACACTGAGTTAATTTGGAAGCTCACCCAATAATAGAAAAAACTCAAGAAAAAGTTGTTAAGCCACCTTCAGAGTTTCTTAATTCCAGGAAAGTATGTAATTCCAAAATGAAAAACAGTATTAGTTCTAAAACATTGGCCCTATTAGTTGTTGCGGGTCGCGAACATGTAACTTGTTTTGAATTTCACTATATAAGACAGCAAATGCAACGGTATTCCACAAAAAAATGCTAAAAATAGTTCAGACACGAAAATCAAGGTCATTCAAGCAAGAACAGGCCCCAATACCTTCAGTCCGAGCATTTGTCTTTTGAGTCTTGGTGAAAATAGACTTTTCGAACGCAACCTTAGCGTTGTTTGTCGGCCAGTCATCAGAGTAGTATTTAACAGCTACACGCTTTCCTTCTGAATCCAAAAGAAGTATGTTCTTCACCACAGGACAAGAATCCTATATAATCAAACAATCACCATTTTGCCATGAGTAAACCATTCACTCACATCAGACAAGTACCAAACTAATCCGTTTGTTCAATTTATTTGTCTTACTTTCTTATTTGGTCTGTTTCAAGAATAACACATTTCTTTTTGGCAACTCTTCAATTGTAGCTTTCCACAAGACATGTTCAAAAGTCTACTTATTTTCTTAAACTAACCTACGTCAAGTCAAAAACGGACAAACAAATTAAAACAGAGGGAGAGGGAGTATCTAACTAAACAAGTACTCCAACACACGATTCCTCAATAACACACGTTTAATTTCTAAAAATCAAACGGCTATGACTAACAACATATGAGCATCTGCACCGAGTGAGATCTAACTCGTAAAACTAAAAAAAGGCGATAACTAACATATGATGGTTAACACCAGGGAAACCCAACAATGATTATATCGCAACCATTGACATACTAAAACTAGAAGATTATCGATATCACTACACAATTTAGCATTAAAAAATCGGATCTAACAATAAATGCAAAGTATTTTGAAGAACTCGAATTGAATCTTGCGCCTAATAAAACGTAGAATAGAAGAAGAGAAAGATTACATACATAATTTAGAAGGAAACCCGCCATGGATGAAATAGCGATTCACCGCCGGAATAATTTCTTTGTTGATTTGCAGTGAAAGAAGTAGCTGTTCGCGACAGATTTGGAAACTGTGAGGGGCATTAGTATAAATATGATATTTCCAGTCAAGTCTTAAATCGGGCCGTTAATGAATTGGACTTCTTCAGAGTTAAAAAGCCCAGCCCATATAATTTCCATCCTTGTAGCATGGGGGAAAGTGCACAAATAGCCGGGTTTATACATGTTTACAAGTTTAGCCATTTTTAAATAACTTCAGACTCGCGATACATATGTATTTGAACATTGACCTGTTAAAGTCTAATTTTAGATTACATGTATGCAAAGAAACTTTGAAACTTTTCTCAATTTTGTTTGAGGTTGTAAGATTATTGATTGAATGCCTATACTTTAGATATATATGCATAAAGTTCAATAGAACTCTATTCAATATTCTTTCTTTTTAGATTAAATATCAAACAATTCGATCATGTTAATTATTTAAAATTAAATTAATTAATCAGTAAGCATGATTATAGTGCAAAAGTAAAGAATGATGGTTTTCTTCTCGATGTCACAAAAAGAAAAGTATCTAAATTAAAGGTTTGTTTCATTTTGGCCGTTTGCTTGTTGAAATTGCGATTAAATTATTTTTGATCTGTTTTGCTTGAAGTTACTTACGGAGAAGGAGCTAAACTTTGTCAGTACTGGCTACAAATTAAATAGTTTGAAAAAAATAATAACTAAACTAAACTCACGTACCATTTTGCTACCTTGTAGCTAGACTATATTTATTTGTTTTAAAAAACAAATAAATGTGCTGCTAATTCATAGTCTGGAAGTTGATAGTGATTTGAATTACAACCATTAATCCAAGTGTGAAAACATGATTATAATAAGTGTTAAAGAATGAAAAAAGTCTCAAATCGATGGTTATTAAAGTGAATGTATTTTTTATAAGGTTTGAGCAATGTTCCTTCCTTGAATTTTGTTATAAAACATATATTATCCTAAACGTGCATTTTTTTAAAAAAAATAATGCGTGGAATTAGAAGATTAAACCATCCGTGAAAACTACACAAATCTTTTATTTCTTACCCAACTTTTACTATCGACAAAATTCTCTAAATGCCTCTATACATACTCATAAGAACTCATTTGTCCGAGACTAAATCCGATGCAATAATAAATTTATATTCGAGATCCTTTGATTAAGGAAATTCTATTACAAGCCATTTAATAATAGATTAGTCGGGCGGTGTCCGACTAAGGAGTGTAGAATGCAGGGCCACACTTGCATTTCCATCCTTCAGGCTCATAATTAGTGTACTGAACTCCCACTCGACCTGTGTTGGTGGGTACTTGTATGGCTTCACAAGGCATACATCCATAGCATTTGTGGTCACAGCTTGGAGGACTAGATCCTATCAATTTCATCTCTTCGTTACTCACATTACTATTTTCTTCTACTATCTGCATTTGTCTTTCTCCTTCAATGCTCATGTTACCCTGAAAAAAATGAACTTGTTTAGTACTCCATTCGAATGCGAAGAAATCAAAAGGCAAAAGATTTCGAGAATTACCTTATTTGTACTCAATTTGTTGTGTATAGATTGTTGATTTGATGTCAATGGCCTACAATTAACACATGATAAGGAGAGTGCAATTATGATTAGGACGAAATAGCTGAAGTTACAATTCATTTTATAATGGCACACCAAGTGTTTGTATAAATGAGGCAATGAGACTCTGTGAAAGAGAAAGAGACAAAAATAACAGGGGATTTAGAATAATTGGAGGTTGATCATTTGGTTCACTTCAAAGGGTGTCCATATCATGATAGCAGCTTTATAAAGGTAGCAAAGGAAAAAGAGGAGGTCCCAAAAAGCAATCCCTCCAAAGCTCCTTGGATTTCTCTAAGCCTCTCTCACTCTGTAAGTTGTATTGGTAAAAACGAAATCTTTACTTCTCAAACAAGTGATACTACTTTTATTCTGCATCTTTCTGGCTAAAAAGCCTACAACTTTACAACTTTTTTCTTTCAATTTTATTTTGCTTAGTTGTTCTAGTCTTGTTTTGACAACTCAATTCACCTTATGATTTACAGTATCTATTTTCTTTCTTTCTTGTTCTCTATGTACACGTTGCTTCAAATCTTGAAATGAAACTGGAAGTACCCTTTTTAGGTTCTGAGTGACACCTGAATACAGCAGCCTATAGAAATTGCAGGTTAATTAACAGGGAAAAATTGTGGATGCCTAGACTGCAGAGCCACCTATTCCCCCTTTTGGTCATATTCTGGAACTGGACAAGAAGGAAAATCTTTCTTTAAATTCTTTTTAGTTTTTAAATTCAAGAAATAAGTACACAGAATCAATGTCTGATAGATTCAGTACCAAAAAGAAATTGAAATTTATGTTAGAGCGAACAAAACTTACATATATTATATATAGTACATGATAAAATGTATGAGTAGTTAACTACTTTAATGGATAGGGAAGCGTTAGGGGCATGGCCAAGTAGGACAAAAATTAAACCATTTTGATCTTTTTCGTGTGTTTACTTTTCATATATAATTTGAACTTCGTTATAGAAACTCTGGCTCCGCTCCTGCTTGGGAGCACTGTGACCAAAAAAGTTTTTCTTATTATCCAAAAAGAAGAGCTTGATTTTCTATTGGACCCTGCAAGGGTTTCTGAATTTATCCATCCAAAGAAATGAAGCCTTTCATTGACTTTTTGCATTAGGCTAAAGTTGAACTAAGTGAAGTAAGTGCAGCTGATTACAGCATCACCATTGAATAATGAGTTGCAATAAATAGGGAAGAAAGAATGAGGAGCCAATAATTAAACAAACTTTTTTATTTTGGTTCTTTTAACATTTGAGGTAAGAACTGTGAAACCTAACCTGGGAAGCAAGCACATATAAAAGGAAAGCTGATAAGTACCATTCAATGCACTGTTTTCATTTTCTTTTGCTTTAGTACTAGCTGATGAGTGGCAGTGAAGTAGCATGTGCAGACTAAGTCACTTGTTAGCAATATGGTTATGGAATCAAGAAAATACTTTTCATTAAGTTTTTGATAAATTATTTGTTACTATCTGCTGCTTTTTGTTATTTTGCCGTTTATTTCCTTGCAACCTTGCTTCTTATCATTCCGCATGTATGTGACCTATTCCAGAATTTGCATGTGAGATGATACTAAATATGTTAATTGTATTTATATGTATTAAATGAACCTATAACATAAATACATGATTTAAGCAAACCTACTCGATTCTACCGGCCCATAAGTAAAGTTGTAGCACCACCCTTGACTAGGGATTATAGTATCAACCCATAAGTAACGTTGTAGCACCACCACCCATGACTATAGGGATTATAGTATGAGTTCTTTAAAAGATTTGAAGATAATAGTAAAGCCAAGGTTAGTTAAACAATATCATGTACATTTTAGAGTTCTGGGTTCATTGTGGTACTGTGTTTTTTAGTATTATTTATTTTCATTGATGTTCAATCAGTGAATGATTTGATGATACACTGTGGTCTCTGTCATTCAATGACCATGCTTTCTGTGTTTTCAAGATTTTGAACAGTTTGATATATTGGGATTAGAGGGCACCAGAAAGTCCCTTTTCTTCTAACAAGCCAAGAACTTTCCTATCAACTAAACATACTTGATTTACCCAAATATTATATTTTTCTGTTAGAAATAAACACTTCTTTGCTTCTGCTTCTGCCCTACAGCAAAAAAATTGGCTTCTACTCCTATTTAAAAGCATTTTTATTGATTACCTAAACACGTTTTTTCAGAATAAATGTTTTTCATTAATAATAAGTGTTTGATGTTACAACAACAATGTCAAAAAGACTCTAACTATATAATGTAAAGGATATTTTGTTAATACGGTGCTTTTCACAATTAATAGTACTTAACACTGCCTTCATTGGTTGTCTCTTTGATATTATATGTAATCTCCTTCTTCTTTTGTCCGCTCAATGCTTTTGGTTCGTCGTTTAATCTTTGCCTCTTGTTCCACTTTGTTTCTTCTATGTGCATCTTCTAGGCAAAACAAAACATGTGCTTTTGTTTTCTTCTTTCTGTACTTGTTTGAATGCCTTCTAACATTTGCAACACTTCCTTCATCTCTGGCCTGTTTTGTGGCTTTACATCCCAACATTTTTTCATTATATCTGACAATGCTGTTGGACAACATTTTGGTATCTCAGGCCTTCGATCCTGTAATTTCCAAAACAACTTGTTAGTACACCCAATTACTTAAAGTTGAGTATGTACATATATATAACATGTTGAGTTTGTAACGAACTGATGAATCGATGAAAAGAAATTAAGTACCTTATAAAGTTGATGTGAGATTTTACTACGAGAAATGTGTTCAGGATATGGATCTAAACAAGTATACATTTCCCACAAGCAAATTCCAAAGCTATAAACGTCACACTTATGATCATACGACACTTCGCTCAAAACCTGGTGAAATAAAAAAGAAAGAGAAAAGATAATTTAGTACTTCAATTTACAAAGGAAGTGTTGAAGTTCTTGTAGGAGCATGAGACTTTTAATACTAGACTTGTTGAGAATTTAGGGGCTTATCATTCATGTTGTAAAATCGAGATGTATTTAAGTTTAGTTTGTCAAGTAAAGTAGTGTTTCTAACAATAGTTCGGAGATGAAACTAATCAACGTTGAATGTAGATATGTTTATCTCATAAAGAATATTTCAAAGATGATGTAACGTACCTCCGGAGCCATGTAACCAATAGTCCCACTTGTTCCAACCATCATAGGAGGATAATTCAAGCCAAGAGAAAAAAAATGACTTGATATTCCAAAATCAATTATCTTCACTCTTCCAGTTTTGTCAAGAAGTAAATTTTCCGTTTTCACATCTCTATGAGCAATCTTTTCTGAATGAAGGTAACTTAATCTGCAATTTATACGTATTATTATTGTTAGAATGAAAATTTTAACATATGGTTTAATCTATTTATGAATTAGATAATAGATGAAGATGCATACATACCCTTTAGCAACATCGATTGCAAGCTGAAGAATAGTATCCAAAGGTAACTTCTTCTTCAGTGTGTATTTTGAAAGATAGGATGTAAGAGTTCCTCCACTAACATATTCCACAACAATGCAGCATCCATTTACTGAACCTTTTTGACACTTTATTTTTATTTTTGACATATCATTCTTTTTTATAGCTCCAATAAACTGCACAAAATTAATATATTTAATTGTTATCAGCTAATATTCTATTATAGGCTCAATAAGAAAAGAAAGGACAATATTTCAAAGGCATAAATCATAATGAATAAATATCTCTTTTAGTTTGATTCAAACTGACATGTATGGTAGGTCTTTCAACTTTGATTGTAGATATATAAATTTGTTAAAAATTGAATAAATAGACACACAGGTTCTACATCACATATAATACATGTAATATATCACATAAGATACAAAATTGTCATGTAGGATACGATATAGGATGAGTAGATATATAAATTTGTTAAAAATTGAATAAATAGACACACAGGTTCTACATCACATATAATACATGTAATATATCACATAAGATACAAAATTGTCATGTAGGATACGATATAGGATGACTGTGTCAATTTGTTTGATTATATAAGTTTATATGTCTACGTGTGCAGAGCCAGAATTGAGGGTGTTATGCTAGTTGATGCCAAGTTAAACGACATATATCCATGTCTTACGTCTATTTCAAATAATAATGCTTAAATAGATGGGAAGTTAACTTTGTAAATAAACGAATAATATTATAAGAAAAAGAGAAAATAATGAAGTAGATATATACCTTTGCAATATTGGAGTGTTCAAGTGTGCTCCAAATAGAAACTTCTTGCATGAATACTTCTTCCATCAATCCTTCTGATGAATTCTTCTTCTTATCTTCCAAATCAAATATTTTAACTGAAATTCATACAAAGAATGTATTTTAGTTAAAAGTTCACCAATTCTTTTTTATATAAATTATGCATACTACTTTTTGAATCCATAATAATAACAATACTAAAAATCATAAAAATTGAATCTATCGAAAAAAAAAGGTTAGTACGTACCAGCGACTTTTTTTCCATCATAAACACCTGCATAAACTGATCCAAAACCTCCATAGCCAATGAGTTTTTTGACTCTGAGTTTTTTAGGATTTAATTCCCATTCTTCTTTTTCCATGGTGATCTTCATGTTAATTAACCTAGTTACAATTACTTAACGACTTAACCTAATATTTTGTTGACAAATTTTTTATGTGTTGAAATTGTGATGTATCCCACCTTTAGTTATATATAGTAATCAGTAAATCCGTTTTATATATGGAATAGGCTTAATGATTTTAGGAAACTTTTCTCTATTTGAAATAGGTTTAGTTAAAAGATTAGGAAACTATGATTATATGTTTTCTATATGGAATGTGCCTAATTATTATTATTAAAAAGTCGGTTAAAGTGAAATTAAATAATTTTAGTAATACTAGGCTTCTAGATTCTTCCTATTTCTTCTTCTATTTCCCTTTCCCGCCAAATATTGATAGAAAACTAAATTAGTGAGTTTGACAAAGACTAATTATATCATCATATATTCATAGTTCAAAGTTTTAAATATTTACATATTAGTCAAAGAGTTGTTTAAAAAGAAATATGTTTTAATGTTCTATACATTACAATATTTCAAAATTAAATGAGTTAACTAATTTTATGTTAATTGTTGTTTTACTTTTTATTCGAATTTGATATACACACAAAGATTGACAATTTAAAAAATAATTTGTTGTTTTTATTATCATAATCATCTCCTTGTCACTACGACACTAGTTCGTGGAGGTAGAACTATTTTATTTTTTAATTAAAAATAAATAGATATAGTGCGATAAGAATTCAAATCAACTATCTCTTTCACTACACTAAACTCAAGAAATCTAATGTCGTACACACTAATCTGAATGCAACAATTTATTTTTAAAACTAAACTAGTACATTATAGGGAAAATTGTATGTAATAACAAACTAATATATCAAATTAAATGTTATAATCACACTTTGATTTAATTGTGTCCGGTAGGAAACTGTTTGTCAGTCACCCATCTCCTTCTGTCGCTTGCCCCCTTTCACTTTTATACAAACACAAACGTACAAAATGTGTTTGTATAAAGCGAGAAAAATTTATATATACACATACATTTTCGTTCCCTCTCCCAGATCTCGCTCGCCTCCATCGCTTAGACAAACATAAACGAAATGTATAAATTGTGTTTCTGTTTTAATAAAGCGAGAGAAAATTGTATGTACACCTGAGAATACATATATTTTCGTCCTATACTTATGATTATACGATACAAATATTTTCCTGCCTAACTTTCTTTTATTTTTTTCTCTTTCTCGTTTTATACATACACAAATTATATAATTGATTTGTGTACAACTGTTTTCTATTGTATATGTATAGCGAATTATACATTTGGTTTCTTTGTATATGTATAATGAATTGTACATATTTATGTTTGCTATGGAGCGCAATTATGCAAACTTTGTTATAACATACAAATATAAATTTTGTGTTTGCTATATGTGAAAGTTGCTAATCACTAAGAAATTTTTTCAACTACAATAACCAGGGACTACACCCTTTTATCTCATCACAGGATCAGTTTCACGTAGTTAGATCAAGTTTGAATAATACTATGTGAAAAAATTATTAGTTGAGTGATTATAAAAAATATTAACTCAAAAGAACTAATAAGATACAGTATTCTTTTTTCTTCCATTAATTACTTCATGGTGTAAATTTTTCATCCATTATATTAATTACATTTATCAAGAAACCTAGCATCAAGAAGACAAGAACTCACTATTTGGTCAATAAAATCGGTGTGTTCTTAAACAACTTAAACAAATTCAATTGTTATTCTAAACACAAATTTAGGGATTAACAAGAACAATTACATGGTTTAGGGTGCAATAATTGATTTCATATATAGATATTAGACATTGCAATGAAATTTTGAGCTAATGCCTAATAGATAGGGCTAATTATAAGATGCAACTTTTTTTTTGAATTTTTAAGTATCCAAGTCCCAAATCTATTTTTATTTTTAAATTAAAAAAGTCGAATTTGTGGCTTAAACTATATTCACCTGCATTGAGCAATTGTAATATGCTGAATATTAGGGAACTACTTTGCATTGTTATAACTGACATTTTAGCTGATTTTGATCAATTCATTTCAATCCAAGTAATATTAACTTGTCTTTTTGACACCTCAAGTCTCAACTATCTCTTTGTTTCAGTTTTTACTCTTCGAAATAGAGTCAAATTTGCAGATAACAAATGGTAAAAGTCAAGTTCAAATAGCAGAGAAAAGGTAAAAGTCAATAAACTAGCATTTCACAATAATTCTCATTTTTGTATATTTCCTAATTACCCCTATCGTTCTTTCATTTGGTCCTCATGATACACTACTAAAAATTCATTTTTGTATTATAATGTATTCATATAGAAAAAATTGAGAAGTTTCCAATTTATTGTCACTACGCTTTTTTCTATTGAGCGATTGGAAATGAATGGAAAAAAATCTTCTATAGCATAATAGTCTTGTTAAAGAATGACAAAAAGTCCCACATCGGTGATTAATGAGATGGGTGGACTCTTTATAAGGCTTGGGCAATCCTCCTCCCTTTGAGCTAGCTTTTGGGGTGTGAGTTAGGCCTAAGACCTAATTTCACAAGTCTCCACTAATCTGTGATGGAAAAAACTTTTGCTTCTAATAATTAATTAAAAAAATCACGTTATATTATTTATGTTATGCAGAAATTAATAATTGCAAATTTCAATAACCAGAATCAAACAAAAATTGAAATCTATTAAAAGATGCATAATTTTTAATTGAAAAAAAAAAACAAAGAAAAAGACAAAAGTGTAAATTCCACCCCTTCTTATACGGAAAATAGAAGCTTGGAGATTGGAGAAAAAATCAAATGTCAAAATATTATTCAAATGTCACGTAGAATTTAATAAACTACTCATGACTTTTAATTTCTTTTCCAAATATCAACAAGTCTCTCCTCTAGCTCCTTCGTGGTATATATATTCGACTTTAACTAATTTTGAAATGTTATATATTTTTAGATTATATAATTTTTTTACAAGCACATACTAACTATATATTATCAGGTTCAATTAAGAATATCGAAGTGAAGAACAAGGAAAATCGAAGCAAATCAAAGATCAACTATATTAATATTCACATAATTTCTAATGACAAATTCTACAGTTATCCTTGAAGAACACTCGTTAGTTTCTAATTAATCTCTATCATTTTTATTTTGTGTATAATTTTTATCAAATACAATTTGAATTTCATATTTATAATTTATACAGATGGAAGGCACTAGATTTTGCATCTCTTACACAAAGTTCTCTTTCTTTCTTTGACGTTGAAAAGACAGAGACGACAGTTTCGCGCTGGGCACGAGCTCAAATCCGGGCTTCAAAGGTACAAAATATAACAGTCGTGCTCAATAATAACATTTTAGTATTATTATAATTGAGTGTTTATAAGAATCATTTTTTTCAAATTTATCATTATAGAGAGATTGGATTGTATGTACTTCCACATATTATATAATGGACAGACATTCTTAAAAGTTATTACTGAGGACTAACCTGAGGCGTATTCAGGATTTTGAAATGATGGATGCACTATTACGAAGAGGTGGATCTAAGAAATAGATTTGATCGGTTTAACATTTAAAATTTTAAAATTATAGGTTCATAATTGTTTTTACATATCCAAACCACTCAGAGAAGCGTTATCCAATTTTAGAAAGAATAATAAAACGAGATAATTAAAAGATTCAAATTTCTAACATCATTTAGAGAGGTGCACCCAATCACAATAACATCGTATGATACTTTAACTATGAATTCACAAATCTATATATAATTTCATATGGGAAGCATGGTTCACGCAAACCCGATGACTCCCTCTTGGATACCCCTCTGGGACTAAAGTGAAAATCAGTTACTAATTTATATGTTTTTATTATAATTTGTTGGTGTAGATTGGAAAGGGCTTGTCAAAGAATGAGAAAGCTCAAAAACTACATATCAAGACCTGGTTGGAAGCTGTAAGTGAAATGTGTCCTCTTATTACAAAGAACAATATTAATTTATCATATTACTAGTTTTTTTGACAATTATTTTCAAATAAAATGCAAATTCAGATAGATCCAAGACACCGATATGGTGTAAACCTAAATCGTTATTATGATGCGTGGTGCAACAGTGGAAGTTTACAACCATTTTTCTACTGGTATGTACTATATAGAACTACAATAACTAAAATTAGTTACTAATCTCGTCGATAATCTATTGCTAAATTGTTCATAGCTAACAATTATTTTCTTCTAAAAAAAGAAATGGTTCTAATCTATTCTGAATAATATTAGCGATGAAATTTTTTACTATCTACAAAATTTGTTCATAGCTAACAATTATTTTCTTCTAAAAAAAGAAGTGTTGCTAATCTATTCTGAATAATATTAGCGATGAAATTTTTTATTAAAAAAATTTGTTCATAGCTAACAATTATTTTCTTCTAAAAAAAAGAAGTGTTGCTAATCTATTCTGAATAATATTAGCGATGAAATTTTTTATTAGCAAAAAATTTGTTAATAGCTAACAATTATTTTCTTCTAAAAAAAGAAGTGTTGCTAATTTATTCTGAATAATATTAGCGATGAAATTCTTTATTAGCTAAAAAGTTTGTTCATAGCTAACAATTATTTTCTTCTAAAAAAAAAAGTGTTGCTAATCTATTCTGAATAATATTAGCGATGAAATTTTTTATTAGCTAAAAAATTTGTTCATGGCTTTTTAGTAGGTACAACCAAAAATAAAAAATTGGTAATATTTTTAGAAGCTCAATTATATGATAGTGATCACTAGCTAGCTACTTTTTTTTTCTTAGAAGGTGAATAAAAATTGTTTGTGCACTACAAAATTTACAGGTTAGATATTGGTGATGGAACAGAAATTGTTGTGGAGCAATGTTCAAGGAGTGATCTACAGTCCCAATGTATCAAGTATCTTGGACCAGTAAGCATTTTATTGCCAATTTTAGTCTGATTCTTAGTAAAAAAAAAAAAAAGGATATAACAATTATCACTATAGTTTATATTTCTAATGTTTGTCATGTCCTCAATAACAATATTTCTAAGGATTTCTAGTATCGCACATGCAAAACTCTCTGAAAACGTCGTTTGTTCAGATATATTTTTTTCACTCTTATAACTAAATGTTAGTATTATAATGAACATATATAATGACATAACATGGGAAAAAAATTGATTTGGCAATTAATGTTATTATTGAGGATGACTGTTATGGTATATTTACTATGAAATATTTTTGTTGTAATTTGTGAAGAAAGAGAGGGAAGCTTATGAAGTAATTGTGAAGAATGGAAAGCTTATTTACAAGAAAAATGGTGTTTGTGTGGACACAATTGAGGGTACCAAATGGATTTTTGTGCTCAGTACCTCAAGGACCTTATATGTTGGGCAGAAGCAAACACACCATTTTCACCACTCTAGTTTTCTAGCTGGAGCTGCTTCTCTTTCATCTGGAAGATTGACCGTCTCTAACGGGGACCTCAAGGTACATAATTCATGAGTTCTGAATTTTAAAATAATCACTTTCAAATTTTAATAATTAAATTCTAAACTTAATATTTATACATATTTCATGAGCAAAAACGTAGACAGGCTTCTAACTCCGCCTCTAATAAATGTCATTGTATACTAATAATCTCTTATCCACACCCTCCAACACATCCACCATGACACCTCTTAATTACTCCGATCACACCTCATAATATTTACCTGAATTATATATAAGTTGATAATATTTTTTATTTACTTACAATCTACACTAAAAAAAATATACATAAAGAAAATTATTTCTTGAATTTTTTTTTTCTCATGTAATTAATTTTGACAGGCAATATGGGCATACAGTGGTCATTATAGACCAACGGAAGAGCAATTTGAGGAGATAATAAGTTTTCTTCAGGATCACCATGTTGACCTCACCAATGTTAAGGTCAATATATTTATAAATTGATGCTATTTTAAATAAGTTGATCTCCTAAATATGGATTATTAATATAATTAAGGTGAGGATTAATTAACTAACTATATTGTCATTTTTATTTTGTTCTTAATCCAGAAATTCGCGATAGATGATGACGTAGTACCCGACAAGTCAAAAATATCAAATGAATCAAAAGATGATGGCACTAAATAAAAGAGAAAATTCTAATAAATCATTTTTATCAAATGCGAGCAACTTCATGTAAACAACTTATAGGGAAATTATAATAAAAGTGTTCTTTATCAATCATCGTCTACGTCATAAAAAATTTATAACAAAAATAAATACAATTTTAGTGAGAGTATGTTATTATTCAGTATCTTTAGTTTATATTCTAAGAGAAAAATATATATTTTATTTGTAAACATATTTATTTGATTTCGTATAGAAACATGTTTTGATTTTTGTTATTAAATTCACGCTTGTATGAATATGTCCATGAAATTTAATATGGATTCAAGATTCAAATCGAGTAATAAAATATGATTCAAATTTTTTAAAATTTGAAATTCTCTAATAAATGTTACCAAGAAAAGGCCAGCTATAAATAGGGAGGAACACCAGTTAGATTTCAGAAAACGACTTGAGAAAGAAAAAAAATTTTCAATTGGACAAAATTTAAGTGAAATAACTAATATAGTGGTAAATTTTGACTATTTTTTTTATGTCAAATGAAACATAAAAGAATATAACAATGAAATATAAAAGAATATAACTCTACTCACAAACTAAACAATATAATAGAAAACTTTCTACAAGCTTGGTGATTGGGAGTCAATAATCGAAATACACAATTACTCAATTTTAGAAGTTCACTCTTTTCGAAATTATTGTGTCTAAAATTTTCATATGATTGAATTCCATGCATATATGATTGAAAATTAATTATTTTATCTGGCATTTAATTAATTTTACCTGAACTTACGTCTTGTTAGCTAAAATTAGATTTATTAAATCTTGGAGTGCTACTGTTTTTATTTGTGAAGAAAAAACATACACATGTATGTTGAATTCAACTTTCAATAAATAAAAACAAAGACCAACTCATTTAGAATATAATCAATACAATTTTATCATACAATATTTTTTTATATAACTTAAATTTTGTATTTAACCGCGCGACGGAGGGAGCAATAGTTCATGTAATAAGGCGCACGAAACCTGCGTCGTGAGGCGCGGGGTCTTTCTTTGATTATTATTATTATTATTACACGCAAATTTAATTACACTTTAAAAGCATGTTTTAAATAATCTTATTTTTGGGAAATTTCTTTCGCTTTCCCATTAATATATTATATTGCGTCAGTTTAAACTAAGGTTGGAAAGTGCAAAAGTCAGTCAAAACGACAACGTTTTCCCTTTCCAAAAACTATCCGTTGCAGCTTTTCCCTTCTTTTTTTTGGTTATCTTTTTAGAATTTCAAAATTCAAAATCCAAGAAACTCCTCGCTGTAGTAATTAAAGCTCCTCAAACCCTTCAAATTCACAAATCCCAACAGTTATCTTTAACTTCCTTTAAGTATTCAGACACCATTTTCTATAATTGTTCTGTTTTTCCTCAAAACAAAAACCATTTATCAAGCTGCAGAAACTGTATCAAGATCATATTTTTCAAGAATGGGTGGTTCAGGGAAGTGGATTAAATCTTTGATTGGTTTAAAAAAGAACCAATCAAATGATTCTGTAAGTTGAATTGGCTAATTCTAGTATACTCTGTTTCTGTTTTATTTATTTTTTTGTTGATGTTTTTTGATAATTTGAATTGTTTTACTTTATTTGGGGGGGTTTTGTAGGAGAAGAGTAGTGGAAAGAATAGGAAATGGAAGCTGTGGAGGAGTGCATCGGGTGGAATTGCTATGGCGTTTTCGAAAGGTGTAAAAGGGGGTGGAAATTTGGGAGATTCAGATGGATCTGAATCTTCATTCCTGTCTGATAGTGCTTTGGCTGCTGCTATGGCTACTGTCATCAGAGCTCCACACAAGGATTTTGTGGTTGTGAAACAAGAATGGGCTGCTCTTCGAATTCAGGCTGCCTTTCGTGGTTTTCTGGTAATTTGAATGACTTGGGACACAAAGTTGTTAACTTTTTTGTTATACTTAGTTCAGCTTATTAATCCGTGTAGAAGATTGGTAGATAGTTAAGTTGTTGTCTTGCTTTTAGTTTTTTCTTTTCATAAGTACTTGAAGCCTCTCTACCTCGATGAGGTATGCGTGAATTCTGAGTACACTCTACCTTCCCTAGGCTCGGGGGATTTCATTGGTAAGGTTCTTGTTGTTGCTCCATTTGTCTTACTCAGATGCGAACATGAAAGAATTGAATCATGTATGTTTGCAATTCAAGGGGAACAGATCTAGATGAGTTATAATTTGTAGGTAACTGCTTGATTGTATGTTGAGTGGCAAAAACTAGACCTATAACACCTTATATCCTTCTGTTTTTCTTTCTCTTGTCTGAGATGAGCTTAAATGGACACTCGAGATTGAGGCATAGTTGTTGTATGGTATTCTTTCTCTAAATGTTAGAGTATAATATTTTGCTCCCACTTGATGTTTTGCAAATGATTTATATAGCTAATGAGTAATTTTTATTGTTATGTCAAAAGGCAAGGCGCGCGTTAAGGGCACTTAAAGCCGTGGTTAGGCTACAAGCTATATTTCGTGGGCGAAAGGTGAGAAAGCAAGCTGATGTAACTCTCAAGTGTATGCAGACTCTTGTCAAGCTGCAGTCTCGAGTTAGAGCCCGATGCAATCAAACATCCGTTGATGGAGATTCTACAAAAGGGCCTGTTGTTGATAGCCAAGCTGATCCAGTTAAGCAAGCTGAGGTATGTATTTCTCTATAACAGTAGTGTTTGACCCGATACGTGTTTTTTAGCTGCTATAGCGAAATGCTGTTATGTAGAGTATATTTATTGGTTCCACCAAATTCATAGTTGTTATGGTGAAATGTTATTACACGTGATGACTGTTATTGAGAAGTCTGACTGCAGTATTCAAACTATCTAACTTTTCGCTTTCTCAGGTTGGATGGTGTGATAGCCCTGGCACAGTGGATGAAGTGAGGTGTAAGTTAAAAATGAGACAAGTTGGAGCAATCAAGAGGGAGAGGGCCATTGCATATGCCCAACAGGTACTATATTTAATTCTTTAAAACATGTAATATGACAGAAAATTTCTATATATACATGTAACTAATTGGCCTGAAAATATATTCAACTGATCTATTTCAGAAACTGAGAACAAACCCCAGCCTGAATTCAAGAATTAGGAAAGTTGAAACCCTGAATAAGTTCAAGGCTAATGGGGATTCAGTTTGGTTAGAACGTTGGATGGCGAATAAGCCTTGGGAAAGCAGACTGGTGGAAGATTTTCATACTGATGCATCAGGGATGACTCCGAGTTCTAGGAAGTATGAAGATTATGATGCTGGATCTTTAACTGACCGTAGTTCAGTGAGCATAAGACGGAATAACATGTCTACCAGGATATCAACAAGAGGACCAATGAGTTGTCAAATTGCTAATTCATCTTCTGAGCCTTATACTGATTATTATCAATATGATGATAGTACGACTTCTCATTCTTCCATATCGACTTCTGAAACTCTTGGATCGAATCAGACTCCTCTAGAAGACGGTCATAGCAAGAAACCAAACTACATGAACCTCACTAAGTCTATTAAGGCAAAGGTTAAGCAGAGGAATTCAAATTACTTGTCTCACAGTATGCAGAGGAATTCAACTGATAACTTACAAGTCCATAGGAAGTCAAGTCCACTTTCGAGGACGATAGCAAGGAGAAGTGCTGATTGTGATCTTTATTCAGTTGATCTGTGTAAGGATCTCTACCCTCCCTCAAATGCATTTTGATCATCTTAACTGGAAGACAAAAGGCGATAGATGCGCTATGAGAGGGGAGTGGTATTGAGTTTTATTTGTCCATTTTTAGCTCAACAACTTGTTGTCTTGATAGTAAAAAGGTTTTCTTTTGTTTACATAAATTTTAGACTTAACCAATACATAATGCATTAGATGAGATTTTCTCTAAAAAGATGATTTACGAGTTGATTGCTGAGATGATCACTCAACTAGCAGTGTAATTATCTCAGAAAGTCCTTGTATCATACTGTGTGCTTGCTATATTTGTTGATTGTGTAAGAGTTTCTGTTTGTTTTCGGACAACTTATTCGTTGCCCTAACATATATATTGGATGGATAATGTTTTCTTACATTGTATCATAGTCTGTTTATCTCTAGTATATCAAATCAGATTTATGAGAACTTTTATAGAAATGTATGGAAGTTCTTGAACAACTTCACTTGTTAAGTTTATATATCGTGTTTATAATCCATATTCAATTGGTCAAACAAGAAGTCAACAAAACTTGTAGAAACTTGAAGTTTACTATAGAAAACATACTCACTCCGTTTCAATTTATGTGATCCTATTTCCTTTTTAGTATCTGTTCCAAATAAAAACAACACATATCTATTTAAAAAGCATTTAACTTAAACACTTTCTGTGTTACCTTTGCGGAGAAGTTCATAATTGCACCATGACATGTTCAGAGGCTGATCCAGAATTAGAAGTTTCTTTATTCTAGCTAGCCGCTATATTTAAAAACTTCATCCATCTAAAAATTTGGTGTAAATGACCGGTGTATAGGTAAATTTGCTGTCTTTTCTTGTTATATTGAAATTATATATATATATATATATATATATATATATATATATATATATCTATATATATATATAATATGTGATAATTTCTTTAAGATAATTGGGCTTGCTTAAAGATTGGATCACATGCATGCATCAATTTGGACCACGATGAATTTCTGATAAGAGAAATAATAATGAATATCATCTTGAAGTTTTCAAACTTCAATCCCATTTTTGTGCTTCAAATAGACTACTCATGAAGAATGATATATAGTTGGTGAGTCCCATCTCAAGAAGGACATTTGAGCAGTTTTTTTTAAAAAAAATCTTTAATTCGTTATAATAACTCTTAAGAAAACAAAAGAAGTTTGACTTTATAGCCTCAACCTAATAATTGTTGCTATGTGATAAGAAGGTAACGAGTTTGAGTTTGCATACAATAGAATTTCATGCAGGTTTGACCTTTAATTTCTCCGGACCCTATCACTCCAACAATTAAAGGACTTAGTGACATTATTTCGTTATTATTATATTTAGCGGCAATAGTAAATATGGATATATATAACTTATATAAATGTCTTTAAATGTTTTATCGACTTTGAATGGAATATTATTAACTCAAATATTGTTGGTAAATGCTTTTGTTGCAATTTAAAAAAGGAAAATCTATTAATGTTTCTTTAGTTGCAGTGCAGGTATAGCGGAAGCTTAGTGTACTAATATATATATATATACACTAACTATCTTGAAGTTTGGAGTAACTGATTTCGAGTTGTGAAAACAGTCTCTTGCAAAAATATAGGAATAAGGTTGTGTATATAGACCGATCTTTTTTCAAATCTTATCTATAGCGAAAATTCAGTGTGCCGGCTGTCCTTTACAGTATACTAAGATCTTGAGCTTTAAATATAAAAGTTATGCATGTGAGGATTTGGAGCTTATTATAATATTTCTGTTATACGATTCTGTTTGGAATGAAAATAATTGATAGTAAGAGCCAAAGTAGTACTACTTGCTCGAGTTTGGATTTTGACTGATCTTAGGACCATGTAAAATCATGATCTGAAATTAAACTAGTTAAAACTAAGAATGAGAAATAAAGAAACAGTAAAACTAAGAATGAGAAATAAAGAAACAGTAAAAATATCGAAAATGATACTAACACAAGTTATAAGGAAAAGCGAATCACGAAACGATTTGTTACTAGTCTTTTACCTTAATCGTCGCATGTCGCACCTTCTCATCATAATAATCTAAATATACTGTGTTAATTATAATTTAATCTATTAAACAAGTTATAAAATATAATGTATAGTTTTTTGTTTTTGGTCCTCTCTATTTAAGTTTTTTTTTTTTTATTGCATTTACTAATGTCTACTTAAACTCAAACACAATAAAATTGAAAAGAAAAAAGAATTAGAGAGTGTGTGAAAGTGACAAGTACCAAAAAGCTATGATTTTTTGTAGAGAAAAGACAAGAATGTTGATAGGAATTTCCTTATTAATAAGTTGGGATATGAAACAAAATTGAAGCAAAGGATGTGTCATCTAATAAAGCAAATAAACACCTTGTGCCATTAATTGTTGCATGTGCAAATTATATACAAATTAAAGATTTTTGTTTGGTCCCCTTTAATTCTTTAGTACTTCCCTCTCAAGCATCAACATATATTCACTCAGTCAAACTTAGTAACTTTAGTTCAAATATAATCATTAATTTAAAATCTATCAACTTAAAAAAATACGTAAAATTCAAGATTTATAAGCTTCAATTTGAAGCGTCAAACAAATGAATTCTTTATATATATATGTTTGTGAATCAAGACTCAAAAAGAAACAAAAGACGATTTCAAACATTTGTTTCTTTGCTTTTTTTTTAAATTTTTTACCATTAACTGCATCTTTGAATAATTATTTTTTATGAGAGTTAGGTATTCAGTCGAACTCAGAAATTTTAATTTAAAATTTTTTTAATCATTAATTTAAAATTTATCAACTCTGAAAAAAATCCTCATAAGATTCAAAATTTATACGCTTCAAAATCTAACTCTATTTGATCATACACGTAGAATCAATACCTTTTTTTTAATAAAAAAGAAAAAAAAGTGAAGCAAGATTTGACAAGAAATAAAAGACTATTTCAAAACATTTGGTCCCATTTCTTTGTTTGCTTCTTTGAATTGCTTTTTTTAAAAAAAAATTTTACCATTAACTGCATTTTTGTATGATCATTTTCAACGACGGTTACTGAAAATCTATGCATTTAATGTGGTTCTCATGGTCTTCCATATATTCCAAAATTGCCATTTAACGAAACTACTTACTCTTCTTAGAAATTTACTCCTTTTTATAGGCTTATCCCACTCTTCTTAGGGTTAGGGGTAGCCTCCCTTTGAAAATAAATATGTTTGTTATATTTTGTTGTTTAGTGAGTACTACATCTCTTTTTCTCAGACACTGTTATGTGTAATTATATCGAGTATATTTTTATAATTGTAATTAAAGACGAATCTTGAATTTGAGAATAATGGAGAGCACCACTAATTTTAGTACACAAAATTTGTTATATGGAATTAGCATTTTTTATTAAAAAACACATAAACTAATTAAAGGGGGTTTAATATCTATTATTTATATGCAATATCTTTATAAACGTATTTGGGGCAAGTTTTGGGGGCATAAAAAAGCTCTGGGGTGTAAATTAAAGGTGTAGATTCATAAGGCGTGAGTTCTAAAATTTGAGGTGTAAGCTTTGGGCATAAAAACGTAAGTTCTGAGCGTAATAACGTAGGTCTGACGTTTTTAATTTTTTTTTTTTTTGCTTGAAATCATATTTTATTATTACTGGTGTAATGGCATTTCTCAAATAGTAATTATAATACTTTTTTCTTCATTTGTTAATTATTAATACTTATGTCAATTAAAAATCATAGAATAATTTCTATATATTATAGGTTATTTATAAATATTTATTTTTAAAATCATTAAAAGATTTAATTTTATTTTAATAAAACTATAAAATTGAATATACATTAGATGTCTCAATATCATGGGACTTACACCCCGTGAATCCATGAAACTTACGTTCCATGTCTCGAAACTTATACATCACCCCATTGTATAAAACGTCTTGCCTCACGCTTCCGCTTTTTAAAACACTGTCTACATATGTATTTTAAAAAAAATTGATCATCTATACATAAAATAATTATTTCACCAAAGAATATTTTTAAATGAACCCAATAACCTACGCCTACGAAAAAGAAGATAATGGTTCTGCACAACAACTAGCTTCTCCAATCAAATACATATGATTTCAGAAATCCCCTCACTTAGTTAATATGAAATTGTGCAATAGAAAACTTACTAGACGATATTTTAAACCTTTTTATAGAATACAGATTGAATATTAAATTTGAGATCTTTGATTAAAATGGAACAGTGATAAGTGAGAACTTTATTAACACTTATTGTATCGATGAATTTCATTTAAAACATATAATATTAAAATTTTAAAAAAGTAAAGAAAAGTTGAGCTATAATTCATTGGACTTCTCCATTAGTTGTCACATTAATCTAGAAGGAACGATTAGAAAAAACATAGGGTTACGCAACAGACATGAAATTACCTTAAGTCATTTTAGCAACTCAAACTTATTACAGAAACCAAACCTCCTAACTTTTTTCTACAGAGCTTAGACTATACTTGTTACCTCCTCTTTTAAGTTGTTACGAAAATTACGCGGTTAAAAAAATGTATGTTATTTAATTACTTATCATAATTATAATTTGTTATAAATATTATTTACCATTAATATTAATCATTAAATATGTGACTGATTTTGAGTTTGTATAATTAATCATGTTTGTATTATTTTTTTATTAGTATAATTAGCAACTAATAATTCTTTATTTTTTATATTTGTATACGATAATTTGTATTGTATATGACAGTGATTTCGATTGATTTTTCAGTTTTGTCATTATATACATTCAATCTTTTTGTGCGTAACTTTTTAAAGTTTGTATAAACATGTAGTTTTCAAATTTTGTAATATAATGTAATTTGTATAATATATTTTGTATAATTGTTTAAAGCTCATATGTTTATGTTTGTATTGATTCGTTATTTCGAGTATTGTCATACTTGTATAATTCAGACTTTATATTACTCAATTATACAAACGTACCTGCAAATCATGCAAACAATCCTCTCTGCTCGTCTCTTTCTTCCCTCTCCCCATCTAGCTCGCCTCTCTCCTCTTCTCCCAATTTCGCTCGTCAGATATACAAATACATATGTACAATATATGATTATCTAACCGATATACACATAAAAGTCACACCTCTCTCACTCTCCGCCCTCTTTCGCTCGCCTCTCTCCTCCCTCTCCCAATCTCGCTCGCCACTCTCCTCCCTACAACATGTAGCTATGACTCCTAATTAGCAGAGTATAGCTATGGAGCATAATTCAGGTATTTTTGAGTGAGACTATATGTGAAAGTTCCCCTTGTTTAAAAGTTAATTTGATTAAATTAAATTATATTGATTCAATTTTGAAACAAAAATTTAATATTCAGAATTATATGAAAAGTACTATATAATTGTAACTCTACATATCAATATGATGATAAAAGTACATTATAAAATGTTAGTCAAACTTTTTATCGTTTGACTCTAAAAAAATCATAACCACTAAAAGAAGACAGATGGTGTATATATTAATCAACGATGATGCAAGATCTGAATATTTCCCTCCGTCCCATTTCTATTTTACATGATGATTTAAAAATCAAATAGATTAATCAAAATTATATATAAATATATCTAAAATAATTTATTTTAGTTAAATATCAAACTAAAAAATAAATATGAAATTTACCTATTTTACAGAGAGAAAAAAAGTTCTCTGTGGGAAATAATTTGCTTTAATTTGTACCAAACACAACTAGAATGTTGAAATAATATTTTTGACGTGTCATATATGCATATATGAAATTCAGAAGAGGTACGTAATTAATTGAAGGAGTTTTTAACTTTTTAACTTATTTATATGATACTTTTTTTTCCTTTTGTTTTAATTTATGGGTTGTTTTACTTTTCAATCTATTCTAGAACGAATGTTTTTTTTTACAACTTCTCAATCATTTTCTTACATTTTATGTTTTAAAATTAATAATATTAACGGATATTTAAAAATATTTATATATTTTTAATTTAAGATTATAGAGTTTTAAAAAAAGAAATTATACTCTTAAATTATGTGATCAAGATAGAATTAATAATAAGGATTTTAGTGATATCTATATCTATATCTCATATAATATAAAAATAAATTATACTCTTAATTATGTGATCAAGATTGAATTGTCTTGTTTTCAATATATATTTTTAAGCTAAGAAATTTAAGCATATTTTTTTTTATAGTATTTGGATTTAAAAAGTTTTAAGTCAAAATAAATCAAAAACCATGAGTTAAGATTCTTAATTTATGCCTTATAACTTATAATTCATTTTCCAAAATCAATTCAGTGAACTCTAAATTTGTTTGAAAGTTAAAATATCTCATCAGATAATGTAACATAAATTTAAATATAGAAATAATAAAATATATTTTTTGTCCAATCACTTGATGTAAAAGTTCAACATTAAAGAATTTCTCAAGTAGAAGCAATCATACTTGTGTTAGAAGAATTCTAAGGACACGTCACTTCAGCAACTTTCAGTTCTACGTGAATGATGCTGCAACACGAAAATAAAATAACTAAATTACTATTATGTTATTAATTAATTAGAGTATCATTCAACCTATAAAATCGAATTCGTGTTCCATAGATCTCATTAAAGAGATTTTAAAGTTCTTTATAATAAGAGTTTTTCTATGCCTAACGATTCAAACACATGACTTATAATAATTTAAAATAAAAAAAATGCATTCATTCAATGTTATTTTAATCTACGTAAGTATGATCATATAGTTGAAACAATAATGTACGTATAATAGTAGGAGTGATGAAATTAAATTCAATACGTTCGATCAGATCAAGTAATTTTTTTTTATTTACCAATTCAACTAATTTCAATCCGTTGAGAATTGAATTCGAATTGATTCTTGAGAAATCTTGTCAAAATATTTTTTTGATAAAAACATATAATCATTTAAAGGGATTAGAATATTATAAAATAATAAATAAATAATAAAAATTAAATATGTTAAATTATGACTTGTAATTTAGTTTATTAATTTCAGATTAAATAACTTTTGAGTATTATTAATAATTTGATCATTTATTGAGTAAATTTTATTTTAATTTTTTCAAATTTAATTTAACTCGTTCATTTAATATCTTTACATGCCGACATACCTAATATAATGTTATCGAAGTCAATAAAGGATCGAATCGAATCGAACGAAGAGAGACAAATAATTTGGAATACGTAGTGTCACGACTAACTTGTTACTGTAGTTACTAGTAAGCAATCGATGAACATTTTTGGTACTCTTGAAAAACTTACTTACCACTAAATTTAACCAACCTATATAATGTCTAATCATAACTATTTGCTTCCTTTTAATTTTTTTTAATAATCCACTTGTCCAAAGAAAAAGTTAAAATTTCAACTACTTGTAACATGTTTAGTTGCCTAACTTATTTTTAAGCTACCTAGGTTACAAATTAGTATCCCTTATTCTTACGTATTTTTTAAAATGATTTTTTATAGTCAAAATTCTTTTAGTCCATATGATCATAAAATCTCTCATTTTCGATAAAATTGGGATCGTTGATTAGTAACATTTTGCATGATTTTCTATTTTTTAAAATTTTTTAACAAACGAGTCAAATTCTAATAGAAAGTTAGTCCGAATTTACTAATGCTTATAACAGTGCGGCAAACTGATAATTGTTATGTTGTTTGTGTGTAGCTACATATTATAAGCACATATCAGGTATTGAGGACACGATCCTAGATAGGAGGGTATAAAGGTCAAGAATTAGAGTAGAAGGTTAGTATGTAATTGTGTGTTGTCTAGTTTCTCTTACAATTATTGAAAATGCTATAAAACTACCCTTTATTTATGCATGGCTTCCAAATACCTCTGTCATCCATCTAGATGTATTATTATTGTGTATCGATATCATAAAATCAATGAGGCCTACTATCGTTTAGGTACTTTAACCGACACTGCATCCTCTTCACCTGGCTAAATATGTAAGAACACACTCACTCATGGACCATCTGTTTATTTTTATTTAGATATGTTAATTATATGTACTATTACTATAATTCATGAACTTTTGCTTTGTTGCATATCAATCATATTCATATGTATCATGATTCTTCCAATGTTCTCAATTAATTACCCTTCACTTCATGAGACCCAGATTAATAATTAATTAGAAAAACATAGTTGACATAATGTGCGACATAATCATTGTTATGACTACATTTTCATGTCCTAACATAAATAAGTAGTTAAATAGTTTGGGATCATTTCACACAGTTCTAACTTGTAATGAGAGTTCAATTTGATTAAACCTCAATACAAATATTGAACAAGTAGAAAAAAAATGCATATTCCCTTCATAAGAAAGTTGTATGTCTAGTGATCCTCCATTCATACGATGTACATACATATTTTGTGGAATACAAGATTTTATATAAAAATCATATTAAGGACGTATTCACAAGTGGAATAAATTTTTAAAATGTTATTATTATAGAAAGAATAATTTTAACAATTAAAGTGTGACGAGAGCAAGTGCAATAAATCAAGTATCTATGACAAATTAATCACAAAGTTAAATTAACTTTTATAATGTTATTGTTAAAGAGAGAATCATTTGATTCAACAACTATAGTATGAAGAGAGAAAATTTATATATCAAGATTCAAGTTTATGATGTATTTGTATTTTTGCATTTAAATACAAATCTCTGATTTTTATCCAAAGGGCTCAAAAAGGCATATGATATTGTCTTTTTTTATCATTATCTCTAAAACTTTTGCCTTATCGTATATCAAAATTAAAAATGTGTATAGCATCTGAATTTATATAATTTTTCTTTAGTGAACATATATATATATTATTTATGATGAGCCTCAAAATAAGTATGGAACTACATAACTCACAAATATTAGAAACATATATACGTGTTTTTTCATAATTTTTTAATTCGAATTTGGGAAAAATATATTCGTCAAACAATTTTTCAAATATTAATTAAAATAATTGCTCATGCGATTGATTAGTTTTATACCAATATAGATTGTAATGAAATATAATGAATAAAATTTTTAACTTCATCTTTAATTAAAGATCTCGAAATCTATTCTCTAAATATAAAAAGAATACTTTTACTTTAAATAAACCTTATACAATGCTATTTAAATTACATAAAGCTTAAATATAATATCAGGCATTTAAAATAAAGAAAAAAAAAGATAGGTTAGTTAGTTTTGTGAAGACAAATGTGAAATTGAGGGGCTCCCGGTGTTACAACGAAGCAAGTCCAAGCATAGTTAATTTTTGTACATAAAATAAAAATAGCAAGCATCAAATTTTTCTACGTAAATTTAAATTTAATAAAAAATTTAAATAAATTTTAAATATTAGCACAAAAATTAAAAAATAAAATAAACAGCTGTCAAAATATTGTAAAACCACGTGGGACCTACTATTTCTGCATGGATGATTGGTGCTTCTTGCCAAGCCCCCATACAATATCGTAGCGTTGTATATTATGCTAAGAAAATATTTAAAAGTAAGAAAATGTGATTTGAAATTATAATTTTAAATAAAAATTGAAATTTGATATTATAATTTTATTTTTTATTAAAATATATAATTTAAATTATAAATTTTGTATTTTTGTTAAAGAAGATTTATCATTCTAAATTTTATAAAAAAATATTAATTATGATCGGTATGGACAAACTTTTTATATCATATTTATGGATTATAATTTTCTCATTTGATAAGATTTTACGTAAAAATTAGGGAAAATGATAGTTTCCTCTTTTATTTTGGGAGAAAAAATACAACTTAAAAAATTTAAATTATACATCTTAACATAATTTTAATTTCAACTCATAATTTCAAATTATGTCCCAAAAAGGGATCCTAAGTTACTTAAAAGTAATTATTAATTATTTTATATAATAATATTTATTGTTAATCTGAACTAGATGATTGATAACTTGTTATAACAAGTTAAACAGGGTATAAGTAAGTTTTTGTTTATGAATTGTGAATCATATACTTTCTTTTTTCGTTTTAGTTACGTGTTTTGAATTAATATAATTACAAAATTTGAGTTAAAGTGGTCAAATTTATCAGATTCCAGAATTATCATTATAACTCCGCCCCTAATGAATAATGATTATATAAAAAGTCCATTATATTGTAAGTATATATTACTTTCCCCGTTTCAATATGTTTAAAAAAGAGTGTTTTTTTTTTTCTTTTTTTGATAACTCTTAATTTTAAGTTTTCCCTTGAAATGCTTAACGCCAAAAAATTAAAAGAAAGTTTTAAATTATTTTACATATTCTTAGTTTAAAACTATAAAATTCAAAAAAATCTTTTTACTTTTTTAAACTTCATATCAAGTCAAATCAGATAAACAAATTAAAATGAAGAAAATACTAAAAGTGAATTTTTAATATAAATACAACTCAAAATGACATAATTATATATTTGTCGAATTTGTAACTACCATTATAACATCGGTAATATAAAAAATTCTTTACACTATCATCGATGTTAGTAGAATCCAAAAAATTATTGTACTGTAGTACTCATCAATTCTCATGAGCATCTATATAAGACATTGAGTCCCTCCACTTCTCTTTCCACACAAACTCAATATTTGTAGTCTATTTGTAGAATCTGTTTGTGTTACAGTAGTAATTTATTTGTATATTTTTATAAAAAATAAATAAATGGGGCATCATACATGTTGTAACAAACAAAAAGTGAAGAGAGGGTTATGGTCTCCTGAAGAAGATGAAAAACTTATTAATTACATTACTACTAATGGTCATGCTTGTTGGAGCTCTGTTCCTAAGCTTGCAGGTTTTATTCTCTTCTTATTTTTTTTATTTTTGGGTTTCTTTGTATCATAACGTTGAATAAATCAACGTCATGATGCAAAGATTGATCGGGATAGTCTAATTATATCGTAAGATAATTAGTATAGCTATTATCGAGTCATTTTTTTAGAGAACCAATACGAAATTTCTATACATCTCGATCGAGAATTAGTTTCATTATTCAATTTTAATGATTGAATTCATCGAGTTTATATCTTGAGTTCACCTAGTTTTTTTCACCATTAGTATAGTTAGTGAATGTATGCCCATGTGGAACAAACAATCAAATATTTTTATTCTTTCTTTTCTTTTCTGTTTTTCTTACTCAATTTTTTTAGATTAAATTTATATCTTGAATTCGTTTTTATGACATAGGGCTTCAAAGATGTGGGAAAAGTTGTAGATTGAGGTGGATAAATTATCTAAGACCAGATTTGAAACGTGGGAGTTTCTCCCCTCAAGAAGCAGCACTTATCATTGAGCTCCATGGAATTCTTGGTAACAGGTAAATAATATATACAGTGTAATTTTTCGATGAAAGAATTTTTGGACAAAAAATAGCTTTTAAAAGAATATTTTTTGATGAAGAGAATCATTCCGGTATTATTTTCATGCAAAAGAGATATTTTGTTTTGTTTTTACAGGTGGGCGCAAATAGCGAAGCATTTACCTGGAAGAACAGACAATGAAGTGAAGAATTTTTGGAATTCGAGTATCAAGAAGAAGCTCCATCTTTCTCATGGAATCCTCCCTGATAACTCCATCATCATTCCTAATTATAATAATCTCATCACTAATCCAATCCCTAATCCCTCTTTTGATAATTTCTACTCATTCAATCCCAATGTTCCTAGTACTAATAGTTTCATGTCAAGTATAAATTCTCCCCTAATTCTTGACCAAATGAACAACATTAATCATAATGGGGATTTGAATTTAACTAATCAAGTGATCATGCCTAATTCCCTTCCTAATTTGTCATTTGACTCAATTTCAAATGATCCTACATGGTATAATTTCAATTATCCTAATCATCTTCAACATGATCTTGAATATAACCCTAGTGTTATTAAACAAGACAACTCCATTAATTCCATACTCACCTCCAATATTTCATTGAATTGCACTAATGGGGAGAATTTCATGGATTCAACAAACGCGGCTATCAAAAATCATCAAGATCTGATGATGGTACATATACTATCCATCTAAAAGTTTAAGCTATTAGAGAGCATACTTTTACTAAATTATATTTTTAACATATCTAGTCTTGCTCTGATACTCTGTCAATTGTGATCATCTTATAATATTCTAAACGCTTCTGATTATTTAATTATATCTTCAACAGACACTGCCTAAACATTCTGAAATGATAACGGAGAATGAAGATGGCATTCTAGAATCAACTCCAATTGTGTCACAACTTAATGACACCATGGTGGTCAAGAGTACTCTCCCATGTACTAGTTATATTATGAATCCACATAATAATGTGCATAGAGTCGTCAATAAAATTGAGTTAATGGAATCGTTACACATGTCATCATCATCATCGTCATCATCAACATTATCGTCATGGTCAGCACTTTCATGCAACCAATTTATGATGAACCCTAGAACTTGGGATTCATAAGAGACATATTGATGACTTTTGTGATGAAAATGGCCAAAGAAGAAGATGGTGAGCTTTTTATATTCTAAGGGAGTTTTTATGATTATTATAATTGTGCAGCTAGTCTTTTATTGTATTATATTGTACCAATAAATATTTATGATATCAATATTATAAGTAGTTAATTAATTTCATGTCTTTTAATTATTTATTTTTACTTACAGATTGATCTATGATAAATTAAAAGAAAAAATGTATCGTATATATACTTTTAAAAATAATTAATTTTAAAGATAAAATAAATAAAAAGTAGTTCTTTTTTAATTTTATAAATTGACAACTATTCTAGGACAGATATTTTGAGTAATATTGTCAAATAATATGAAAATGGAATAAATAAATAATTTTCCTAATCTCTAATGGTCAAAATACTGAATTGAAAAGTTAATTTAGACCCAACCTATTTGCAGATACTAAGGGGACCATTGTTTATATTGGGAATTTTTTTAATTTCTAGTCTTTTTTTTTTCTTTTTTTCTTAACGTAAATCTCTAATTTCTACATTTGTTTTATTCCTTTTCATATCTTAATTAAGAATATATGTCAGTCAATGAATCAAAGTTTTTATTATTAATTGGATCGTAGTGTTTGGTCCAGAAGAACTTTTTTTTTTAATTTTCATTTTCCTTCTCCATAAGAAGTTTAAAAGAACAAAGAAATTATGTTTGGTAGCTTTATAAAGAATAAAAATTCATGGAAAATTATAATCAAATTTGGAAAATAATTCCTATGTTTTCCACAGTAGATGTAATGTTTGTTCTACGAGGTGTCAACATCCTATAAAATTTCCTAATCAAATTTGATCACACTACTTCATTTTTATTATTATTATTATGCTAATTAATTAGAAGATAAGCAAATACGTTTGTTTATTTTAAATAATACTTCACTTATAATTTTCTTTGAAAAGAAAGACATAATTGTAAAATATTTGAAAATTTGTTAACTTTAGTCTTCTCATTTTTATAACCTAATGTTATTAGCCATGAAAATGTTATGAAATACTTAATACTACATGTTCAAAGAAACTTTTGATATTTGTCAAAAGTATTTATCAATTTTTTTTAGAGTCAACTATCGTCGTATAAAAATAGGAGAGTACGTGAACAATTTCATCGAGTTTTTGGCGTTGAAAGTTGTAAAAAGATAAATCTGCTGACAAGTGCATATAATTGTGTGAAAGGACGTTATCTTTTGAAATCGTATACATTACTATATTATATTGGGTTGACTCCTCAAACATTAAAGTACTATACATACAATTCAGAAAATATAATGATGGAATATGCACCTTTGATATTTTAGTCCTTCCACAATCCTAGTACAGATTTGAATTGTTTTGCCTTTGATCACTCGGAAACAACTTCTTTACCTTATCAAGATAGGAGTAAAGTCTTCGTATACACTATCTTTTCATTTGTTGAAATGTATTGTCTTGCTTAATGAAAAGAATATATAATACACCTACGAACTGTAACCTAAAAATATTGCTCTTATAAAGTGAACGCATGTTATGAAGTTGATACTAATAGTTCAATAAAAATAAATCCTGAGTCAATGGCCTCTTAATCTTAAATCTAACCAATGTTTTGAGCCCATGAAAATTCAAGTCCTTTTCTGGTTTCACAAACTCCCAACTGATGAAATATGAAATGATAAAAAGCTTAAGAAAGAAGAGAATCGAACTCCATTAAAAACAGACAACAGCATTCCACTATATTTGATCAAGCTATTTCCAGTTTACAAGGATTCCACCATCCTGCCTAACAGCACAAATTTGCCCAATAAAAACAAACCTAAAACACAAATTTTGTGGTACCAAGCAAAAAAGTATGGCACTTTTACAACATGCTGGCCTTTTAAGTAAACAGTGGAAGCATTGGCTTCGCGTGACACAAAATAAAAGGTTGAAAAACCAAATAAATAATTGAGACATCACAATTATGGCCCATGTAAATTTTACAATATGACCTGAACAAAGTCATCTAAAGATGTACAACAAACAATACTGAATATTAGCTTCATCTTTTCATTGTTCCACTTCTAATGCAGAAGAAATCCACTTTGATGCAGCTGCATTAACATCTGTTTCCACATGCATTACAAGAGATACTGGAGTGACTGCCACCTGAAAAAGCACAAAAACACCTACTTGTCAAGACCCACAATGATGGATTTTTCATAGTTATAAGGTCCAAAACATAAAAGGTAATTTCCGATATTGCATGTGCCTCTACAATGGCAGAGAATAATATGACACTCCGAGCACAGAACTCTCTGACTATGAGTACTCATCCTTTAAGCAGACTAGAAAGCTTTCCAGTTTGGAACAGAATACCCACAGTGCCATGTAGAAGATAGAAAACCATATCAGGAATTAGCAGAAATGAACTTACAAATCCGTTTTCGAGAGCTCTAAAATCTAAATCCTCATCTTCTTCTTCCTGTTTCTTGTCAAGCAACTGCAGTGCAAATAACCAACAAGGCATGTAAGAAACAAATTAAACCTAGTTGGTACCACGTTTAAAAGAAGATAGTGTAGGGGAAGGAGAGCAAATGGCAGAGATGTGATGGGTCACAGAAGGAATGCTGGTGTCTGTATTTGGCCGTATAAAGCACAAGTTTGCAGCATTTCAAGGATCAAAAGTACAACTGTAGAAGCATGTTATATCATCAAAGCGACCAACACTTGCCATATAGAAAAAAGAATTAGCAGAGAAATTAAAATTACTTCCACTGAGGGATTATAATGTTACAATTTGCAGTTTCAATTAAAAATCCAACTGACCCTTTGTACTCATTGAGCACAGCAACTAAATACAACGTAGCAAAAAAAGGAAAAAGCATTCATACCTCCAATCTAAAGTACTTAACTTTCCTGTCCGGATCAGATTTCCCAGCAATACCAACAGATTCAACAACCTCTATGTTCTTTCTCTGAGTAACTAATTTGCGAGCAGCACCCTGTGCAAAAATAAGAAGGCAGAGGTTTGATGATGTCCAAGGGAGGAGGAAAGACATGAGGACTGGGACAACCAACAAGAAATAGGGATATGCCACTACTTAGTTTCCAAACACATGCCACACTTCTCAAACAATTAATGCCCGTTATTGTCTCAATTAATATGAGAAGGAATAAAGAAGTATCTGAAAATACTACCCAGCAAACTTGAAATTGGTTACTGAATAGCTTCCTAATAAATAGCCTTTCCCTTAAGCACTTGGAATCCTATACTATTTTCCTTTCTGTTCTAAGTTTTGATATTCTTTTTTTTTTTGGGTCGACAGATTGTACTGCTAAATGGGGTTTTAAATACAGAAGATAGAGACATAATTGATTGGTTGATACTTCTACACTCATCCATGATAATTTCAACGCTTTACAAGTTCCTTTTAGATGAAGAACATGGGATAATTTGATTCATGATTTTCTACAACTGTAACACAACAATGTGCAATTCGAACATTACTTGTTTAGGTCCATAGACACTCTACTCTAAAGATTCATAGGATCACTCTATTATGAACTTGTTTACACCACTATGCAGTTAATAGGCAACACACATTATATAAAGAGCAGTTATGCCAGATACAGTATCATTTACTCACTGCTGCAGAAGCATCTCGACCTAATTGTGCGAGCTGCATCCCAAGGCTTTGTTGATTTGGAAGAAAACGTCCAGCTGCAAGATTTCTGGTGGATGATTTAGCTTGCCAGCAAAGCTTAGAGCTCCAGAGACTTTGCTTCGTCAATTTGAATCCCTGTCAAGTAGAGGTTTCAAAAATGATATATCTGTTGTTTGAAATCTCAACAATAGGTGGACTGGTGAAAAAATGAGATGTGCTTCAGCAACCATTGCAGAAGGTATGATTAATAGTAGGGCATTAATTCTCTGTAATGCAATTGTCAGTAGACCATATCATCTATCAAATGTTTCTCTTCTTTATTCTTCCCAATTTGAAAGATTATGAAATCATTTCTCTTTCTGGAAACTGGAGTCGGTGCAAGAATGCCTGTTTTAGCGCTCACCCCCAATAGGAAGACACAGGTGTGATACATTTAGCAGTATTTTCTAGGCTTGTCCCATGGCATATTAGGTGTTGTATAACACTTAAACTATTTCTTTTATGTCGTATATTACACTTCATTAACAGACAACAAAATTCCAAGGTAGACATTTCTATTACTCCCTCCATTTAAAAAAGAATGTCCCTATTTCTTTTTAGTTTGTTTCAAAAAGAATGACTCCTTTCCTTTTTCGAAAACAATTTACCTTTAACTTTCTACGTAGCATGTTTAAGACCACCAAATTAAAGGGCATTTTGGTACATTTGACATAACTTTAATTTAAAACCACAAGATTTAAAAGTCTTCTTTCTTTTCTTATAATCCGTTCCAAGTCTAACTAGGTCATCCTTTTTTAAACCGGGGGAGTATACAGTAGTTTACCCCTAAATAACCTCTAATCACCACAGGTCCCCTCTAAACCAAATCTCACTGCTTTGTATTTATAATAAAAATAAGAGGAAGTCCTGATTAAAACTAAAACAAGTTACACAAATTTAAGATTCCTGTGTGGAGAAATGAAAAGGCTGGATTTCATTCATTTTTTGTTTTCAAAAGAGGTGCAGGTGAGATGGAGGATCATTTTACAGACCTTGTTTGTCAGAGGAGATTTCGGAACTCCAATATGCAACAAGCAACTTTTAGGAAATGCTCCCTTTTCTATGTCTCTGATGGCTGCATTTATCAATGGTAAGCAAACACTCACGGCGTCCTTGAAATCACTTTCTTGACTTTCATCATTCCTCCTGAAGTAGATTATGGAACAAACTATTAGTTAAGAAAGTACAGGACCTCTTTTGATCAAAAAAGAAAGGTAAGTACCAGTCAAGTGATATCGATATAGATGGAACACTGTTAAACAATGCCTCCCTAGCACCAGCTACGACACCTGAGTAAAACCTGTATAATGGAGTAATAAACATAATTATAGATCCCAAGGAGACAAAAACAAGAAATACACGAGTGCAAGAAGCCTTAAATAACCGTTTGAATAACTTAGTGACTAAAGAGCTTCAGGAATACATGCGTACTAAATTAGAGTTACTAACAAAGACTATAATACTTACATTTGATGGCCACAACTTGAACCCCTGTTGATTCCACTTATTACCTAAACATCCATGGGGGGAAAAATAACAGACAGACACAGCAGGTAAGCGATACTAAATCCAATTTATTAAAAAAGAAATGATATACTATAGAAAGGGTGCCTAAAAATACCAGGACTGGCTTTGACCAGGAAAAGAGTGCCCCAGACAAGGCTAATGACACACAATCTACAGGAGTCCCTGAAAGAAGATTAAATACACAAAGAATTAACACTGTTAAGATAAAATATGGTATAGAATTCTTAACATACAAAGTGTTCTAAAAGATAGAGTTAATCCGTCTGGCAAGCTCTTCAACACAAAAGAATCAAAATAACCCTACAGTAATTGTATGTTCGTACCAGATACTTCATAAGCAGTAGCACCGTGAATGTCAGTCGGAGTAACTGCAATGGTTTCTTTAAGTGTAAAAGAATGGCCCGCCACCGATTTATCTCTAAAATAACAGATAAGATTTAATCACAAAAATGGAACCTTCAAGATCATTCAAAATCACGATATGTTGCTTTTTAGCTCTAACCAGAAGGCACTCGCAAAGTAGACTCAATGATCCACATTCAAACATCAACACAAGACTCAGTTGAACACATACTAAAGAACTTCAAAATTAACTACACTAAACTTCAATAGAATAAAACAGAGTGACCCACCACGATTTGCCTCAACAGTAGCTGATATGCTTTAACCACAAAACAAAAAACCTCCAAAATCATTCAATATCTTGGGTATATTGTAGCTCAAACTAAAAGACACTGGTAAAGCGGGTTCAAAATTCAAACTTCAACACAATATCAGTTGAAAACGCACAAAATTATATCAAAATTTCCACACTAAAATCATAAACAAAACTTAAACAATGTGGGAAAAAAAAACATACACAAGTAGAGAAACTCACGATTGGGGAGCGCAGACATTAACATTACAGAGACCTTGACGAACAAGAGCATCAACAAGACAAGTAAGACCAGGAGATTCAATTCCATCAGCATTAGTAACCAATACCACTGGCTTAGTACTGTCAGCGTCATCAGCGGCAACATCGGGAACCAAGTCAGAAGACGACGACTGAGTTGATGGGTCATCATCTTTCGGCTTCGATTGCTGATCTTTATCATTTTGAGCACCCTTTCTGTTAAGAAGAACTTCCTGAAGATTTGACACCAATCCCGGTGGCAAGAAGTTGTTCTTCACAGCAGAAGTCGTCATTTTTCGAAGAAGAAAAAAGTGGGTAATTCTTTGATGATGAAAATAGGACCCCCTTTTTCGTTGTGCTGCTACAGGGACGAAATTCAAAAACCCTAGAAACAACTTTTAACGATGGATATACTTGTCGCAATGGAGTTTCTCTAGAGAGAGAAAATAGAGAGAGAATGAGAGAAAATGGCCTGTTTCTCCAATGGGGTACCGTGAGGAAGGAAAAGACTGAAGGAACAGTGATGAATTTGTAAGCCTATGAAAACCAAAACGAATCCCAGTCGCATTCACGACGCGTTAGCTACACGTACTAATCAAAAGCACATCTTTTTGGTGGAATTTTCAACTCCACAATAAACTAGTATATTCTATTTCCGTTCAAAATAAAAATCAAATTTATCAAAAAAATATAAATATAATACATACATCTTTATATTATTTATATTCAATAGATATTTTTGAAAAGTTTTAACATTATTAAGAAGATGAAGTATAAAAATATAGTTAAAAAATATAGAAATCTGGCAGATTATTTTTGCTAATGTTATATTTATTTTGGAGTAAAGTAAATAGTAATTACGAAAATATATCTTATTGTGACATTCATATCAATTAGCACATGTCTGAAATCTTATTCCTGATTTGGGAAATTATTTTGAGTAATTAATGTATATTCTTTTAATATGTTGAAGTGAACGGAGCGAGAAATATGTATTAAATAATTTTTATAGTAATAATTTGAAATGACTTACCTATTTAATGAGAATTTCTAATTAGTTATTTATTTTTGAATTAGTATATTTATTAAAAAATAATTATTAACGTAATAAATTTATTATTTTATTCCTATTGATTATAAAGTTGATAAATTAAAAACTTAAGATTTTAAGAAGATTTATCTTTTTCAAAGTAATTAATTAATAGTATATAATAGGTAAAAAATCATTTTTTTAATTCTATCAAAATGAACAATTAATTAAAAGTATAGAGTATTTTGTTGGAAATTTGAAATTTACTTTGCAAATTAAGACGAATTATTAATGTGAAAAGTGCAAGTACAAATTTGAAGAAAATCTAAGGCACTCTTCATTAATTAATATATTAATTGTAGAAAATTTTCTTTATTCATGTGATTGTGAGCATAACTAAATCTTAGAGGTTCCCTATTCTAGCTTATTTAGATTACAATAGAAGAAAGCACATAAAAATTTAAGAATCTTGAGGTGTAATATCATAAGCTAATGACTTTTTTTGTTCATATTAAATAATTAAAATCTTATACCGTAGTATTCATTATATACATGAACACTCATTAAATATAATAAAAATATCATATATTTACAATTATTTATCATCTTAATATGATCATCGAGTGACGAATTAATAGTAATATATTTTTTTTATAGATTCAATTAATGCTATCTCAATTCTCAAATTTTGAATAATCAGTAACTGAATTCAACAAATTTCTTCTTAATATTTATCTTTTTACCAATTTTTCTTGTTAACTCATTTAATAGTAGTACCTTTTATTTTATTCTATTAAAAAGTCAAAAGACAATATACTCTTTTTTCTGTTTCTATCGTGAGTGAAATTATACCTTATATATTCTTTCTTAGTATATAAGAAAAATTGTATCGTATTATTTTTCGTATAATTTTTAAATATCAAACGTATGAGAACCGAAACACGTACGGGCGTTATCCTGGGCGGCAATGATTTTGAAATTGGCAACGTGCCTGACACGCAGTGTGAAAGAGCGTGAAAGAAGTACTAGACGATGTAAAAGTAATTATCAACGTGGCCTCCTGCAATTGCGAAATTGTTTAGTTGGGTCCCATTTTGAATTAATGATGCATTTAGCCTTTCAATAATGTACTGTAAATTGACATTGTCTACATAATCTCAACTTTCTTAATTAATAATTAATCAACAACAAAAACAGTACCGTATTACTAATATACTCATATTGATGATTCAACTCAGTCAAATAAAGTTAATTTGACCTTCATAATTATTAAAAGTTGAATGTTTTAAGTAATTACTACTATTACATTTTAGTTGTAATGAAAGATAAAGGAATAATTTGGATATGAAAAGGCAAAAAGGTTTATTAGATAGAGGTTTAATAAAGGAAATACGTCAAATTACAATAATAATAGGTACGTAATTGAGTATTTGTCTATATAGCTAGAAAGTAGTTTGAAATCTGTTAATTTCTATTTTCCATTTTGTTATACTTTTCGTTTTAGTTCGTTTAAGAAATAATATTACTTTCATATTTTGATAACATTTTTAATTTTAAATTTCTATACGACATATTTAAAATCACAACATTAAATGATATTTTAATATATGCTAGTACGGTAAATTTTTTCAAAAAAACTTTATTTTCTTAAATTTTGTATTAAATTAAAATTAAATAAACACACTGAAACAAAGAAGTAAGATATAAGAGGATAGAGTATTGTTTTGGACTAGAATCAGAAAGAGAGATCAGCTGGAAAAGGAATCTAAGCATCAACATGGAGTAAGATGAAGAAAAAAAATAGAATAAAGTTATCGAATACATTTATAATACCCTTTACGTGTTCTTATACACAAAAATATGTGAAAAAAGATGTCTTATACATTTCAATTTTCAAATACTCTTTTGAACTTAACTTCAAATATTACTCTTTTTATACTAAAGAATAGATAAATTATGTAATGTTTTCACTTAATAAAATTTAATAGTATACTCTAAACATTTCAATGTGCTTCACATTGTGAAATTCCAAAGTCATACCTACCAAAAAAAAAACTAGAGCTATGTATTTTAATTTCTAATATTTTGATGAGAAAAGGACATGGTCTATATTTTTGAAAAAAGGGACCATGCATTCATTTGTATGAAAATAGATCTTACAACAATGCTCTTTTTACTAGTTAAAAAGATAGCTTTCTTTGTCCTTCAGATCTCACTATTCTTCTGGTTTTATTACTCCTTATTTTTGCAGTAGTACATTTGAAATTAAATACTCAGACCCACCATTTCATTTCAAATGAAAATTCATATATCAAAGTTGATTTGATCTTTTAGCTGTAAAATAATTACTTTATATCTGGCAATAAGATCTTTAAAAGGGGAAAGGGGGTTCATCTTCCTGATTTGTCCAATCAAGTAGTGTTTTTTTTTCCTTTTTTTTATATGTTTGTTAGTCAACATACCTCATTTTCACCCTTACCCTCGTAGCTTCCATCACCTTAACCATCACAAGTGTTTTCCAATTTTTGTATGTTTGTTAGTCAATATAACCTCATTTTGTCATTTTTTTTTATATGTTCGTTAGTCAACATAGCTCATTTTCACCCTTACCCTCGTAGCTTCCATCACCTCAACCATCTCAAGTGTTTTCCAATTTTTGTATGTTTGTTAGTCAATATAACCTCATTTGTCATTTTTTTTATATGTTCGTTAGTCAACATAGCTCATTTTCACCCTTACCCTCGTAGCTTCCATCACCTCAACCATCTCAAGTGTTTTCCAATTTTTGTATGTTTGTTAGTCAATATATCTCATTTGTCCTTTTTTTTATATGTTCATTAGTCAACATAGCTCATTTTCACCCTTACCCTCGTAGCTTCCATCACCTCAAACCATCTCAAGTGTTTTCCAATTTTTGTATGTCTGTTAGTCAATATAACCTCATTTTCACCCTTCCCTAGTAGCTTCCATCCCCACCACCCAACACCCCGACCCTTTCCAGCCACCTCTCTAATAGTATCTCTCTAAATTATTTATAAATACTTTTAGGAATTTTTTTCTTATCTATCACATAAAATATAAATTAAAAGAACTCATTAATTTTTTTGAAAAATATTTTCTTTCCTACCGAATACTCTCTTTGTTTCATGGATTTTCTAAATATTTGTCAATCTTTAGAAAGTGTGATTTTAATTAGATTAGGTTTTTAAGTTACAAATTTATTAACCACTTTGGAGATATTGAAAGATAACATCTGACCAAGTTCCCAAAAACCGAAAAGAAAAGAGTGGTTAACGTGGACAAATGTCGGAAACAGAATATTCGGAGAGCAAATTTAGGCTTTGACGGATCTACTGAAACCATCCAAGTTTTAATTTTTTAAGCTAAGTAGATCCCTCCTGTTTCTTTATTATTATTATTATAATTTTTCAGCTTTAACACATCTCTATTAATTAAACGAGGTACCTGATATCTCCGACCAGACCAACATACTTCACCAACTCCTTTCTTTATTCTTTACCCTTTTGGGGATGCAATGCCAGTTATGGGACAAGGCGTTGGAGACCATACCACAGTTATGATATCATACAAGTGCTTAAACAATCAGCCAATTTTGCCAATAATAATAAAAATAAAATAAGAAAATATATAATGACAATATAATAACAACAATAATAATTATAGTAATTATGTTTAAAGTCCAAGTTAGTCGATAGGAAATGACTACGTTGTCTCCTCGTAAGGCTTTGCTTACCAAACCAAAGTAAAGATCATTCACGTTGTTTCAACAAATACCAGAGAGATTTTGAAAAAATGTGAAAGGAGGTATACATGTGAAACCCTTTAAAATGGGTTAACAATGAAAACATTAGTTTTGAACCTAACCGATTTAACATATCATGGTGGATATATATCATAATGCACACAAGCTTACCAGGCAAAGACTGCTTTTATGTTTACTGTTGCAATTTCACTTTCAATGCTTCAATTACTGCAGAGAAGTCCTGGTCACTAAGTCCATGAGATTTCGCAACCTTGTAGAGTTCATTAGTTGCTGCAGCAATTGGAATAGGTTGTGAAACAGATTCCGCTAAACCCAGAGCTAGACGAAGGTCCTGAGACAAGCATATTTTTTCGGTTAGAAGACAATTTAGTTTGCATACACTAGGCAGTCCTCGAAGGGTTAAGAAAACCTTTTGCTGATGCTTCAGAGGAAACGCTGTTGGATACGAAGATTTAACCATTGAAGGACCTTTAACGGCATACATTGGAGCACTAATAGCACCCTGTGAGATCACCTGTGTTAGACCATGGAGCAAAAATTAGCGACAGATATAAGACATATTTCCAGGTTCAATGCCCCCTGTGAGAAATATTATAGTAGGAAATCCTTTGAAAAGAGGATGAAGATCTCCTAGCATATTAGAGGCAAAAAAAAAAGGCAGCAAATCTTCACCCTGCATACTCAAATGAAGATGAAAATCAATTAAGGATTCATCTTATGCGTTTTTCTCATTTACTTTTCCTCGGGCACAGTTATCTATTTTACATCTTTTTCACACCATGCATTGTCCCGAAACTCCAGGAGATATTTTTAAGTCAGTGCAGACTTTTCACTAAGTAGCCATCTCTATAACTTCTCCATACGCAAATAGAATTTGTCATGGAATAGGCTTTCCCATTTGTTTTCCTTTTTGTATTTACTGCTGGCCAAATCGTATCCGAGTAAAGGTAAATCATCAACAACTTCAAATGACGTGGAATTAGATTCTTCCTTAGAAATCCAAGAAGAAGTTTTTGGGATGCTATCAACATTAATTAATCTACAGAAATCCAGTTCAGAAACCCTAAAGAGCACAGACATGCTTCTGGTTTATATTAGTTGCTTACCTCCTCAAGAAAATAATTATATTGTTCTCTTCATTAGACGAGTTATTTGTGACTAGGCAAAGAACAGAAAATTGTGCATGATAATTTATAAATAATTAAGAAGATAAAGTGATACAAGAAGCATATTCACAAGGGACCAACCTAAAAAATAAGCTACTCGTTTATCAGGAAATACCTCCACTAATACACTTGGATCAAGCCCGACTTTCTCGCTGAGAACTAATCCTTCAGCAAATGAGGCCATCATACTGCAAATTATTTTGGTGAAAGGAAGGATGACATTAGTTTTTAGTTGATAGAACAAAACTCTGAAGAGATGAAAATGGATTAAAATCAGCACCTTCCCATAACCATATTGACGACAAGTTTCATTGCAGCTCCATTACCAACTTCACCAAGGTAAAATCTTGACTGAGATAAAGGGCAAAATATTAGAAGGTGGAAAGGGTTGCATCACACTCAGTGAAGAGGCAGAATGAGACCTTCCCCATGATATCCAATAGAGGAGCAGCTTTATCATACAGCACGCTGTCACCTGAATAGTTTGCATCCATAGTTTTAATTAAATTCTTTTTTCTTTGATGGTCACAAGAAATTGACTGAACAGCTTTTGTCAAAATTAGAGATATACATGCATTATCTGTGGATACATTTCATAGGTAAAAGTATCATGTGGACAAATTAAAAGTCAATTGCTTGTCAAAAATACGTTTTCCTATAAACAAAGTTCGAGCAATACAAACTAATTATAAATGAAAGAGCGACTGCTAATTTCCTAAATTTGTAAGACACCAGCCCTCATGCTTCTAAGTTAACAGTAACAAGCCCGTCTTTTTTTTTCTTTCTAAAACTAGTACATTTCATACAATGTCAACTAAGAGTTAAAAATCCAGTCCCCAATACAGGGCACACCTTCTCTGGGTGATGATGGAAGGGAGAGATAGAGTTAGGTATTGCATCTATATATGACATCCATAGGTTTATACAAAACTCACAGTTTACCCCCATCCCTTGGAAATATATTACCCAATTGATTTACATAATGTTATGGTGTGTTGTCTTCCAGTTGAAATCACAAATCAAAATACAGTTAACACCACAGATAGGTTTATATGCTACCCAAAGTTCATCCCTCTGATGACCAATTGCTCTACGTATGCGACATGCAGATGTTTGATATTTCACTTTATATCTCTTTTCTGCGTTAATTCCGTTTTCCAACTTAACGAGAGTTTCCCTAATTGAGATCTTTTTCTTTTGTCTTAGTATCATATTTATTATATGATCAGAGGGTGGTTTTGGATATGAGAGATTAGCTTGTAGAGAGAACTGCCTCATTTTTCTAGTAATCACTGAGCTGTCTCATTTACACTTCCTTCTTCAAGACAAAAGGAAAGCGAAGTCTTTTCGGCAATTAGATATAGACCATATATCGTCATCGAATAACAATGAACTTAAAAGCGTAAGGACAAGCAAATTTTATTATATTATAAACTTGTAACAGTATCTAACCAATGCATGTTTCATTGTCAATGACTCAAATACATTAAAGGGGAAAGCTTCACCTGCAGTGAGAAATATTAGCTGTCCATCTTCTGCTGGCTTCTTGGACCCTGATACTGGAGCCTGTTCGAGAAAATGGAACATTATTCAACATGGTAACGCACACAAGACAATATTTTACTGTTGTCTGGTTTTCTTTGGTCTGGGGGAAAGGTGGGAAAAACTGAAGTAAAGCTTTCATATGAAGAATTCATGACAGAGAAGGAACTTTTCACCTCCAAAAAATGAGCTCCAGTAGCTCTAATATGTTCACAGATCAGTTTAGATGTTTCCCCATCAACTGTTGAGACATCTACATAACTGCATTTACCCAAACAGAGTAAAAAGGCAAAAATAAATTTCAGAGAGCAGTATGAAAGAGCCATAAAAAAGCAACCAAAGAAACTTGCGTTCAGAAAAGGCTGCTCTAACAAATAACAAGAATGATGTACTCACCAGTTTTACATATGACAGTTTGTTGAAACTGAAATAATATTTGCAGTACCAAAAAATTCAGACTATACAAAAATTTGACTTAAAATCTGCCATGAAGGTGTAACTTATAATTAGTTCCTCCTAAAGGTCGGCAACTTTGGATTTCTTTCCATTCCAATTTCTTGCATCATGAACAATCATAAACCTCATGTTTCCAGATATAACTAAGACAGACATCTAACACAATAAGCAGCAGGAAGAAAAAAAATCATTTTCAAATTAAAAAAAACTAACAAAGCATTTTGCTGCACTTCTTGACTAGAATCTCTTTTGAACTCAATCACATAACTAACAGTAAACTAACTAGAATTCTTTACCTGTCAGTCAGTACCAAAAAGAACAATTGTGAAGTTCAAACCTTCAAAATTTTTGGAGGAGAGAATGTAAACCATACCCTTTTCCTGGACCCATTCCTTTAGCAGCTCCATATTTTCCACAAGCAACATCCGCCTGAAAAAATAAGGTAATACTTTCTATATGATTACAGCTTACTAGACATGTCAATATACAGAAAGATGACAAATGCACTTAAATAAACTTTAAACTCACTGCACTCTCAGGGTCCGCAAGCATGGCAAATGTGACATCACAAGATGCTGCAACCTCCTCAGGGGAGGACTTGTATCTGCAGAAAAGAACCTCAACTTACTTTGAAATGCAAATTATCCTCAAGTACTAGCAGTAATAACAGTCAAGAAAACTTTAAGTGATTTCATACAAGCATTTGCATGGATCTTTTGTTTTTTTGATGTTAATGATTAGCATAGATTATCATCGGGTACTTCACTGTTGGGTTTTCTTATAAGTTTAAACCAACATTTCCTGGATGCCAACATAAACAAACTTAAGTCTGCAGCATAAACCAAATTGGCATATACTTACTTTGCACCCAAGGAGATAAGGGGTTCACATTTGCTCTTGGTCCTATTCCAAACTGTCACATCACATCTGCAGCATGAGAACAAACACAATAAAATTGTAAGAGATTGAAATTCGATTATTCAGAAAAAGAGGTGTTGAAGTATAAAAATAATGTCTCATTGCTTCAACAAGACCACTTTGTCAGACTGCACATCATTGGCATTAACAATGTGTACTTCTGAAAGATGAACAGTTTAGAGTACTCATAATTCAGTTGGTTAACAAAGAACGATAACAATGACGAGTATGAAGTCAACTACACACTGTGCCAGTGAGTTATGAAGTTCACAAAGTGAAAGCTCACTGAAATCCATCAAATTAGTCTATCAAAGTAAAAATTGGAACATGCCCTGCTTTTATGAGATTTTGTGCCATTGGGTTGCCCATAATTCCAAGACCTAAGAAGCCAATACTTGCTGGAAGATCATCAGCTGCGGAGAACACAAATTTCATCAGACAAAATAAACACCAAATATTTCTGTCAGTTGTAAAATAGCATCCGAAGCAAAATGACACCTTAAAAGAGGATATCAGGTTTTTGATTATCAATAATTTCATCCTATTTCGATTTTTACGTGATGTCATACTGCCAGAATATTTTCTTCTTGCTTTCGGATGGGTGGATTAAAGAGAAATGCCTAGTAGCTGATGGTGCTAAAACATACATTACAGTAGTGTAAAAATTGCTAAAATTTAAGGCTTAGCATAATAGACTCAATATCATGCAGCCTGGATAAATCAACTTAAAGAGCTCATCATCATGTTATCCGACATATTTGCCGTTCAACTTTCCAAATATCACTGCTTTAGATATCAGCAAGTCCTAAAGACTTTACCAATTTTCTAGCTACAGAAAGAGGCCTTTGTTTAAGATAAGAATTCAGTATGCTTAACAAAATAGATCATTACTATCTAAATTGATAAGTCCAAACTACAGAACCACCAAAAACATTAAAAAAAGCGAAGTAATACAAACTCGTCCTCTTCCCTTTTCTACATCTACTAGAATCACATTAGAGCCAGCAGTAGCAGGTAGTATAGCGGATAGCCCAATTAATGGTGTGCAAATGGAGAAGAGTTTCTAATAGTTATAGTGAAAATTGGAGGAAAAGGAGAAATGTACCTTTGGGAGCAGAAGTTTGAGAAGAGAAGGCCTTGATTGTAACAAAGAAGCGATGCTTAACTGGGAAAAGTGATAAGGATTTGCAATTGAGGTGAAAGGATAACCGGGGACGAAATGTTGAGCACATTGCCATGGCTGAACAGTGCAAGTGGATAGGAGGATGTTCAAACTGCAATTGGGTTTAACCCATTAATGCCTTTTCCTATTCTGCTACTGCCTTCTATTATTAGCGACGCACTTTTGTCATTTTGCTAACCCTCACTAAATTGGCCTAATACTGAATTTCAATACTTTAAGATAAGTTATTAAATAATTTTTATTTCAACCATCATCATAAAGTTAATCAACTACCAAACAAACTTGTAAAGTTCTACACAACTTAAAAACAAGACTATACCCAAATTATTTTTCACGTTGTTTAAAATTCATGAACAGGAAAATTTTTAATTCTAACTTGAAGTTGAATTTCAAATTTTTAAAAACTACTCCAAAATTGTTTTCCAACTTCATCTTTAATTTCAAGTTGATAAAAATGCACCAAACATGAGAAAAGGGCTTTATTATCTTTTGTGCAAAAAATATTAACCAAGCACTACTTAAATCTTCAACATCAACCTCATAAATTTCAAATAAAATAGAAAAATATTCGGAATCTATGGTACATATCTAATTTACCAACTATCAATTGTCCCTGTAGGTAAAAGCAACCGTATCATCCAAATTTCAGAGCAATAACTTCTTCCCTTACCTTAACAGAAAGGGTAAAATAACTTAAGCCAAAAGACTCTGTGGTTGCAGTTCTCGCAGATCAGTATGCTAAATACAATCTACAGATGGTTTACTCGAAAAATAAGCAGGTTACATCTAACTGAATCATCAACCACAAAGAAAACAAACTCAGCAGCAAAGATTTTACGTCTAGCTTGAGCCAACCAAGAGTGGTCAAAACAATTGCAACATTAGACTCGTCAGGAAGGTCTCAATTCCTGTAAGGATGAAACCTTCCACCTGCAGCACCACCATTACCGTATGCTTTAGCACCTCCAGTGCTACCCCCGGTTTCATACCCTTTAGCATTGAAAGATGCAGAACTTCTAGCCCCACCATACCAGCTACCATCATCACTGCTTGTGTATCCTCTACCGCTACCATACCCAGCAGCACCACCATAGCTTCCAGGAGCACCATAGCTAGTGGCTCCGTATCCAGCTGCCCCATACATAGCTCCACTAAACCCATATCCATAACCATATCCACCATATCCAGAGAAATATCCTGCACCACCTCCGCCATAACTTCCTCCAATGTTTCCATAACCCCCATAGCCAGCACCAGCGCCGCCACCGCCATAACCAGCGCCGTCACCATAGCCTCCATATCCACCATACCCTCTACTGTATCCACCACCATACGCTCCTTCAGGCCCACCAAAGTTATTATACGATCTTGAACCACTGCCACCACGATGCTGCCTGCTCTCAATTGCATTTTCAGCACCAGCTCTTTTTGGCTCAGCCCTCTTAATTTCAACCTGAAAATATCAAAATGTCAGAGCTGTATACATTTCATTTAACATATATATATATATATATATATATAGCACCAGAGAGAGAAACACAATCATGATTAGCACAGAGTCCGCATAACTTACTTGTTTGCCATGGATTTCATGCATACGGCCATTGTTTAGAACTTTTTCAACAGCATTTTCACTATCAAAAGTAATAAAGCCAAAGCCTCGGGATCGACCACTCTCACGGTCCAGCATGATTTGTTGCTCCAGAACATGGCCATAAGAAGAAAAATATTCCTTCAACTCATCTACAATGAATCGCTGGATTAAAAATCTCTCTTAGATCGTAGACAATAAGAACTCTTCTTTAAATATACCTTCAGTTAAAGTTAATGGAAGACCGCCAACAAAAATTTTCTTTGTTTTCGGAGATCCTTTAACTTGCATGTCCTCCTTAGGTACTGTCCTCTTCACTTCCACCTGATACACAAATTGCATTATATTTACTGAACACATTAACTTCCATAAAGGAGGATAATAAAGCAGATAAAACATGATAGTACAAGATACTCCCACACATAAATCCTACCGTTCTACCGTCTATGATGTGCTCTTCCTCTAAAACCTTATTTGCAGCTTCTGGGTCCGCAAATGTTACAAAGCCGAATCCCCGTGGCCTTCCAGAGACCTTATCCATCATTATTACACAATCTGTTATCTCTCCAAACCTGCTGAAATACTTCCTAAAAGATTCTGCAAAAATAACATGTACAAATTAAGCATAGGGCTGAGAATAGGATATAAGAGTACAAAGTATAGACGAACAGGGACACATATGCATTAACTAATATACACCAGTTGGAAGTGCATTTATACAACAATAAAACTGTTTGTCTGTTTAAAATTACAAAGATTCATCCAAAACAGAAAAAAGAAAGGGCCAATAAGGAAGGAGATAATGAACTCGCAAATAGTTACAAGAAAGCTAAAACAAAGCAGAATTTTCATGTCAAAGAAGCATGACTCATAAGTTGCAGTGTTTTCTACTTTTCTGTTGAGGTCTATCCTATACACTACTGTGTATTTCCTTGTGAAACCTACTTGGAATTGCTTTACTTGAACCGAGTGTCTTTCGGAAACATCTCTACTTTCACAAGGAAGGCAAGGTCTGGGTTCACACCACCCAGACCCAACTTCTAAATTACAATGGGTATGTTGTTTCAGATGTCTATCCTGCAGACTCAAGAATACACCACAAGATCAAACTTCACTCACACTTCTCCCACATCACTTTGACAGCCCCATCCCCATGTATAGTGATCCTATAACTTCCATTATGGTTGATATATGCTGAAAGAAGAACACCATCAAACGTAAGGGGGACTTCCTCCATAGAATACCAGTTTGCGTCATGCATTCAGAAAGAAATTTATCTTGGAGAAAGAGCCACATCACACTTCGTTACTCCTTTTTTGAAAAAAGAAACCAACGCACACCAATTCAACAAACCATGGAACTAACCCTAGTGATGGGGCAAAATGTGTGAGCATGACTTCATTGTGAATAAATCAGTAAGCAAAGATGGTTATGAGTTATAAGATTCCAAAAAGTCCAACATTTCATAATTGTTAGGCAAGAAAATGTTCAAGAAATAAAATTATGAAATGAAGACCCAAAATTTATATATTAAATATGAGGGAAATCGACATTGATGTCAAACATCGTATTGGTGCATCGTGGATGAATGGAGGTTTGCCTCTGAAGTCTTCTGTGATAAAAATATACCACATAAACTTGAAGTAAATTTTGCAGAGTGGTGGCTAGTCAACTTTGTTGTATGAGGGAGTGTTGGCCATTCAAAATGCAAGTTGGGGAAATGAGGATGTTGTGATGGTCTGATAAAGGTATGCGAAGACTAGGAGCAAAGGATTAGAAATGAAGATACCATGACAAGGTGGGAATGGCATCCGTGGTGGACAAGATAAGGGAAGTGATGCTGAGATGGTTTGGACATGTATAGATAGGAGGGTGTGGAGGTCGATAATTAGGAAACAAGGTTAGTACTTAGTTGGTAATAGAGTGTTGTCTTGCTTTTCAACAGATTTAGGCTTGCTGGTATTCGTCATGTTGGCCTTATTCTTGTAGTTCCTTGATTTTCATATCTATCACTGTTTGTTGTTTATTGTGTATCAATTATCGCGTTATTTTGTTGTTGTTAATGTTCCTTTCTTGAATGATGTACACTGTTTTTCTTAATTATTGTTATGTTATCTTCAATATCATTTTTTCTTTTCATAACTACTTTTATTTGTTGCACCCAAGATGAAGGTCCATTGGAAACAACTTATATAAGGTTTGTGTACAATCTACCTTCGCCTGGATTTCACATGGCACGTTGTTGTTTGTAATTAAAATACTAACTTCCATGCAAGATGGAAATTTTCCTATCACAAGCTCATATTAAGTAAGGTTTCAAAATTTCCACTACATCATAACCAAATTCTAAAATGAACAACCAGGACTGCTATACCACTATACTAGGAAACCAACTAATATTTGTCTTCAAAATTATCATTGATTCATATATAAATGAAAAGCTAAAATACTTGTGTATACACCAAGTATAAACAGACTATGCTAAAAGAGGTGAAAGGGACATAAACAGCAAATAAGTAGTATGGAAAATTAACAGCATGAGTACCTTCTCTGGTCTCCCAAGCAATGCCTCCGACGAAAAGCTTTCTATGAACAAGCAAAACCAGCAGTTACAATAATTTCGGCATGGCCTCATGCATGAATGGGGATTTGCCATTATCTAAAACCTAAAGACCCAAACTATAAGCTATAAACTACTAACTACAAACTACAAACTAACCCTGCAGAAGAATCATCGAGTGAATGCTTTAATTCATGTCCTGCACTACCATCGTTTCGTTCCTGCTCTTCTGAGAAATTTTGCTCAGCTACATAATCCATTGGTTCCTATTCTTTCTCTAACTACGAAGATACCTGCAAATGAATACGAGATTATTTTCAACTACACCCTATATTTTTTTTTACCTGTGGTTCCGCAAGTTTTCGTCTAAACCCTAGAGGGAGGAAAAAGAAGAAACCCTAACAAAACCTTGACAAATACCAGAGGCGTAGGTAGCTTGTGAATTTAGTCGAAACTGAATACTGAGGAGAGTAACGGAAGGCCGAGAGTGCCTGTAATTGCAAAAACCCTAGCTGCTTTGCTCTTCTTACTGTTTAGTTAGACGGGGAAGTTGCCGCCGAGTCGGACTTCTTATAGGTTCGGTTCGATTACATTTTTTTTTTTTAAAGAATAAAATTCAATTTAATATTCATTATTTGTGTATGAAAATTAGCGTAAATATTATTTTGATTATTAATTTGATTTCTACCTTAGTTTGTTTTTAATTACTGATTCAACTTCTTTTTATTTAGTGATTTTAATTATTTGTCTATTTTGATAATTTAAAATAATGACAAAATATTTTTAAATATTACTATGTCTTCAGTCAATTATTTGGTAGCACTTTTTAAAATTTTAAAGTTTTAAATTAATTCACTTCATAATTAATATGAAAAAAATGATAAATTCATTATTTAAATAATTATTTTTTTAATATGTGTATAAATTTAAAAATGTACAATTGATTAAAGACAGAATAAAAGATGAAGCTCGGAAACTTAATGAAATTATTTCCAAATATGTTCATTCATTATAGTAAGACGCTTGATAAATTGTAAATTACCAGATGAATTTGATTTTCATTTGTAGAATGTTGATGAATAGTATTTTACTATTAAATTCATACAGGATTAAAAAAATGTACATTTGAAGTTGTGTCAATATTATTTTAACCCCAATAACAACTAATATCTGTTAATATAAAAAAAAACTGAATTTTTGTTATTATACAAATACATGAGTTATTCAAATTTAATTTTTCAATGTTTTAAATTTAATTCTATTACGACTTACTGACTTCACTTGCATCAATCATATCGTCAACTTAATAGAATGGGATGGGATAGGCCTAGCACTTTATTCTCCGAGTCACATTTCGCTAGTATCTTGATTCGCTTATTCAATAATTTATCGATAAAAACTTAATTATTGATAAAGTTTATCTAAAATAAATAAAAATAAATTTCCTATAACATCATAATAGAAGTTAAATCTCAAACAAGTTAATAGTATATTTGAACTAATGTTAGTACGATGAACCATAATTCACCTATATTTTACTAATAAGTTATGAGTAATTTCTTAAATAGGTAAAATTTTAATTTACGATCATGCATGAAAATATGAGTAAAAACAATGAGTTCACATAAAAAATGAGGAATATTCCATTTTTCATTTTAGGTTAATTGCTTTCCACCCAAAAAATAATAAAAAATAAAAAATAAATTTTAAGTAAAACTCGAAATTTGAATTTTAACCCAACATAGCTTGACCCTACTTTAATCCAAGACTCAGCTTTCGATCCCCACTAAGATTCAATTTAAAGACCTAAAATACACTACTATATTCGATTTGAGACATTAAATCCTCAATGGATAGTCGAGATTAGATTGCGGATCTCAACTTAGATCCTAACCTTGAAATTCAATTCAGAATCTAACGTGAAAAATAGTATTGATTCAAGACACTACTCTCAATTTAAACCCAAATTGATGCTCATAATTCAGACTTTTTAGATTCAATTTTAACTTGATATTCCACTTCCATTAAGAAACACGACTCTCGAGTCTCGACCTCAATTTATGACCTAACTCCTGATTTCAAGGTTACGATGAGTGTTTTCTTACGCGTCACTAATTGCAAAAGTAATGTAATATTTTCAACTTCATCATCAATATTATTTGTTTATGACATCCACAAATGAACATCTAAATATGTACCACTTTCATCCGAATAATACAAAAGGTTATTAACATCAATCTTTTTTAATAATCGACATCATTAATCACAATTTTAAGTTCATGAATAACGTTTTCTCAAAAGACTTTTAAGTTAATATATATAAATTTAGATTGAATAACACCTCTACAAAATCATAATATTACTTTTGATTTGTTCATATTTGACTTAAAACATATTTTTCGTGTTTATATGATAGTTTTATTTTATTTTCAATTCCATTTGATTTATTGCCTTTTTCTCGAACACGCACGAGCGGCACCGCCGAAGGTGGCTTTATAAATTTGCTCGCACCCAAAACCCTTTTTGCAGTTCCCTCCTTTTCCCCTTATTCACTTCTGTCGTTTCAAAACCAACACAGATTTCTAATCCGTTCACCATGAGTAATAATTCCAATAAAGATCAGTTCGACATGTCCGATCTCGGCGGTTCCCTCCCCGCCGCTGCCGCCGGTAAAATCCCTAATCGCTCGTTTTTTATTGATGAATTAAAATTAGTTCCATTGATTTTATGGTTGTTTCTGTGTAGCTTTGAGTGCCGAGGATCGTGCTGGCTTAGTCAACGCGCTCAAGGTTTGGTTAATAATATTTTGGTTCCAATTGTTTTCTATCTAAACGCTACCAGTTTTCATCTTTGTTTTTTTGTGGAATTTGTAGGATAAGCTTCAGAATCTGGCTGGGAAGCATATGGATATACTCGAGACTTTGACGCCACCAGTTAGGAAGCGTGTAGATGTTCTAAGAGAGCTTCAGGTGCTTTTATTCATCGCTAAGACGTTCATTTTTTTTCTCTTATATATGTTTTTAATTTGGTATTTGATGGTATCGTAGGACTGATTAGTCTGTTTTGTTTAATATGTAAGTGATTGAGTTAAAGCTGCGTTGTAATTCAATCTATAGTTTGAATATAATGTCTAGGTTGATAATTGTAGAGAGGAATGTGAGTGATATCTGAAGGTTTTGAGGTACTATTTTAGGGAGAACAAATTGTTTTTTTGGAAGTTATGTTTTTCATGTTCCATGGTGCATAGTGGCACCGGGTAAGAAGTTAGGAGTGTTAGATAGGCTTTGCTATTATCTGTAGAGTTTGTTTTCCACCAAATTGGTTGAACTCCTTTGTCTCTTTACTTGACAGGGTATGGCCTGTGCTAGCACGTGTATAGACCGTAAACCAACTATAAGCTAAATAATTCTCACGATAGATACTGATCATGTGCTTCATTTCTTCTATCTTTCTGAGCCTTAGTGGAACCAGAACCAAATGATTATGATCTTTGCAATAAATAGTTAAATTAACTATTTAGGAGAAATAGTCTCTTGTTTTTACCGTCCCTACCTTGGACTTCTTTTTTGTGGCAAGAGAATTTACAATCGCTACCCTTCGGATGCTCATTATCTAGATTATACTCCTAATATATTTAAGTTTTAGAACATTCCACCATACATGAAGTTATTAGACTCTAACTTCCATAGACATTTAATAGATGGTCAGGGTCCTTGTTCCAAAGTGATGTCCAACAGATACCACCTTTTCAGCTTTTAAATGTCCAGTCTCACGTAAAATAGACCAACATACTGTAGAAAAAGATTCATTGGACAGAAAATGCTGGACAACTATGTATTATATGATCCAGAGTGAGGAAAAAAGTATTTGATGATATTAAATAGCAAGTGAAAAAGGATTGGAAAAAATATCTTTTTCCTAAAATTCTCCTTTCCTTCACTTAATATCACAGTCTTAATGAATATTCACTCTAGATTTCTTAGACCATCTAGCTATTAATTCATTGTTTTAACAAAATAGCAGGCTGTTAGAAATATCCTTATGACAGATAGCAGTGAAGATCATGGTGTGTTACTAGTCATGCCTGATTTTTATGTACATTTATATGGGAGGAAGATAGACTGGCAGATGAATATGACCATGGTTTTGGTGACTGTGCCCTGTTGCAGCTGGTTGTCCTTTAATATAACTTGGTATAAGTTTTGCCCATCTAGAAAGACACATATTGCATATTAATATGCTATGTTTTGTGATGGCATGACCTCTTATTCAGACATTTCTATTTTCTTTCTCCAGTAAGGCTTAAAACTTCGGAAATATGGTCACAGAGGACTAAATTCTTAACATAATGATTAATTTGCGGTGTCCATTCTCATTTTCTCCAACCATTTTTTATATGTGGATTAGATTAGCTTTTTACACGGGGCTGGTATATTTCCATTTGCTCCCTGTAAATGTAAGAAAAAGGGTTAACATGATTTTGTCTACGTATAGAGCCAACATGATGAGCTGGAAGCAAAGTTTTTCGAGGAGAGGGCTGCACTAGAAGCTAAATACCAAAAGCTGTATGAACCATTGTATTCAAAGGTGAGAAGAATAACTCTGTCCATGGTAGCGTTGAGATTAGTTCTCCCACCCTCCCTAACCCCCCCCCCCCCACCCCCCCCCCCAAAAAGAGAGAGAGAAAGGAAATGATATGGTTTGGCTGTTTTGTGGATGTGTGCAGAGATATGAAATAGTAAATGGGGTTGTCGAAGTGGAGGGTGTTGATGAAGCTCCCATGATCCAGGGCGACGATAACGAGACTGAAAATGGTAAATTATTTATTGCATTTCATTCATCCATGCAGATTGATCTTGACACAGACTTTAATTTTTTATGGTGTTAATTTAGTGCCAGAGAAAGGTGTTCCCAACTTTTGGCTGACTGCAATGAAGACTAACGAGATATTGGCAGAGGAGGTAAATAATAATAATAATATTATTTCTTGGTCTGAGTTATTGGTTGTTTAATTGATTGCAAATGACTGCTCTAGATCTCTGAGCGTGATGAAGAAGCCTTGAAGTACCTCAAGGATATCAAGTGGTGCAAGCTTGATGATCGAAAGGGCTTTAAGCTTGAATTCTTCTTCGATACAAATCCTTTCTTCAAGAATTCTGTCTTGACTAAAACCTATCACATGATTGATGATGATGATGATCCCATATTGGAGAAGGCCATAGGGTAATGTTCTGTTTTTACGTACTGTTATCCTATTCTTTGTATGTTTATTTGATGTGTGATGTCTTGCAGGACCAACATTGAATGGTATCCCGGTAAATGCTTGACACAGAAGATCCTAAAAAGGAAGCCAAAGAAAGGGTCAAAGAATGCTAAACCCGTAATTAAGACTGAGAGCTGTGAAAGCTTTTTCAATTTCTTTAATCCACCACAAGTACCTGAAGATGATGATGATATAGATGAAGATGCGGTAGGTTCAATAACTTTGATTTTGTTTTTTTTACTATGCAATGCAGAATGTTCTTGATCTTATTTGATGATTACTGTCTTGACAGGCTGAAGACCTGCAGAATCTAATGGAACAAGATTACGATATTGGGTCTGTCGCTACTCCCACCTTTTCCCTTTACCTTTAGGATTCGTCATGAATTGATGTCCAGATTTGCTTTGAACCTGGTCCCAATAACTTCTACATATTCTGGAATTCTGTGGTGTCAATATGTTAAACTGAAAGAGTGAATCTGATGTTTCCATTTGGGACTTCCATGTTTGCAGCTCGACAATCCGGGACAAAATCATCCCCCATGCTGTGTCATGGTTCACAGGTGAGGCTGCTGAAGGGGATGAATTTGAAGATATCGAAGGTGATGATGATGATGAGGACGAAGAAGAGGACGAAGAAGAGGACGATGAGGAGGATGATGAAGATGAAGAAGAGGAGAAGAGCAAAAAGAAGGTACTATTTGTTTAGCTTGCTTCTAAAAAGTTATTTATATTTTCCCCTTGTTTTTCTGGTGATTTCTTCTTTCTTTTTCTCTTGTGTTTATCCCGAATGGTTTATTCGATTGTCCTAGTCGTCTTCAACAGTAAAGGTTAGATGAACGAACTGCTTTGATGTATCATTTCTTTTAGGTGATAATGTAAATTTCCTTTCATTTTCTTGAGCATGTGATGTGTATTTATTTGACAAAATTGCAGAAGAGTGCCAAAGCACAAGCTGGAGAAGGTCAACAGGGAGAACGTCCTCCCGAGTGCAAGCAGCAGTAGTTTGTGGTGTGTGCCCATAACAGCTCATGAACCCCAACCATGTCATTGCTTGTTGATTTCGCGTTGGCCGTGTTTTTATATCTGCTCATTCTTTGCTCTTTTTTTTTCCAATCATCGTTTTTGTTTGGTCATCAATCTTGTAAAATCTAATGGGGCTTTGTGTGTTTGCTTAGGGTAAGCTTTTGCTTTTAACAAGAATTTCATATTTATGTCCTGTTCTTTGCCTATATCAACATCTGGTTTCGTTTAAGTTTGTGTTTTAGCTCAACTTACGCGGTTGTTCAGCGGTGATAGATAGTTTCTTAGCCTGTATTTGGACATGTAATTTCATATTATGATTCACAGCAATGTTTGGACATGTGATGTGAAATTATGATTCATATTCCAAATTCTCTAAAAAAGGGATTCCATTTTTTCTAAAAAAAAATGTAAAACTTGACTGAAAATTTATATTGTGAAAAGAAAATCCTTTATCTCTGATTTTGGAAAAAATAAAAATTGTGTAGTGTTAAGAGATCCCTATAAAATTATGTGCATTTTAAAGTCTGTAGTCAAGGTCTTGGGAAGTTCGTATTGTATGGTTAAACAAAACTTAATCTTAATTTAAAATTGATCTTATTTCAAATTATGATTCCAAAATTAATCTCTCAATCTTAGCTTTAATGCATCAAAGTTATTTGACACAGACCTCCTATAACTACTAACAAATCTCTCAATTTTAGCTTTGTTTCATCAAAGTTACTTAGCACATGGAGGAAATAACCTACGACTACTAACAATTTGAGTAGAAGGAAATGATTTTTTTTTCATATGATTGTTGTGTTTATATTTTTTAATGTGTAAAATAATATCTTTGATACGAAGGACCAAATTAAAAAAAAAAAATCCTCAACGTTACCTCATTATGATGTAAGTTACTAAACAATTTTTTTTAACAACAATCATTCAGATCCCAATGTAGTCAAAATATTACTTAAAATGTTTCCTAATCATTATTCGTTCTATTTCATATTAATTGAATTTTGATCCTTTTTTATTGTTCAAAATAAGTGAATTATTCAAAGTTTAAGATAAATGTTGAAATTTTTTTCCATTTTTATCATTTATTTATATTGTCTAGAGGATAATTTAAGAGAGTTAATTGCTTGTATTTATGATTTTGCTTTGAATTATTTTTATTTTCAAGAGTAGTATGAGAATAACTAAAAGAACAAACCATAGAAAATAATATTCAATTTATGTCCTAAATTATTTTTAGCATGTAATATCTTACAAATTCACTTAATATTGAATAGAAGCCGTATACTAATATCTTTCCATATTAAAGCCATAAAAAGAAAATTCATTATTATCATTCCAAATTATAATCAACGTTAATATTTTCCTAACCCACTCTAATAGCTTTCCTTATACTTTTAAGATATCACCTTAATCCTTTTCCCACTTGAAAACAAATTTTAAATGTTTCATTCTCCATTAGTTTTAATTTTTTTATATATAGATATTAATCTAAACCTCATAATACAATATATCAACTTAAAACAAATTCCATTTAAAAAATTCCTAATGGATTTTGCAGGAGATGATTATTGTGATGCTCATCAAGATGAAAGTCTTGACATAAGCAGTGTTGAACCAACATCGTATGATCAATTTTTCATCAAATTCGAGGTCGAATTTCTTAGAGAACAAGAAGATGAAGATGATGATAATGATGATGAAGAACTCTATGTGTCTCGTTTAGAAAGCATTATTAAAACAGGAATATTTCAAGAGCGATGTGATCGATTGCCCCATAATAACTTATCGTGGCATAACGTTACAAGAATGTTACATATAATGGAAGTGCCGGTAGATAGACAACCAATGATATTACATCAAATATGTAATTTTGCTGATAGAATTGCTAATGAACCTTATAATAGGAACAAGAAAATATTGCCAATTAAAGTTTATATTAGCCTTCCTGTTGATTACTTTATTGAAGAAAATGAAAGTAGTGATGTGACAATTCGTCCTGCTAATGAATTGGTTGAACAAGATTTGGAGAAGGTGAAAATTGAAGAATCAGAATTGGGAAGTGATTTTGTATGTGTGATATGTATGGAAAAGATGGAAGTTGGAAGTGAAGCAACAAAAATGCCTTGTTCTCATGTGTATCATGGGAATTGTTTGATGAATTGGTTAGGGGTAAACAGGGTTTGTCCAACTTGTCGGTTTGTGTTGCCATCTTGATTCGTAAATAGAGGCAGATCTAAAATTTTGGAGTTTAATTGACTCTCGTTGTAAGGTTAAACTTTTTTTGTTTTGTTTGTTTGTATTAGGTCTTGCTAATTTGTTGTTTTGTTTTGCTCTCTTGATCTGCATTAAAGGCGAATTCAGAATGTAGAATTCAATTGTTTAAGAAAGTTGTACGGATGTTTTAGTTTGGTCTTTTTGTGCATCTTATTTTCAACCAACAGTTTCAAGATTTTTACTATGTAATAGTTCAAACAATAAAAGTAATTACTTATAAATTAAGTATTTCTTATCTTTTATATATATATGAACAATATAGTGTTTTTTTTTATACACCAATTACTATTTAATGTTTTTCGAAGAAAAAGTGTTCAACTGACCATCCTGTAAAATTTATAGATGAGAAGTGATAAAATGATCAACCTTCAGTTTATATCGCTCCACTAATGAACACAACACTTAGTTCTTGTGCTTGAGTATAAAATAAAGAGAAATATAATACAGTTTATATGTAGATTATAGAGTAGATTAATAAAATATAACGTTATCAAATTAAGAAAATAAATCTATATATGTTGGATTTAATCAATTGATTTGAGCTGTTTTCATGCTCCAAGCAGTCAATTTAGAGATGTCAACACTCTGTGAACCATTATTGAAGACATATAAATGGGTTGCACCATCCACTGCTAAATTAGTTGGGTATGTTGGGTGGTCTTGGGCCTTCTCAACCCAAAAGCTAGCTCAAAGGTTGAGGCTTTCCCTTACACTTATAAATTGACCACCAGCCCCTTCCACTTCCGATGTGGGATAACCCAACAATCTCCCCCTTCACACATCGGGCCTTGGGCTGGAGAGCGACAACCCAGTTTCTCCCGGTGGGCTGAGACTTGTTGACAACCTGGGCTCTGATACCAATGTTGGGTTATCCACATCGGAAGTGGAAGGGGCTGGTGGTCAATTTATAAGTGTGAGGGAAAGCCTCAACCTTAGAGCTAGCTTTTGGGTTGAGAAGGCACAAGACCACCCAACAGGGTAAACCCTAGTTGTAATGCAAGCCATTCCTTCTCCTCCAAAGCTCTCCACTATTGAGTGATCAATCTACAAAAATAACATATTCATTGTATTCGCGTTGAAACTGAGAATGTGTTTAATACAACGGAAGTCATTTAGAGAATGTATGGAGAGATTAAAGATTGATAGTCGTACAATTCTTCTTTAAATAAAAAATTGACTTATAATTTCTATATTTTGAAAAATATTTTCCCCATCATATCAAACACCTTGAATTGTATACAATTTTATCATTACCAAAGTCCTGAGAGACAATTTTTCTTGAAGAGGATCCACATTCAACAAGACCCCATAAGTTGTTTTGTCATAATCACTAGAAGGCAAGTGTAAGGAAGACCTACAAAAATGGGGGAAAAAAATGAATACTTAATTAAGAAAAAAAAGGTATTATAATTATAAAAAAAATTCTTACACTGACGATAAATAGTGAAATAGAGATCAGACATATACCTGGTCTGATCACTACACATTAGGACTATAAAATTGTTGTTATCTCCTTTGAATATTCTGAAGAAAATTGCAGTATACTCTTGCATGTCTTTAGATGCCAAAACTAGTAAACCAAATGGGCCAAGCCCACCTTTTACTGTTGCACCTTTTATGCTACACACTAGTTGTGGATTTGTCCAATTTGCTTCCCATTTCTCTGCATTTTCCAACGTTTTAGCTGAAAATGACATTTCTACATCTGCCTGTAACCCAAATTATAGTTACAATTAGTTAAAAACCGAAGGAATCGGTGATCATTGAACAATATCACCTCGGAATTTGGCTCGTCAACAAGCAATTTCCTATAAAATTGTGTTAGTGTGACACTTCAATATAATGTTATTGATGGGCGTGATATTTTGAACCTCCTTAAAGAAAGTAAGATATTTGGGAAGTTCTGGCTCGGCCACGGCCCAGGATTTCGAAAATGTTAAAAGTGAAAATTTTTCTTTACCTGCGTAGCATTGACGCCAGAAATTTCACGTATTGATCCTGGCATAAGCACTGTAGTATCTTCAATAACTGGATTCATTCGAAGCTTTTCAATTTCAACTATCGGCCATTGAAGCAGCTGATTTCCAGATTTATGAAGCCAAATTCTTCTAGGAATTCCTTGAAGACCAGCCCATCCTCTCATACTATTAATCTCAAGATTATTAACCGATTCATTAACCCATCCAAATAAAATCCTCCTACTAGTAGAACTATCGAAAAAAGTTTTCGATGCATAAAATTTACCATAATCATATCGAAATCCTAATCCAATATCAAGTGATCTGTTATCCGGAATAAAAATATCATTATTCGGATTGTATGTACCAATTGTGTAGTAATCTGTGTTTGCTGTACTTGCCTTGAATACATGTTTCACATTTGGACCTATTGTGGAAGTTTCTAGACCATTTTTACTGATTTTTGAAACAGGGAAAAAATCAGGGCATTCCCACATTCCAGAATTGTTCAAAAAATGCAGTGGATTTTCAGCTTGAATCCAATCAATGAAGTTTTTGCTTCTATACAATAACCCAATTCCGCTCCCGTTTTGTTGATTTCCAACTACCATTCTCCAATTTCCGTCAGGATTTAGCCAAGCAGTACTTGGATCTCTGAAATTTTGTCCATCAATTTTGTTCACCGAATTCGGTGCGATTAATGGATTATAAGGTGATTTTACCCATTCTGTAAGGTACGGGTCAGCTACATTTTTGGGGACTGCTAGATTTTGTACCTGGATACCGGAGAAATCTAAGCCGGTGTAGAGAACTGCCGGTTTTCCGCCAGAGAGAAGAGTTGTAGAACCGGTAAAACAGCCTTTGAAATCGTAAGGCTCTGATCGGAGAAGCGCCGGCGGCTGAGGAGTCCAGTTGACGAGATCAGTGGATGTGGAATGGCCCCATACAATGTTACCTGTTTGTGCATCGTAAAGATTGTACTGATAGAACAAATGGTAAATCCCCATGTATATCACTGGTCCTGCATGTATATAACGATTTTCATGAATGACTTTTGTTGTACCAAACACAAACTAACTTTGAGAAACTTACCATTAGGATCTGCGGAACGAAAACCAACAATTGTAAATTTGATCACCATTGACAACACAAAACAACAAAAAGAATTAGGATTATATAGCACAAGGTAGAAATGATCATCCATTTATTTTCTTCACTTTTTGATTAATCAATGACTGATATTACCATTCATCCAATACTTAGCAGGTTGAAAATGATAAGCAGTGCGATATATGTGATCGGGTGTCTGTATGACACGAGAAGAAGCTTCAAATAGTCTAATATTGCCATAGCCATGAATTGAAATGAATACAAAAACTCCAAGCCAAACACTTCTAACATATCCCATCTTTTAGTTGAAGATGGCAACTACATTTCTTTTTTCTATTATATAGAATAGTGTAGTGAAAGGACGAAAGGTTAAAATTTAATTTCATTCTAACAAAAATTAACGATCAAGGTAAAAATATAATTTCGCACTAATAATAACTGAATGATAACAGAAATCATTCTATTTTACAGTTACTTAAATTTAATGCTTAATGTTTTTTTTGTTCGTTATGCTTATCTAAAGTGTTTACTTTTACTATAAAAATTTATTATGAATTAATTATTTTCACCTGCATTTTGACTCTAATTAATGTACTTCAAAATAAAAGAAATTAACACTAATATATATTAAATTAAAATTAAAGAAAAAAAGTTAAAAAAATAACTTTACAAATAAAAATGAATAGTTAGATAGATATATTTGCATTTAAGATGATCAAGAATTAAAATTTAACTATTTCATGTTAAATTACTGCAGTATATATTATACTAACTTTTGTTAATATTTTAAAATTCTCATTATTTGAAGTAAAACATTCATTCATCATGTATATAAATTAATTTGGAAAAAAAATCTCACTATAATAAGTTGTTCTCTTAATTTTAATGAATATAAATACAAGATATAAAATAACTTTTTTTTATCCTTTTATCACTTTGTAAAGAATGAGTTGATTTATTCTAATTTTCATCAAGTAGGTTATTATTTTTGTTTGTTAAACACCTATAAGACAAATTTTAAGTGTATTAAAAAATAATCTATAGATGGATCAATAGACTTTGTTGTTTCATATAGTTTATGAAAATTGCTAATACGATGAGACTCATAATTTTAATCTATTCTCTTGAATAATTTTTAAATAAATTTGAGAAAAAGTACCATTAAATTAATTATTTCATTAAATTAATTATTTAATTTGAGCATATATGTTTGACATGGTGTTAAAATAACCACAGGAGCATGAGTGATATTTTTATATTATTTCTTATCATGTTTATTTAAAAATGTCATAATAATATCTTTTTGAAAACTAATTAATTTTGTATGATAAATATATATATATAATATTGTAATATCGAGCCCGTAAACAAATCTTTTATTTTATTGAATCCGTATCAAGGGCCTTAAATTATCTAGTCCATATATAAGTTTTATCAACTAGTAGTGGGTGTTAAAAAGTTCAACTGGTGAAGTTATTAGAGAATGGTGACTAATATACTCCCTTTATTTAAAAAAAAAAAAAGAGCTAGTTTAATTTGAATTGAAGTTTATAGTACGAAATGAGATTTTCTAATTTCATAGTTTTAAATTAAAATTATATCAAATATATCAAAATATCTTTTAATTTAATCACCTTAAACGTATTACGTGAAAAATTAAAATTAAAATAATATCATTTAAAAAAAACATTTTTTAAACGGACTAAATAAAACAAAATTGGACCAAACAAAAGGAATATTAACTTTTGCCATGTGCAAAGTTGGTTTTTGAATATGTTATAGATAAGTTTGAAAAGTAAAATGGACCATTCTTCTTCGCACGCGTTAAATTAATGATGGGAAGAAGTTACCAGGTTATATTCAACAAATAATTTTTTCGTGTTTATAGTGTGTTATAGGTTTATCTTTTCATATCATAATATTTTATAAGTTATACCTGGATATAACTTCAATTTTAAAATTTTTATGCCTCACTAGAAATATATTCAAATGCTAACCGACAAGAATTAGGGTCAACACATTTTAAGAACAATAATTAAAGATCAATTTATTTAAAGAGAAAAACGTATAATTTTATCGAAAATTACTTGTAGTGATGCAGAGACCATATCTCAAGTTGGGCCTGAACGGGTAAATCGAAAAACTGGACCATTGACTTTGCATCAGTGTAGGCCCAATCTAGAAGCGGATGGACAAATTTGTCCATGACTCTACTTCTTCCAAGTTGTAGACTCCAGTCTACAGTTTAAAAGAAGTAGAGTCATGGACATTGATATTCGAGAATCACGTTAATAATATTTAGAATTAAATTAGATTCTTCTCGTCATCAGATGAAAATTATAGTTTTAAAAAGTCTATATAATTTGAATTTCTAAAAAAAAACAAAAAAATGTTATATAAACTAAGGTACAAGGCCGAATAAGCAAATTTATATACATAAAACATTGGAAAAACTATCTTTTATTCTGTTGTATATTTGACTTAACATAAGAAATCTAATATTGTACGTATGGAATGGATTGGAGATCAGTAATACATCATTGATTTATTTATTAATGAATATTTCTCCCATGCCCCAACTGCATGTCCAGTATAACAAAAAGTGGGAATTACTACTTTTCAATGTATTCTAATGTCAGCTTGACCTTGGAAAATAATAATAAGAATATATATAATGACTTCAGTCTATTTTCTATAATGTCCAACTAGATTTAAAAAATAAAGTAATATTCATTCAATTTAACTTTAGAAATTAAACAAAAATAAGATTGAGATGGTTCGAACATATAAAGCGGAAAAGGAGAAGATGAGCCACTCATCAGATGGTTCAAGCATGCTAGTAAAATCAACTCTTGGTAAACTGATTATATTTTAAAGGGAAAATTGTATGTAATAGCAAATTAATAACCTAAAATAAATGGAGTGGCTAGGGTTTGATTTAATTGTGCTCCATAGCAAACGTTTGCAAAAAATTGTCAGGCGCCTCTCTCCCAAATATCTTGCTCGCCACTCTCCTCCAATCTCTCGCTCGCTTCCTCACTTTTTATACAAACACAAGTGTATAAAAATTGTTTCTAATTGTATAAAGCAGAGAAAATTGTATAAATACATATATTTTTGTTCCCTTATCTTCCCTCTTCCAGATCTCGCTCACCACTCTCCCAAATCTCGCTCGCCACCCTCGCCTTTCTCACTTATACAAACAAAAGCGAAATGTATAAATTGCGTTTCTGTTTGTATAAAGCGTGAGAAAATTATGTATACACATGCAAGTACATATATTTCATCCTATACACTTATAATTATACAATAAAAATACTACCCTGCCCAGTTTCTTTTGTCTTTCTCTCTTTCTCGTTTTATACAATTTTCAAATTGTATCTAATTTCTCTCTTTCTCGTTTTATACAATTCGATTCAATTGTATATTCCTCGTCAAGTCACTTTTGTCTTTCTCTCTTTCTCATTTTATACAAATTCATTTTGTATATAATCGTTCTATACACTTATAACGATACAATTCGTTTTATATATTTCATTTTTATACAGCTCTTTGCCCAAGTGTCTTTCTCTTTCTTGTTTTATACATTTCATTTTATACAATATGCTTCAACTGTGTATGTATAGCGAATTATACAATTTTTATGTTTGCTATGGAGCGCAATTATGCAACCTTTGCTATAGCATACAAATATGAATTTTTTATTTGCTATATGTGAAAGGTACCCATTTCTTAAATAAGGGAAATTGAAAATTTTCCCGACTTTTCCCCTAATGGGCCGGCCCAAAACGAGAATTAAGTCTGGGCCCACATATCGACGAAATTTCTCAAACTCAAAACTCCTGGCCCAGCCTGTATTTTTCTTTTGCAACCGTTTTGTTCTTACAAATCTTAACAGTTGAAACGAAACCGGAGCGAGGAGTTTAGCTGCCGGAGTTACATCGGAACTGCAAAATCACAAGCCAAAATGGCGGTATTTCTCGGAATTGTTCGTCCTCCTTCCCATTCACTCTTTTCTATCACTCGTTTCACTCGTCAATTTTCTTTCGCCAATAACAATTCAATCTCCATATCTAGAAAAAGTTTTTCTCGATTCAAACCCATCGTCACAGCTTCTCTTCATTCTAGTAAGTATCTTCCCAATTTTTCAATATTTTTCGCTAAGTTTTGGTCATTCTAACGGTATTACAGTTCATTAGATTCTTCACATACGTCGGTAGTAATTTTAATCATGTTACAGGTTCTGCAAATTCTCCAAATGGAGCTGAGATATCTACAAATCAATCTGAGCTAATATTTTTGGGAACAGGAACAAGTGAAGGAATTCCACGAGTGAGCTGTCTCACTAACCCCGTGAAGACGTGCCCCGTAAGCCTGAGAAACCTAACACAGCATCCTTGTTTGTGTTTTAGTGTAGTTTTTCGAATTACAATAAGTGGTTAGACTATATGGCTTTGTTAATGTTCTCTTACAGGTGTGCTCAAAAGCTGCTGAACCGGGTAGCAAAAATAGGAGACTGAACACCAGCATCCTTATTCGCCACTCCAGGCCCTCCGGCAATCGTAACTTTCTTATAGATGTTGGCAAGTATGTTAGAGACTTTTAGATCATAATTTTTTGTGAATGCGTTTGTGTTTCTGGTAGTTCTGAGATAACTCATAATCTTACTGATGTTGTGCAAGTCGGAATGGGGTAATATTTTGTTTGTTCCGTAAACTTAGTTAATCCTGATTCAATTATATGCTTATGTAGCTTCATGTTGGGTTACCCCAAAAGTTTTCCAGATAAATATATATGTGGGGGAAACAAAAATCATTAGATTCTAGTTCCTTATTGTCTAAGAGCATTTTCTCTATGTGTGATCCAGGTTCTTCTACCACAGTGCTATGAAATGGTTTCCCGCTTATGGGTAAGCCACTTCCACTTGACTTCATATATTAATTTGTTTTACTCTGAAATGATTATCTCATCATGAAGCTACAGACACTAGTGCTTTGAAATGATTTTGAACTTGCTAAGTTAAATGGTCGAGACAACAGAACTTCAGTGTTATTCTTCTAGGATTAACTGTTTCCTTGTATTTTTTCCTTTCATGAATCTGATACTTTGAAGTATTGGTTTTCTGCCCCTTTAAAGTAAAAAACTTCATAACCTTTAGCTTATGTTCCGTAGGACTTACTCGTGTCTAGTTTTTCTGTGTCAGGATAAGAACACTTGACGCGGTCATTATTACTCATTCTCATGCTGATGCAATTGGAGGTCTCTGATAAAATCACTTGTGACGTTTAGTGCAATGTGGATATGTCTTTTCCTGTCCATTCGGTGCACCCTACCCCCAAACCCCCCAAAAGTTCTCCTTTCTCTCTATATCTAAGCAAAGTGCACACACTCCTGCAGGTATGGATGATCTTCGCGATTGGACTAACAATGTCCAGCCCTCCGTTCCAATTTATGTGGCCAGTCGTGACTTTGAGGTCTGAGTTCATCTGAAATTTATTAGATGCAGTGCTTGATATCTCATCATGAAGCTACAGAATACAAACATTCGTGCCTCTAAATGAGAATGCATCATCTAATTTTTAGCATCTCTTGGTTAGCTGAGTGATTACAGAATTGAATCCATTCAGCCTTTATCATTTTCTTGATAGCTAATACCTTAGTCATGTGTTAGTTTGTATTACTGAGCAAATTGCAGTGTAAGTTCAAGAAAATTATAAATAAACAAAGAACTTGTCCTAGCTGAAAAGATTCGACTAGTAGATTCTATATATATGACAACCAGGTTGCAAGAATGCACTATGATACATAGTTATTGAAGTATTAAGCTAGGTTGATGGGACTGTCCAACAATCATTACATATTGAATCATGTCCTTCTGCTGAAGGATTTTTATTTTTAGCTACTGGCTGGAATTCTCAGAAATTACGATATTTGTTTTATAGTTCACTGGTATTCTTTTGCCACTCTGAGATAGCAAAAGAAAATGTTATTTTTATCAGCTCAGAATTTGCAAATTGTTCTTTCATTTTAGGTGATGAAGAAAACTCACTATTATTTGATAGACAAAAGTGATATCATCCCGGGAGCTGCAGTCTCAGAGTTGCAATTTAACATCATAAAGGAAGATCCATTCGTTGTACATAATCTTAAGGTTGAGGCTTCTTACTCTACTAGTTGATTTTGTTTGATTCATTAGTACCTTTTTAAATATTTTACTGCTAAAGGATGTGCTACTATGTCTATAGCAACTGCTTTCCAACGTAAGTGATATTTTGACCCTCTTGTTTTCGTGCGGATCATATTTTTGTACTTATTATTTGGCTGGAATCCTAGCTTCTTACTATAATATTTGTGTAGGTAATCCTTTTTGTCAAAACATGAGTACTTGGCCATGACACTGTAAAGTGTAGACTTTGATTTAAGATTTAAATTGTTGTGACCGCCTGACCTGTAGCAACTTGAATGCATTTAATTTCCAATTGCTCAAAGTCCTAGTGAGAGTAGCATCTTAGGGAGGGTGCAGTGAGAGGCAAAAAATTTGCCGTTGTCATGATCTGTGGTAAATAACTTAGACAAGGCTATGAAAAACTGTAGCGTATTGTTTAAGAAACTCATGCTTACCAGTTACCTATATACTTGCTATATGGATAGAGTAATTTTACAACACTAATATGATGTACAAGGTGTTCATGTACTTCTTTTGACTTGGGCTTTCTGTAGTTATCGTTGTCTCTCTCACAATTTGGTTAATCCTTCCATCGGTCTTCTGATTATTTGTGCGTTATAAGTTGAAATGGTTAGTTATCATGGCTTTGTTTATTATCATGCCTAATGGTTCCCATGGTCCCTAGTAGGTAATTCCTTTACCAGTCTGGCATGGTTCTGGTTATCGTTCTTTGGGCTTTCGATTTGGGAATACATGTTATATCAGGTAAACCTCATTCTCTGATTTTGAAGTTTTCATCAGCAGGCATGAACCTGAGCCACTAACGTTTTCCTTCTCTCCTACCCCGACTTGCCTTTACTAGCGATGTAAGTGATATACCAGAAGAAACTTACCCACTTCTACAGGACTGTGAACTCCTTATCATGGTTGGTCTTTCTCTCTCTAATCCTTTGAACTCTGCGATCCTTTATCCAGCAATTGGTTAATGTTAAATGCTAAACCAACTAACCAATGTCTTCTCACATTTTTAGGATGCTTTGCGACCAGATAGATCTTCTGCAACACATTTTGGACTTCCAAGAGTGAGCTCTAATTTATTTTTTTTAATCTATTTTGGGCTGGCTTGGGGGCAGTGGTATCAAGAGCTTTTAACAGTTGAATATTTATACATTCTGTCATTGACATTTCCATAATAACAATTGAAGGCTCTGGAGGAAGTGCGGAAAATCAAACCAAAAAGAACACTTTTCACTGGTATGTTGGTTTGGTCTTTTCGTATTTTAGTTTTCTCTTCTCAATTTTTTGTGCACATGCCTGTGTTGGCTCTTTCTTTTTTCTATTTTACTTGTACATGATAGGCTAGGCTTTTAGTATCCTCCTTCAGCTTGTGCCTTTCAGACCATAGTAAATCTTCAAATACCAGAGCTTTTATTTATCTTTGAGGAAGATTTTTACATTACAATTATATGAATGACTTGGTTAATACCAATATTATAATGCCGATACATCAAATAGTAATTGAAATTTGATGCACATCACGAACTGCTTCACAGCTAACGAGCACATGTTTTGATGTTATTTGAAGGGATGATGCATCTCATGGATCATGAAGTTGTAACTGAAAGGCTACTGAAACTGAGGGAAACAGAAGGCATCGATGTGCAACTTAGCTATGATGGGCTTCGAGTACCCGTGAGCTTGTAAGCTTTCAGGTTTGACTCAACAAACCTGGCTATTCTTTCTGAATAAATGAAGATCATTCAGAAGTTTGCATCAATAATTGTTTAGGGCCAATGTGAAGTCCCTCTAATTCTTGCATATGCATATTTTAGTTTCAATTATGTTGAAGGAAAATAGTTGCACTTTGTTTACCAAAACAATTTACAAGCACAAATTTGAGATGCTTTTTGTATCGAAAGACTGATAGAGAATTTTAAGTCAGCTGGTGGCAAACGCCAAAATACAATTGCATCCACGATCATTATTTTCTTTATGACGATGGATGAGGTCTGCAAATTCAATACGAATATTATTTTCAACAGTATATATTTTGAATTATTTCATCTTCTTTTTGTTTCTTTTTCTGTGCACGCACTGATCAACACGATGACGCTTTCAAATATGAAAGAATTAAATGTATAAGAAGTTAATGGGGTTTGCCGTTAAGTGTACATAAAGAAATAATAATTGATCTAGAATATACAATATAATTTTCTGGCAAAGATGTTCAAATGAACATCATAATTCCCCTAGCTCCACCCCTGATTTTATGACATACTAACGAAGAACAATATACCTAGTGTAATCTCATGAGTGGGTTCTAGTGAGAGTAGAAAGCACTCAACCTTGTCCTAAATTAGGAGGTAGAGATTTTTTTTTTATTCCGATAAACTCTCAATTGAGGAAAAAACAATTTAAAGTAGATTGAAAAAGAAATGATGAAATGGAAAACATTAAGTATTAGAAATAACATAAATACTTCTTTTCAATGACATTCTAGCACCTTGCAATTCTCTTTCTAGTACTTTTTGAAAATGATATATAAGTAGCAATTTGTTGGAGTGTAGTATGAAAGGAATCGTATCGTGGTCTTTTCAAGTTTTAACATCAGTGCGTTGATAATGGAAAAGAGTGGAAGAAATTAGAAATGTTGTGGGGTGAAGAAAAAGGAGGCAAATATAAGAAAAGATAAATAACAAATGGAGGGTGTGGAAAAGTTGAAAATGAGCAGGCAAGGCAAATGACAATTTTCTTCTCTGTAAACACGACACATGTTGGAGTCAACATCTTATATACGGAAATAATTGAGTATGGTACTGCTCTTTTTAATAAGCATGAGCTGCAAAGCTGGGTCAACTTAAGGGTTGAGGCTATGTGCTCAGTAACAAGTAAAACCTTTTTTCTTCAAATTGTGACATATTCTTCATTATTGAATTCTTATCTAATCACCATATTGTTGTCATAAGGTGTAATTTAAATAGGAAAATTGTATATAATGACAAATTAATAAATTAAATTAATTGCTATAATTACCCTTTGATTTAATTGTGTCACGTAGCAAACTGTTTGTCAATCAACTTTTTTCCTCAAACTCTCGCTCGCCACTCTCTTCTCTCGCTCCATCTCTCGCTCACTTCCTCCCACCTTCATACAAATTGCAAGTTTATAAAATTTGTTTGTATTTGTATAAAGCAGAGAAAATTGTATAAATACATATATTTTTGTTCTCCTCTCTCCCCTCTCCCAGATCTCGCTCCCTACTCTCCCTTATCTCGCTTGCCACCGTCGCCTCACTCACTTATACAAACAGAAGCAAAATGTATAAATTGCGTTTCTGTTTGTATAAAACGAGAGAAGATTGTATATATACATGTATTTTCATCCTATACACTTATAATTATACAATAAAAATAATCTCTTGCCCAGTTTCTTTTGCCTTTCTCTCTTTTTCGTTTTATACAAATTCAAATTGTATATGATTTCTCTCTTTTTCATTTTATACAATTCGATTCAATTGTATATTTCCTGTCCAAGTCTCTTTTGCCTTTTTCTCTTTCACATTTTATACAAATTCAAATTATATATAATCGTTCTACATTCTTATAATTATACAATTCGTTTTATACACTTCTCTGTCCAAGTCTCTTTCTCTTTCTCATTTTACACACTTCGTTTTATACAATTCACTCCAATTATATATGTATAGTGAATTATACATCTATGTGTTTGTTATGGAGTGCAATTATGTAAAATTTATTATCGCATACATATATGAATTTTATGTTTGCTATATGTGAAAGTTGTCCAATTTAAATAGCCCATATATAGGGATTGTTATTTTTTCTCTAATTAGTTGTCTACTCTAAAATTGACACATATTAAGAATACAATTATTGACGTAGTAAGTTTATCATTTTACCATTATAAATTATGAAGTAGATGAAATAAATTTTAAGATTTTCAAAAGAATTTACCTTTTTTTTTTTTAAATAATTAATTGAGAATACAATAAGTAAAAAAATTATCAAAATAGATAAATAATTAGGAAGAAGGGGAATACCTACGAGGACATTCACGCAAACCTATCGAAACTTAGGATATAATAAAAGAGCTCGCGCTAATATTTTAGTTATAATATTAACACGTTTGCTTTAAATTTAAAGTTTGTTAGGGTTCTTTAGTTTTGCCAATCAATTATTGGCTAGTAAAGAATTAAATGCTAAAATACAGTTCCTTTCTGTTTTAGGTAGTTTGTCTGTTTTAATTTGACATATGAAAAGTATAGAACATTTTTGAATTTAGCATATATATTTATACAATATAATGTTCTTAGAATCTGTTTGAATTGATTTAAAAGTTAATTAAATTTATTTTAAAGTTAATTTTAATTTTTGAGATTTTTTGGCAAAATTAAAATAATTTAAAATAATTTTTTTAAAAAAGTTAAAATCAAAAGTAAGACTCTCTTATTGTTTATTTCTTAACTTAAAAGTTGGGTTTTTAAGCTTAATCCAAATAGGTGCTGAATTTTATGATTTAAACTATGTCACGAGAAAAATTAAATTAAAAATAATAGAAAACAAAAAAGATATTTTTTATTAATTTCTACTAAATAATTCAAATTTTATTTTGTTTAACCAATATAAAAAAATGAAGAAAGCTAAGCGTGGACAAAGACAGTATACGGACGCCATTTGCATGCGGTTTGAAATGTGGAATACGGCATGGGGCCACTCTACTGTTGGTCCCCACAACAGTTTTCCTCTCTAGACTTCTACTGCAATTTCCTTCACCACACGCTTTGAATTTAATTTTTTTATATTATTTTCTATATCTCAATTTATATAACATAATTATTATGAATTTAAGAAAAATAAACAATTTCAATATTTCATCATGTTCCAGAAATTATTCTAAAATAATTAAATTTGTTAAATAGAAAAGTACACTTTGATGGACTTCTTCTAAATAAGTAAAATTCAACGAGGACCACTTTATAAATTTTAACCAGATAAAAATAAATTATATCATATAAATTTAAAAATAGGAGTATCACGTTTTAAATTCTCTTTTAGTCAATTATATACATTTAGTTACCTTCTAACTAATTCTAGATGTCTTTTGTCAATCTTTGCAATACACTTCAACTTGCTTGTAACTAAGTGAAATAGAAAATAAACAAAGGACTGATGAACTATAGGTTATAATTAATATTATGAGTTTCTGTTAAAGATTGACAAAAATTTCATGTCAGTGGTTAATGAGATGAGTGGACTCCTTATAAGGCTTGGGCAATCCTCCTCTCTTTGAACTCACTTTTGGAATGTGAGTTAGGCCTAAGATCTAATTTCACATGTTATTAAAGCAGGACCCGTCCCGCCCGATGTTGGACCCCTCGAAATCAAAATTGTCCATGCACCAGATGCTAAGTACTAAGCGTGAGGTGGGTGTTAAAGAATGACAAAATTCTCATATCGATGGTTAATGAGATGGGTGGACTCCTTATAAGGCTTTGACAATCATTCTCGCTTTGAGCTAGTTTTTGGAATGTGAGTTAGGCCTAACACCTAATTTATAACTTGAAGCAACTAATTTTACTTATTTTCAATCATACTCCTACATTTTAAGTTGATTTGCTTGTAATCAAATATGCTTTTAAAGAACTTGGTTTTAGATAAATCTAATTTTCTTTGTATTATCGATGTATATAATTTAATGTTACTTTTTTCAAAAAGCTAGAATTGTAAGTGTCATGTACACATCGTTATCGATGGGTTATTGGAATTGTCTGTATGTAGTTGTTTCCTAACTCCTTCTGCGAAACTCGACTTGTCTCTCAAAGCAACAATTCTTTTCTACGTCTTCCGTTTATTTTTATTTGTTATTTTAACTTTTACATCAATTTTGACAAATAACAGCTTTGGTCACGGCGAAATTAACTACATATTATATATATGCTTCAAATTTATTTACTTACTTTCGAAGGATATTTAAACTCTATTCAATTACATATATGGATCGTGTTGAAAAATCAAATCCATTCTCTCTTGAAATTCTAAATATGTCAATAATGAATGAATTATACTAATTCATAATAATATGCTACTTTTATCATAGTATTCAATTGATGTATATTATTAAATCTTGAAAAAGATTATAAATAAATAATTAATATTAAAAATGAAAAAATTATTTTATTTTGATAGTTTAAAATAAATTTTTAATTTTAAAATAATGAAACAAATAAAAATAAACACATCGAAATAAGGTCTTCTCTTCTCTTGCTGTCATGCATAATATGACTATATACTGCTCCTCCTTTTTAAGTAGGTCCTCTATTTGCTCAATCATTTTAGCTTTGCATCGGACCCACTTATATGCCTCCTCGTGATTTTCTCTCTGAATATACTGTATTACTAATTGCTTTTATAAAATTTATTGATTCGATTAATTTAAATTTGAATATAAATTTGTGTAGAATAAATTTATGTAGAGGTAAACGTCTTATAACTAAATGTGAGAGATTTTGATCAAATTAAGCTATTATATAAAGTAATTCATCAAAATAATGTATTTTTCTAAAATTTTATAAAATTAATATAAATGTATTTCACAGTAACGTTTTACGATATATTTTATTTTTAAAAGCTAACGACGTTAGATTGATATACGTTACTGTAAGTAACATTTTAGGTGTAAAATGTTACTTACAGTAACGTATATCAACCTAATATTGTTAGTTTTTAAAAAACGAAATATACCCTAAAACTGAACTGTGAAATACGTTTATGTCAATTTTGTAAAATTAAAAAAAACGTATTATTTTTGATAAATTACATTATATAATAGCTTAGTTTGATCAAAAATTACCTAAACGTTATCAATACCCAGGCTTATTTGGTTGGCATTCCTTACTTCTCTACTTATAAATCTTATCTTCGATTTAATGTTTTAGTTAACACAATTATTCTTTACATGTAAAGCAGATAATATACACTCTTATTTTTTAGATAACAATTCTCATATTGTAAAAAAACTTAGCTATAAATATTTTTTATCATGAAATCATGACTCAATTAACTGATAACATTCATTAAGTTGATTATTTTATTAAAAGATTCTTTAGTATATGCACTGAAATAGTAAACAGTTTTGAAAGAAAATGTAAACAATAAAAAGAAAATATTAACTTTTTTATTTCTTAAAAGGATTACATACTTCGACACAATTCTAAAAGGCTACAAAATCACTTAAAAGGAAAGTTATATTAAATAAGCCTAAAATTATTTATATACTATATGTATATATATAACTTAAAAAAAATTATGTCAAAAAATTATATTGCCTCTAAACTAAAGTTGAAGATTTGTTAACAAAAATCCTATCTAACGTTATAACTAAAAATATATACGTTTTGATGAAAATTTTAATTCTGTCACTGCCACATAACATAACACCTATTTTATTTCATGTTCCAATCTAGTTTTACTCAGATGCATGCATGAATAGCTAAGAGATCTCTATACTTATGGTAAATTAATAATGGAATCTAAAAAACTTGTGGAGAACAACACGAGTAGCACTCTAGGAGCTCACATTAGAGTTTTTTTCTCTTAATATATATATATTTTCTGATCACCTTTTTAAACTATATTGATTTTTATAAAATAAAGCAGATCATACAGTATAATAGTAATATTTTATTTTATTTTAAAAGTGAGAAATGAGCTGGGAGAGCATGTCTGATACTTTGGGTAGAGCAAGATCCCATTTCCAAAACTAAATCATTGAGGAATAAACAAGAAAATGACAAAAACAATACTATTATTTTATTATACTTTACCATACATATTTTTTCCTCGTAAACTGTGGATGTATATTTTTTATCTGAACACTACCTAATAAGACAATACTTTCTTTCATTTTTTAATAAATGTATTGTTTGTTTTTAATTACTTTCTTTATTAATGCTGAAAAACTCGAACATGATTATCATTAAAAATATTTAGTATACAGTAGTTACCTATAGTACATTGCAGGGATGTCGACAGAGAAACAAATTCAGTTTTAATTTTTGAGATATTAAATTTACTATAGTTCTTTTTATATTTAATTTTAATATATTTTATTTGTGCAAAAAGTTCATTTGAAAGCTCTACTTCCACAAGATGGGTGGGCAGCCTGGTGGGATTAATAAATTACATTTAATATATTATTATTACTACAATCAACAATCAAAAATCATAAGTAATTTATAAAATAAAATTTTAAAAAAATAAAATATACGCAAATCGTAATATGGAAATCGACTATAATTCCTATAAACATTGTTAGCCCGTGAAACCACACTATTTTTCAGTGTAAAGTCTTTTTACCCCTAGAAAGTTACCCAGTTTTTCAGGTTGATAGCTGTATTACTTTCTCCATAATTGGGATCCGTGAAGATGCACTGCTTTCGAAAATGTTCTTGATCAATATACTTTCCTTTAATTTTTTTTACAGTTTTGTCAATTTCACACTTTTAAATAGTAAACAAAATATTGGATTAAAAATATAAAACAAAATCAAGTCATCCACAAAAGCTATACTAGTCCATCGCTTTAATTTGCTTTTTAAAAAAGTCTCACTTTTATGATCTCATATTCAAAATTCAGCAAAAACAAAATAGATGATAGATATCATGTGAACTTGATTTTATTATAGTTATAAAAAAAATGTGAATAATTTTAATGGTTTATTTTAAATAGTGAGAAATTTTTTTCTCTAGTCACCTTAGCCTGCTAAAATTAATAATAAGATGAGGGAAGAGGATGGAGGGAAAAGTTAGGCAGAGGTCACTATTTCCATTTCTTTACTTGTTATAAAAATTTTAAAAATTAGAATAGACTGCATAATGTCAGAAATTTCTGCAGTGTTTTGTCTTTCGAAAATAAAATAAAATTAAGGTTGAATGATTAATGAAATGAAAGGTGGAAAAAAAGGGAAAGGGAAAAAATAGTAACCTTTTAGACAACACTGGTATCTGTGTTATTATTACTTATTAGAAGTAGAATTAAGAGTTAAATCAATTACTCAATCATATAACTGTAAAAATAATACTATTGTAGAAAGTTGCATTTGAGTAAAGGGGTCGGTCTACTGGTGTGTACCAATGATGTTTAAATCAAACATTTCCAAATCTCAAATCTTTATAAATACAAAATCACACACTCTTTTTACATGGTTTGCTTTTTGATGAGAGAAGGAAGGAAAGTGATTTTTTTTTTCATTTGAGACTTTGTTAAAAGGCAGAATTATTAGTAATAATACAATAAAGAAAGATGATATTTTTTTAAAAAAAATCTTTGTTTCTGGGGTTTGAGAAGAGAACAAAAGAAAAGACAGAAAGTGCACGTCAGAGTTAGCCGTAGGGTGGTCTCTTTCTTTCTTTCTTTCTTGTGGAGAGGATTACAGAGAGGATTCCCTCTTCTCATCCAAATCTCTTTCTCTTACTTAACAGTTGTAAGAAATTTGGTCCAGTTTTATTTGTTCTTATATGCATGTTTATTATTGGATTTTCTTGATTTTAGCAAGTTGATTATATATCTATTGGAAACTTGAATGAAAAAAAAAAAATAGTCTTCTTTCTTTCTCATTTTCTTTTGGGGTTTGGAAAAAACAAGATTTGTTTGTTGGGTTGATGCCAAAGGAAGAAGAAACCACAAGACTAGAGAGGTAGTAGCTGAAGGTGTTTCCTTTTATTCTTTTCTCTTTTTCAGGTTCAAACAAGTCTAAATGAAACCAATTTAGTGTTCTTTTTTCCTCTATGTAGTTTGTCCATTATATATATCATCTACTTTATCTTTTTCTAGGTTTGTTTTTAGTCTTTAGATCTCTTAACATATTTTAAGGAAAGATCTTTGCTACCCCATCATGACTAGCTATATATACATATATGAGTGTCTTAAAAAAGTCTCGTTTATCAAAATCAGTTGGTAGATTAGCTTGAAGAGCGAGACGAAAGAGATCAAGATTATGATGATGAAAGATTTAATGAATCAACAAGCTCAAGTACCTGGTGTTGTTATGGAGGAGAACATGTCCAATTTAACTTCTGCATCTGGTGAAGCAAGTGTATCTTCTTCGAACCGAAATGATAATAATAATAATAATATTTATCCTCATCATCAGTATAATTTTGCTCCTCCAAATCAACAAACTCAACCTGCACAACAAATCAAGAAGAAGAGAAATCAACCAGGCAATCCAGGTTTGAATTCAAAGCTTTTTGAAGTACTTTTGTTATATGCTTTTTTTTTTTGGTTATGAAATCCTTTCAACTTTTTCTTTTCCCCTTTTTGGGACCAATCATGTGGTAACAGACCCAGAAGCTGAAGTGATAGCTTTGTCACCAAAGACACTAATGGCAACCAATAGATTTGTTTGTGAAATCTGTAACAAAGGATTTCAAAGAGATCAGAACCTGCAGCTTCACAGAAGAGGACACAACTTGCCATGGAAGCTCAAGCAAAGAACAAGCAAAGAAATAAGAAAAAAAGTGTATGTTTGCCCAGAAACTAGCTGTGTTCATCATGACCCAGCAAGAGCTCTGGGAGATCTCACTGGAATCAAAAAACACTTTTGTAGAAAACATGGAGAGAAGAAGTGGAAATGTGAGAAATGTTCAAAGCGTTATGCAGTTCAATCTGACTGGAAAGCTCACTCCAAAACTTGTGGTACCAAAGAGTATAGATGCGACTGTGGAACGCTTTTTTCAAGGTAACTAACAATGGGAATCATTCATATATACAGTATTTCCAAAAGCATATGAAGACGAATCATGAAGAAAAACACCAAAAAGTCTAGTACTGTTCTCTCTCCTCTTCATGCTCTTTAATTTATCTCAAATTTAAATTTGTATTCTACCTTATGTATTTTTGAGGTCGTCAATGGCAGAAGAAGAATTTCAGCACTGAATATATTTATTTGTATTTTTTCAGGAGGGATAGTTTCATAACTCACAGAGCATTTTGCGATGCTTTAGCGGAAGAGAGTGCAAGAGCGATCACAGGAAATCCAATTCTGCCGTCTCAAGCTGGTTCTTCCACATCTCAAATGAATTTTCAGTTTCAACCATTTAACCATGAAATTCCAGTTACATTTTCCTTGAAGAAAGAGCAACAAACTGGTTTCAACTTGAGGCCTGAGATTCCGCCATGGCTATTGGTTGGAGGTGGTGGTGGTCCAGGTCCTGGACCTGGTCCTCCACAACCACAACCTATTGACCTAAGTTCATCGATCTTCCAATCATCTAGGTTCAGTGATCAGGACTACACGCAGAGCCACCAGCACCACCAACAAGGCTTTATGAACCCTAACCCTAGTCTATCCGGACCTACATCTGCAGCAATGGCCTCTCCACATATTTCTGCAACTGCGTTGTTGCAGAAGGCAGCTCAGATGGGTGCGACCATGAGTAACAAAGCGAGTACTGTTTCTGCAGTTTCATCAGGCCCAGGCCCAGCCATGCTGATGAGACCCCACCAAATTCACGTGTCTGCTACTGCTACTGCTGCTGAGTCTGTTAGCAACGCAACAGATTTTGGACTCAATTTGTCTTCACGTGAAGACCTCACCACTGGTTTCTTCAATAGCTTGGCTTCATATGGGAATAAAGCTGCTAATCCCTCTGCTGTTACAATCCCATTATCAACTGCACCTCATCCCACTCCTTCATCTCTTCAAGATATGATGAATTCTTTCTCATCCGTTAATCCTACCGGATTCGAAGGATCAAATTTCGAAGATCCATTTAGCATTTTGAATCCCAAAAACAACAATGGCAGTGGTAACGATGATATGACCAAAGATTTCTTAGGCTTAAGACCTCTTTCTCATAGCGACATTTTCAACATAGCTGGTCTAGTTAATAGCACTCCGAACGAAACTCAATCACAAAATCACAAAACATGGCAAAGTTAAGTACAATTTAACCGCAAAATGCAGGTTCTTTTTCTCCCCTTTCTAGTCAATTATGTCTGTAATTGTTAGATCTGTATTACTAGTATGCTCTTCTTCTTTTTTTCTCAGAATAAAGAGATAGCTAGCTAGAACTGGGAAGAAAAACCCTAGCCTAGATAGTCTCTTTTGTTGTTACCCAGCTGTTATGGATAGTGACATTTTTATACAAAAATAGTGCATTCTCAAGCACTCGGATGAGTAAAAATTAAATTCATGGAAGAATTTTTGTCTTTAGAGCATCTTTTTTTGCACTTCCATTCATCGAATTTATTATATGTGATAGTTTATCATCCATAAATATGTAGTGTTTGTTGTGTTTAAGTACTTGGACCACGTTACTGCACTCTTTTCTATATTGATTGTGTTCATGATCTTATAAATGGTATGTTTGTATGAACTCTTTTGGATAGTGACATCCAAATTAATTTCAAGAACTCATGTTCTTTATATTAATTTTAATAATAAGCAATTAATATGTACGTAAGTATCATTTATTGCAATTCCTAAAAGATATATAATAAGTAGTGGTCGATGACCGGCCAGCCGGTTTGTTATATTTATTAAACATATATGACAGTGATTGATTTTTAATATAATGAACAAATAAAAGTGATCGAAAGATCGGGATATAATTTTATAAGGTGGAAGTGGGTTCTGCATAAGCATGTATAATATAGGACAAAATTTTCTATTATACTTGTTGTCGAGTTGGTGAGGCACATGTAAACGACCAGCACAAAGCATTCTTTATGACATAGTATATATATATTCTGAATTTCAACCCAAATTGACCATCTTTTACCATTTAAAGGACCTTAGCTTAAATATACCAGCATGAAAATTTGTCTTTGCTATAGTAAATTATATTTGCATGTACGGTTGGTGGTACCAAATGAAAATTAGCATTGCATTCATTTGATTAGAATAATTAGTAAGATGAATATTTGGGCAGGTGGCTTGTCGATCTAAAAAGTTATGGATATATGCATATTTTATAGTGTAACTTATTAATTAGAGTAGAAGTAGATTAGCCACAGTAAGTAATTGTTTTAAACAATGACCACGATCGTTAGAAGGTTGATTGATATGATTTGAACATGTGTAAATGCACTCTTTTATACGTTCGATTCCACTTTATCTGATATTGAGACATAGTTTTCACTATTATTAACACATAATATTTATATGTATATTGGATATTAGAGGGAGACAGGTGCATGCAATTGTAAGTGTGGTTGATTTATATTTATAGAATAAAAAGACTGTTTGACCCCTGAGGTGGGGTGCAATGTGGGCAGCTTCAATCCCAAGGTGGGATCAATTTTGAAGCCCATACAAAAGGCTGTTAATTACTTTCTTTTTGAGTTTACTATCTACCCCTTACCTTATTTTCACCAGCCAGTCTAATGTCACTACACAGAGCACATATACACACCCCCACGCATGTTTTAACCATGCTGCGCGCTATAATGTGCAATCAAAAGCGTTTATTTGAAGACAACCGAAACACCACAAAGACAAATAAATTATTATTAGTAGAACTGATGTCACACAATATCGTCTCGTATGAAATTTTTGTAAAAATAGACTAACTTTTGCTAATTATGTTTTGTATAAAATGGAAGTGAAAGAGATGCTTCTAGAAAAGGCTCTTACGTAGTGTTCTATTACTTCCGTATAAAAAAAATGACATCTTTTTTTTTGGTAATATTTTGATTTCAGATTTTTACATGACATGTTTAAGATCATAAGATGAAATAGTAATTTTGTACATTTAACCTTACTTTAATTTAGGACCACAAGATATAAAAATATTCTTTATACTCTTAAACTCCGTGTCAAGTTAAATCAGGTAATTATTCGTTGAGCACCATTTTGCATACATTAGGTTGACTGGTCAAAATTCACCACCTACAAGTTTTAAGCTTTTTTTTTTAATAGCGACTAAAAACGAAAATTATGTGAAATAATAATTAGAATATATCATTTTATATATGAGAATTATCCAAGTTATATTAAAAAGATCGTCAATCAATTAATCCCTTTAAAGATCGATATAAAATTCTTTACAAACTTTTAACTCTAAATAATTAAGGTGGATAGGATTAGAAATACTATAAGCTATTACGAGCGATAGCGAATCCAAATTATATATAGTGAGCAACCCTTATCTCCAAAATAAAGCTCACGACCCCGCACGAAGAAATCCCTTGGATATGGGCATATGCAAATTTGGATTTATTAACGAAGCAATTATATTCTAATTGGGTCTACATACTTATTTTTAAAAAAATTAAAAATAATAATTAAAGAATAGGCCCGGAGTCCCTATTACTTTGTTTAAAATAATAATTGTCTGAACAATAAAGTAATATGATTTCATCAATTAATTTGCATTGATTTTGTAATTGAGATTTTGATTTATGCATGGTGTAAAGTAAATGAACAGTAAAATTGCAAACACTAGATTAATAATTACAATTTCATTCCCGTGCACGTGTATGTGTGCGTATATAAGCAACATAAAAAATTAATGGAGCATGATTAAAGTATACATGACTATACAAAAATAGTAGGAACAAGACTTTTTTTATCGGTAGTCGCTATTTTTGAATGCGTATAGGATAAAATTTCTGTTTTTAATAATTTGGATATGTATAGAGTAAAATCTCTTTTTCCTATACAATAATCCGCAAAACACGTACGAGAGGTAATCCACACTTGACAAGCCTGATGGGACGAGCTCGACCAAGAAGGCAAACCCCTTACTTTTACTAGAAAGGGAATTCAAACTTGAAATCTCCAGCATGGAAGTCCCAAACTCAAACCTACTGAACCACCCCAAGACCTTTTACACTACAAATCAATAAGAAACTTATAATATAGAACATTATTTTTCCATCTCATCTTCATCAAACCATCTCACTCGAAAGAAAATAAATTTTCATTAAAATACAAAAAATAATTGGAATTCTTTTTTTTCAATGTAGTGAAACATAATAAAGTCACATATATGAACTGCATGCATGTGTAAAATATAAAAGTGGTTGGCTATAACATGCAATACATGAATTATGATAATATTATTTTGTGGAATCAAGCTAAGACTGAAAGTGACTTAACCAATTGACTACCGGCATTATGTCAACATAACATTCTTTAGATGCCCACTTCCTATCATATTAATTATTAATTATAAATTTAAATACTGATTAATATTTATTTAATTATTATCGTATAAATTGAAACAAACGAACGAAAATAAAATTATTTAGCGGATATTGAAATTGCATAGGCAGTTAAGCACCTGTCCTTTTATTGTTAATGAAGAAAGGCAAGTTATATAAGACTTTGTTATAATGAAGGCAGTATGTATTTCATCTTGTGTCATTTTCTGTCAGTCACCATGTTTCTATATTTTTTATATGTTAAAATTTTATGTGCACAGTTTTCAATTATCTATTAGAGTAGTCAAATGTGTCACATGTCTCATTTTTCAAAATAAAGTATATTATTAAAAGTTAAGAAGAAAATTTTGAGATTTTTTTTTTTTTTTTGCATCTTTGATTTTTATTTAATAAAGTTATTAATTATTTTTACATTTTTTAGAAGTTTAGCTTGGAAATAATTGAAAGGGTAATAATAGAAAGTAATCTTTAATTTGTGTTTTTAAATATTTAAAAAAATATATATATAGTTTACGTCAACAATTCACTTAATATAGACTAAATAGTCTTTATTATTTTATTTTATATCATTCATTTTCCTTTTTAATCAATCACTGAAAAGAACGATACATATTCTATATTAAGAAATAATTTACTTAAATCCACAATTTACTCTTATGAAATAATTTATAGTCATATTTAAAAAAAATTAAAAAAAGTTTCGTGTCAAGTCAAATAACGAATTCAATTGTAATGAAGTCCCAACTCCCAAGTTAGCCAACGTCCCGATTCCCAACCAACCACCAGTCAAAATTGGTCATGTTACTATCCTTTCATCCCTGTCAACTTTGAAATTCTCTCTCTAATTTTAAGTAAAAATATATTTAAATAAATTTAGGTATATATACATTATTAATTATTTTACAAATAAAAATGATAATAATATTTGAAAACCACGTGAACAGCTAATAACTCACAATTTTTTAGAAATAAAAAAATTATTTAATGGTCAATAAACATAAATTGTTTAGAGTCGTCAAATGTCAAATTTGAATTTCAACACAGATAAAAATGATAAATAATTTTTCATCTGTTTTAAATTTTATGAACAAAGATATATGATTCAAGAATAACGGTAAAAAAATAGTATAGAGGAAGTAGATAAGAATTGTTTGTGATTGTAATAGTTTAGTAAATTTTCATTTATTAAGTGAAATTAATTAACTTGTACTTCTTTATGCTATGATTAATCAAGTTGACCTTTATCAATATTGTTGTGTTCAAGTTTTTGTAGAAAGTAAAGATGATACATCATGGTCCCTTGTTATGTGAATAATAGTAATAATTGTTAACAAAAAAAAGAATAATAATAATTACAAATCTTGGATTTCCAATCATCTTTTCACTTTTTAAACAGATATTGAAATGTGCATGCCCCCTTAGTGCTAAATAATTCATAAAACATCTATCTTTTTTGTTATTTGTTGCAACCTCTAATCATAGAGCTTTTGAAAACTAAGGAAATAAAGTACTTAAAAAGGAAAAAAGCAAAAGACCTTTTCATATATTTATCATTACCCTCAAATTAAACTCTACTCATAATTATAACCAACATCAACGAATTAAAACTTCTTTGAATTACGAATAATTATTGAATTACACTAAGGAATTTCCAAAACTTGACAATATAATATTGAATTACTTTTATACTAAAATTTTAACCATAGAAATATTTTAGAAATTTAAATTAAATTATTGAAATCTTTATATTAGTAAATTAAGTTTTTTGTATCAAGATCCAACATAATCTATGGTGAAAAATCATTAACATGTTAAATAGTTTGATTTAGTAATCTTTGTCAATTTAAAAGCATTGATATGTGTAGCTAAAAGTTTTATACTTTCTTATAACAAGGGGAAAGAAACAATATATATTGAAAAGAGGTTTAAGATCTCTTATTAAAATTTGATATTAGATCATTAATTTTAATTTATCCTTATCAAAATGGTTGAACAAATAAATAGTTTTTTATTTGTTATAGGTGAATGCAACACAAATGAATAACTTTTTGTTTGACAGAATTTGATATAATTGAAAAATTAGATGTTAAAAATAGAAACTGAATGTGATTTAAAAGAAATAATTTAGGAGAAGTTTTAGTTACTTCTGAATAAATATTATTCGACGCAACAACAAAATAGAATGTTACAAGTTCTCATTTTTATTTTATCCTAGATCATTGTCTTAATACACGCGATTATATGATACAAGATATAAATAAACTGTATAAAAATTTTAAAAATATAGTATTTACATATTGAAAAAAAGAAAGAATATACTATGACATATTACAGGTCATAACAATTAATGAACTCATTAACAAGATCCAAACATAATTCATTAAAAGATTGAAACACATATGACTATAAGATTCACACATGTTCATTAAAACATTGATTCTATGAATTAATTTTCCTTAGAATATAATGAATATGTAACTGAAAATATATCAAACAGATAAGATAAAAACATTAAACGATATAAAAGAGAATCAAAGATTTGATCACAATAATTCTATTATCGAGACCCAATAAAGATTTATTTTGAGGTCCAAGTGTTTATTCAATTTACGCGAGGATCCTAATAAATTATATCATTCATTCTATTAATTTTAAATATATGAATTTCAATTTCAAGCTTAAATAGTAGCAGCACAATTAAAATAGATGTGCTAACAACAACAATCTCTTTCGCCTCCCAAATTTTACCATTGCTCAAAGTTACTAGTTCCCCATTTTGAACTTCACCATTTATATAGAGACAGTATTACAGTGTTATTAATAGTCATCACTTGATTTACAAACACTTTGACACACATGCACACTGAGTTAATAACACTAAAAACTACGCCTTGACCCCAAACAAGTTGACGTAGACTACACAAATCTTCTCTAGAAAGTAACTCAAAAAGTACTTTTATCAACGTTAGAAGCAAACATGCGAAAAGATTTACAAAATATGCTTCATAACTAAGTTCTGTACCAAATTTGTTTTTAATGAGAAACATACTACTCCTATGTAAAACTGAAATCGGCAAGGATTTCTTAACTTACCAACATTTCGACGAAATCAATCGTCTTTCATATGAAGATTTACAAAAGGTGAAGTTCTCTTCAGCTGAATATTTGCTTCACTGAAGCCATTGTTGCTTCAAAATCACGCTCAGCGTGACGAATGTCATCACAAATGGTACCCTTTAAAGATCCTGATACCTTGATATGATGCTCCACTGTCTCAATCATGGTTTTGGCTGACATAAGTTGTTTCTCTAGATCCTTTATCTTCAATGCAATCTTGTTAATCTCGTTGTTAGCAACTGCTTTCTCAAGATAGCATTTTTTGAGTTTACCCTCCTCTTCTTGCAACTTACTTCGGAGCTGAGTTTGCTTATCGTTGTTCAACATCAAATCATTCAAATGACATTTAATCGGTATTAGATCAAATCCATACTCCTCCAAGTCCTTGATAGTGTCCAGCATCTCACTAATGAGAGCTGAACTACTAAGTTCAGCAACGGTTAACTTTGGTATCCTCTCAACAAAAAATACATACTTCGTCATCTTCAGTAAAGCTACTTCCTCTCGTTTTTTCTCCTCATATTGTGCTAAAGGTGAAAAATGTGGATTTTGCGGAATTTTTGTAAATACTTCCATGGATTCAAATTCTCTCCAAAGAGCAGAGTTCTTCTTAAATGGTAGTACCAACCTCGGCTCACTCCCAGGCATAGTGGTCTCACTACATGGTTGGACTGCTGCAGCAGACGCTCCTGCAAATGATGACTAGATTAACCAAACCTGATCGTGACATTAAAAATACAAGGGAACTGCGGGATATCAGAAATGACAAGCAACTGCTTAAGAGATTTTTAGATGGAAACAGAACAGTTCAGGTCTAACATTTTTATTTTTTAAAATGGTTCAAATGATCACCTCATTTGAGTATGAAAATGATAGTTGTCTATTCGACGGCTTAGGAACCTCACTCGAGTACTACTTTGATTGGTAGTGGTCATCTTCCATCCAATATTTAACACTAACTATTCAACTATATTTTTTAAGGAAGATACCAAAATGAATAATTGAAATGTTGCTAGCTTATCCTGAAAAGGAAGTGTAGAAGTACATTAATTCCTTCTCAAGTCCTTGAAAATATCAAGGTTGAGCTTGTACCCCTGTATCGGATTATAAGATCTAATGAGCTCAAACTCAAAAACCTATCCATAACTAACTTCAGTCTTGCACAAACACCTCGTTATCATTTTTTTCTGTTCAACCGCAGTTTGTTGTAAGAACACATGCACTTAGAAATAGATGACGCTTAGTTTTAGAAATCTCTTTCATATTTTAATAGTACTGCTTGGAGTTCTTAATAGCTCTTGGTACAACAAAAGTAGTTATTAAGCTATCTAGATAAAAGTTGAAACAAGTAGTAATAATTTAATTAGCATTCGAATTAAATTTCTCTGGGAACTACAAACTTTGAAACAAGAAGCTAAACAGATAGGAATTACTAAACACCATTAAGATTAGCAATTGCAACAGGATACACGACTACACTAGAAATACTCTGTTAAAATTGCACTAGAAATGCATGCTTTACCTGCTGAAGTATTTATCCCATCAGTTTTTCTTGAAAATAACTCAGCTTGATTTGTTGCATTCTTTTCATTAACCGAGTCATGAAGAGTGCTTTCAAGTACTTGTTTCTCTACGCCTGTCATCAAGCAAAACATTATGCAATGATGCAACAGGCGAACAAAACCTATTCCAACATCAGTTACCTTGTGTCACAGCAAGTGATCGATGGGCAGACAGGTCCATGGTACTTCTTTCGTTGCTTCCCTGGATGACAAAAATAAAATAGAAAATAAATACCAGAATAAATCAGAAATGAACAGAAAAGTGAACTAATGGAGGAGAAAGGCAAGGAAACTCAAGCCTATGGATAATTCAGACTTTAATCAATGACATCTTTTATATCATCGATATCTTTATTTAGGCCCATGCTGTAGGTAGAATCAAAGCATCTAGGTGATGATATTCTGGTATCCAAGAATCATATGCAAATGCCAATTCCAGATTCTAAGTAATAGATTAGATGCAGATGAATGAGCCATATAACAATAAGTTACCTCAATAATTGGAAATTCAAAATCACTAAGGTTCGCATCCTCATCTCCGGTGTGCTGGAGAGACTGGACACAGGGTGAAAGGATTCCCACGTCAACCACACTTTCAAAGTAATCTTGGTTTTCTACAAAATCAAGTAATCTTGATTTTCTCGTCTGCAAAAGTTAAGCATAAACCAGTCAGGTTCTATCGAACTGTTCCCCTTTCTAATTACAACCACAATACAGATGAACAGACATTTATTAACAATGCTGATTAGGTTATAATCTGAAAATTTTAGCGAAGTTGATAAACAAACTGAAGGTATTAGTAGAGCCAGTAAAGTTCAATTTAACATAGAACTACCCACAGAGCAACTTGACATTGAAGTATGACAAGAGGGGGTTGTTGCTGTCTGTTGTTGACAAGAGGGGGTTGCTTAGATGGTAAGCACCCTTCCACCTCCAAAGCTAAGGTTGTGGCTTTGTGTCACCAAGGAATAAAAGGCCGGGAGTTCCTAGGAACGGGAAAAAAAAGGAAGATTATTGAAGTACATTTAAGAAGCAAAATTTTTCTTCAAGTCACAATATAATCTCTTTGTTTCTTTCAATTTTTCAGTGAGCTGGGAAAGAGAAAATCAGACATTCAGTTTGTACCAAGAGAATGGAGAGAACAGGAAGGAAAGAATGGATATTCAGGAATCTCATTCCCTTCAGCATAGATACGTATAGTTTTCACAAAAAGGGAAAGCATGATCTAAAAGAGAAGGTCCATAGAGAGAAAATTGTTGGGTACAATCAACAATGTAGAAAAAACTAACGGTAGTTCAACTTTTCATGTTCTCTTAATGCTTGAAGGTTCTGAAGTAAAAATGTCAAATTTCTCAACACACTCGTTCTTTAGCTCAAGGACTAGAATCGCTGAAACCCTAACCAGAACAAGAGAAAATGAAAGGAGAATCAATTCAATGGAACATAACAACAACCACCTTTAAAGTCCTTTTGGGTTGCTCAAGCAATAGCAAAAATGTCTCTTTTTCACAGTTGACAAACTAAAAGAAAGATTGAAAACCCAATTTTGTTCTGACAGAAACTAGCTTTTGAATGCTTCCGACATGTTACTTTTTCCTGGGTGTTCCAAGGATCACAAATAAGTATGTTATATCCGCTATTCTTGAACGGAGAAAACAATGAAACATGTAGACAACATAGAAATCAATAAGGTTTAGAAGTCCTTTATATCCTTGTTACTTAAGAGTTAAGACAGGATCCCCAATTATATAAATAAATAGTTGTAGGACATAACTCTGATGACGTGGCACGCTCGTTAAGCAAGTAAACCAATTATCTTTTTTTGTCAATTTTTGGCTTTAATCCTATTTCCCCTATTTATCTACTATACTATTTTCACAAATATAAAACACACTTCCTCAAAAACCAAAAAAAACATCCTTTTTCTCTCCTTTCTCAATAAGGATAATTATGATAAGCATAAAAATCCAAATGTAAGATCAAACGTTTTTATTAATGAAAGTAATTTGCTGGCCCGTTTTATTTATCTCTTCACGGCCTCCTCTTAAATATGTTTGAAAGTCGGAACATCTTTATTCAGTGAAAGTTAAAATTGCCCATATCACAGCCTTATGTTTCTTTTGCAGGGTTGTCATTAATTTAATCTGCTGATTTTGGATATATTAAGTTTTCCATGGATGTATATTTGACCAACTTTTCCTTCTTAGCTGATATGGCACAAAATGCATTGCAACAAAGTTCCGTACAAAAATATACCAGCAATCTATTGTAGCTATATTTGGGTTAGTTAGTTATCTTTCAAATGTTGTAATTCAAAAGGGTGGTCATCTCAAACAGTGTTGTTGTAGGTTCTTTAGGATGGTCATTATATACAATAAAGTCTAGAGAAGAGTACAAAGTAGTTACATTCATCTTCACAAGTCAGAGGATTGAAGGAAGTATGTAGTTATGTTTTGTTAGAGTGGGTTTTTTGTTTTCTCTTGGTTGATTCGAGAAAGTGCATTAGGTACCATCTGACCTTTTTCATGAAAAACTTAGTTAGGGCGCATAAATTCTTTTTGTCTATGTATTTATTATTTATAACTTGATTAGTTTATTACCATATGGCAAGAAGGATAATTAAGTGTGTGAGTGAATGCTACAGGTAGAAACAAAAAAATATAGTATAAATATTTTTCTAGAAAAATAGCTTTCCTTGTACACAAAGATTTAATAGAATGGGACAATGGGTGTAAGATTGTTTTTTGGCTTTTTTGGAACGTCAATTTTCAGGCAAGTTTCATCTGGACTTTATGGAGCATCAGGTTTTTAATTTGTAAAATCTTTATATTATTAAGGATGCAAGATGGAATATATGATGCCACATATGGAAATGGGGCTAAAGGAAAATGCAAGGTACATTTATGCAATATTAAATTGCTCATGTATAAAGTACTTTGACACAGTCTTATCTTAGGTACGAGGTTGGAAGGCAGATTTTTGGGTTAATATCTTAGCCCTCATATGAATTTTGATGATCAATTTGAGCATATGAGATTGGCTAGATGCTTTTGAGGAGTATGGTTTTCATGATCAGTTTGAGCATATGAGTTTGGCTAGATGCAAAAGCGTAAACACAAAGATGTATTTTTCTGAGATGAACTTTTTATAGTATATTACTATGTGAACAAATAAGTTGGTAGCGGAAATGAGGTCTATACATAACAAAATGTGCAGTAATTGGATGTGCACTTGAGAGTGAAATTGACTTTGAACTTCTAAAAATGTTCATAATCGTATATTAGTTACTTAAGTTTTGGCTTAATCCTTTAAAATTTTAAAGCTTTGCAATGGAACTGATTGCACAACATTGAAAAATGTATCGGATTTATCTTAGTTAGTCTTAATTTGGCTCTCTCTCTTCTTCGTTTTTTCGGTAGCCTCGAAGTTTATTTTGGACTCCCCCCCAACACACCCACACCATTTGGATACTCCAAATATAACTCATAAACCTAATTACAATACAAATTAGTGTTTATGGACAAAATTTAAATAAGCAAGATTGACTAAAATTTAAAAATCTCAATCATGATAATTATTTATTTCTGCAAACAAACAACCACTGATAAATATTATTAGTAGTATTTACAATAACGAATTCTATTTGAAAACAACATTTAAATAAAGGGTAACTTTCACATATAGACGTAGCTACATGTTATAGGGAGGACAGAGGCGAGAGAGAGCAAAAAGTGGGAGAGAGTATATTGGTTAGATAATTGTATATTATACATATGTATTTGTATATATGGCAAACGAGATTGGGAGAGAGAGGAGAGAGGCGAGCGAGATTGGGAGATGGAGGAGAGAGGCGAGCGAGAGAGAGCTGAGAGTGGGAGAGAGGTGAATTGTATATGTATATTGGTTAGATAATTATATATTATACTTATGCATATATAAAAAAAGCAAGCGAGATTGGGAGAGAGAAGAGAGAGGCGAGGAACATTGGGAGAGGGAGGAGAGAGCCGAGCGAGAGAGGCAAGAGAGTGGGAGAGAGGTGGATTGTATATGTATATTGATTAGATAATTGTATATTATACATATGTATTTATATATTCTAACGAATTATACATATACAAATGTGGCTAATTATATAAACTTAAAGTCAACCCACACAATTAATGTATAATGTTAGTCGTGAGTAATAATTATAGCAAATTATAGCCATAATGAGTAATTAAGTAGTATAAGTTTGCTTAACCGCATAATTTTCTTTTAAATAAATGAAGATTAAGAACCACGAGGACCGCACTCAATGAAGTAGGCTACCATGAGGATTGCACTGAAGTGGATTAAGAATCATGAGGTCTCGGGTTCAAATCTCAGTAGAGGCAACAACATTGGTGATTTCCTCCCATCTATCCAAGCCTCGGTGGACAGAATTACCAATTCTTGTGATAGTGGGAGGTAACCCATGAAAAAAGTTGAGGTACGACAAGCTACCCGGGATAAAACAGTTATCAAAGGAAATAAATGATAGAAGACTTACAGATGTTCAAAAAGGATTATCATGCAAAACATCAGAAGTAAAAAGCATGAGCGAGTCACTTACAAATGCCTTCCCAGATACAAAAGGCCTAGGTAATTCTTGATTCTCCAGAGCTTCTACAACATGTTTTCTACTTCTTAACTTCTTCGGAGGTCGAACCTCATCAGTCCTAGTATCTGTTTCCAGTTTCATCTTAGAAGAGGTTATTCCCTTGATCATATGATTTAATGTAGGACTTGGAGTTCCCAATTGAAGAGACATCTGATACAATTGATACAATTGACACAGGAGTAAATAATTATATTGCTTGATGATGAAAAACTTTGAATAAATAAAACCGGGAAAAATTAGATGTACAATGGCATCTCCGAGACATCGTGATAGGAAATCATATCAAAAACTCCGGAAATTATACCGTACAAGTCAATTTTTTAGCCAAACTCCGGTTATCTCACAATAGACAACTACTCCCAAGATTTGGACATAACCTCATTATTAAAACAAATGGATATCCATTGAACTTGGAGCAGGTAAATAATTAGGCTAGAACATGATGAACTTAGATATTATTATCAACGTCATGCAAACCAACAATTACATGCTCCACCATCATACTAGCAAGTGATATTTTTCAAGACAAAATGACCTATTCTACCTGAAACATATACTAGACAAGCAAATTAATCATTGCACTAATTGAACTATGAAGATAAGGGAACATAGAGATGTTTTTGACACAATATGGGCATAAGGATCGTTATCAATGGTATGGGAGGTCCAATCAAAACATATTAGAAATGGACACTGAGTCTAACTCAACCTCAAAAGCTAGCTCAAGAGGTGAGGATTGCCCAAGATCATAACCAATTTCTCCTCAGCCCACCAATGTAGGACTCAACATCCTTTCATGCCCAAGGCTGGACATCTGGAGTGTGGGCAATTTAATATGGGGGCCAACATCAATAAACAATGAATTGATATGGGTCTAGCCATGATACCATCATATTGAAAATGACTTTGGGTCTAACTCAACCATAAAAGCTAGCTCAATAGGTAAGAATAGCTCAAGACCCATATAAAGAGGCCCATTTCTACTCGTCGCACCAACATGGGACTCAACAATAACAACTACACACTAGGTACCAGTGACCGAGACTTTGAGCTCCAAGTTGATTCACACTACTTTATAAATAGAATGCTGAACAATCAATTTATGCAAATGCAAAATCATATCTAGTGTTGAGAAAATGTACGATAGAGTCAATAACAGAGAAGTGGCCACCCAGCACATACAAGGAAACACATCAACCACCCTAGTAAGAACACCATACAGTACATCATCAAAACTGTCTTCGAACTAGTTGTCATTTTTCAAATTAGTGAATTTTCTTATTAAGATTCCATGTTCATATATAAGAAAATTTGTTGCATGGAATAAGTAAATAAACTCCCTTGCATAAAAACAGTATGAACAAAACTTCGCTATTTAGTTCAAAGTTCTGGCCAAGTTGATCTTAAATAAACACAAGCAAATTGAAGGTAAACTTATTACTCCCCTTGTCCCAAGTTAATGCATTTGAATGAAACAAAGCAGAAATGGACGTGGCATTCGACAAGGTCTCAGTTTCAAATCCCAACAGAAACAAAAACACTACATGATTTCTTATCTGTTATCCCGTGGAACTAGTCGAGGTGTGTGCAAACCCATGCACCATTCTTATAAAAAAAATGGTATAAAGGGAGTACCTTTTCATGTGGCGGATCAGGACGGACCCAATTTCCACCAATCCAATCCAGATGAAACCTCAAGTCATATTCGGAAAATTCAATCTCCTCATCCGGGTCCTTGAAAGCCACCCGGAACCTACAACCGTTATTACCACCGTCATCCCAAACAATTGAAACAACAACCCCAGTCCACCACCCTGCAAGATAAAATGCATCAACAACATCGCCCACTCGAAAATTCCGCCGTTGATCCCACTTTGCAGCCGGTGGTGCAGGTCGTATAAGGGACTGTTTTCTGACGAACTCGCGTTTAGATACCGATTCACCTTCGTCAGATAATAAATGCTTGTACTGAACCCAAAACCCCCTTTTCTTATTTTCGCTTTTAGGGTACGGAGACGGAGCCGCTGGCTTCAATGGTTCAACAATGACAGCTTCATAGAGAGCTCCACTATAACCCACTTCCTCTCTGCTAACCTCGACTTCATCGCCGATGGTGAAGGGCGATTTGTAAGCCGGTGACGCTGATGCATTCACCGTTCCTAATCCCACTTTCTCGATTACCATCTTCGTCGTCGTCATCGCCGCCGTTGGTGAATTTTTCCAGCGGAGTTATACTGATATTTTTACTTTGTGCGGGGGCAGGGTTTGGGTTTTTGTTAACAACATTGGAAATCCAGGAAATTGGCGGGTTCTAGAGCTCCATGTGTAGCATTCTGTCTTATATAAGGTAAAGAAAATGACAAGAATGGTCCCTTATGTTTGAGTATATGTTCAACATAAGTCCCTCAGGGGTGGACACAATTACCGAAAAATCAAACCGAAAATTTTCGATGTTGGTTTTTTTTTTTCAAAACTTCAATTTGGAGTAAGGGTCCTAAAATTATGATGCACTAAAAATTGAAGTTTTATTTACTAAATTTAAAAATATTTAAATAATATAGCTTAGTTAATACTAATAGTTATAGACTTTTAATTTGAATTTTGACTCAAGATATTTACATGCCTCACTGAAATTTTCAATGTTTAAATGACAACAAATAATGTCAATAAAATGTAGAACTATTTTTGTTTATGTACAATTGTACATTGTGAATCCTTATATTGTGGTTGTTCGAAAGTTCATTGTGGCATCGTGTTTGCTAGGTTGCTTGCTCTCTTCTTTATTCATACAACATTCAGGTATGGAAGAAAGTCTTTAGGCTTTAGCAACATGGCAGCCATCTATCTAAGAAATAGAAATAAATCATTTGGCATTTTTGCTAAAAAATTATCTATGCGCCCTCTTTATTTTTATTAAACACATGATGAAACTCTTAACACTTTATCATATTTCCTCTTTATTTTTGTTCACATCAAAAAATCGACTTAAAAACATCAAACTAAATCGAACCGAACCGATCTAGTTTGATATAAACTATGGTGCATAATTTTCTAAAATCGAAATCAAAGAACGGAACCGAAATTTAATTAAATTGAACCGAACACCCACCCCTACTTAATATCCACTTTTTAATGGTCCATTAAGTTTGAATTTAGCAACTTTGATCCTTTTAAGTTTGTCAAAAACATTACGTTCTTAAGTCTCCAACTCTATCCGTTAAATGTGACGGGGGCTACCCTCAAAATAGAAGAGAAAATGATGAAAAAATGACCTCTTATGTTTAAGAGAAGGTTCGAAATATGCTTTGCTCTCCAACAAATATATATTTGATAAATTTTAATGAATTAAGCACATTAACTAATCTATATAATGTGTGCTTAAGAAGATATAACATAGACCAAACTATTTTATTCAAAAATGTCCATGAAAATAATTTGTTATTTTTCATGTGCTTAATTAGAAGTTTAGATGGTCAAATAAAATATAGTGATATATTTAAGGAAATGTCGATGTATTCCGACATTTTTATTAATTTGGACACATAGATTTATGTGACATTAGTTTCATTTAAGTAAAACTTAAATTTTGTTACTTTTTATATTTCAATTTACGTTTTTTCATTTAGATAAATATGAAATTTAAAAATAAAATGGAACTTTTTTTAATCTTTAATTTTAAATTAAAGAGTACTAAAAATTTCCTTTTAAATTTTACCGTTTTAAAAAACCGACATGTAATATTTAGAAAGTGAATGAATATAAATATAGGAATTCATTATAAACAAATATACTTGAATTGAAAGGGGCAAGGCGTATGAATCAACTTCTATTCTATTTGTAAAAAGTAATGCCACTATAAATTAATTACTACAATCCTATTAAGTGGCAAAATGAAATTAAAATATGGACAATCTTGGCTTTCTTAACTTGTCAATACAATGATCTCTCTATTTATCTCTTTCGTGTTGGTTTAATCGATATGTTATATTAAAATTGAAATAAAATCATGTTCATAATATTTCTACATAGAGCAAATTATTTTGAATTCACTTCTCATACAGTCACTCAACTAATAGTTAATTTCAATCAAGCTAAAATGTTGTACAATTTACAATCCCTTTCATGGTTGATAACATAATATAGAGAATTCAATTGAATTTATAGCTTTGAGCTCGAACCAAATGGTTTTCGCATAATCTCATTCCAACAAATAATACACACTGCAAATAAATAGCAGCAGCGAATTATTTTCTTTCTGGGCATGGCAAGTAAGAGGTCAATGAGACCTTGAGCTATCCAGTAATCCCATACAAAAACTTTTAATACACTGGGATAATTAATTTCTTCAATATTTGTGGTGAATTCACATAACTTCCTAATCAATTACTAAGAAACCATTTAAGATCTAAAAAGAACTTGTATGAAGGGACCATGCGTGGAACGCCAAACGACTGCTTCATCACAGCCACAGCAAGATCATCAACCGTTTCATCTGTGTTCTCTAAATTAGTACATACCACCCATGTTTGGCATACGGTTTGCAAGTGGGTTTATCTCTCCTTGACGGTCCACAATGGCAGCCTCAGCTGTCGTCAATAATAAAGAGACGCTGCAGTATATATTTTCAGTCTCTGTTAATAGAAGTGAAAGATTTACCCAATGTTTTACTGGAACATGTTATGATCCTTACCTGGCAGCATCCATTAATGCTGTTCTAACTACCTTCACGGGATCAATAATTCCAGCCTTCACCATGTGTAGGTACGTACCTGCTTATGCAAAAGAGAACGAACATGTGTTTGTACAGAAATACGAGTCAATAGTAGCTAACTGAACCATGCAAATAAAACTTGATGTAGCCGTTTTAAGAAGCATACATATAGATTTCTCAATCATATATTAGAACAGCGTGAAATTTAGTAACAAAAAAGTAGATACAGCTGTCAGATTGCAACTCTTTCATGGAGGGTGGTTTCTGGAAAAAGACACTATATGCACGGACAACAGACAACTAAAATTCCAAAAATGTACTGTTCCCAAGAACTAAGAAATGTACTTCTTCCCAGGTAGTATAAAGTTTAGGGGGGGGGGGGGGTAGTTCTCTACAAATTAGGATAATAGAAGTTTTGATGTCCCATTTCAGATGAGACAAGTATAATTTTGAAACAACTTTTTGTTTACAACTTTTTTTAAAGAGCTCTAAATAATTTAATGACCAATTTCTATAGTATAAGAATGTACAATTACAATCTCCAAAAAATTTTGATCTGATGCTGGAAATCAAATCAAAGATTAAATGGTTTGCACTCCCAACTGAGTCATTCACTCAGAGAGAGAGAAAGGTCGATTTTATTTAATGTGTCTTGAAGATACAATAAAAATGAAGCTACCATTTAGGTAGAACAAATAGATACTGTTTTCATATATAAATAGTTAACCAAACAAATTCTTTCACGAATATTAGGCAACATTTACACAATGCGATCAGACAAACTGAGTTAAATAGATGTGAGGGCACAAACCTTTGGCTGCATCATATCCTAGATTCAGATCATCTTGTTCTAAGAGCTTGCCTACAACCAAGGCACCGTCTGCACCAGCATTTGAAGCTATTGTAAAAGTAGGTGCCTGTGAGGTGGCAAATAATTCCCATGTCAAAACAGAAACTAACCAATTGGAGAGAAACAAGTACAAAAAGAACATAGTCTAGGTGATTTGAACCTTTAGAGCATTCTCAATGATCTCAACTCCCCTTTTTTGGCCATCATTTGCAGTCTGAAGGCCTTTTAGACATTTGGTTGCATATAAGAGAGCAACACCACCACCTAAGGAAAAAACATTGTTTTTTTCAGGTCAACAGAAAAAGAGTCAATTCATTAAACAAAATAACCTACCTGGAACAATGCCCTCTTCCACAGCAGCCCTTGTTGCATTTAAGGCATCTGTAACCCTATCTTTCCTTTCCCCAACCTCTGCCTCACTGGCCCCACCGACCTGAAATAGTGTACAGATCCAATTAAGACGCGAGAATGTAACTAACTGCATACAGAAGATGCTCAAACCCTGAGGAATATACCTTGAAAACAGCAACACCACCAGATAGCTTTGACAAACGCTCTTGAGCTTTCTCCTTATCAAACATGGCACTACTTTTTTCTTTAGCTATCCTTAGCTGTTCAGAGATGCATAACTTGTCAGAGTTTACTCACCGGGGAAACATGCACTTTCAATGACACTAACCAAAAAAATCTACAAAATTAATGACTCTCTATTCCAGATATGCCCACAAGGAATTCAGACCTTCCGCATAAGAAATTGAAATAAAAACAGAGTAAATTCATTCAACAGGAAAATATAAAATATACGCCAGAATGACATCTCGGCTTTTCGAAGGTATGACAAAGTAGGAAGCTATAGACAAAGGAAATAGGTTCAACACCAACAAAAAAAATTTGAAATACAATATAATGAAAGAAGGGGATAAAGCATCTCTACCTGCTCACACCTTTCTTCAATTAACTTTTTGTCCCCACCTCCATGCAGAATTAGGGTGTCATCAAGGGAAACAGTAACCTGCTCAAAGTTGTATATATTATGCATGTATATAACACTTCAAATTGATACAAAATAATACTGTATAGTGAATATACAAACCTTTTTGGCAGTACCAAGCATATCAAATTGAACTTTGCTCAGATCCAAACCACGTTCTTCACTAATGACCTGTACAAAACATTAAGAATTTGAAACTATAGTGATAAACCAACAATGAATTAAGGCATGAAATGGGTATCTTACCTCTCCTCCAGTAAGAACTGCTAGGTCCTCCAAGTTGGCTCTTCTATTATCCCCAAAACCAGGAGCTTTAATGGCACATACCTAAAATAAATGAAATTCTGGGTATCAACAGGAAGTTACTCTTCAAGCAAGTCAGGCACAACCTTGAGGACATTGGTTTGGTTACTGTCAAATCTCTCTATCGGAACTTGCTCGCTAGAGAGAAGATGTCTTTTCCATATCTTTTGATCTGGATCCCTGGAGGCCCAGAGAGGGGAGCGATTCTGACAACTGAGAACTTAAGGAAGAGAAATATCACTCATGTTAGCTCATGCTTTATGTGCAAGTGTTCTGGTGAAGAAGTTGATCATCTTATTAGTGCATTACAGAGTGGCATCAAGTTTGTGGAGGGTGCTTTTGAATTAATTTGGTGTACAATGGGTAACAACGGTTACCGTTAGAGATGTTCTCCACAGTTGGGCTCGAAGACGTTGATGTAGAGGCAAAACGCATGGAAGGTTGCTCCATTAGCTCTTATGTGTGTTATATGGAACAAGAGAAATATGAGAGCTTTTGAGGTGATCAAAAATGAGTCTGCACACTTGAGAAATAGCCTTTTTTTTCCTTTGACTACTTTTTGGTGCACCCTTGTAGTTCCCTCTTGAATAGATGTTTGTGTGTCTTTTATAGAGAACCATGTTTTGACGTAGATTCTTTCTACTTTCTGGTATACTCATCAACATTCGGACACATAACCGACCTTGGTACCGAAGGACACCATCTCCCCATAGGGAGAAAGCCTCAATGGCTTTTTCGGGAACCGACTTCTTTAAATCAACCATAACCAGATCTAGTGTATACAGGTGTTCCATTCCCATGGTTAATATTATCACTTATCTTATCTAATCAACAGGGAGCAATTGCAAAAATGTGTGAATTAATGATCTCAAACTTATATGCTGAAACAATATAATAAAAAACGAAAACTAGGCCAAAGTTGGCTCTTCTATTAACCCCAAAACGACAGCATTAAATAGAAAACCTACAAGTAACTTGAAAATAAAAGACATTCCGGTTATGAGCATGGGGATTAATTACAAAACAAGCAGGAAAATGATCCTCAAATTTATATGCTGAAACATGATAATAAAAAACGAAAACAATTAGAGAATTCAATACCTTAATCCCAGCACGATGCTTGTTTAGGATAAGCATAGCTAATGCATCACTTTCCACATCTTCAGCAACGATTAACAGAGGACTCCTTCTCTACAATAGAGATAGAAAACAATATTGTGATGATTATTGTACATTTATTGCAAAAGAACAATTCCTTTCCATTTTCACAGGTATTCACTTCTGCAGCTATTATTCAACATTTATAACTTACACAGACATATTTTGTCCTAACAAAGTAACAGCCTCTCTGGGATGTGGCACTTACAGCCATGCAACATCGCAGGAAAGCTCCCTTTATAAACTGGTTCATTAAGCTGTTTTTAAGCATTTGCCATTTTCTTACCAGGACTTTTTCTCCTCACCATAGTGAATTATAACTGTTTATTTAAAGCGTCATATTTCTTTGCTTTTCTTTTATCAATAAAGCTCTCCTTTATCCCAGAAAAGAAACAGAAAAAGGAAAAGATATGTGTCATGAGTGTTGGTGATGAACACACTTAGAAGCTATAAGATCAGTTATCCAAAAAAACATGCAAACACAAGCTCTTAAAAGATACTAATTACCTTAAGAGCAAGCTCCAATATCCGCACAAGCGAGTTCAAATCTGAGATTTTCTTGTCATGAATAAGGATCAACGGATTTTCCAATTCCTGTTTACATGAAAGTCATATTATCATGTTATGAACTTTATAGGTTGATACAGGATATATGCTTTAGCTGACAGAACTACTTTTTGACTTGCAAGTCAGGAACAAATGAGGAAATGTTGCCAATTGCCACTATTAAATGGAAAGATTTAGGGAACATAATGTGAATGTTCTTCTGCAGTAATAATGAAAGTTTCTAGCATCTACATCATTAAGGGATTGTCTAAACTTCAAGCCATTGAACAGAGATTTTTTTGAAATTTCAGTCTACACTAAAACATCTAAACCTCCCAAGTCCCCAATCAAGAAAATTCTCAGTAGTAGAAACATTACATACACATTTTTGAGTCTTTTCGTCCGTGACAAAATAAGGAGATATATAACCTCGGCCAAGCTTCATTCCTTCCACCACTTCCAAATCATTATCCAAGGTATTCCCATCCTGTAAATTCAAAATATATGAGATTCCGATTTCAAGCTAAAAAGTTGTCAGTGCATTTGTATCAGAAACACTAATATCAGCAATACTTACCGCAACAGTAATAACTCCTTCCTTCCCAACTTTTTCCATGGCTCGAGCAATTATTTCCCCAATTTCACGTTCACCATTTGCAGATATAGTACCCACCTATTCAAAGTAAGATATCATCCTCAAAAGGGGGACCATTTTTCTTTTCTTTTTTTTTTTTGGGGGGGGGGGGGGTGTGGACATGTAAGAACTCCAAATTTGTTTTTCTCAGTTAACAGCACTAGCAGTCAATGAGTCTTCTTAGATAAGTTATAAGGAATGCACAAATTTACAGATGTATTTGTAAACTATTTCGCTTCACATGTCATGCAGTTAAATTTAAATTGCAGCATGATTGTTGATCATAACTTGTAAAGACCAGATTTTAGCTCCAACATAAGGAAAAAAAATGAAAGCATTGTGCTCTCAAGTTAAAGGAAAATGTAAAAAGGGAAAATGAAAGCAGCAACAAAAAAATTATGGAAAGAGAAAATAGTCTTTCATAGTATTTTCAGAAAGATGATTTTTTCCCAGTTGACAAGTCATTTTGGTAAAGTGAAGAACCAAAACCACAACTTGAACCGGGAAATTGAAAATGGGAAAGAAATATCGACTGGTGGGAGCAGTCTGGTGAAGTGGTTTTGTGTGAAACTGAATTATGACTTGCAGAAAGCAGTAGGCTTAAATAAGGTTCAGATTTATGACTTGTGTATTTCTCCACAGTCCATTTAGTTTAGCATTTGTGGTTAGTCTATTGATTGATTGACTGATGTGTTTGTCCACAGCTTGATATAAGTTGATCCGAATCTCCATTAACCCTTCACCTGTGTAATCTCCTCCGGGGTGCTAATCATGACTGCTCTGCTCTTCAAGTCAGCAACAACAGCATCAATGGCCATGTTAATACCATTACGCAAATCCATCACGCTCACACCTGCAGCAACAGCTTTGCAACCTTCTGTGAAAATTGCCTGAGTAAGCACAGTTGCACAGGTGGTACCTGTTGCCACATGACATTAAATTTAGACAAATTTGTGAAAAGCTTGACCCCACAAGCTAAAACCGTCGTACTCAAAAAGTGAACCTCAAAAATTCAAAACTGTGATATCACTAAAGATCTCTTTTCAGGAAACAGATACCAATGAATATAAAAAGCTCCTTTACCATGTAAAAGTATCTACGGCAAGTTAACAAATTATTGTGATTCACAAATAAGCTAATCCAAAGTTGAGATCTTACCATCTCCAGCAACTGAATTAGTAGCATTAGCAACCTGCTTCACAAGATCAGCGCCCACATTCTTTGCCTTTTCCTTAAAGTTGATGCTTTTGGCTACAGTGACACCATCCTTTGTGACCTTGGGATTCCCAGGGCTTTTCTCTATAATCACGTTACGTCCCTGGATTGTGTCAAAAAGACAAGAATTGTCTTCAGTATTATGATGACTCAAGTTATTCTTTTCGATCAAGAGACCTTGTGAAAAGCAATAGTCGGGCTATTATTCATTTAAATCTAGAGGAATAGTCATTTACAGCATGTTAAACCTTTCCTAAGAAAAGGGAGATGGAGATAACTGAAATTTTAGCATCCTCTAGTGCTATAACATCTTTTACCCAATAAATTAAAATTGGTAACCTAAGTAAGCACCTTTTTGCATCCCTTTTTGGGTGTGTGAATAAAAAGGAACGTTTGGAAAGTTTCCACCACAAATCACTGCTGAAAACTGAAACTCAAAAGTCTATCCTGTTCTGTCCAATATGGCTTTGTTCTTCACCAAGTACTCCAAAACAAGAAACATTTTCAAGTGTATGAATGTGTTCCTCATCAAGTGTTCATATTTGAGTATAAATGTAAGAGAATGTAAAAACCAAAAGGGAAATGCTAAGCTCCATAATAAGTATCATATGTTTCATATCGGTAACATCTTTGATTAGTTTCCTTTTTCCAATTAACATTTTGATCTAATTCAAATTGTCTTCCTAGTATACAATATCAGTGGCCAATTCTATAAGCAACAGATCAACAGATGCATAACATAAATCCTAATTACCTTTGGTCCCATAGTGACTTTTACAGCTTCTGCAAGCTCATTAACCCCCTGCAACATAGCCAACCGTGCGTGGCTACCAAAACTGATATCCTTGGCAGCATAATTTCTGCTAGAAATAATCCTACTAGAAACCTTAACCACAAAACAAAACAAATACCAAAATAATCAGTCATTGATGCATTTACTCAGTCAATTGTTGTTAAACAAATTGTAGTCCCCCAAGTCAAAATTACACCGAGCATTATCGAGAATATTAATAACATCTTCCAATTACAATCATACTAGAATGGAATTTATACCAATTTCCTGGAAGTTGAGGACCTGGCAATAAGCATTGTTTTAAGTGTTAGTGAACTTTGTGTTCCGTACACTGAATCAGGAAAGTGTTTGAGAAGCAAAATTGCGACAAAATAGTATATACCTGATTGATGAAGCAACAGCTGCAGCAGCTCTGAACATTGTACCAAGCAAACAGTGTGAAAAAGTGAGAGGAAACGGGAGAATGGAGCTGCCGGAAGTAGCAGACTTGACTGGGAATTCTCCACGTTCTCTCTGCTTCGTGCTGAAATGCTTTCGGTAGGGTTTATGGTTTAAGAATTTTAACTCTAAATGTATTTTCAATTATTTTAGCACTCATTTGCTCCTTTTTTAAAAAAAATAATATTTTTAAGCTTTAAAAAAATAATTTTTTATTTGCTTTAATGTTAGTTGTTTATATTTATAATTTGAGAAATGACATAAATTGCCCCAATCAAACAATTTTGAATAAAATAATATTATATATTATTTTTTGATCAACTCAGTTTTTAAAGAAGCAAATAGGGATGTACAAGTCAAATCGTAAAGTTAAATCGAATTGCCGAATCAAACACAAATTGGAAAAAAACCTGACTTATAATTAGTTTGGTATTAAAAGAAAAACAGTCAAACCCGACTTATATATATATATATATTTATATATAATTTATTTATTTATAGAGAAAAAAGATTATTTACATATAATCTATTTTGTTATATTTAATTTATAGTATTCAATTTTATATATCTTAAATTTGGGTTAGTAAAATTTTGAAAATATTATATATATATATATATAATATATATATATAAAATATTATTTACATATAATATACTTTGTTGATATATTTTTAGTTAGTTAATAGTTTTCAATTCCATATATATACATAATTTTATTTGTAGCTAATAAAAAAATTATTTATAATCTAGTTTGTTTAATATATTTTTAGTTAGTTTATGGTTTTCAATGTTTATATATTTTATTTCAAATTTGAACTTGTAAAAGGTGTAAATATTTTATTCTGTATTAAGATCTGAAGTTACAATTATATTGTTATAGTTTTCAAATTTGAAGTTAACAATTCACTTTATAAAAAATTTTTGTATTCAGTTTGCTTCTAGCGTTTAATCTTATTAATTTAATATAATAATGAACATTGATATTTCAAAAATATATTTTTTACTCATGTGAATTTTACATTCTTTTTGAAAATCTCTATTCACTTAACATTTTTTAAGTTTAGTTTATCACACAGGTAAGTAAAAAATATTTGATTGTTTTTTCAAATACCGTATAGTTATAAAAAAATAAAAAATAAAAACCAAAAGAACCGATTAAAGATGAAATCGAAAAAAACTGACTTTATAAGGTTTGATTTGATTTTTTGATTGATAAACCAACATAATTGGTTTATATTTTTTTTTATGAAAAAACAAGTTGAACCCCTATGTACAGCAAGTATGTTAACACCCAATCATTACATAACATGTGTTAATTTAATTAAAAATATATAATTTTTTTATTTAAAGTTTTTTCTTTACTTCTTTCCTTACTTTTAAACTTATTTTAATTTTGATTTCTGTCTTAAATTTCATTTATCTTCCACATGTGATTTATCTCTTCGTTTTCTTTCTTCTTTTTCACTTTCACCCATCACATCAAGTGAACCCCTCTCATTTTATTTTGTCTTTTCTTTTTCTTCTTCTTCTCCGGTTAAATTTTTTAATTTCAATGATTTTTTTTATAAAATGAAATTCATACTATTTTCTAGACTTTATTGAATTATTGATAGCAATATTAATTAGTTTTTAAAAAATAATTTAAAATTTGAATATCATCAATTACTCCTTTTTATATAACTTCAAACTTAGAAATGGTAATTTTAAAAGAATCAATGATTTTTTCGAAAATTGAAAGAACATAATTGAAATAGGATTAATTTTTTTTTCTATGATACTTCCTTATCATTTTGAAATCTAATAGATTTATCAAATTATTCAAAATGTAAGAAAATATTTGGATAAAGTTTTAAAATTAAAGAAAGTAAAATTGATAGTAATAAAAAGAGGAAAGTGAAGTTGTTGCAAAAATAGTGACAATTGAAAGTGAGAAGTTTCAATGATGACAGTGAATTTCTTAAGAAAAAAAAAAGAGAACAAATAAAATGGAAAAAAATAGTATGAAAAATAAGAAATATATTTTTATAATAAAATACTTGTAAAAATAAAATTATATTTAGTTATTTTATGTTGTTCACTCTCTCTGAAGAATGCATGAGTCTCTATGTCACGTAAACAAAAAATGACTTAATAATATCGATTCAAAATTATTTAGCGGGTTAATAAGTCGCACATAATTAAGATGTCTTTTTTGAAAAATCTAAATAAGTTCATGTGTCACTTTATATGTCTTTTCTGTTTATATGTTTGCTTTGTGTGTGTGTATATATAAAGTTTTAATCTATGAGGAATTTGTGAGCTAGCACCTACTTTCGCTCCAAGATCATAAATTACTTATTAGTCGAACAAACTCATCTATTTGCTCTACCTTTTGATTGTTAGTTTAATTGATAGCTATTGAAAAATAATACCAAATATATAAAACGGAGAAGGGCCTAAAATACCCTTAAAGTATTGAAATTGGTACAAAATTACCCTCCATCCATCTATTGGCTCCAAAATACCCTTCCCATCCACCTATCGGGTCAAAAATACCCTTGTCATCCACCTTTTGGTTCAAAATTGACCACTTATTTAACGGTTTTATATTTAAACTATTTAAATATTTTTTAAAATACGTGGTGCTCAACTATTTGATATAATTTAACTTATTTGTATAATTTATCAACTATTTGTTATAATTTAACTTATTTGTATATTTATCAACTATTTATTATAATTTAACTTATTTGTATAATTTATAAATCAATTTATTACCCATCAATTACTAATTAAATTCCTCTTAATAAATCCATCACATTATTAATGCAAGCTACTGCCAATTGAGTGTTTTTAAAAATTATAGAAGTAAATTATCATACATTCAAGTGGCTAAATAAAAATCACCGATAAACTTAAAAGTCTGACTATGTTCATCTTAATATATTCTTACGTCTCAATTATGTGATGTTACTTCATAGGTAACTTTTTTTAAAATAATATATTAAAGGTTTTAAAACAAATAATAAATAATTATAAAATTATATTTTAAAATAGTGCATACGGGATGTATTACTTATTTACCTTTAATAATAAATTTCTAATTCAATTTTTAAAGAAAGTGTCCTCCTAAATAAGAGGCTCAACCTAAATTTAATTGGGGTTTCGATTCTGACTCAAATAATTTTGGATGTCATTTTCAGGAATCTATAATTTCATCGTGTTTTAGTAGTGTTTATGACGATTTTGATATTAGAATTGGATTATTAATTGAGTGAGGTTTAGTTAGTAATGAGTGGGTAGTGGGTTGGTTTATAAATTATATTAAAATTATAATCAATAGTTGAACGCCAAGTATTTTAATATAATTTATAAACCAACCCACTACCTACTCATTACTAACTAAACCTCACTCAATTAATAATCCAATTCTAATATCAAAATCGTCATAAACACTACTAAAACACGATGAAATTATAGATTCCTGAAAATGACATCCAAAATTATTTGAGTCAGAATCGAAACCCCAATTAAATTTAGGTTGAGCCTCTTATTTAGGAGGACACTTTCTTTAAAAATTGAATTAGAAATTTATTATTAAAGGTAAATAAGTAATACATCCCGTATGCACTATTTTAAAATATAATTTTATAATTATTTATTATTTGTTTTAAAACCTTTAATATATTATTTTGAAAAAAAGTTACCTATGAAGTAACATCACATAATTGAGACGTAAGAATATATTAAGATGAACATAGTCAGACTTTTAAGTTTATCGGTGATTTTTATTTAGCCACTTGAATGTATGATAATTTACTTCTATAATTTTTAAAAACACTCAATTGGCAGTAGCTTGCATTAATAATGTGATGGATTTATTAAGAGGAATTTAATTAGTAATTGATGGGTAATAAATTGATTTATAAATTATACAAATAAGTTAAATTATAATAAATAGTTGATAAATTATACAAATAAGTTAAATTATAACAAATAGTTGATAAATTATACAAATAAGTTAAATTATATCAAATAGTTGAGCACCACGTATTTTAAAAAATATTTAAATAGTTTAAATATAAAACCGTTAAATAAGTGGTCAATTTTGAACCAAAAGGTGGATGACAAGGGTATTTTTGACCCGATAGGTGGATGAGAAGGGTATTTTGGAGCCAATAGATGGATGGAGGGTAATTTTGTACCAATTTCAATACTTTAAGGGTATTTTAGGCCCTTCTCCGTATATAAAATAAAATAAAAAATAATCAAATGAGCACTTTTTTACTGTGCTAAATTGGTATGGTCGTCCCTCTCGTTGCTTGATCGTTTCAAGATCATAAATTACTAATTAGTCGAACAAACTCATCTCTTTGCTATATCGTTTTGTTGTTAATTTAATTGACAACTATTGAAAAATAAAGTAAGATGTATAAAATAAAATAAAAATAATCAAATGAGCACTTTTTTACTGTGCTAAATTGTTATAGTCGTCCCTCCTCCGTCCTCTCGCTCAAATTTTAGGACATCCATTTAACTTGAATATTCAAATTTTTAATGTATTTGAATAAGATATTATATTTATCGAAATCAATTTCGATACTTATGTGATCTTTAAACTCTAGAAATCCATTCATTAACAAGAAAATGGAGATGCGTTTCCTAAAAAAAATAATTAATTTTATAATATTTAATCTCAAATAACCTTTTTAAATATGTTTTTTTTTAAATGTACTTTTCAAATCAGTTTTACCTTTCTAAATGCTTGAAATTTCTTATTTTAAATTTGTGAAAATAAAATCTCAAAACAATGAAAAAAAATCATACAATTTTTATTTTGTCATTTGAAAAGATTTTTTTTTTGAATTTTATAATAAGTGTGATATATTGAGGGTAAAGTGTAAGATCCAACACATTCTGATGCAAATCGAAAAAGAAAAATACATGATCACGGATGCAAGATGCATCATATTTAATTTTTTTTGGTTTGTAATATTCGTCAAACACTCAGCTCTTTAACTTCGTAATGTACGCTCAAATTTCAAAATTATCTTTTTTTCATTCAAAGACGTTATTACTTGAAAACAAAAAGATCATATAACTCCAAAACTTCATGATCATATAATTCCAATTTTATTTCTCGAAAACAAAAACTTTTTAATTTTGCAATAGAATTAATGTGACGGGGAGAAAGTGTAAAAACTAAGAAGATAAGGTGGTAAAATGTAAAAAAAGAATATCTTTCAAACAAAAAATGACACTACTTGAAAATATAAAGATATTATAATTTCAAAAAATTAAATATTAAACAATTCTAATCTCATCTAAATTGAGAAGAAATTATATTTTTCAATAAATAATAACACTACTTGAAAATATAAAGATATTATAATTCCAGAAATATTAACAATTATATAATTTCAATCTTGTCTAAAATGAAAAAGAAAAAAAAGCCAAAAATAACATTATTTGAAAATATAAAGATCTTATATAATTCCAAAACAATAAAAGATAATATAATTTCAATTTTGTCTCTTAAAAACAAAAGTCTTCTTTGAATTTGTTATAGTAGATTAATATATTGAGTAGAAAGTGTAAGAACTAAAAACAATAGGGTGAAAATTTAAACAAAAACATAGTTTGGGACATAAATTGCAAATACACAACTCTTTTACTTTGTGAAAATCCGCCAGGCGCCAAGTGCCAACACCGACCTCTTCAGTTTCGTAAAGCACGCATAAGTTACAAAAATTTCATCTTTTTTCAGCCAAAAAATGACATTACTCCTCCACCGCTCCGTTCTGTTCTCCGGCGAAATTCATCAGTAAGTGAGTCTCCGTCTCTTCCACTTCTCTTCTCCGATTTAACGATATAAAAAAACCCTAAGCCTTTTCTCCAATTGTTTTTTTCTATGGTTCACTTACGATTTGTGATTGTTATAACTTATAAGTTTCTTATGACTTGAATTTTTGATTTGTGATGCAGGATTTTCTCTATTGTTCAGAAATTTTGATCGTTTAGTAATCAATCTGCTTTCGAGTATTAGTAATTGAATTTTTGGAGAACTTTTGTACGCTATCAGCGAGGGAATAGTCCATTGCTTCGTTGTGAACTTTCTGAAACTGGTAAGGAACTCATATATTTGTGGCTATTAATCATTAGAATGCGAATGTACGTGAATATCATTGAGCAATTTTTTTTTTTTTTTTTTAAATTCTAACCAGTTCAAAATTCTGGCACTTCAACTGTGAAATGCTGAACTGTTTTAGGTTATGAGCTTAAGTGTTGCATATAAGAACAACTATATGTGTGTTGATGTAACACATAAAAACGTACTGAGTTTGATTTGCACTTATGCTCTGTTCTCTGTGTGATGTTTAAAACTGACATTGTATCTTATTCTTGACAAGGTTACTGAAATCTTAGCTCGAAGAAAATTCAAGCAATGGAATCAGCTGCTGGGCTTGGGAACAGTAATGTGGAGGTTCGAGATGATATGGAATTTGATTCACACGAAGCAGCATATGAATTCTACAAAGAATATGCAAAATCAGAGGGGTTTGGCACTGCCAAATTGAGCAGTCGTCGTTCTAGGGCAACTAAAGAGTTCATTGATGCAAAGTTTTCCTGCATCAGATATGGTAACAAGCAGCAGTCTGATGATGCGATCAACCCCAGACCTTCTCCTAAAATAGGCTGTAAAGCTAGTATGCATGTGAAGAGAAGGTGGTCGAGTGGAAAGTGGTATATTCATAGTATCATCAGAGAACACAACCATGAGCTTTTACCAGCTCAAGTGCACTTCTTCAGAAGCCACAGAAACGTTGATCCGCTTAACAATGATGCAAAAGTTCGGCGGAAGAATATGTTGGCTTCTGTATCAAAACAGTATGGTGCATATCAATTCTCTGGTAATCTGGAGAATCTTTTCAGGAACCAACATGACAGAGGTCGAAGTTTGACTTTAGAAGAAGGAGATGCTCAGGTTTTGCTTGAACTTTTTGTGCACATGCAGGAAGAGAATCCAAAGTTTTTTTATGCTATAGACTTAAACGAGGAGCATCGATTAAGAAATGTTTTCTGGGTTGACGCCAAAGGCATGGATAGTTATTCCAACTTTGGTGATGTGGTGTCATTTGATACTACATACTTCACAAACAAATATAAAGTACCTTTGGTTCTCTTCATTGGAGCAAACCATCATGTTCAACCCACCTTACTAGGTTGTGCGCTAATTGCTGATGATACAGTGCATACATTCCTATGGTTGATGCGGACATGGTGCCTGGCAATGGGTGGACAAGGTCCAAGAATTTTGTTATCTGATCAAAATGACAACATCAAAGCAGCTGTTGGAGCAATCTTGACAAACACCCAACACTACTTCAGCCTGTGGAGTATATTGGAGAAGATCCCAAGCCGTCTTGATTATCTCAGCATGTGGCATGAAACATTTATGGCAAAGTTTAGGAAGTGCATATATAAGTCATGGACTGAAGAGCATTTTGAACACAGATGGTGGAAGTTGATCGAAAAGTTCAGTCTTAGAGAAGATGAGTGGGTCCAATCATTGTATGAAGATCGCAAGCTTTGGGTGCCTATTTTTATGAGGGGTGTGTCATTTGCCAACTTATCTATGGCTTCAAGATCCGAAAGCGTAAACTCTTTCTTTGACAAATATATCCAAAGTGAAATGTCTCTTCGAGACTTTATTGGACAACATAAGCTAATTCTTGAAGACTGGTATGAAGAGGAAGCGAAAGCTAATTTTGATGCATGGCACGAGACGCCTGAGCTTTTGTCTCCCTCTCCCTTCGAGAAACAGATGTTGCTTCTGTATACTCATGAAATATTCAGGAAATTCCAAGTTGAAGTAATAGGAGCCTCTGCATGCCACCTGAAAAAAGAATCAGAAGACGGCACATCTATAACTTATGCCGTCAAAGATTTTGAAGCAAATCAGGACTTTGTGGTGGAATGGGATGCACCAAAGTCTGACCTGTACTGTTCATGCCATTTATTTGAGTACAAAGGTTACCTTTGTAGGCATGCGATTGTGGTACTTCAAATGTCTGGCGTCTTCGTTATTCCGTCCAAGTACATATTGCAACGCTGGACCAATGCTGCTACAAGCAAGCATTCCATAATCGAAGGACTGGATGACGCACAAGCTAAGGTCCGTCGTTACAATGATTTGTGTCGACGGGCAATAATATTGGGTGAAGAGGGATCATTGACTCAGGAGAGCTACAACATTGCTGTTGGTGCCATTGCAGAAGCTCTAAAGAAATGTCAAGGAAATACTCTTGCAGCTAATCGTAAATCAGGTAATACTGCAACCTTTGCTATCCAAGTTGATAAAGTATGTCAAGAAAATACTCTTACAGCTAATCTTAAAACAGGTTGTAGTGCAATCCCTGCTATCCAAGTTGATGAAGTATGTCAAGGAAACACCCTTGCAGCTAGAGAGCTAGGGCCTGACAGCGAAGCAGCCCAGACAAGCAAGGGCTCTAAAAGAGCTGATCCTGGTAATGAAAGGGAAAGCAACAGGAATACTTCTAATAAAAAAGGAAAGGTTAGGAACTTTTATTTACATGTCATTTTATTTATTTGTTCTTGTCAGCTGCAAGTTCACCCTAAGATTAACTTCTCTTACAAGTGTTTTTCATTTTTATCAGGCCCCTTTGGAGCCAGAGATTGAAAATAGTGCACAAGAAGACTTCCCTCAAATGGTTTGTTATGCTAAAACCTACTCTAATTTAAATGAAAATAATCCTTCTTTTAAGTGAGTTTATGTAGTGAACCTTCTGGGACAGTTAGAAATTACATTTGAGGAGACACATAAATGGTTTATTTATTTCTGTAATTTTCTGGTTTTTTATTCGCTGCTTTCTTTTTTGAAATATAAAATTTGGTGAGAGAAATTCTTTTACCAAAATTTCCTAACTGGAGCTCCTCGGAAGAATTTACTGTGAACACTAGTTTCTGGAAACGCGCAATCGCGTAACCCCCTTATCATGTGAACATAAATTTACAAATTCACATAAATAACATTAAAAATGTAGTTAAATTACAAATTAACTAAAAAAGTAAAAAAGAATAATCCTAAAAATGATAAATACTGATCCTATATAGCTCAACAAAGGAATAATATAATAAATTTAAAATTTTAAATACAACATTATATTAATTGATTGCGATAAATCTAAAACTTTCAAAAACAAAATAATTTCCTCAGTGTCTGTACAAAATGTTGATGTACAATGAGGAACAAATATACAAAAAGTATTAAAATGGAAATGCCAACAACTGTACTCATTAAATGGAAGTCATATCTTGAGTTATTCCAGTTACATGAAGTTCTGTAGTGGTTGAGCCTCTACAGAATGGAATGAAGATAAATATTACAGTAGAGGTTAAGATTCATAGTTAATTTAGGATACACTGCTAGCATTAGTCTTTCAATACCAAACAAGTCACACTTTCTTGAGACATTATTACCTCATGGAAAATAATAAAACAAAAACATACTTAAGAGAGAAAACAACTTGAGACCCTATCATTGCAAGCTCATCATCTTTATATGTGTTGATGGTAGCAATCTTGGTGATGATTATGTTGCTTTGTTATGCACCTGCCTTTTGTCTATGGACACTAAGGAGGAGCCTTCTCGCCAAACGGACTGGTCAACATGAAAAAGTTTCCATATGACTGCAAGCAATTATGACAGAATTGCTACATATACACAATAAGAACTAAAATCAGCTAATAAAAGAAACTAAAAAGCCTACTTGACATTTAAAGTGATTCTCTTTCTGGTCTCCTAAGCTTTGACTGACAACCTTCATGACTGGATCTCTGTGCTTCATATGTATTTTTTAGGCTAGTCCTAAATGAAGAACTTTGTACAAGTAACACAATGAAGGCCAGTTTTTGCTACATATACACAATATAAGCAGTGGCATACCCACCTTTACCAAAAGGGTGTCAAGCACCCCTTTGTCGGAAAATACATTGTATCTACATATTAAATTTTGGTTTAGTAAATACATATGTAAGCATTGACACCTCTTGACCCAAGTTAAATATTTAGTTTGGTGGTTAAACTGTTGGGAAAATTCCTTTAAGTCATGGGTTCTAGTCATACTATTCTCATAATTATATTTTTTACTACAACTATTGACACCCCTTGATAACAATCCTGGGTCCGCTACTGAATATAAGAACTAAAACCAGTGGGGAAAAGAAGCTAAAAGCCTACTTGACATTTAAAGTGATTCTATTTCTGATTTCCTAAGCTTTGACTCACAACCTTCATTACTCGATCTCTATGCTTCATATGTATTTTCTAGGCCAATCCTAAAGTTTTTAAATAACTTTGTAGGCGGAATACAAGAAGGCAAGTTTAAGAGTTTGTTTGGATGGACTTATAATTTATTACTTATAAGCCTAAGTCATAATTAGGATCCCTAACTTATAACTTTGAACTTATTTTTGTTGTTTAAGCTTAAAAACAAGTGCTTAAAATCATTTTTTTAATCTTACCAAACACTACAAAAGTGCTTAAAAGTTATTTTTGGCTTAAAAACACCTAAAATAAGTCGATCCAAACATGCTCAAAGAATGGAGAAGGAAAAGAGACTTCGAGTTGTTTTCAACCTGTTGCTCCTTTATTGCTCATTTATAATTAGGGGCGGAGACTACCCTTGCAGAGGGGTGTCTAGTGTCACCCGTTCACCGAAAATTACATTGTATATATATGTTTAATTTTGGTTTAATAAATATATACATTAGTGTTGGCACCTTGTGACACAAGCTGAAGCTTTAGTGTCGTGGTTAAGGAATTGCCAAATTTGTTTGAGGTTGTGTGTTCTCCCTTTGCTATTAGCTAAGTTATTCGGACTCTTTACTTTTGGTGTCGCACCCGGGTTGACACGACATGGGTGTGGGTGTGGGAACCTTGTTCGATTTGGTCAACCAATTTTGGACACTTCGACCAAAATCGATGGGAAAAGTCCAGACAGTTTTAAATTTCTATGATCAATAGAAAAGCCAAGGTAAAATTGAAGAATATGGAATACCTCTTTTATATAGAAATTTCTATGTCACTCATTTTCCTTTAATCTCCTTCCAAGATTTTCCTCAAATTCTCCACATAATCTTATAATTTAGGTTTTATAATTCTATTTTTAGGCGAATCCTTGGGATCGTATCCATACATGGATCCGAATCTTTGAATCTTAAAAATTAGATAATGAAGGATCTGATCTTTGGATCCGCATCCATATCTGACACCTGCACCCGAATCCGAGCATCTATCAACATGTTAGTACTTTTTGACCGCATCCATTTTTTTTTATTTTTTACTATTTATTTTGTTGGCTTTCTTGTAACTTTCTTTTATTTTGACACTCCTTAATGACAATTTTGGCATGCCACTGCTTATTATATAGGTTTAAAATGACGTTTTATATTACCTACCATCTATCACAATAAATGAGTGGTTATTAATTCTTCTAGATTGCAAGAAAATGTTTACCCACGTAATTTGATAAGTACTTGTATTTATAACATTCACATACACGACATATGAAAAGATTCAATAGCTTAATAAATTTATTAATTCATTAATTATTCAATCCAAAATTTTAACTTCTCTAAACATGGTATAGCATATGAGTTGGCTATTGGTTTGAGAGTAATGAAAAGAGTTGTTAATGTGCCTACTTTAATATGCTGTTTTCTTATTAGAATGTGTTTCAACTTTGTACAAAAATGATGTTGTAATAATTTCTACTTCAAGGATACAAAAGTTATTAACTTTTCATGGGCAATATGGTGACGGAACTTTTCACTTTTAGAGCTTCCCACTTGTGATATAACTAGTATTTAGCACGTGATATAGTGTGTGTCTCATGTAAGTATTATATACTGATTTGAATTATATAAAAACTGCAGTTGAATGATTAACATAAATCTATAGTGGAAAAATACAAGTTGTAGTTAACGAATAATGGTTTGTTGAGCAAGATATTATCTAACCTTCAAAGTTGAACAATTTAATAAAGTTGAGCAGCTAAATTCAATGAGTTACACCCTTCGGGGTGGCCCAATGGTTTGGGCTTGGGACTTCTATGTTGGAGATCTCAAGTTCGAAAGCAAGGGGTTTGCCTTCTGTGTTGAGCTCGTCGCACCAGGCTTGCCTAGTGCAGGTTACCTCTCTAGTGTGGTTTTGCAAGCTATAGCATAAGAACGAGAGTTTTACCTTGTATGCACCCAAAGGGTAGCGACGACATGTTTCCCTAGTCATAAAATAAAATTTAGTGCAAACATGTATTGTATTTGTATGTTACCAAATTCTTTCTTATAGACGATATTCTTGGTTTATGTTCCACTTCGACAATCCGATTGTTCTATCATAACCAAACGCTTCTATTATTGTATTTTGATGGGAAAAGTGAGTAACTATAGTTGGCAATATATATGAGAATATTACTTAATAATTTTATACATATGGTAATTATAAAAGTGTAGAACTATGACTAATTTTTGTGATTCAATATAATAATCCAAGTACCTTATTAAAAGAATTGTAATTCTAAACTAAGTCTTAGTGACAAATGATGAATGTGATACCTATGCATAATAAGCGTTACAATCAAATAAAAGATTAGGTGGCGTGCTCCCCACTCATGAACAAGGACTGATGCATACATCTACAATATGTAAAAGATCTTGCTAAAGAGTATTAGGTGCAAATAATATATGATTTTAACTCTATTTTTTGTGAATTGTTATATTGGTTGAACAACCTCTAGTAAAAGACAGCTCCTTTGAGCAGTATGTTGAAGCCATATCCATAAAATACAAGAAAGAGATTAGCCGAAGATGAGAGAATATAGTTGTCTATTAAACATTATTGGAAGAATGGTAGAATAACAGTTGAGGTTAGTAAGACAGCAAGGGAGACGGACAAGGAAAGGACAAGGAAGAGTATTAGATTTGGCTATATTTTTATTTCTATTCTCATTCTGCTACTGATTTCCTTTTGAAATTGTCAGTGTGCAGAATTTTTTTTTTGATTCTCCTTAGTTTGAATTACCAAAGAAACATTAGCACAAATCACCAAATAAGCTAAGCTAGCTAACGAAAGGGTTGGTATTCGCCTCGCCCTAGTACACCAACCAGGAAGAAAGATTTTGTGCTTTTCCCCTTTCTGCCAAACCAGAACGAGAGACAATCGGGTCGATCAGTTCGAATCCTACTTGGGGAGATTTGATTGATTCCTAATTCTTTAATTCAGAATAAAGGGGCTCTCCGAGTACGACAAAGTGAAAGGAGACAAGACTCACCTCCCCCTACTTTGTCAATCACAGCCGTCTCGTCTAACTATTATTTGAACGAAGTGCAAAAAATGCGATCTTTGTTGTATAATAGAACAAACACTAATACCTTAATTGAATCGGTCAAGATCAAATCTGTTTATCAAAGTGCTTCTCCGATTGCTCAAGACATCTCTGGGCAGCCATAGCTTGAACGTTCCTTCTCGCAGTCAGCTATATAACTCAGGCAGCAAAGGTTCGAGCAGGAGATGAGGTAGGCTCGATCTTTTGTTTTGGGGAAAACGATTCATAAGCCTTCAACAGGATAAGAAACTTGAGAGGATCGACGAAGCTGAGAGCGGGATCCAAAATTTTAGGTGCCTTAGACCACTATAGAGGCTATGCGTTTTCATAGGGCAGATGATCCTTACCCGTGAAGGTAGTTTACTTGCTTACTTGTTAAAGTAAGGCAGAAAGAGTACCTGTTGTTAACAAAACGGAGTGGCGGCTGTAGGACGTCTGCCTATAGGTGGTAGGGTAGGGTGGGTGGTACTGCTCTGCGGCCAATCTTCCTAACCGCGCGCGGGCCTTCCTTTCATTTTCGATTCGGGATGATGAGCCCAACCCTGCTGGACGTAGCTCTCTTAACTGGTCTTGAACTTGAATTGGATAGACTGAAGTCTTTCTTACCCATCAGATAAGCCTTTTACAGACTCGGCTCTTTAAAAGTCGTGTAGTTCAAGTTAAAAAAAGGCTCGGTCGATTGAGAAGGACTGGCGGCGAAATCTTCAAAAATGCTAAGATTGCTGGTAAGAATCGCTATTGCAAGTCTATCGAAGCCTACGCTACTTATCGATTATCAAAAAGCGAACCCCCCGGTCCTTCCCACTATGAAAAGCTGGAGGACTTTGTACCATCCATTCCGGTGTGGTTGGATTCTGTTCAACAGCCCAAGGACTTGGAGCACATCTTTTGTTCTTTCCACCTGATCTGAGAAGTGCTAATTCGGTTCGGATAGACTTCATTCAAGAATGCCACCGCCCCGGGAATCAATAAGAAAACAAGTGCTAAGTTTCAGATCAGTGAATAAACCGAAAGGAAAGAAGAGACCTTTCTCGCTCAGCGCACGACAAAAATTAGCTCGCTCGACTGAAAGGAGAGGGATGAGAGTAGTCTTTTTCCAATAGGCTGGCTGCCTATTGCAGGAGTTCCTGACCTGAAAGGACAGGGATGCTTAACGCCACTTCGCCAACTGGCGTTACCTGCGCTTTCGTGTCTCTCAGTGTGGTCAGCACTGGGTGTTTGGAAGAACCAATCTCGAGAGGAGATGCTTCATACAGGTGTGGAAGGGCTTCACTGTGCATCTTTTTGTCCATCGGGGTTTAAAGTTAAAAAATTAAAAGTAAAACCAAACCAAACAATATCATATTTTTTCCCTTTTGATATGATTTTCCGCGAATACCCCTATTAATTATATTACTATGCCTTTGCCTTTTGGTATTAAAAGTAGGGCTTTAGCAAGAATCAATTTAATTGATAAGCCATACTGAAAAAAATGCTATTGGTTTATCAGTGTTGTCGATCTCATCGATAAGGGGTAGGTACATGAAAATTTAGGAAAAAGTTTCCCTCATTTCATACTTTTAATTTTTAGATAACCGAGAACTCCGTCTGTGACCCGTCCTTAGGACCAATCACAACCTTCTAAACTCGGTGGATAATGGGCCCGCCCCTTTACCCTTCTCCATTTCAATACCACTTCAATATCAGGCTTCACTTTGCGTGGTGTGGGGCTTGAACCTACGACCTAAGCCTTGGGGACATACTCTTAATGGTTCAATGGAGTATCCAAAACCGGTTTAACCGATAAACTAAATCTAAAAATGTTATTGGTTTATCGGTGTTGGGGTATAAATATTTAAAAACACTTCTTTAAATATTTTTATTGGACTATTAGTTTGGTTTTGGATTTTCAGATATTAGTTTATGGTTCAATGACTATAAAAGCAGATTAAAGTAGCATTTTCTTATCAGGAAAACCGAAAATAGAACCGTTTAGGATGTCTAACTGTTTAACTGAAAATTGATTAATTATTGGTTTGGTCATTGGCTTAGTGTGCTTACAAATTGATAACCAATAAAATGAATCAAATATACAAAATCATACTGGAGGACCGATAAGCACCCTAATAAAAGGTTTTCGATGTAAAGTTAGGCCCATAAATAGGATTCAGAAAGGATAAAGAAATGAAGTATTAGAAATACAAGCTTAGCACCCTGATGCAATAAGAAGTTAATTCACTTGACTGCTAACATTGTTTTTGGGTGGTAAAGAATTTGTCTTTGTAAGTTAGTTAGACTTAGTAGGTGGATTTTGGACCAATTGTTGATGAGTTTCTTGTCCGTAGGTTATCCAGTTACATAAGTGATTCCATAGGCTTTTCGTTTTTGTGTCTTTCTAAAATTGGGTAGTGATAAATCTTAGTTGGTGTTCTTTATTTGGAGATTGCTATCTAGGTTCAGAGCATTAGGATGTTTCACAGTCCGGAGATTCTTGTCATCTTTTCGGGGAGCCTTCTGATCAATTTGAATTTCCCTCCTCAAGGCTTAGACCCTTGTGGATCAACCATCCGGACTGTTAAGTTAGGCCTTCATAAAAAAGTCCACAAACGTTGAGCTCGATGAGGTGGATTCCAAAAGATAAAGAGCTAATGAGGGGGCTTTTCTATTTATTATAAAATAGAAGACATAATTCTTTTAGTTTTGATGTTGATGATTTCTTCATCTATTATATCTCCTCAATTGCTTTTGGTAACATTATATAGTACTCTCAAGTGTTGAAAAGGTAGTTTTGTCACATATCCTCTAATTGTTTGATCTCATACAGAATAAAAAGTCAAAAGATTCTGAACATTATAGAATTAGAAAGGTTGAAAATAGAAACCCCTACGGTTAAGCCAACAAAATCACAGAGTAAGTTCAAGAAATGAGACTTTAAACTGAAAATTACTTTTAGATACAATAAGGAAGACATTGATTTAGTTAGCAAGATTAAGCTAGCAATTAAAATAAACATACTAAATTTGGCCAAAGAATTATAGTAATATAAAGAAATAAAAATCCAGAACTATGGAAAACCTAAATACCCAAAAAATTACCTGTCAAAGAATGAGGATATCAGAGAGCTGGTTTGAGTTCAAGTCTGGCATGACGGAGACAAAGATATGAGAATCTGTTCCCAAGGAATACCAAACACATTGTGTAATTAATATATTCAAGACACGATTTGGTGGACGTTGATTCATTGTATAGTATTCAAATCTGATGAGAGTAATATTGATTTAAATGTGCATTTTGAATTTTTTTATAAAATTGTTATAGAAGTAGTGATTGATTGAAGGTTAAAATGGTCGTTCAACTTATGGTGGACATTTTGGTAATTCAATTTCGGACTTAGGGGATTCCCACTTTTAGATTAGTCTATAATATATAGAAATCCCCAAACAAGATAGGATCACTTCTAGCGGGATGGAACTCTATGGACGGACTTTCCTTTCAAAAGGCGACAAAGAACAAGAAAGAATATGTGGTAAAGAATGAATTGATAGAGGTGTGGAGATAAACCAGAATCAAAAAGGCTAGGAGCTCTAACCGATAACAAAAAAGTAAAGCTTCACAGGGGTCTTACTTCTTTTTTTCCAACTTGAAAAGGGAATAAAGCTTGATTGCGAACCGGCTGCTCGACGGGGAGCTTGCCTGGCTGCCATGGATGATTCGACGAACCTTCATGTAGTTGTTCGCCTCTAGGTTGTTGGCGTGACACTCCACCTCTTTAAACTCTTGGAAGGCGAGAAACTCCTGTTTCCTTCTCTTTCATTACTCTTCCGAGGATGGTTCGGGGGGGAGCCGGTTCTGCCTCTGGCCGAGGAGGGAAATTTCAATCGATAGGCGGTAGCTTTGGCGAGTTAGGACCTGGAAGTGAAAACCCTAAACTTTATTATAATAATATATAATATACAATATAATACAACTTCCGGTCATTTTTATTTGTCCACCATCAAATATATCAATTTTAGTTTTCACTTATAGCATATCAAGATAAGCATTTTTTTTAATGTTTTGCCCATAACATTAATTACTTATCCAATTCATTTCAAGACCTAAGATAAACATCAATTAATATGGGTATTGTGGTAAAATACTCATGTCAATCATCGTTTGTTCAGGAGCATGCCAAGTTCAAAGTGGATAAGTAAAAGTGAATAGAGTAGTATAGTCAGACAGATATATGATAGATTTGATGCACCTAAAAATTGACGAGCTAGAAGGTACAACTAGAGGCTCAGGTTTATTATTTATGGATGGTGGTGTCATTGATGTTAATGCAGTCATCTGGGGACATGATTTTGTATCTTTGTGTGCGTCTGGAGTACAACTATCCACTGAACAATGACTAAAAGTAAACTAGATGCTGTTGTAATCTGCTGCGGAAAAAGGTCTATCGAATTAAATGGTAAAGATGGAAGTAACGGGAGATAAAGGTTCTGTTAGGTGGCAAATTGTTGACTATTTGAACCTTAGATTTATGTTTCAGAAAAAGTAAAAGTTTCTTTTCCAGGTTCCAGTACTCCTGTTGATTTGCAATCAAACTCTGTTGCCTGTAATTCTATTTCTGCTCATAACTGCCCAGTGTCTGGTCAAGTTAGTTACATAATATAGTTCTGGTTCACTTGTTTTGTATTGCACCAATAGTGTCCTATAACATGGCATGAATGAAGTTATATGATGCAGAGCTAATGTATCATCATCATTCGAACCTCTATTTGCATGTCCTTGATGTCTTTTTAATGATGTTACTTCATCATAAGATGAATGTAGTTGCATGAGCCGAGGGTCTATTGTAAGCAACCTCTCTACCTTCACAAAGGTAGGGGTAAGGCTGCATACTCACCACCCTCCCTAGACCCTACTTGTGGGATTACATTGGGTATGTTGTTGTAGGTAAGCACATTAAGTGTTGTTTCTTTTTGTTATCACTTATGACCAGCAATCTCTACATGTTACACAACATCGTCTGACCTTTGCGTTTTAATTTCTGTAGGATATGCCTAGTAGCCTGTACCATCCTGCGAGATTCCTTACAACACTGTTAAGAGGTGGTGACATTAACAAAAGAGGCGCGGAACTACTTGGACAGATGCTGCAGGAACAAAATTGAAGGGACATATATCAAGTATTGGTGGAGGAACAATTTGTGTTTAGTAATTGGTCTGTTCCTCTCAAAATGAAAAAGGTATATTATTATGTATATGTATATATATGATTTTGAACTTAGATGCTTAATGTATGTGCACCTGCAACAGCACAATCATTCTGAAATGTAAAAAAGTGACTTGCTTTTTTATAGTTCCTGAAGTTCCATGTTTTTTGGTGTTGTGGTGTGAAAGGCTCTGCAATATGTGAAATGGAAACGAGGAGCTGGGTTTGTTGGATTATTTACATGTGATGTTGCTTTAGGAATTAGAATCTTCGGTCTTATTTTAGCATACCAACTCAGACAAGACCCATGCTCTCGTTTCCTGTGTTTCTTCTTCAAAAAGCTGGCCTGCAGCTTCCTTGTCAGTAGTTTTAGACATATTCCTATGTCTGCTAGGCTATATGTTTATGGTTGGATAGTGAAGATTGATATAGCTGACCCCAATTAACTTGGGACAGAGGCATAATGTTGTTTCTATTGGCTATGCTGCAGCGTAGGACTAAACATCTGTGATTAACTGGGAAGGTTTAAAGGTTTCTAGGGAAAAGAATGTGTATAGCCAATTTGTGTTTTAATTCTACTTCTTGAGTGGTTAGGATGAGAACTATTTGTTTCTTCCCAATCAGAAAACCGTGAAGCAAGCTAAAAAATTATTAACTGGCAGGTACAAAGGTAAGAATTTTACAAGTTAATCTGAAGGTAAAGTAAATAGCTATAGCAGGCAAAAAGTGTGTGAGAACACCACTGAATTGGAATGTTTACGAGCTTGTCGCTCGGCTACTGTTTAGCAGGTTGTGTATATCATAAGGGCCTGTAGTTAGCTGCTTATATAGCTTTCATACTAGTCAATTTCATATAGATAAAGGTGGTCTCTTAAAGGAAAGGCCAGCTAGCACATTATAGTTTTACGGTTTAGTTGAAATGTATCCTAAAATACAAGCTGTGGTACTGCGTTAATTTATTTGAAAATTTTAGGTGGTTGGATGGGTTGTCACTGTTATGTGATTAGATTGTTTGGTGCTTTTGTTGAAAAGAAAAGAAAAGAAATCAGAAATATCGAATAAATTACTCAGATTATGTAAAATCATTAGTAGTAGTAGTTATGAAATCATCATCAAGTAATTGAAATGCTAATTTTTTAGGTAGCACATTTCTAGTTCTCCCCATGAATAGTAGCTAGGTCGTTGTCCTATAGGAAAATTGAATGTTTAAGTGCCATTTTTTTTATCAATTATCTAGATTTATCTATGTGGGGTCTGGAGAGAGTGAATGTGCGACCTTATCGAGAGACCATTTCTCATAGACCCTGAGCTCAAGAAAGGAAAATCTATGTGGAGTTTGGGAAGGGTGGGTGTACTACGACCTTAGAGACGGTTTTTCATTTACCTTTGGCGTTTAATACTATCAACCTTCAAAAGAAAAAAATGAATTTACATATACAACTTCACATTCTACGCCCACTGTCCCAACATTTTGCCTAAAATGTTTTTTGGCAATATAATTAAAAACCTACCATTTCTTTACTTCCTACCCTAAATAAATAGAGCACAATTAGAATTTTTTTATTGATCTTATTAATTGCTAACATACGTCATACATGTTCCATAAGTTTGTATTAAAGAAACTATGTGAGTCTTTATTCATAAAGTAGTAATAAATAAATAAAGTTGTGAAAATCGAACAATTGAGACTTTACAACTTATATAGTGTGCTTCTTCTTTTAATTATATTTTACAAATAATTAATAAATGAGCTGTAGTGGACAGGTCTAGAATTAGGAAATGCTTATCTGGCGACTGGCCCCAATCATTGAACTTCGATAGGAAGGAGGAGTATACTGACTTTCATAATAGTTGTAATTTGTTTGCATATAAAATACTGTTAAATCTTTTTATAGCAGTATTATTTGTCTGAAACTATTACAGTAAAATCTCGTTATAGAGTATATTTACATGAATGGTCGCACTAAATATGAGCTGGTGGCTGAAGAATTGGTTGAGTTAGAATGATTTAAGAAGCATAGCCAAGTATGACTAAACATGTAGGGCATGTTACTATTTGGTGGACGAGTTCGTAGTATACATCAATATGGCATTGTCCACATGCCCAATTTAATTGCAATTTGTATATTCCATTTTATAGTATTGTTTTGATTTTTGAAAGAGTGGCCCTTTACACAAGCCTTTGATGTCTATATACTCACATTAACTCAAATTCTTCAATACTATGAAAGAGATGCCTTCCTCTCTCATTGATCTTTATCATCCCAAGTGTCATACTGTGATTTTCTTTGCTCAAATTATGCCTTTATCAAATGTGTTGTGTTGCCACTTACACGTGTCAGATTGAGAATGACTCTTTATTTTAATTTGAACACCTAAGGCACAAAAAGCCTCCCATGTTTAGAATATGTCAATCATATACTTCATACTTGTTGCCTTTGCCGTAGCCACGTAGTCAGAATTTTCATTAAGAAAATTAAATACAAATATGCCAACGAGATTCAATATCAACAAGAAGTTGTAAATTCAACATTTTCTACACTACTTTGCCACCTTTAAGGTGCTTTTTGCTTTGTAACTTGGCACCAAAATCTCATGCGTTGACATACTTTTTCATTAGTTTATTTATGCTCCTAATTTTCTGCAAACCAGACACCCTCAAGTTACAAACAAATAACATTAAATAAATGTATGAGAAAGAAAGGCAACTAATGACAAATCTCTGAATTTTAGGGGAAACGTCGAGTGGTCCTACTATTCCAACTACTACAATTTTTTCACCGACAAAATTTGTTCACCCCCTTAACCCGTCCGTCGTCTTTACGGATTCAGAATTTGAAATTTATAAGTTTGTTTTGAAGCTAATAGTCCCACCGCCTTTGAAATTTATAAGTTTGTTTTGAAGCTAATAATCCCACCGCCCCTGTCTACAGATTTTGACTATCAAATTAACACAGCTGTTTTCTGGTATGCAGGCACTTGCCCTCTACTCCAATAATAATGTGTTTAATTAAGTCAATGCACCCTGTTTAATCATACACATTAATATAATTACCTTGACAGCTTTCGTCAACTTCCATTGCCAGCAAATTTCTCATTAAATTACGATAACGATATGTCTGATGATAACAGAAATTGAAATGTAAATTCAATATATGATCAAATAACAAAATACAAATATTAATGTATATTAAGAATGAATATATGTGCTGCTACTTCCAATCCTAACTGAACAAATTTGATTATGTATATATAACAAAAACCAATATCCTACAAACATCCATTTACCAAAAAAACAAAAAAAAAACAAAGAAATGAACAAGCAAAGAAACAGGGTAAAGAAAAATCAAATCAAAGTGTTAATCAGAAAGTCCATTTCCAGATCTTGATTCGAAGATCCACTTTGCATTTCACATTTGAAGTAGTAGCTTTAGTCGGAGTTTTGCCGGAAGGAACAGTAATTTTAAGACCACTGCATTTAACTCGAATTCCAACTTTCTTCGTTTTCAAGCTTCCAACTTTGACTTTAACTTTTGTATCAAGCTTTATCTCCAATGGCAGACTCTTCTTATTCTTCAATTTAGATTTCAGATTAGAAATCGCAGAATCGTCCAGGTTTTTTCCTGAACTTGACACTACTGCCTTCAACGTCGTTGTGTTTTTCCTATTATGCGTAAAAGCCGGTAACGATCCGTCTCCGATATCAACATCGTCGGAATTGAACGAAATGTTAATAGGATCATAGAAGAAAGAGATCTTTTTGTTTGGATTACGAGCAACAACGGTGAGATTGAATTTCGACGCGAGTTTCGTAGAAGTAAGATTGAATTGAGAGACTTGAAGAGTAGAAACAGAGAAGGAAGGCCTCTGAGGACGGTAAAGTACCCAGAAAATCGCACCGGCAATTGCAGCAAGTAGAACAATAGTGATTATGAATAAGGTAATAAACAGGCAACAACAACAACAGCAGCTCCGTCGGTGTTTACGGCGTGGAGGCGGCATAGGACGGTAAGTAGGTCTAGCAGCGTTGTAAAGTTGAGCTTTGTTCGCCGGAAACGTCTGATTAGCTCCGCCGTTGGCGGCGGCGGCGGCAGGAGCGGGAGCCGGAGCAGCAGTGCCATTAGGAACAGCTGGTTTAGCAGCTGGGTATACTCTATCCGCCATAATAGAAACTTTTGGAAGAAAAAAAATAATTAAGGATTAGGGTTTTCTTTGTGTGTTATATATAGAGAAAAAATGGAGAATAAATTAATGGTGAATTTGGTGAAGGTGAAAAAAAGGAACAAGAATGGAGAATTTAGAAGAGACAATACCTTATAACTAATGATCAAATTATAGGTGTTATTCACCACACGCTTTTGATTAGCGAGTGTTTAATCAAGCACTAATTATGATCATTAATTATTTGTATATTGCCTTTTAACTGTATACGCGGTACACTTATTTTAATTTATAAATCTCATTTTAATTTATAAATCTCGACATTTAAGACAGTAGTGTCTCGAAACCATTGTTCGTAATTATTTGTTTATTTTTTAAATTATTTTTATTAATTTATTTATTTTTATAAATTAAAAAAGGATAACTTTTTTTTTTTTGTCTTTTATACCTCTATTAATTACTTTGAACAATTTAAGTTTTATATTCATCTATTTTATAATTAATAAAAATAAAATGATAAATTTACTTAATCAATCATTATTTTTTTAATAAACGTGATAATTCAAAAATGAAGTAATTAAAAACAAAGAAAAAATTTGTTTCATTTATAAAATCAATATATAATTTATCATATTGCGTCTATTTTATCGTTGCCACTAAATGTTCTCTTTATCCATATTAACTGAAGTTATAAGACAATGTACACTAATAAAAAAAACATTGATGAACATAATTTAAGTCTTACTTCCTACTATTGCTTTTTATGAAATCATGAATATAACATTGTCAGTAATGCAATATATCTCATATAAAATATTTTATTTGTTTCATCTTATATGTCGTTTTTTTTTAATATAAAATGGACCATAATATTTGTCACTTTATGAAATTTATGCATAAATTATTAGTTTTTGCCTTATGATATTCTTGATAGATTAGTTAATTAATCTAGTAAATGTAATCATCATTTATTATAAAGTTGACTTAAAAAAATATTAAATAAGAATAAAAGGGTAAAATCACATCATTTCTTAATGTAAGTGCAAAGTAAAGATGTGACATATAAAATGGAATGAATGAAGTATCTAATTTTATTAAAGAAAAAGACAAATTAAAAAAAAAACAGACATTTATATTGAACTTTGAACGATGAAAAAAACTTAAAAATTTTAATTAACATGGAATGAAAGAAATATCGTTTATTTTTCAATATTTAGATTGCTTATGTTTAATAAAGTTAATTTCAAATTATCCTCAGCACTTACAACTTCTTAATTCATGTATCAAGTCAATAGCGAATAATTATTATTGGAATGACTCATACCGGTATCGTTCGTAAAAGAAATATCAATCATATCGAAGCATGTAATTTCATTATATATATTATTGTAATATAAACAAATATTAACACGAATAATTTATCTAGTTATTATAATACTAACAAATATATAAATTCATATTATTATAGAAATTAATTGCTTAGATAATGATTTTTTTATTATAATATCCCAATTGAAATATATATTTTTTTTGTATTATTGATTAACAAAATAAATCATTTGGGCTTTATTTTAAGTATTTAAGACTTCTTCGAAAATCGAAATCGTAATTCTTTTAATTATACGAATAATATATAAGTCAAAATCGGACAATTTATCATGTCATAAAATATTAAAACTATGCTTACACATACTGAATTAATTTAACATAATAATAATATAATATTTTGAAAGTCAAAAATCAAAATTGGCTAACTGGAGAATTTAATATCATACCATGTGCCCACAGTTAACTGATTCAGAGCTTAAATCTCGCTAACACTCCTTTTTTTTTCTTCTCAATTTAATGGTTCAATTTTCAGAAGAAGAAAAAAAAAAAGAAAAATAATTAATTTCTCAAAGTCTTGCAAGTTTCTGACAATTTAATTTTTCAAAATATTTTAATTTTATAAATAAAAATGTAATAATTATATGACATTTGAGTTGCAACTATTGATTACAATTTCACGTTACATGTAGCAGGTCAACTATACTAACAATCTTATTTTATTTTTAAAAAAATATGCTCATAAATTTACTGGCTGTTTAATAGAATATGTTAAGTTTTAAAATAATTTAATATTTTATCTGATGATATTTCAATTAATATATCTTACTTAATATTACATAATGTATAATTTATTGTATTAGCAATATCAGCGTTATTGATACGTGAATAAACATGATCAAAGCCAGAATTGCTATTCAAATAGTGGACCAACAAAATATAATCTCTAACAAAGTTAATATCAATATTATTAATTCACTTTCTTTAGTAATTCTATTTTTATATATCTAATCAAACGATTCCTGTGTTTTTTATGAGGGACAAAAAGGAAAACAAAAGTTAAATATATTTTAATTTAATCATTTTCTGAATAATTGATTATTATAAAGACACTTGCCTTCATTTTCTTCTTAAGTATTTTTGTTAACGAGTAAGATTGAAGGAGAGAGGAAAAGTTAATTAATTGTAACAATTAAAGCAAATCTTATTATTGAATTGTTATTAGTAATACTTTTTAATAGAAAAAAAAAAAAGATTACTACTTTTTCTCTAACGTGTGAGGAAAATATTGCAGAAAAGCATAAAAGAATTTTTGAAAAAAGATTTTAAGAATTTTGGCAAATAAATAATAAACCAAAAAGAGAGTATGAGTTGAATTAGTTGTGCAGTCGCGTGGAAAACGTATGGGGCCTTAAATTAGTGCAATTTGAACCTAAAATAGATGTATCCACTTTAACAACTATGGCCCACACCTTCGGATTAACGAAGATCAAACTAATTAATGTTTTAAATATACTTTCTTTGTTCATAATTGTTTGGCAGATATGATAAAAATAGATGTTCAAGACTAATTGTCAATTTAAATAATCAAGAAATAATTAGTCATTTTTTTTCAAATATGCCCTTAATGAAAATGTAGTCCAATTGGAAAGTTAAGGTAAACTTTTGAGATTCTTGATAGGATTATATTAGTCAAATTACACATTGTATTAAATTTTCCTTGAGGAGTGTGCATGATCTTAATATGACAAATAATTATGGACGGAGAGAGTAACTTTTGACTTAGACACATAAAACTACGTATATAAAAAGAGCAAACATATGGTAGAGAGAAATCCTTTAAATCGTGAAATTGCATACTTGATTGTTTTTAGCGAGGTTCTTTTATCAATGTTTCTTAAATTGATTGTTAATTCTAATTATTTAAAAGGTATTTGAAAATTTTATAATTAATTTTTTTTAAATATTTAAATAATAAAGTAAGAATAGCAAATTAAAACGAATCGAATTGAATATTTGGAATATATGTGTTTCTTTTGCGTTGCGTGGAATAGTTGAAATGTTAAAAAGCAAAGGCAGGTGTGAGAATATGTCGGTCCCACATTTTCTATATTTGGTTTGTTGCACATATTATGGGCTACTTTTCAATTCTAAAATCATTTGCATTTTGCTCTTTACTGACTCTGTTTGGCCCAATTAGGCTTGTTGAACCTAAAAATTAGGTGGGATTAGGGATATCGAAAATTGAATTATCGAATTGAATTGAAATTTTTGGTTATTTGGTGTTTTGTAATTTAGTTTTTGGTAAGATTTTAAAATTATGATATTTGAGATTGGATTTGTATGAGATATTAGTATCATTTGGTATTTGGTATTTCCAGAATATCAAATTATTTACTTAATGGAGATCATATATTAACATATCGTATAAGTCCAAAGAGAAAGTTAAAGAATAAACATGAATAATCCAAATACATGTCTCTATGATTGTAACATTTTGCCTTTCTTGATGTATTCTTACTTGTTGATCTTTCATTATATTGTGTGTCCGCATAAAAACAGAAATGATTGGAGAAATAATATTAACTTTGTAAATACAATTGACCATAACTTTAATAAGGTATTACTAAATATCGTACTGAACCAAAGTTTACTTTATCGCTTCCCCAATTATCAAATTGAAAATTTGATATTTTTGTCTACTTTTAACCACCAATTACTGAATCACCAAAGCCGAAATTTGAAAAACCCGAACTGAATACCGAATACTAAATGCCCACCCTTAGGTGGGAGGACTAGTTTTCGAATTTGCTATGAATTCGTTCCTTGGTTCTGAGCTTAGTGAATCATTTTTTCCTTTCGACTTGTTAGTCCTTCGAATTCTAGTAGCATTTGCTAGAATCATTTACAGAGCGAATATTGATGTAGCAACAATAATGACATATTTAGTGAAATTTCACAAATGAGGTTTGCGAAGGATATAGTATATGTAGATCCGTTTAAGATTCGTAGATATAGCAGCAGCCCAGTAGTGGCCTTGATGGGCCTATGGAAGCCCAATAGCCAAAATACTCCAACCTACCAATCAGCAGCCCACTTAACTGTCTAATTGGGCCTTGGGGAGACCCAATAGCCTTCCTGCTAAATGAATGGGCAACATTCGTTAAGAAAATATTATTTGGCTATTTATAAATAAATAAAAAAGCATTTTTCATGAAAAATATATTCCCTCTGTACCTTTTTACTTGTCAACTTTTGACTTGTCATATTTATCAAGAAAATAATAAATGTAGTAAACTTACTATTTTATCTTTGTTAATTGATAGAACTTTAAATGTATTTACTCACTATATTTTTTAAAGACATTAGTTCAATGTTAATAAATTAAAGATATAATAAAAAATATTTTTTCTTAAAAAAATGTCGGTTTTATATAAATTATTAAATGTTTGAACAAAGTGTCTTATAAAATTAGCTATTTTCTTTTTTATATTAAAGGAGATTCGTAAGATAAAATTTTTTTTAATGTTATTTTTTACATAACGCTAAAAGAGACAAAACACATATAATAAAATTAATTTTTTTTTATTTGATTCTTACATTTCAACTACATTAATTACATAAACTGAGACGACGAAAGGTGAAAATCATATTTTTATATAAAGAGAATAAAATCGTACGTTTTAACTTATTAATGAGGGATTAGAAGTGCTATTATTCCTAAAAAATAAAATTTATATAATGATAAATAAATAAGTGTTTTTGGGAAGCGGGCCAAGAGCACCGACAGTATATCATTTTTTTTTTTAAAAAAAGAAAAAATTATACAGAGATATGTAATGTGGTGAAGATGCTGTCCAACTACCCCATTCCAAAATCAACTAAGCTAACCTAACCATCATCAATTGGTGATAGAAAATACGGAAACAGAATTTTAATTTTATAAATTTTAAAATAATAATTTTAAATGATAATAATTAAATTTTAAATTTAGTATTTATGTGTATATTTAATATTTTTTAATATATAATTAACATAAAAATTATTAAATTTAATTGAACTCGTATCTGATCACGTGGGGACATAACTCATATTATTCCAATTCTATGAAATAGAAGTTAAATGAAGACCCATTCTGATTTTTATTATTCACCGTATCTTCCAAACACTGAACAGTACCCACCAGACAATTAATAGACATAACATTTTAGGTTCAACCCATTCTAAGCTGTCCAATATTCATATATTTCACTTTGCAATGTGATCTAGCAGTTAATAAAGTAAAATAAATATTAATATTATAGTTTGAATTGCAACAAAATTATATATAATGTAATTAGATATTTGATTTTTTCTCTATTTATAGTCCGTGTTTTAAAAGGTTAGACGTGAGATAAGGGGCAAGTCGCGAACTATGAAGTGTAAGTCACGAAGTATTAAGTGTAATTTGGTATTTTATTTTATTTTAGTGGTCAGTAAAATTGAAAAGATATTATTTTCGGCAAGAGATAAAAAGATAAAACATTTAAAGTATTTTTTTTTTAAATATCCGCACTTATTAGAGGCACACACAACATGCGAATATTGAAATTCAACCAATCATTTTTGAGACACAATACAGATGTGTTACATGTAAAAAAACAAATACTAGGTTTTGATCCATAGTTTTAATTAAAAATGCAATGAATTAAAGTGTAACAAACTAAATCTTTGGAATTTTAATCTTGATTTCTCCTATAATAGAAAATAGTAAATATTAATATTAAAATAATCGTTGTGGTACACAACCTAATTTCGAAAACGATGATTATATAAATATATATCGAAAAAGATATAAAAGTTCATTTAGAAAACTCTCATAAGATTGGTGTATTGATGATGTTAGGGAAAAAGTTATTTATAAATGGGAAATGAGTGGAATTGAAGTAGCCACAATAGTATTGATTAATTAAATGTTTTCAAATATTTTAAAATATGATGGTAGCAAGATTGAAACTTTATGATAAATAAATAATTGATCAAAGTCCAATCACGTATGGAACGTGGGGTATTATGTTATTTTGCTACTTCCATTTATTTTATTTTTTAAAAATGTAAAAGGTGGAAATGACACTACCTTTTACTATCCTCAAGTTTAATAGCTTTCATTAGAGTGTAATTAATAAATCAAAGACTAATCTTTTCAAGTTAGTGAGTTGAAAATGACAATGCAAGTGGACCATTACTCCATAATGATGGAACCTGCCAAAGATTAAAAAAATATACTTTAAAATATTATCAGTATAATTTCAAACATTATACCATATCATTATTTTATTAAAAATTTTCATGTTACCATGATACGGAAAGGCGTAAGGAAATAAGATCTCTCATCACGTACAAATTAAATAGAAGGAAATAATATTTTTATATGATCGTGAAAAAATTATAATTATTTTATTTCTATGAATGGCCTAAATTAATTTTCCTCGAAGTCGCCTATTATTACTTTAAGTATGATGCTTATATCAGTTTACACATATCATAATTAAGAATTGAGTATATGTCACTTATACGTATATCGACTAATTTCACGAATATCTACTACCTTCTATCAACAAAACTAACAATAATTTCATCAATCAATAATTAAATAAATAAAACTTAGTGTAATTTACACAGTCAGTGCATTAAAAAAATTAAAAGTAAGTAAAATGGGGGTGTGGCATTCCACTTGAACAATATGTCAACAATTTCAACTGAAAAGATTTGAATGTTTAGTAGTAAGATTCAACTAAACAAATGATGTCAAATGGATCTATGAATAATTTTCAATTTTCATCTCTGTCCTTTGTTTCTTTCATCCCCACAAGAAAAGAAAAGAGCTTTTCTCTTTCACAGTGTCTCTCTTGCTTTAGCTTTAGCTCTTTTCTTGATCAATCTCTAGTGTTGTACTTGTACTATTTGTTTTTTTTTATTTACTTTGATCAGTTTTAACAATCTTTAAAACCCTTTTTTAAAAAAATGATTATTTCATTCCAAGAATAAAAAAAAATCTGAGAAATTTTGTGGTTTTATTAGTACTTATTCCCCACCTAACTTGGACAGGTTTCTTGATGGTACCATTTTTGGGGTCTTTTATTTTCATAAGCTAAAGATACTTGTATTTTTGTAGTCCTTGAAACATATAATCATGCTCTTTCTGAACACATTGTACTAATAATAGTACAATTTTCATTCAAATTCTTTTTTTTCTTGGTTGATAGACCAATGAATGGTTCTGTAGTTTGATCCTCTCTGCATTTTTCTTGAGGAGGGAAATGGGGTTGCTGCAGAGTTTCATGTTGTTGAGGTTCTTGGTGATTCTAAGTGTTCTTTCAATCCAATTATCTGCTGGTATGATATTGTGATCACATTGATCATCTACTTTCTTGTCCTTTGATTTCTATTGCTTTATGTTGTTTCTTGTACTTTGAGTATCCTATTATTTTGTTGTAGTTATTGCTCAGTATAATTTGTTATGCTTTCACTTCCATTACTTCTTGTTTGACTGTTTTTTCTTGAGCCGATGGTCTATTGGAAACAATGTGGTAAGTTTTGCGTATATTCTACCTTCCTCATATTCCACTTTGTGGGACTACATTGCGTATGTTGTTGTTATTGTTGTGTCAAGAATGCAATTCTTGATCGTTTGAGCAAGGGCTTTGATTGTGATTGTTTTAGTCAATGATGGATCCAAGATTTAAACTTTTGTGAGTTCAATCTTAGCACTAACTCTCCTTCATAACTATGGGTTCAAAATTTAAAATTTATTGTATACTTAGTATTTCAAACACAACACACTCTTACATATGTATATTACGTGTACTAAGTTTGGTTGAACACGTTGATTATGAGCTCATCTGCTTACGAACTTGTAGTGTAGTAGTTTTTTCTTTGTTTTCAAGATATCAAAGGAAAAGATTAGGAAATTGGAGTAAATGCAATGGATGATCGTAAGAATTAAGTAGGGATATGAAGTTATGATCTAGTGTTGTATGAGTATTCTGAAGTTACTAAGTAGCTTTAGCACCATTGCAGGATTCAACCTACATTCACTGAAAACAGCAGCTTCTGCATTTCTCAAGGACGGACGAATTGATCTTAGTGTACAGAGAAATGCAGGATCACGTAAATCCCTCCTACAAGAAGGTGAAACATTCTCTCCGTTTGTATCTGTTTGATCTCTGACCTTTACAACACTCATTTTATTTTAATGTACTTTCCATCTAGTCCTTTATTGATAATTTCGAGAGAGATGAACTGCCTTTCTATACACTGTTAAAGACTAGAAAGGAAGTTGAGGATATGCTCTTTGATTTCGTCGATTTGAGGCATTTTTTAATCATTCTCCTCATATGTTAGCTTCGTGTATCTTCATTTACTTAAGGCCTCCTAAAGCTTATTTCTATGATATTATACAACAACATTTGTTATGCAAAAATGTGTGCCAAACTGAAAATGACAAAAGCTATTGTCATGTAAAATGTAATAGATATTTCCTGACTAGCAGATCTTTTGATATGGTGTTGCATCACATACACATTGCAGATTTGTTCCCCACTCCAACTTCTAGATCGAAGAGACATGCAATGTTTGCTGCTGCGCCCCATCTCGAGGCATTTCACAGTGCTCCACACCCATATCATCATCCAACTAAAGGTATTTTAAATAGCTAGAACTATTTATGTGCTGAATTTGGTAAAATCTGATAGTCAGATTTGTTTCTGTAGCTACTTATCAGCACAAGATCTTGGAACCATCAAATTACGCGGATGCACCTTTAACTTCAACCCATTTTAGGAATTCTGGTGGGAAGCAAGTACACAGTTCTGCATCTGCGCCTATAATCTCCTCTTTTAGGCATCATCACAGGAGAAACAAACACAGTGACTCTACGGCTAAACCAAATGATCACCTCCATCCACCCAGTTCAAGGTGGTCAGGTAAGCTATTCTAAAAACGTATCGTCTTCGGTCTTGTAAATAGAAAATAAACAAGTGACTATATTTTTCTTTTCATAAAACATATAGGTCCTTCAATCTCTCCGTTCATGTCTCCTGTTCCTTCTTCAATAAGTTGGGCACCTGTATCATCACCGATAACCCAACCTAGTCACACAGGAAGTATGTGTATAAATTGTAATGCTAATGCATCTAGTCTTTTCTTTTTTTTTTTAATAAAAGGTAACACTTAACAATGCTAATTATCTGATTCTTTGTATTGTTGTCAGTTCCCATGAGTACACCTACAATATCGCCAACGAGTTCATCTATAAAACGAAAGAAACTGAGGCCACCACCTTTACCTGTTATGACACTGCCACCACCACCTCCGAATCATGGTACGTAGACAAGTGCTTTTAGCTCTCTTATTGATGTTCTTTTCCTTTATTTATCATTTTTTATTAAGTAAAGGTATGATTATTAGATTGTAGTTCTTTGACATGCACTGAGCCGTTGACGTACACACCTCCTGGGTCACCCTGCGGCTGTGTGTGGCCCATTCAGGTAGCGATGCGCCTCAATGTCACACTCTATACCTTCTTTCCTTTGGTATCTGAGCTAGCCAAGGAAATTGCTGCTGGTGTTTTGCTAAACATGAGTCAAGTGCGGATTATGGGAGCAAATGCAGCTGACCAACAGCTTGAGAAAACAATTGTACATATCAACTTGGTTCCTACAGATGGAAAATTTGATGGTACCACAGCTTTTACCATCTATCAGAAGTTCTGGAAGAGGGCAGTATTCATTAAGACTACGGAATTTGGTGCCTATGAGATGATTTATGTCCGTTATCCAGGTTGTCAATTAGTACCATTAATATTTAATTGGTTGTTACTTCAGTAATGTCAATGTTCACTGGCTAAATTAGTTCTATCATGCTGATTTTGCTTATTCTCCATTCTCTAATAGCCGTGCCTCTGCACCTTATTTGTGTTATACACATCAATTGTTTGAGTTCTTATAAAGTTGATTCTTTTCCAGGGTTACCACCTTCTCCACCTTCACGTCATTCGAGCAGTGCTACTCTTGATGATCTACCAGCCTATCCTGGCAATGAAAGTAATGGAATGACAATCAAACCTCTGGGGGTAGATGTGTCATCAAGAATGAGAAAGAAGGGTATACCTAGAAATATGATTATTGTGATCGTCATATCATCTATCACAGCCTTTGTTGTGTGCATGGGATTAATTTGGCTTCTGTTGTTTAAGCGAGGATGTTATGCTCAATCACCTGAGCAACCTCCCCATATTTTAGTCTCCTCCCAGGAGAAAACATCAGGTAAACTCTACTGATAGGAATTGCAATATCCGAAATATGTTCCCTCATTTTCAATTTGCTCGTCTTACTTTTCCTTTTTAGTCGGTTTCAAAAAGAATGTCTCTTTCATGTTTTGGCAACTCTTTAATTTCAACTTTTCACATGGCATGTTTAAGACCACAAGATTAAGGATATTTTGGTACATTCTTCATGTCTTTAGTTTAAGACCACAAGATTCAGAAGTTTTCCTTCTTAAACATTGTGTCAAGTCAAACAAATAGAAATGGAGGAGTAGTAAACAGGAAATGCAGATAAACTGTTACACAATGCGTCTTAGAGCTGATGACTATATATTGAACAGGTGATGCTGGATCTATGATTTTGGCAAGTAAGCCCAGCTCAAAATCCATGTCCTTCAGTTCTAGTATTTTAGCTTACACAGGAACTGCGAAAATTTTCAGTACAAACGATATAGAGAGAGCCACTAACAACTTTGACATTTCAAGGGTCCTTGGGGAAGGTGGTTTTGGACTTGTGTACAGTGGAACCCTTGATGATGGAAGGAAAGTAGCAGTTAAGGTTCTAAAGAGAGAAGATCGGCAGGGAGGCCGTGAGTTTTTGGCGGAAGTTGAGATGCTTAGTAGGCTGCATCACAGAAACTTGGTCAAATTGATAGGTATTAGCACCGAGGAAAACTGTCGCTGCCTGGTCTATGAACTTGTTCCTAATGGGAGTGTAGAATCACACTTACATGGTTAGTACATATCTGACAAATGAATACACCAGAACTTATATTTGATATGTTAGATATTGGTTGAATAAGTGATTTTGGTTTCTGTGTTTTCTCTTTCAGGAATTGATAAAGAAGCTTCTCCTCTTGACTGGTATGCAAGAATGAAGATTGCATTAGGTGCAGCTCGAGGATTGGCCTATCTGCATGAGGATTCGAGCCCTCGTGTAATACACAGGGACTTCAAGTCTAGTAACATCTTGCTGGAACATGATTTTACACCAAAAGTTTCAGACTTTGGCTTGGCTAGAACAGCACTGGAGGAGGGAAACAGACACATCTCCACTCATGTGATGGGCACTTTTGGGTATGCATTATGCACTCTTTCATTGAGTGAAATTTTCTGTCTTGCTATACTTTTACTAGTGCTGACAGGTGACAATGCTAATATGCAGAAGCATAGTCAAAATTTGAACTAGATGCTTTCGGCTTTTATGATCTTGTTAGAGTAGATTAGAATCTGACATTGATTGGGAAATGGAATAGTGGTCTGCCTATATGAATTTAGGCAATCCTTCCTTCATGAGCTAACTTTTGGGGTTGAGTTAAGCCTATGTGCCATATCTTTACATATTATCAGAGCCAAGTCCATCCTTGTTTTGGGCTCCTGGTCCAAGCTTCAGTCTGGGCATGGAAGTGATGAAGAGTGTGAAGAGTAGGTTAGAGTCCTACATTGGTTGGGGAATGGACTGGTGGTCTGCTTATATGGTTAAACCCGTTAAATTTATATTGTATCCGCCTCTGCTAATAAGCAACATGGCAAATAATCCCGACATATGATCTTGGCTTGTACCTAATTTTTTGCTAATTATTTGCTGCAGCTACCTAGCTCCAGAATATGCAATGACTGGCCATCTCCTGGTGAAAAGTGATGTTTATAGCTATGGTGTAGTTCTCCTTGAGCTCTTGAGCGGACGAAAACCTGTGGATTTATCACAACCTCAAGGTCAAGAAAATCTTGTAGCCTGGGCTCGTCCGCTCCTGACAACCAAGGAAGGTTTAGAAATAATAATAGATAAAGCTATAGAGTCTGATATCCCAATTGATAGTATCAGTAAAGTTGCAGCAATAGCATCAATGTGTGTACAGCCAGAAGTATCGCATCGCCCTTTCATGGGAGAAGTGGTTCAAGCCTTGAAATTAGTATGTGATGAATTTGATGATACACGAGGGCCTATGTCACGAAGTTGCAGCCACGAGGACCTTTCTATGACAGATACTTCACTAGTCCATAAATCAATTCCAGGTTTTGATTCTCCTTTAAATGTCCAAATGGAATTATCAGCTTCAGAGTTAAAGAGTGCATCAGCTAGATATGGAACAGTGGAATCTGAGTCTTTTAGGAGACAATTCAATTCTGCTCCTTTGAAAATGGGAAGAAAAAGGAATTTCTGGCAAAGGTTGAGAGTTCTTTCAAGTGGCAGCATGAGTGAACATAGTTTTTCATCAAAAACATGATGAGAACTTTTAGCCACAAACATTAAGTCCTACATTATATTAGAACATATAATTATCGTTCAGTATTCTTGTTCATGGAGTTATCTTATTTTGTCTGTAGATATTACCATAAGAAGATTTGAACCTGACAATTTGTAGTATTTTTTCAGTTCCAGATGATTTAAAATGTCCATTTTATGTACTTCCCTCTCTACTTTAAGTGGAAAACTTAATGTGGGACTAAAACTTTGTAGTTCCTCTTTCTTAATGAGAAATTCATCTTATTTTGTAATTTTTGATATCTGAAGTTATTTTCAGAAGTATTTTCTTAATGATTAGACAGGACATGACACTATTTTAGCTTACCGAGGACATGATCTTAGATATGAGGGTATGGAGGACACGAAGTCGGATAGAAGGTTAGTACATAGTAATGCGGTGTCTTGTAACTGTCTGTTCATATTATTAGTCGTAGTATTGCTCCAATAATTTTTTGTCCTTCGATTTATGTTACTATATATTGTTCCTTGTACCTCGATTATTGTATTTTTTTCTTGTCGTAGTTTTAGTTCTATTACTATCTTTTGTTTTTATTATTGCTTCTTTCCTTGAGCCGAGTGTCTAACAGAAACAACCTGCCTCAGTAGCCTCAGTAGGGGACTATGCTGGATATTTTTGTTGTGCTAATCATTCTCTATTGTCTGTTTTCCTTTTCTTCTTTTTGTGAAATCTTTTATTTGTTGTGACCACTAGGCCACAAGTCCAGTCCCTTACTACTACTCCTTCACTCAGGAAATTAATCAAATTGACCATTACTAATTATAAAAAAGATCATGATTTCATTTTGCTAGAGCAAAATGAACCACTTAAAACCTGTTTGTTTGCAGTTTCATTGAACTCACATTGCTATTTCTACAGCATGATGGTTAACTGCTTATGTGTCTATTCACTGCCTTATGAACATAATGACTATTGTTTGAGTTATTAGTAAAACTCACTATGCAAGGGCGAGTACTTGCAAGTCCAGTCAAATTCATGAAATAACGTATACAGGAAGAGAATGTACCAAAAGATTGATAACTAGAGATAGGATATAGATGCAAGGTTAGATAATACTTAAGCATGAACTTCACACATTACATATGTGAATACAACAGCACAAAAAGTTCCAATTCCAACCTCACACAGACACCACAGAAACACCTTTTTTAATGGCAAGCCAATCTTGACAGACTACACACACTTGCTTGCTAAGAATTAGAATAGTAAAGACCCCTTAACAAAACAAACTAAAGAATAGGTCTAATCTTCTTCTACTTCAAAGTTATCTAATTCTTTACAAACCAGCTGCTTTTCCTAATCTCTCTCAGAATCTTCACTCCCATGTACCTGCATTTAATGGGACAACAAGAATCATGAGGCAAACATGTCACTTGGAAGGTTAGAATTAAAGAGTTGTCAAATAAGGAAGAATGCATTCTTTTTTAATTGAAATGTAGGGAGTATAATGGTATTACCTGCCCATCATCATCACTGTGGCTTGAGGATTTGTGCCTGGAGACTCTTTGAATGTGGAACCATCGATGACGCGGAGCCTATGGACACCAAGAACCTTGTGATTGGGAGCGATCACCTTTCCAACTTGACATCCGCCATGGTAATGCCATATTGTGATCACAGTGTCTTTGCAGAACTGTTCTAACGACTCTGTGTTATGAGTGTGTTTTGGTATTAGATTAACATTAGCTTGGACACTCATGTTAAGCAGCCTATCTAGTGTCTCTTTGTTACACTGTGTGAAGTTGGTGAAATGTTTAGATTTCGCTATCTTCTCCACAATGCGTATACCATCTACACATCGTTTTAGATCACGTGGATGGCTGAAGTAGTTGAAGGTGATGGAAGGGTTGTCTTCAGGATTAGTAGTCACCAGGCTAATGTTCCCTCTTGACAAAGGTAGTGCTATCTTTTCTAAGATAAAACCTCCCTTGAACGCCTCGTGTGGTATGTTTTTCTTGCTTTTTCGATATGCTTCAATTGCTTCTACTGTTCTCTGTTTCGGAGGAATGGTGGACAGTTGCCCAATCTGGTTATTCCAAGATGTGGACACAATGTTAGGAAAACCACGATTAATGGACGTAGAGACTAGTATTACTGTGCAATTAAGAGAGTTATACTTAAGTAAACTTACCAATTACATACAATACAATACATTATGAAACAACACGAAAAATCCAATCAGGATGTGATTGCTAGAAGTTGAAATATTGCTACTAACCTCAGCTGAAGCAACTCCATGATGGCAACTGATGCTATCTCCTGATTGTCCAAATCCACTACTTGCTTCAATATAGACTCCCTTTTTCGTAATCCCTACGGTCTGAATCAGTGACTGTTCAACGGGCCTATTTGTGGGGACGAAGATCGTGTTCAAGGGGTTGTCCGACATTCCTTGACCAACAAACTTATTGTCAAGAACCACCGGGATGTTCAACTTTTCCAATTCGGCCTTTGGTCCGATTCCACTAAGCATCAGAATGTGAGGGCTCCCAATTGCACCAGATGACACTATAATCTCACTTCCCTTCCTAGTCGAAAGAAATGCCTTGTGTTCTTTACCATTTTCATCTTTGAAAGTGACTCCCACTGCCCGTGGCTTCTTTCCTGCGTATAATTATTTCAATCGGATTATCACTACTACTTCTACACATACTCCATGTTTCAGGTTACAGTTAACCAACATGTTAACTAATCGAGATGTACCTGATGTATCAAAGTCAATCTTTTGAACTGTGGCATGCACCAGAACATCCAACTTGTTAGGATTAGCAGAGGCAAGTAGTTCAGCAGCAGAGTGACGACGTCCAAAGTGGTCGAATATGGTCCCACCAACCTTGGTTCCATAGATGTGATCATAAGTGAATCCATTGAAGGGTGAGATACCAATTTCAAGTAGACTTTCCCTTACTGCTTCTTGCCATGGAGCCAAGTTTGGTCTATAAACAATTTGTTTCTCAACCCAAGGATATGATTCATTCACCAATTTAGAATCCCATCCCGCTTTCTTAATGTAACTGCAAGTTCAAGAAGATCGATCGCAGCATCAACAACATGTATGATCTACAATCAATTTTTACAACTCAACACAACAATTGCGACTCGCTCTATACCACTAGACCCTGTTCGATTTACTTCCTCCGTCCCAAAACAAGTGTCGCTTAAAGACAAAAATTAGTAATTGTTTCCAACTACGTCTTCTTAATAGTGCTCAAATTCTCAAGAAACATCCGATATACTTTGTATTTTGTTATTTTTCTTAATGGACGTAAAACGATCTCACCTACTTAACAATACTCAATTTCAAAAAAACAATAAAATTTTAGCTCCGCCACTGAAAGCGAGTAGTTATGTTTAGCACTTGCAAGCTAGCATTACCTACTTCTTTGGATTCATCATAAACCTTCATGCTTAAACAATAGTACGGAAGAAACATCATAAATAGGAAACTTAAATTTTATGGTCCTTTATAGGTATAAGTAGAATAAATGACTATACAAGTTTGGTAGTTGGCCTGTTTTAAATAGACAATGGCCTCAATTTATCTGTGTACACTCATTTTCTGCTTTGTATTTAAATATTTTTGCATTTGCATTCCCTGTCAAAATATTTATTTCAAGGCTAAGAAATAAAGGAGACAAACATCATATATATGTCTCAAATACTCTATTAAAAGTTTATCTTTAGTCAGTTGATCAAGGACAATGCCTTAAAGCTTGTCCACACACTACTAGCGCGGTAAATTAATGAAAAATTTGTGCTATAAAATATGATTTTCCTTCCAAGAAGACGCATGATGAAACAATTTTTTAGTAACAAATTTCAATGGGGAAATAGTGTTTTTTTAGTAGTGACAAAAGGATAAATGAAAAGAGTTTTAGTTATGTATATATCATCAATTTAATTATTATTATTTTTGACATTATCAGGTCATCAAAAGGACATTTTATAATTAAAAAAAGGTTTTAATGGGTCCAACATTTTGGTCTCACATGACAATTAATGGAATATAATTGTAGTTGAGTTCTTTTTAAAAAGTCTAAATCATGTTTGGTAAAGTCATGTATTTAGGCTGACCAAAATGGAAAACATTTCTGTAAATGCTCACATTAATTAGTTAAATCTTAAAACATTTAATTGAAATTAGTACTCATACTTTTGATTATGACATATCATTTTTCATTTATAATAAAACAAATTTTAGTCTAATACTTCATCCGATTGTTTTTACTTGTCTAGATTTAATTTAAACACACATTTCAAGAAACAACAATGACTATAATTAAAAAAATATATATTATCCAAAGATTTTCTAATCTGAAAAAAATAAAAATGAACATTTATTTTTAGTACAGTAAAAAAAAAGTAAAAATAAACTGAGAAACTAGAAAGTAACACATTTTTGGTCATACAAATAGGTAGGTATTTTCCTCTATTTATTTGTTTCATCTTAAGTTTTCTTTAAAATAAAATAAAATGAGAACCACTACTTTTTTTTTCCCTTTGTTTGATTCAAAGAAATAATAAAATCAACTTACGTGAGAACAAGAATATTATGACCAAAATTTATTGGCATTAAAAACCACATTGCTCATTTCACTTTTCTAGTTGGGAGGTATAATTCATTATTCAACCACCAAATTATATCCATGAATAATCCAAAATTAGGCTGTAGAATTTTTTATATTTTTTTTCTATATATGCTAACAACTATTCTACCGTAACAACAAATATATTCAGTATAATTTTACATATAAAATACAAAAAATAAAATATAAATATTTTTTATATAAAGAACTACTCTCCTTTCGATAATAGTTATCCTATATTATAAGAAATTAATCCACTAGTTATATAACAAATTTTTTTATAACCTTCACTAAAAAATACTATAAATGATAACTTCTATCGCTCACCAATAAAAATTAAATCCATAACAAGACAAGAAATGTAGTGTACTCAGTTGTTTCATATTGACTTGACACGTTTTATTTATATTTCAAAAATTTAAATAATTTTATTTTTGATATTTCATCGTTTGTTTGTCCGTTTCAATCTATACATTGAATATATGAATCAAGTAAAATGAAACGTACCTGGGACCAGCGCGAGTATAAAAGCCAGCATTAATACAAGTGCCTCCACCCAAAATTCTAGCTCTAGAATTAAAAACCCCATCGGTAGAAACGAAGAATTGTGAAGCAGAAGTAGATGAAGTGTCAGCAAGAGAGATGTGAAAATTTTGCATGAATGACACATTTGTATTTGTAAATGGAACTCCACCTCTTTCAACTAATAAAACTTTGAATTTTTTTGATAATGTGGCTGCTAAAGGACAACCAGCTGTTCCACCACCAACTATAATATAATCATATGAATTTTTATAATCATCAAATCTACTTGCTTCTCTTATAAATGGATACTTATCTTCCCATCTCCCTTCACCTCCACCGCCTGCAACAGATTCAACTGAATTCAATATTTTAAAAAAATCATAAGATGCATACTATGGGTAGAAGACATTAAAAAAATTATAATAGTAATTTATTCAGATGATATGACCACATACTTCATAAATATACAAAAGAAAAAGACATTTTCTTAAAAAGAAAAGAAAAATAAAACACTTAAATTGAAACGAACGAAAATTATTAGAAACCTTTGATTTAAACAACAAATTTGATGCAATTTAATTAAGTGTATGGATCTCTAATAGATTAGTAGAAGTGATTTGGAAAATTTCAAGAAAAAGGTGGTGGATTACAAAGATGAGGATGATAAATTGATTATTAAACAAGTGAAATTAAAAGGGAATTTTAATAAAAAAAAGAAGAAAAAAACATGGAAAATGAAATTGAAATCCCTAGCTACTATAAGAGAAGATAATAAAAAAAAAAAAAAAGGTACCTTGAATGAGAATGGTGAAATGGAGATGGCATACAAGTAAAGAGAGAAGAAGGTTGAAAATCACAGAGAGAGGACCAACCACAGCCATTTGAGTTCAGACACAAACTACACTAACACAAATTTACTCTCTATTTAGGACATCAACAAACCATTTTATCTAGGTGGCTTATTCTACTTGGCCTTGTTTTGAGTGTCCAACTCCAATATATATATATATAGCACTACTCACTACTAGTATAATTTACTGGTCCACGATATTAAAAATAGATGTTTATTTTTATTTTTTAAATATTTTAATGTATTTTTTAAACATTTCATATGAATTACTATGTAAAGGGTTATTTGGTAGCTGGATGAGAAATAAATTATTTATTTATTAATTTTTGTATAACTTATACAATGTTTGATAGATAGATAAGAATAAATTGGTCATGTATGAATTAAATCAATATTTGGTTGATATCTTAAAAACCTACCTAATTAAATAGTTTATGAGAGGTTCGATGTATTATTTTATGAGGAAGTGCTAAATGATCAGAAAATTTAAAAAAATTGTAGTATCTTTTTAATTTTAAAATGAACTGATCTTTTTTCTATTTTTTAGTTAAAGTTAAAAGGGTAAAATATTTTAAAAGGTGAAATAACATAGAAAAGATATCTCATTCTGACCAAATTTTCTGGCCAATTTTTTTTCCTATTTTATGTTTTAGAAAGAAGATTAAATAAATAAACATACATAACTACTATATGCATAAAATAATACATAAGTTTCATCATAATTAATCTTATATTATTAATATTTGCATAACTCTAACCAACTATCAAATGACGAATTTTAACAAGATAATATTAGACAAAAAAAATGAATCAATACTTATTACTCATAATATATTATTATTTTATATAGGATAAAAGATAAAATTATCAATTAATACATTACATGAAATTACAAATCAATTTACTCATAACTAATTCTTACATAACTAAAAACAAACGCTTAAAAAGAGTTAATAAAAATAAATAGATGCTTACTAACTCAAAATTATACCAGCAAACAACAACCTAAAATTAAAGAGAGTAAATACATTTTAGTTTGAAAACAAATGGCAAATTACTTGAAAGAGCTAGGTGGAAATATTAAATTCAAAGAGAGGCCATTAATGGTGTGGGAAATCAATGCCAACTGCTACACTGAATCATCAATGCATTCATATTGGCCGTTCGATTCATTTCTATCTACTACTAATACTAATATAGTAGTACTACTTCTTCTCATGACAGCTCACTATTATTATATATAAAAGCGATAATACATAAGTACCTCATCAATCTATGTCCAAAATTTCAGAAACACACTTATACTCTACTAAGGTCCTGTTATCCCCTAAATTTATTTTATTAATAATTTTCTACCCCTTTTCGGTTTACGTGGCACTATCTTGTGGACTTAACGCTGGTTGATTTTTTCTTTCAAGCTAGTACCACGTAGGTCGAAAAGGGGTAGAAAATTACTTATAAAGTAAGTTAATGGGTAATAGGACCTTCATATAGTATAAGTGTGTCTCTGGAATTTCGGGCATAGGTTGAGGGGGTACTTGTACATTTTCCCTATGTAAAATTTTCATAAATTTTACTTATTTACTATACTAATAACATAATTTATAGTTATTTGTTTAGTATAAAAAATTAAAAGAAATAATAAATAAATTTTTATTATTTAATTTATTGATCGATAAAAGATGTGATAAGTCGATACGAATAAAACTAGATATGAAAAGTACTACTTATTTGATAAAGAGAGGACATAAAACTCAACTACACAAGTTTTTGGTAAAATACAGTACAAGTCACTTTGAAGTGTATTAGATCCGTTTGTTTGACTTAATACAAAGGGTAAAATTTAAAATGATTCATAAAAAAAAAAAAAACACAATCTAATCCAAACATGTACACAACAATAAATTCAAAGATTTTGCTCAAAAAAGGTTGTTCAGGTGATAAATATTATTCGTGTTTTATTTAAAGTTTGTGGGATTAATTTATCAAAGGAGCACATGGATGAAAGCTGTAAATAAAAAAATTACTATATAACTTAAATAAAATAAATTTTAAAATATTCTTGTGTTTTTTACTATTTTTTTTGTATTTAATATTACGTTCGATTAAATTTAAATTGTGTGCTAAGAAATTTCATATTATTAGTAGTATATTATTACCAAACAAAAGTAACTACGTACTCAAAAAAACTCGAATCTATTAAAGGTGACGATATTAACTTATTAAAACTTTAACCTGACAAATTGATCGATTTTTCAATTTAGCACACATTTTACTCTTTCATATTCAGCTCAACATAGTTTTCTTTTTATCGATTTTTCATTTGATATTCTTATATTAATCCAACTTAATCTATATTTTTTTAGAAAATTTCATATTAAAAAGTAAAAAAAATCTCTAGCAAAAACGATCTCATATATATTTAAAAAAATTAAATTCAAAACCTTTAATTATTTAACACCAGTCGTTAATTACGCAGATAATCAAACTACATTTTTTGAAAATGAACAATTCCCGACTTCCAAAAAAAAAGGAGGACTATATAAAATTATCCACACTATTTGTCAGTCACTAATCATTGAGTCTATATATTATATATATGTCATATGTGTGTGATTTAACCAACAGAGAGGTATCTGTTATATTTACATATATAACTATATAATATAATATACAAAAAAAATATATATAATTTGTCTTTGCATATATATAATATATAGTAATAAGTAATATAGTTAGCTCAGCAGATTATTTTTCCTTATTCAGGTGTGTCCCTTTTTCACCGACCACTTAATGGTTTATATAATTATAGATATTATAAGATCTTAGTTAGGTAGAGGAATATATATATATATAAAAGATACAGGAATATATGTATGTATACTTGCCCATATTATTATTATTATTATTATTACCAAACATATTTAATACATACATTATTGTATAGCACTGAGGTAGAAATGTACATGAGTGAAATTAAACAAAAGCTGGAAGCAAATCTTTAATAGAGGTAGAGGTGCTACATTATTTCACATACATTTTTTAATAATCTTTTTCGTTTAAAAAAAATATGATATAATTTGATTTAGTACGAAATATAAGAAAAAGAAAAAAAAATATTGTGATTTTAAACTAAATTATGTCAGATGTATTGAAATACTCTTAAAATTTAAAATTTTAAATATGTTATATAAAAAATTAAAATTTAAATATCGTAAAAAGGGGGGGAAAAATCGTTCCTTTTAAACTGATTAAAAAGAAAAGTTCACCTTTTTTTTTGCTAGCTAGCTCATGATCTAGCTACCTTCTTAATAAAATAAATAAATCTAGCTATACCATCTTATAAAATAAATAAATGAGCTATCTTTCATTATTATTATTATTATTATTATTATTATTGTTATTATTATTATTATTATTTATCCATCCATCCAGCTGGAAATTAATTGTTCCTCTTTTACATTTTCCCTCTTTTTTCAGTAGTTGATTAATTAAAGGAAACTTAATTTTTTAATTTGCGGTAATAAGTAATAAATGAAATTCAACAGCTATGATAATTTATATTTTTTAATGTGTATTACTTACTACTTATGCATTTGTTTTGTATCGTGCTATTTTACTATCCTTTTGCTTATAACAAATATTTTACTTTCGAGTTAAGGGGTAAATGGAAAATAATATTCCTAACTTATATAGGTAAAAATAAATTTTGTATACATCATAATTTTTTCAGACTCTACTAATAAAATTATATTACGTGTATATTGTGCCCACAGATTTTAGTGGGATTCTTCAAATTCGTTATCCATTCTCTTTATAGTCCACAAGTTCATGCTCAGTACAGATCGAACTAATTATATGCAATTTGCTTTTAATTTACTTGACTTCCTAACTAATTAAAACATTTGTTATTTAATTTCTCGATGGGCACGATAACAAATGAAGGATTTTTTCGGTAATAGTATAATTATTGTTATGTTATATTTAATGGTAATAATAAATATGAGTATTGAAAGTCTGCATTTTATAAATGTCGCTAAGGGCTATAGAGACTCTAAATGCATCATCATGAACTCAATAGCCGATAAAACTTTTTGTGGCAATATTTATCTCCATCATAAACTAGAAGTCTCGAATTGAGCCTTGAATATGAGAAAAATCATATTTGAAATCCATTTCACAATGCACGAGTACAAATTAGTCAAACTTAATGCAGATAGAAATTAATTTTTTTTAAAAAAAATTCTTTCCTTTATCTAATATTGTGAATGTATAGATTCCAACTTCCAAGTATTCAATCACATAACATAGTTAGACGCTAGAGAAATAGACCTTTGAAAATAACTTTACATAATTTTGTAACAAATATTATAAGTGCACCCAGCTGGACCTGATATATTTGTCACATTTCTCTGAGAAAATAACAAAAATGGTGTTCATTTGGTTGAGGGTTGATTCAAATAGCCTCTCTTTAAAGATGCATTAAATTATTATGGTTTTTTAATTATTATTTTCTAAGTTTAACACTTATAGTCTTTGTCAAAACAGTGAAAAAAAACTATTTGACCATAAACTCCAAAACAACTTCTATGTCAAATAATTAAATTTAACCAATATTTTAAGATGTAATTTATACTATCTGTTTATAACTTTTTTAATATAAATTTTAATTATCTTTTAAAAATTAATCAAATTGACTCGCAAAACAAATATAAGCTATTGAGAGAGTATAGTATAGTTCTTGTAAATGGCTTGAGAAAACTAAGGTTTTTTTTTTTCTTTTGAAAAATTCAATTTACTCATTCAATTATAGGTTTCTCAAAAAAATAAAAATTATAGGTCTCTCACATGGCTCAGTAATAGCATAATAATAACTCAGCTATTACACAACTAATAATTGACAAAATTGGAAAGAAAAATACTAACCACCAATATATAGCTTAGATAAATAATGTATATTACAGCCTAGCAATTCAATAATTGGTGGTCCATACACTCTTCTTACTCTAAAAATAGTAATACAATCTTTCATTTTTGTAGTAACTATATCTCACCTGTTTTTTATGGCTTGCTAGTTTCTGATACATCATTATAGAAACTACTAAAAGTATGAGGATTACCATAGGCTAATTCAAAAACATAATCCACAAAAATTCATATAACTAAAACTGAAATGTAGAAACCTAGATAATGAGAATTCATATAACCGACCAAATTCGTAACATGTTACGATGCAGCTTCACTCTACATCAAAAAAGAAATAACATTTCAAGGATTCACTAATAATGTTGACAAAAATCCCATCTCATTAGAAATATAGTTTCTGATATCTTTCATCAGCTTATCCATAAAATACAGACATTATATTAGGCTTCTCACAAGAAAATTTTGATGGCAAACAAGGAGAATGATAACAAACAACACAGAAAAGAATGGCCCTCTTAGTTCACCAACAAAATAAAAATCAACTGTAAAAAGAACAAGAGAGAAATAGAACACAGCCTATTCAGTGTACAAAAATCAATGCCTTCAGTGTCTGATTCTTTTCATATGCTTTGTCTCTAAAAGTGCTAGCCGCAACCAAGCATACTTGTGCACCATACCACGTCTGGATGAGCATTAAAACTTTGCTGTCGCAGAATAAGAGTGGGTGTTATAAACAATAGCTTACTGTGCTTTGTCATGTAAGGAGGAGCTAGAGTATTCTGTTCCATTTTCTGAAGTTACTTCCGATGTACCACTGGTTGATACATCACCGTGATCGTTTGTGCTACCGCGGAAGCTCTTTGATGAAAGAGCGGGGTTAGCCTGAGGTTGACCATTTGCCACACCTTGTCCTTCCTCTGCTAGTCGTTTAAGAAGATTCATGATTGTAGGAAGGAACTTTGTGGATAAAGAGAGAAGTCCAGGAAGCTGCCAAAAAGCATATATAGAAAGATCACATCCCCAAGAAGACCATTATTTCTAAAGTTCCCACATATGTTAATGAAGCAAATATAGAGGATAAATAAGATAAACCAGAGTGGTTGTTTGAATTGCTTTTCCTTTTTATAAAGACTTTTGGTTGAATTGCTTTTTTCAATAGATATTTGGTTGAATTGCTTCTAGTTTGCAAACATTAGAATTCCGAGAAAGAAGATTCGGCACTTACAACTCCATTGCGGAATTCGCCTGAGATATCCATTTGCACCCAAAGAGCTTTAAATAGCAGATAGGCGACGAATATAAACCCTAAATATAAAGGATTTCTGGAGAGGAAAAAAAAAAAAGCAAAACCCACATGAGCTAGAGATAAATCATGTTATACTGTAAAATATAGGGGGCATCATGAACTACAAGTCAGAAAGAATACCTTAAAAGTGTCATGAATTCATTGAATCCCAAAATCACCATGGCAGCAATTGCCCATGGAGGTGGTAACCAATTATTGTTTCTCTTGCTAGCTTCCTGAAAGATGAATAAGAGAAAATCAGAAGTTATCAAGAACAAAGGGCAAAACTTCAAATAAAGATCATTGATGCCAGAACATAACCTACATGTGTATAGGTACTCTCCAACTTTTTAGCACTACAAAATTAGAATTCATACACCTAGCATGAAAGACAATCAACCTCCTAGTACCAAAAGGTTCATCCCACTCTTTGATTAAAACAAGTCTCGGGTGTTCAAATTTCAATGGACATGATAACTTCATCTGCTTTTAATACCATTTGTAGTGAATATAGCCAGCATTTACAATACCTTCCTACCCTAGTTGAAACTTCTCGAGCTTCAACCGACAATCAAACAACATAAAAGAATGCACTGTCAGAAAAGCAGAAAGAGATACAAAGTAGAATCTAATATCTTGCCTGAGCAGCAATGGCTTGTGAAACAACATATTCAGTCTCCGTCTTGAATTGCCTCCACAAAGACTTGCACTGGACAGGTGTAATCAAAGTTTTTGATGGAGGGACCTGCAATATAAATTAACCACAAGATGAAAACTTTGATGGGCTGAACTATACCACCCAAAGATTACTTAATCATACAAAAAAAGAGTCTAGTCCCTAAAGACCAAAAAAATTCTTGGGGACCTTTGTATTCATTTCAGGTCGAAAAAACAAATCATTAAGATGAAGCAAATAACGCCTCAGACTATGCTGTGGAGATCAGCGTGTACGTTAAGGACTTGATTGTATTATATTCAATGAAAAATTTCACATAATTTAGTTGGTCATCACCAGCAAGATCCCAAACAAAATATTTACACTCTGAACTGTGTAATGCTGACTGGCCTATTAATGGAAAGAATCTTATCTTTCCCCTTTTTGTCAGCCAATTTTTTGCTTGTTCCAAGACAAACGACACAAGTAAGCCAATTACCTCATCCCAAGTGCTAGATGCTAGAGGATCAACTGATGTAATGCTCTTTGAGGAGGAAGCCCCTGCTTTTCCATCTACAAGAGCAACTATAAGTACTTTGTCTATACTGTCACTCTCATCTTCCAAGCGAACTGCAGCCATAACTGACAGGAGCTTCAGAGACTGGGAGAAAATTGAGAAAGTCAGTACAATCTTAGATGTAATAATTGACAAGTGAAATCACACACCAAAAAAAGGAAACTCATGTCAGTCAATCATACAGCTGATCGTGCAGTTTTAGTGATTGCGCGAATATCTTCCTTGCCAGTCCAAATTCGTGGCATAGAATCTTGATCATGGCTGAACAATGTTGAAAACCTGCCAAATAGTTTTCAGCTCATCATCATATTCTTTGAATAATAAATAGTGTGTCAGAGCTGTAGAACAAAGATCAACTAATGTCCATACCTGTCCTTCATGCGACTCAAGACCCTTCCAGCTTCTTCCTTTGCCTTTGCTTCAACTACTCCTCGTGCATAATCTTTCAACCGCAAAACCATGTTATCCCTACTTTCTTCATCCATTTCAAAACCAGAAAGTGCAGCAGCAAAACCAGAGACTGCTGTATCAGTCTCACGCTGAAGCAATTTTCTTATTGCCGGCCATGTATCATCGCCAGCTCCATCTAAAAGAGCCTCAACTGGTCCAGCCAATGCCTCGTTCAGTTTTGTCTGACAAAGAATTTCTCTTCAGTTCCAGGATAAACTAACATTTAACTTACAATCAAACGGTCCTCCCACTTGTTTGCTATCATGTAGGATCCATTAACAACAACAAATAGTTATAAATATTATGCATCTGGGACCACCTGATTGAGCTATCAGAGGCAACTAAGTGATGGCATGTTCCTTTAATCAGGGAAATGATCTTAAACATCCTAAGTATGCCAACACCCATTTTTTTACCACAAAATCCTATAACAGAACACTACAAGAAAATGAAGTGAGTTCCACAAAGTCAGATTAATATAGTAAACTTCGGCCCTAACTCAACCTCGAAAATTACATGAAAAGGTGTGGTAATAGGGAGATGACATCCATGCACTGGTCTGATGTGGGACCCTTACCACCTCAACCAAAACACACTCTAACATATGGGTTTATCGTTGGATAACAAAACAACAGAGAAAGATTGGTGTGGCTTTCCTATCATGTTAAGAAAATGGACCTTGGGGATTGTTCAATCTCAAAAACTAGCTCCAGAAATGAGAACCTTCCAAAAATGTAAGGAGACAGTAGCTAAAAAGTGAGACTTAATGGTAAACTATAAAGGTTGTCACATTTCATACCTCATAGAGGGTTGTCACTTCAGCCAGCTTGGCACTGCGAACTTCAGCAATATGAGCATCTATATCACGCCTCAGCTTATCCTTCACTCTAGATGAGTCCCATTTTGCTTGGTCAATAATAGCATCTAAAAAATAATGCATCAGCTGTTAGATTTCAAAAGGCAAGCTGCTGACTCTGTGCTCAACATTTTATTTCGCGCACAAAATATTACCTATTTTGTGTGTTTCATTAACTACAGGGTCGGCAAGATCTTTAGAAGAAAAATATTAGTGAAAACTAGTTTCCTACAAATGCTGAAAATCGGCAAGTGATACACCAATCTCTTAGCAAAAATTATTTTCTGGCTTGATATTTCCAACCAGAAAAGTTGTTATTTCTCCAAGAGAGGGGAAGAAGAACATATCAATAGTCATAGCAGCTCAAATCCCATGCACCCAAAAAGGCATAAAAGAGGGTACACAATAGCACAAAAAACAACAGAAATCTACCCTGCAAACCCAAGTGAACATTTCAAGAAACAATCTATCAGTAATAAGCAACAACTTCAACAAATTGCCATTAAAGAGAAGCTTCATCAGATCTACAAGTCTAGTCCCAGAGTATCAACAGTTTTTATGACTACGGGCCTACGCTCCCTACATTGAGATAGGGTATCAACTCCTTGATCGTTTTTAGTGAGGGGATTAATCATGAATGATAATGTCCTCATCAACAGAAAAAGATATAAATCAAGTCGGGTAAACCAGTAACAGCAATGGAGATTGCATCCTATACCTGAGCATTCTTCATCAAAATGGGACATAAAAGAGTCAGCACATTCACGAGCAGCCAGAGCAAACCCTTTACCCCCCTTCAATGCCTTCTCAAACGCTTCTTTAAATCTTTCAAAAGCATCAGATCGGATGTGTCCCAGCATAGATTGGTAGGCTGGTTGGACAAGCTACAAAAGACAGGATAAAATCAGAAGAGGGCTGCAATTAAAAAAAGGCCCTTCATTTTGAGGAAAACGAGTAAAATATTGTCTTTAGAAAATGCATTTGCATCATTAGTTGAATAAGTACCATTAAATTTAGAAATTTTAGCATGTGCATTCATTTGGTTTACTCTAAGAAGCCAAAGAGTTCTCATCAGGACACAAGAACCAGAAAACTGTGTTGGTCAATTTAGAATGGCTAATGCAGGGAATATACCCAAAGGATTGTGTGTATGTAGTAAAACAGGTCTAGGAGAGACCGAGAGAGTAGAGCATAGCCCGGTACCTGAAGCAATTTCTCTTCCAAATGCTTTCGCTTTGAGGATCTAACCCCTTCATCAAAGAAGGTAGCCTCGACATCATACCTATGAAGAAAAAGATCTTATTATCCATGTGTGACCTTCTTATAATGTATATATGCATAAATGAAAAATAATAATCACATACCAAGGGAGAAAAATGGTAAGAAAAATTACAATAAAAAGAATATTCTCCATTTCAATTGATATGATTCTTTCTATTTCAGGACCTCAGAAAATTCCCTGCTATAATTATACATGTAACCACTTATTTCAAGCTCTAAAAGATCAAATTCATTCAACTGATCAAAGTCACATACTTTGATCAAACTAACTCTCACTTACTACTATTGTATTTGCTTCACACTCATATTCAGGCCATACTGTCACAAAATGAGTGTGATATGAGATTGAAGCCCAACAAATCCACAGGATAATCATCACTAAAAGGCAGATGTTAGACATATGTGCAGTAATACAAGAACAGAAAAAATTAGAAATGGGTCACATCCGGCAAAATGTGCCATTTTGTAGATGTGAGTATGATGGTTGAAGTGCTTAGATAGAAAGATGTTGATAAGTTTCAAAAGTAAAAATAGCTTATATTCTCATGGAATCAAGGAGATTCAACAAACAAAAAAAAAAAGCAGAGTACTTATAGAATAGATTCCAACTAGTTGTGGTAAAGTCTCAGTAGTTGTTATATCTTTGATATAGAAAAAATAAGGAAGAACGCACAAAATGAAAAAAAAAAAAAAAAAAGGAACTGGACAGCGGAATGGCAGGCGCCCTGCAGTATTACCACCCATCCACTATTATTACTCTAAGAGGAGAATGGAAAAAAGATGGTAGAGGAGTAGAGGAGAGAAATATAATCCTGCAAAAAGATGGTGGGGTGGGTGACTAAACTTGGGGTTGAGGGAGAAGAAAAAGAAAGTTTTACCGGAACTCGGGGACAAACAATCAGCCTGCTCTTCTATCCTTCCCCACTAAAACACTATAGTGAGTTGCTTGGATCAAAGCTCGAACATGTGACCAAAGGCACAAACCCCTCAACCTTTGGCAATTGACTAACTCCAAAAAAGAAAGAGTAGTGCACCAGAGGTAATTCTCCAATAACTGAAAGGACAAGAAGATGGATGGAAGGAGGAACTCAGAGAGAAGGGTTTGCTTCCTTTTGTTGTACCCTAGGTTTAGGTAATCATATTTGTTAAAATATCCAGAGAGATTTCAGGAACACAACCCAAGAATTTCATTCCAGTCAAAGAGTAAATCCGGAAACAAAAACACAGCGAGAAGGTGGATCATCCACAGCCAGCCACAACAACCACAATACTGTAACACCCTTTCTTTTATCAGTCTGTAAAAAACCTTTTTTAACATACCTAGTATCACCTCACAACTATTTATCGGGAAAAATACTTCATTTTAGCACAATATGGCAAACATATTGTACAAAGTACTCATCTAAATCTCTTTGATTTCCTATATCGATGCTAAACCAAAATAAGGTCCGCCAGAACCTCAACCATAGTTCTAGCATATCATTAGTTCTTATGTATATCAACCTAAACACTGCTCCAGCAGCATTTCCTTCCCAACACCTTAAGTCATTAAACAGCTAGAGAAGGGAGGAGCATCCGATAAGAACAAATTTTCAAGGATTCTAGTAGAGAACTAGATACGGACAAAATTCAGAGAAACCAGTTGGTCTTATCCTTTGTCCACAACGCTCTTTGATGCTACTCTTCTAGCTATTTTTCATACCATAAGCTTCATCAAATGTGATGAAACAGCAGTGATCAATTAATTCGTATATTCTCCTAGCTCTAATCACAAGAATGCTTAGATGCGTCCTTCTGGAAGGCAAGAAATATCACATTAAGAACATCTGCTCCAGATGAACTTCACATGTGACAATACTAGCTTTCCAACATCTTTGTGTGTGTTACCAGAAGCACAACCATGTTATACCACACGAAAGTTGTGTCCTTACTCTGATAGACAAGCGTCCAAAATTGAGCTGACCTTCCTTCCAAAGCCTCGTACAGAATGAGAATTAACTGCCTCTTCTAATTGAGACCATTCCTACAACAAGGTCAATCAATTTAGAATTAACAATGGTCTTCAAATTAGTAGATAAAACAGAACAAGACATAACTTCTCAAATAAACCTCTAAACAACTCTGTATACCTCATTTTCAGTGAAAGAAACATATTTTTCATTGGCAATCTCTTCACACCGCACCGTAGCTACCATAACCTGTAATTAGATCAAAATTAAGTATGTCATTAATATAACTAACTGACAATTTCAATAACAGTAAATTTTTAGGTTATAACCTTATGGGCAGGCAGGTCAAGGTCCTTGTTCTCCTTTATAACCTTCCATATCTGTTGTGAACTAAATGAAAAGCCTGATGCAGGAACAACAGCCCGCCTATCTCCAGCAAGCCCACCAGGTGCAATAGAATGAAAGAATCGTTGTCTTAGACTAGCCACCTTAACAAAGAAGCATGAAGGAACACAAATATGTAAATCAGAGTCAACTAAACAAAAAGAATTAAGTCTTCTGATCTGATCATTGGCTACAACATATCCAAGACAACCATATGTGATAAAAATAGATGTGAACTACTAAGGAACATATATGTTTAACGAATGCTCCCAAAAAACACATACCTGCTCTTTGAATTGTTCTTCCTTCTCTTCAAAACTAGAAAGAGCCACGACCTCGACCTGGAGATTCAATTCACCAACACTGTGAGCATAGATATAAACAGACAAGGAGATTGTAACAGCAGATGAAATCTTACTGTGACTCACATTAAAAAACTCACTTAACGGTGTATCCTTGTGAGCTTGCGGCTTTGGGACAGAATCCCATATCTATACAGCAATAAAATCAATAATGTTAAGTTTAGAAGGAAAAAAAAAGCAACAAAACAAAAAAAACCCATGAATATGGTACCTTCTGAATGTCTTCCCTTAGAACAGGTTCCAAGTTTTCGAGGGGAGTCTACAAATGAAAGTGAAATAATAACCTGCTTAAATACACTTGTTTCACAGGACAGGTAGATACTATAAATAGCAGAAAAACACTTCTGAGAGAAGAAGGCACCTACCCTTGTTTTGTCACGGATAACAAACATCAATGTCGTTTTACGTGGACTAAATAACCTCATCATAACCTGGTCAAAAAAGAGTAAGTTGTAAAACATCCGGAAGGAATGTTCATATAAAGAAACATCTATGTACTTTACCTGGAAGACAGTCTTCAAAAGAGGCTTATTTGCAGCCTGCTCACGACCAATATCATGACACCACCTGAATTGTTAAAACTTTTGAGTGACACATACATAATTTCTTCTAATTTCAATTTATTAGAAGTTCATGTACTGCATATTTCACATAATAGAGGAACTTACATGTTGATGAGCACTATATCAGAAACAGCAAGTGCAATAGAGCACTCTGCTTCTCAAATGCAGTGTCATCCTACAAAAAAATAGCAAATCCTGAATGAGAAAAAATAAGCTCAATTGCTAGTTATCCCACGTCATGAGCAAGTTTATGCAAGGATCATCTCAAATTTCGGTTAGCTCCAAATTAATCACAGAACAATTAACAGTTCCCATTATGTCGAGCAAGGAAATCCATAGACATCTTTGAACACAGTGCAACTACATTAACATGCAGAATACTGAGATAAAAGATCTCATAGACCGGGAATCTACTGAATCTGTTCAAAAGTTATTCAGTGTTCATCATAGGATTACAATTTACAAAGAGGAAGCTACAGTGATTTTGAAATTTATTTTTATAGAGCAAGAAGTAGCAATGTGAACTAAATTGATGATCTATACTTTAATTTTTCAACAAGTCACACACAGTTGTCCATGATGCTATCTGATATCTGCACCCTTATTTAAGGTGTACGGCATTTGGGGAAAATGCTTCAAGGATAATATGCATCTGGTCACACGAAAATAAATGATGGCGTTGGCCTTATCAGGTGTTGTGTGTCATGAGCATGTAACTTGTTTTGAATTTATCTATTTACATAAGCCCAACCAATGGAAAATAAATCATCATCTAAAAAGTACTTTCAACACACCTCTCCTCGTTCTCTACCGTCTGTGCCTTCTAAATCCATGACAAGGGTGCAAGGCTCAATCCCAGCACATCGAGCCATCCAAATACCTTTTGTAGTTTGCGACCTAGAAACACTTAATTCGATCAGCTGACCCCTACAATTAAACAGCAGACATCTAGCAAATAAAACAATTACACATACCTTCCCTTGTATGCATCCATCTCTCTAAAATTAGTATGAAAAAGATGATTTAACAGAGTACTTTTCCCTGCATTACCACAGTTAAATTTAGTCACTATTGGAAAACCATATAATAGCATTGGTTCCAAAAGGAACATTAGGATGATTACTGCAGTCAAGCAGTAAGGATAAATAAGGAAACCCTGGCAAAAAGGAGAGGATAAGACTTGAGGCACTCAAAGACATGGACTTAAAGATATGATAAAGACCTACTATTCATCAAGCTTCATCAATCTAATTTGAAGTCATTGTAATCAAAAGTGGTAATTATTTGAGATTTTTTGAGAGATAATCCATACCGCTACTTTGTGGGCCCATAATAGACACTACGGCATATGAAAGACCACATTCTGCTAGTTTAACTTCCTTCATGAAGTTCTCGACTCCAGCAACATTGAACATTCCATCCCCATCAATGAGGTGAGTTGAACAACACTCATCCTTGTTATCTGAAAGCATTAGACTATTAATTTACAAAAACCCAACTTCTGTACATGAACAGAACAACCTTCAATAAAGCATCATACTACTTCATAACAAGATGGAAAATGAAGAAGCTTCAGTTGATTCAGAAAAGCTGAAAGTTCCATGGTTAGGCAATCAAGTCGTTAAGTAAAATCTACTCTTATTTATCAGTTCCAACCAACCTTCCCTGTTGAGGGCACCCTACATTTTCTCACAACAGACAAAAAGTATGTTCAACGTTCACAGAGTGCAGTAGATTCCAACCCCCAAAAGAAACACTTCCAAGAATCAAATCCTTCCTAAACTACTTTATCTACGGCAACCAAACTATTCCAACTTGAAAACATGCATGAGCTGCAAAACCCCAATTACATCTACGAAATCAAAGGTGACTCAAATTCAGTCCATCTCTAAACCAAACTACAAGAAGAGCATAGTTAATCAAATTGAATCAACAAGAACCCATAAATCAAGATCAAGATTTACAGAACTCAAACACCCAATAAGCAAAAACCAATCTTCCCAAGCAAAAGAAATAAACTTTCTAATAAACCCAAGAAAAGAGGACTAAACCACGAAACCCCATTAATTCATAACATCCATTTATACAAAATCAGTAAACGAATCGCTTAATTTTAGGGGTTTTGAAGAAGGGGGATTGATATAAACCTTCAAGAATCAAGAATGGATCCGAAGAGAAGAAAGTAAAACATACCCATCTGAGAAGTAGAAATCTCGATCAAAAGGTCACAATCAAAGATCGCAAAGACTTGAAACTTGTAAAGCAGTAGACAATTTGCGATCTCAGATGGAGGGGGTAGCAAGCAGCAGCCCCTTTTTGTCTTAAAAAGTGTGCTTAGACTATCCGATGATCAAAGGACACAGGTGAAATATAAAGGAAAAACAAAAAGAACAAAACAAGAATTTTGCACTAACACTTTGGTAAACCTTTTTTCCAATTTTTTCACAGAGAAGTGAAGAAATCAAATGGTGATTTTTTAGGTTGAAAATTCAAATAGACAAGAAACATGAGTGGGTTTAGTAACACATAATTAAAGGGATAAAGAATTTAAATGGCATTTCGATAAATTTATTCGGAATTAGATTCAATTTGAAAATAATTTCTCTATCTATTTAGAGTTTTAACATAATCAATTAAATATTTGAAGATATAAAGACAAGTTTTATTTAAATTAGAGTTCTTGAAAAATAACTTATCTACACGACTACACCTATTTAAAGTAGAAGAAATGAGAAATTTTTAATGCTAAAATCAATAAAACTTAAAATAATTATCATAATATTTTCTCTTATAATATTTATATTATATGTAGTAATGATGAAATGTTAAGACAATACAAGTATAAATTCAATTTTGATATGGTTACATATTATATGACTGTTGAAATTGACTAAAATATTTGATAAATAACAGTAAAAAATTATTATATTATGTCGACAAAAAATCATAACTATATATTTTACTTTTACTCGTAATTAATTGTCTAAACTTAATATTTCATACATTTACGTGTTAATAAAATAATTTATCTATCTTTTTTCAAAGTTTGATTTCTTTCTAAAAAAAAAGATATTTCTATTCCTCGTTGACTTTTTAAAAAATGTTATTGCAAATACAAGTTCATTGTTTTATTTTTCTTATGAAAAATAATTTGGTTTTTTTTAATGTCAATCATGAGGATTGAATTTGTTCATCATTTAACTTATTGGAAAGCTGAAAAAGTAATGAAATGAAATTATGAAATGGTAAAAACTTTTACTGTCTCCTACTAATTACCGTGTCATGCTTCATCAACCCCACCAACCATTACAATAACAATTAATTCGTATTACGATTATTCATTATATTAAAAATCATTATTTAATAATATTTATTTAAATTAAAAAAATTTATTATTATCTAACACATTTTTAAGATATTAAATTTAATAAAATTAAAAGATAATATAATTTATTAAAGAATTAAATCAAATTAATAATAAACTGCTGTTATTAGAATTTACTGCTAAAATTGGGCAGAGTGAGTGTATGTAATATAATTTTTATTTTATTTTACCATCATTTTTATTTCGATTAATGTAATATTATTCACACTTTTTATAAATTGGTTATACAATAATAATAATTATAAAAAGAGTAAAGGAAATTAGCATGACGAAGTCTAATAAAATGACCGACATGCGGTCCACCAACCGTCCATTTAAGTTTTTTATTTTAAAAAAAAAAAAAAAAAAAGGTGAGACACCGTCCAGCGGCGCGTGTGTCCAGTAATAATATAGAATAAAGTTATATAGACCAAATATTCCCTTAATTCTTCTTTGTAAAGTTATAATAAAATAAAAAGAGAATTATATTTCCTAAATGACTTGTTAATCTGTACTTCAAATGGTCCCAAAAATATTAACTCAATTAGTTATTCTTCAAATTAACAAATGATTCAAACGATTTAAATAATTATTTTTATTTTTCATTTTATATTTGAAACTCATATTAGAGCTCTAACTAAATTTAGATTGCGCTTTATTGAGTTTATTTGGAGTAACGCTCCTAACATGATTTTTTTCATATTTAAGACTTGAATTTGAAACCTTTAATTATAGTTAAGATATGCCTACCAGTACACTACGACTCATGTCGATGACCTAAACAATTAAATAACATGGATCGGAGTTGTAGAACTTAATATTTTTTGTTTTATTAAATTATATCAAAACAAATTAATTACAATAAAAGATATCTAAATCAAATCTTCGAGAAAATCAATTAGCAACTTAACGGTGTTATTCTAATAAAACATGGATCTTTATATTATTAACTAAAAAACTCAATTATTAAGAGCAATTAGTCGAGCTGCATTAATAAAGTGAGATGATCATTTCCTTTTATTATTACTTTCACTTGTAATTGATGATTATAGCATGCTATTGATTCCTTAGTCCGATTGATATATCATAAATAACGTGGATGATAAAATTTTAATTATTTATAGTTCTTACTTTTTTACTTGCTTGTTAATTGAATGGTTTTTCATTGTCTCATCGAGACTAATAAAATTACAACTTCACAAAGTAAAAATTATCAATATATTCGTAACATTGAAGAATATATTATCTTATTTAACTTTAGTTATTTTTTATTTATAATAAAAATTAGATAAGTATATAAATTTATATTAATTTGTAGGCCCTACTTTAGTGACACCTTAGTGGTAAAAAAGAGGGTGTGAATATGTTTTCCACCCAAGAGTTATGGGTTTTCATTGTCAAATTTTTTAGAACCCTCAAATTTATAACTTCGTTTCTAATTATAGCTATTTAACAAATAGGTCTAAAATGACCCCTTAACTATAATTTTATCGAATTTTATTTTTTAACTCTTTAAAAACTTATTAGTTTTAGTTCATAGGCTATAAATTTAGCGGTTTTATTCCTTTAAGGAATTTAAAACTTATTCGTCTCTTAATTATACACTTATCGATTATATTCCTTTAACTATTCGAAAAACGTGTGATTTTTGTCTGTTATTTTAACACAAATAACTTAGGTTTATATTAACAGACTTTTTATGAAATAAAATCTCTAATTAATTTTTAAGTTATTTTTCTATTCTCGTTCTTCAAATTACTCTTATAAAAAGAGCAATAAACTTAATGATTCAAAGTAAAATTAATAAGGAAAAAGATACAAGTCCTATTTTATTTAATGGATGATAAAATGAAGCATATAGTCATTGCTAATGACATGAATATAATGTTTTCACTTCTTTGGTGGCTAAAGTTCACGACCAATGCGTTTTTTAAAAATTTTTACATACGAGAGACAAATAATTAATTTGATCTTATTGCTCAATTTTCTAAACGTAAAATAAATGAATAAACTAATAAAACTAATCTATGTTTTTTTTTAAAAAAAAGAAAAGTTGTTAAGTATATCATTTCTATAAATTTCAACTTATGAAAAATTAAATATTTTTTTTGATAAAGTCGTTGGTGTACAAATTTGAATTCAACAGTAATAATCTTTTTCTTTTATGATAAAATTTAACATATTCAAATCATTACTAGCAATAGTATGCTTCATTTGTATCACCCGTTGAATAAATTATAACTTATATTTTCTTTCCTCGTAACTTTATTTTGAATCTTTGAGGTTAAGTTTTTTGCATTAGGATAATTTGAAGCAGGGAGAGAGAAGCAACTGAAAAAATGACTAAAAGATTTATTTTTTCAAGACATGAATTTCATTAATATAAGACCAAAGTCATTTATATAAAATTGACAGTGACCAGAGCTAATAAATTTTTTAAATAATTAAAATCGACAAATATATAGTTAAGGGACTAAAACGCATAACTGTATAACTAATGGACCAAAATTGTTAATTTTCTTAAATACGTAAAGGACGTAATCTATCAAAAATATAATTAAAGAACTATTTTAAACATACTCATATAATTGAAAGACTATTTATAACATTTTCTCAACTTTATAAATACAAAGCACAATCCATGTTTATTTAAAATAGGAAAAATGTATAAGTACCCCATTAATCTATGTTCGAAATTGTAGAGACACACTTATACTATATTAAGGTTCTATTATCTCCTGAACTAATTTTATAAGTAATTTTCTACCCCTTTTCCGTCTACTTGGCACTAAATTGAAAGAAAGTCAATCAGCATTGGGCCCACAAAATAGTGCCACATATGCCCAAAAGGGATAAAAAATCATTAATAAAATAAGTTCAGGGAGTAATAAGACCTTAGTATAGTATAAGTGTGTCTCTAAGATTTTTGGCATAGGTTGAGCGGATACTTGTGCATTATCGCTTTAAAATATGGAAGGAAAAAAAAGCAAAGGTAGTTAGTGTAAAAATGTTTCACTTTTAATCAAACATTTCTAACTCAATTCTCTATTTTATCGTCTAAAAAATAAATCTTCTTTTTTAATATTATACTATTATTTTATTTTATTCTTATTTTCTTATTTCAATAATATAAATCATTTCCCCGAAAAAATTACTCAATATAATTTTTTGTGATATAACTTTTTTTTTCACAATTGATAACAATCCTTTGAATCATACCCTTTTCATTCTTATATTATTGTTACATGTGATTGATTATATTTAGTGTCTGTAAAAATTTTAAGATATATATATCAAATATAAAAAATGGATTGAAGTTTGAAGTTTTAGTTTTTTTTTTAAAACGAAAAAAAGTTTAAAATATTTTAAAAAAATAAACGCGTTATTTTTTTTTAAAAAGTAAAAATTCAACTTCAATCCATTTTTTTATCTTCAAAAAACTTTTTTGGGCTAAACCAATCTAATTATTCCATTTTTTTCCCCAAAAATATTTGGTTAGACCCATCTAAAATGTGGCATGAATAAAAACCCAAATGTGAAACCTAAAGTACAATATATATAATATTTTTGGCTATAAATAAGAGAAGTACTGTATACTGAACTGTTGGTCTTACTAAAGTAAGAGCAGAGCAAAAAGGCGGGAAAACGTGAGAGAATGAAGGACAAAACGGAGAAAGCCGGAGAACAGCCGCCGACGGTAGACGAACGGTACACACAATGGAAGTCTCTGGTTCCTGTTCTCTACGATTGGCTTGCAAACCACAATCTTCTTTGGCCTTCACTCTCTTGTCGGTTAGTATATATATATATATATATATATATACACACACTCTTTTATCTCTCTAGGGTTTTCAACTGCTCATTGTTAGTTTTGTATAATTTTTCATACCTCTGCTGTTTTAATTTTGATTTGTACGGAGTTCAAGAAATTAAAGAATTACTTTTGAATTTTGTTTGTTTGTTTGTTGGTTGGTTTTGACATGACATGAGTTCAAGAAATTAATGAATACTGTGGAATCTTGTTGGTGACTACACTCACATCCCCATTACTTTATATATCTAGGGTTTTGTTAACCAGCACTTCCTATTGTAGAGTGTTGAACTACTCAATGTTAGTCTGGAGCATTTGTTCAAACCTCTGTTTTAATTTTAATTTGATACGGAGTTCAAGAAATTAAAGAATACTGTTTTGTTTGTCTTGTTTTGCCTTGACATGAGTTCAAGAAATTAAAAGTACTTTCTGAATCTTGTTTCAATTTTTTTGTTGGTTTTGACTTGACACGAGGTTCAAGAAGTTAAAGAATATTGTTAAATCTTGTTTCAATCTGTTTGTGGGTTTTGACTTGACATGAGTTCAAGAATTAAAGAATATTGTTGTCCTTAAACTAAATATATGTACGAAAATATCTTATCTCGTGTCTTAAACATGACATGTGTAAAATTAAAACTAAAGATATGTCAAGAAAAGAAACAGACATTCTTTTTTGAAAACTACAAAGTTAAGTAAGCAAACAAATTGATATAGAAGTAACATATCTGTTTGTTCTTTCTCCAAAGGGATATCTTAATATTAGGGACCTAATAGAGTTAAGGATAATCTACGGGGGATATATTGACCAGTGTGTGAGTGAGTGCATGGGGGGTTGTAGTGCTTCGTGAAGCTACTTCTTGAGAAACTGTGTTTATAGATTTCCTGTAAACCTGGACATCCATGTGAAAATCATAATTAAGGGTCTAGAAATGATACCCTCGGATTTTACTTACTTTTTAAGTCGTCTTCTCTACATAAGTTTTGTGCGAGGACATGAGAGGATTTAGGTAGACGCCCGTGAAGGTTCCAGTATTTTCACACCGTTTGTCATGTGACATCAAATTTAATAAAACTCAGTCTACAATCATGTCATATGTTTGAAAGTGAAGTGTACTGGCAGAATATTGGTTCATCTATTGTTGGGATGTAGGTTGTCTGCCACATTTGACTGCAGATTTTTGGCCATTGGTTCATACTTTTATATTTCTCTCTTTATTTATGTCTCTGTTTTGGTCTATTTAGAGATTTAATTGTTTTACTGATGCTTCAGCCTCTTCATGTAATGGTATTGCTTCTTTGCTTGTTTATCTATGGATACTAATAAATGGAACCACTGATTTTTCTTTTTCAGATGGGGCCCCCAGTTTGAGCAAGCAACTTACAAAAACCGCCAGCGCCTCTACCTTTCCGAGCAGGCAAGATGATCATTTCATGTCCTTTAATCTAGGATAACTTTTAATTTGTATGCACTATGCACATATTGTCACGCCCCGAGGCTACCCATTAGATGCAAACAGGGGACCTAGGATCACGAGTGACCCCAAGCTAATCCTGAGCTGACATATCATAAGCAAACTGGACATATTTATGAAAAGATGAACTAATGCGGAAGCTAAATCATGAGATAACTGAATGACTATATTCCCTATACTGGTCTAAATGTATATATAGAATTCTAAGAGTTTAGTAATACTGAACAATCACTCAAAAACTAATGTTGAATCTAATACTATGTTTGAAAAAACCTCTACTAACTGGAGTTGCGGGGACATGTCCAATCTAACTCTAGCAAAATTAAAACTGAAATAAATGATTAAAATGAAAAACATGTTTGTTGTCCTCGAAGTATGAGGACTCACCACTGATGCTGTTGAGTGTAGATCGGGAATCGATCGATGCATGATCTGAATGCTTAGTTTAAGTTCTGATTAAGCTACTAGACTCAAACTGACCAAAGCGACGTAGTTTAGGGGTTAAACGACATAGTTAAGGTGCCCAATACATGGGGGAAAAGAACAAAGGATCTCTGACTTAAAATTTGATGAGGCCTACCACAGACCCTATGACGGACCATCACAAGGACCAGGCCCGTCAAGTGGGTCGTGGACTGCTGGCCAATGTACTTGTTAAGGGAGGGGGTCAATCACGGGTGCCACCACGGCCCGTCGTCAAGACCATGGCCCGTGGGAGGCTCTGTGGTCTGACACCTGGGCCTGGTGAGCTTCTGCCTCGTTTCAATGAGCGGTCCCACAGCCTGTAAAGGGCTCTGTGGTACACCACCTGAGGCTGGGTGTGAACCACGATGAGGGTGATGGACCGTGGTCCCTTTCACGGGCCGTGAACCCCTCCGTGGTTCACCTTTTTCTGCTGAAAGTTCTAAGTTTGATTTTGGAGGTGTTACAGATAGACTTCTTTCTTCGGGTATGGACTTGAAGTGCATAATGATCTTTCTGTAGCAAAAAATTGGTATCTTGTCAATATATGTTGCTTTACCATGAATTTTCCCATGTTGATGGTGGTTCATGGAACATTGGAAAGAAGGATGGATTATTCTTCTTCATGCCAAAAGATTTGACAAAAACTCAGCCTAAATATGAACAGGAACAAGACGTAGTGAATGCCTGAATGTAATCCAAACAGGGAAGTTTCTATTTGACATTTATATGTTATGTTTTCATGATGGTAAACATGTTAGATTGACCTTGATAATATTTTTATAAGGTTGCTAGTAAAGAGCTTGGAAGTACCAAGAGTATTTGTTTGTTCAGTTTTTGCTTTAAATTCCATAGTCTGTGTTATAGTTATTATCATCACATCCTTCGTCATCTCATTTTTCTCTTACATCACTGCGAAGGCGATCTCAACTTTCATCATAATCCCCTTTTTCTCCTCCCTGCAGACTGATGGTAGCGTTCCGAATACCCTTGTCATAGCTAATTGTGAGGTTGTAAAGCCTAGGGTTGCAGCAGCACAACACATATCTCAGGTGTTCTCCTGTGCATAGATGCAAGCTTTTTCCTATTTCTTCCTGTTGTTCTTTCTATTTATTCACTTTTTATGATATTGATTGCATATATTTCAGTTCAATGAAGAAGCACGTTCGCCTTTTGTAAAGAAGTTTAAAACTATTATTCATCCTGGTGAGGTACATCTTTCTTTGCCCCATCTTACTATAGGATCCAAACATGAATTCTTCTCTTTTTGGTTTATTTAATAATTTGATCATATTGTTACTTTCTCAAAAAAAAAAAAGTTGATCATATGGTTAAGATTTTGTGTTACTTCAGAATACGGGCGATTAGTGCTCTGTTTGTAGAATTTCCTGAATGGTTATTTTCTATTGGTAGCTGTTTCATCACTAATGCAGTGGAGCGTTTAATGCATTTTGTTTTTTCAATTAAACTAAGAGTCAAACCCTCTTGTAGCAGCCTCATTAGTTCGGACTATTTTGCCTATTATAGTGCTCGACTGTTTATACACTTAAAGTGTCATTACATTTACATCTTATTTGGCTAGTATAGACAAAAAATTCTCAGAACTCATTCTTCTTAAAATTTGTCTGCTATAAAACATAAGAAAAATAATTTAAATTTGAAATCTCAGAAGATATTCAAGTTCACAAGAGCTTTTGACATTCCAGATTTCTTGTTGTTACATACAGAATTAATTAAAGTTACGTCTCCAATAAAATAAGATGTCATTAATAGATATTTTTTGTTATTATAAAATAGTAAAATATATATATGGATATGGGAGTAAGGATGTTATATAAGTAATTTTTCAAAGGGTGTACCATTATTATGATGCATGCTGTTATAGAGGTAAAATATAACATAAAAATTCAGATTCAAAGAGAAACTTGTCTGCAATAGTGTAGTTTTGTAATAGAGGGTGGTTGTCATTAGGTGTTTATATTGGAATTGTCACATGGTTTCATAGTTAAATTCCCGTTTTAGACTACATAATGGCTTTATTTGTTGAATGTTGTCGAACTGTGAATCACTCACACTTGCATTATCATCTTTGGAGCAAAAATTGAGAAACTTATTGCATAAAGCCAAATGAAATAGGGATATATATTATAAAGCCAAACCTGGTGTCATTTCCCAATATTGAGATAATTTGGGGTCATACATTGGGATTTAGACTTGGAAGAGTTTCATAGGGAGTATTAGTGCTTATAGGCCCCAAGTTCTGGTTAGATAATTGAACTTCTGCCAGTCCCTTTTTTCCCTCATTTAGTGGGAAAGTAATTTTACACAGACGGTTTTCAACATAATTTTACAGCTGTTCTTTTCTTGTCATGATTCTTCGGATGTCAGTTATACTTCCTCACGTGGAGATGAATTTATTCATCGAATTCTGCTGAATCCTTTCAATTATACTAACTGTTCTCCTTCCTTATTTTCACTATAAGAATGGAAATTGCTGGACCGACCTGTGTTGCTTTAAAAAATCAGTCTCAGAAGCCCTCATAACATGTAACGTGTACTTGGAAAGACAATAATCTGCTTTAACAGATCCACTGGCATTCTATAATATGATTTCAGGTGAATCGAATTAGGGAACTGCCTCAGGATAGCAAAATAGTGGCCACACATACTGACAGTCCTGATGTAAGCATCTGCTTCTGAATATTTCAATTTCCTTTTCTAGCAATATCATACACAATTGTCTCCTCCCTAGTGGCTGCTGTTTCTTTGGCGCTCTTATCAATATTTAGTTTCCACTGAAAAAGGTGACCTTGGAAAATTTTGGAATCAGGTTCTTATTTGGGATGTTGAGTCTCAGCCTAATCGCCATGCTACCTTGGGAGTAAATAATTCTCGACCAGACTTGGTGAGTTTCTAAACAACATGTTCAGTTTGCCAACTTTGTATTCTTTTAAGTAGTGACTTAGAGTCAATATTTGCTTGCAGATCTTGACTGGACATCAAGACAATGCTGAATTTGCGCTCGCAATGTGCCCTTCTGAGCCTTTTGTGCTCTCTGGAGGTTGACCGACCAGTCTTAAAAAATTTCTATTTCCCTTATTTCAATTTGTTTGTCCTTCTTTCCTTCGTATATTCTGCTTCAAAAAGAATGCCTCTTCCTGTTTTTGGCAACTATTTAATTCTAACTTTCTACATGACGGATTTAAGATTACAAGAATAAAGAACACTTCTGTACATATCTTTAGTTTAAGACGATAAGATTTAAAATACTTCTTTATTTTCTTTAATTCCATACTAAGTAAAACTAGGCAAAAGAATTGGAAGGGTGGGAGTATTTCTTTTTAGCTTTTCCCCTTAGTGACATGTTCTGATCATTGGTGGGAGTGGTGGGGTATGGTTTTGCAGCTTATTCCGTGGATAACAATTTTCAGCTACCGGGGTAAACCCATATTTTGTTTCAAAACAATTCCTTCTTGACTCCTGTGGATTTAGTGTTGGTATTGCTTCTGGCTAGGAAAATGAGACCAGTATAATGAATACTTTCAACCCCATAATCGTTTTAGAAAGTAACAATATATGCCACAACAAATAAATGGGTATCTTTTGTTAACCTAGGGGAACTTTTGGAACACATGAGAGACCAGCCTCTTACTATCGTTAATGCCTGCTGTCAATTATTATTGCCTCCTTTAGTTCTTACCTCAGATATGTTTTACTTTTCCAAGCTTGGTGCTAAATAAAACTAATGCACTCATGGATTTAATTGTTGCAGGGAAGGACAAATCGGTTGTTCTGTGGAGCATTCATGATCATGTGTCTACTTTGGCAGCAGCAGACCAGGGAGAAACAAAGTCTCCTGGATCTGGAGCAGGTAACTCGAAACCTTCCGCAGAAGGCCCTACTGTTCAAGCTCGAGGTATTTTCCAAGGACACGATGATACTGTAGAAGATGTTCAGTTTTGCCCTTCCAGGTAGCTATCGCATCTCCTACATTGAATAAGTTTAGCACTTCAGTTTTTTTGTTTAGGAGTTGTGATACTTGATGTTGTTTGGGGTGAACACTGCCAAAACCTTCGTGTAATGTGAGTTTGTTTGAAGCTGAGCTAATACACATATGAGTTGTCGTGTCGCATGTCAAAGAAGAGAGAAAAATGAAGAAGTCAACAGAAAGAAAAGCAATTTGTTCATTGCTTATCCTGGATTAACACATCCTTACTGGATTCTCTTTTTGGATATAGTGCGCAGGAGTTTTGCAGTGTCGGAGACGATTCCTGCCTTATACTCTGGGATGCAAGAGCTGGTTCTTCTCCTGCTGTCAAGGTCACATTCATTTGTTTTACTGAAGCACTTAGTGACTAATTTTCCACCCTTTTTCTGTGGATAAGTGGAGAGCTTCTCTTGATCTGTGCTTTTGTGAAAATGACTTCCCCTGATTATTAGTGTAATCTTACTACAGATATATTGCTTCTGTGTGCGTGGGTGTAGAGGTCAGGAGGCATTTCTGTCATATTGCCTGTTCTTATACTGTAGCTAGATAAGTATAGTTCGTGATATCAGATAGTTAAGTGCCGTGTCCCTAAATCTCCCCCTAGATGTGATTGGCAACCCAACACACACCACCGGCCAGGCGAACCCAGTTTTCATACCTTAACCATTAATTCACAGCATTTAATAAATTAATAAGTATTCAAAGCCGGTAGCATGTATTCTTCAGCGTTGGATATGCTGGCCACCTTCAAAAGTGTGGTTACGATAGATAGCTAATTACAAAAAGCCTAGGAAATCCACTCTCTGTATTTTATCTACTACACATTACTCTTTACATATAAAACACAAAGTAGAAATGCGTTTCCCTTTGATCTTTTGAATGGTGAGTTTGAGCTCACTTTGAAATTCTCTCATTCCTCTCCTTCCATATGGTCCACCATATGCAAGCTGGGACAGTTCCACCATCTTTTCTGGCTTTTGCTCATTCCCCTTCTGGTCCAGCAGCACAATAGATCGACAGTGAGCTCTGGCATTGTCCAGCTTTCCCCGGCCAAGGTAATGAATAGGAGGGACCTGATTAGGAAGTTACCTTGCAGTGGAGGAAGAGGCGACTGTTTGTGTCATTAGCTTCCATACAAAGAGGGCATATGCAAGCTAAGTAAAATTTTCTTTTCTGTAATGCCTCATGGGTGAGACATGCCTTCTCTACTACCATCCTGGAGAAGCATTTCATCTTAGTAGGTGCCATGCTTTTCCAAGTAGCTTTCCAGGTCCTCTATCACTTCTTGTCATCTCTAATGCTTTGTAATTTCCTTGCAGTTATTTTTTGGTTGCTTCTGGTCATGTTTCCTTTGATATATGTTGTAGCACATTATATGAGAAAACCCTGTTCTCTGAACCATCTTCCTGAGTTAATTTAAGCTGGAGTGTAGTAAATCTTGGCGATTTGTGGCAGTTAATAGCAGCAGGATTTAGGAAAAATGGTGATGGATGATTGTTAATTATGAGGGGTGGTGATAATTCTTAGATTTACTTTTTGTGTATAGCCCTTTCATAAGAAGACACAAAAAGTAGGAGTTCAGTGTTATGAAAGGCACTCGCCTTTTTCCGGCGAGGCGAGGCGACTTCAAAAAGGCGTGCCATGGTGACGGAAGGTGTAAGATGACGTGGTGTGGCAATACAATAGGCATTGCCTTTTTTTTTTTTTTTAAGGTCTGACTTAATAAATAAAAGCCAAAATTATGGCTTTTTTTTGGCTATTTTTGCACACTTGACCTTCACAAGACGCTCTTCCTTTTCTCCTCCTATTTTGCGATTGCTGCTCCTTCATGGAGACTTCTTCTTCGCGAATTGCAATCGCGACTGCTGCTCCTCCTCAGGTACGAAATCTTATCACTAGTTCTTCTCTTCTTCTTTTCTAGTTCTTATCTTCTTCTCTTCTACTTATTCTCTTCTTCTTCTCTTCTTCTTCTCTAGTCTCTACTCTGTTTTTTTTTTGGCGGAACTACCCTATTTTATTTTTGGGTGGAACTACTTTGTTTTTCAGTATTTAGAGTTTGAGACTATGCTCGGTTCTGTACTTCTGTGGTAGACTGTAGTGCTTTGCTCACTAGGCTGGAATTTGCCTATATTTTTTTTTAAAAATTTAATCCTTCTATAATTATTTCTTTCCTATGTAATTTAGACTTGTACTAATTAATATAGTATTTATTTGTGTGAATTCAATAGCGTCAGATGCTAACAGAAGAGGGACGTTGCTAATGAATGTTATTGTTTTTGAGATTTTGGATATTTATATATGTAAATAAATATTTTACATTTTTTGTATTAATTGGCGCCTCAATTCAACTTGCCGTCCAAAACACTGATACATTAGTGTTAAGTCTTTTCAGATAATAGGTTAGAGAAAACGTTGTATTGCAAAGACTTTCCATTAAAGCCCCCCAAAGTAGATGTAATCCATGCAGTTCTTGACTCTTCCACTTATGATGTCTTTCCATTTAATTATGCATCTGTTTGTTTTGCATTCCTTGAAATGTCTCCTTTCTTATCATTTTCATTTCTACGGTTGCTACTAAATCATTTGCTGTGTCTTTTGGTCATAATCATGTCTCTAGTTGGACTGTGCAATCTGATCATTTTTTCTGCAGGTAGAAAAGGCTCATAATGCTGATCTTCATTGTGTTGATTGGAATCCTCACGATGTAAATTATATTTTGACCGGGTAATGATTGTAACTGTTTGTCCTATTGAACTTAATAAAGATGTTTAAGTAGGTTGATCCTTGGACAGTGCATTAAGCTTGTTGTAATTTTTATGCGATGTGTATCCTTTTTTTTTCCCACCTTTATGCGAATGTCTGTTTCCATGATTCCACGGATGCTTTTCAGTTTTTGTGGAAGCCTTAAATTGTAGCTATGCCTCCTCTAGGTCGGCAGACAACACCGTCCGCATGTTTGATCGACGAAACCTAACTTCTGGGGGAGTGGGATCGCCTGTACATATCTTTGAGGGCCATACTGCTGCTGTGCTTTGTGTACAGGTTTGAGAGCTACTGACATATGTCCTTTCTGTTGCTGTCCACCCTTCTTTACGTTGGTAAGGATTACCTATTTGCATGAGACCTGCACTGGTGTTTGATAAAAATTCTGTTCCAGTGGTCCCCAGATAAATCATCAGTCTTTGGAAGTTCGGCGGAAGATGGTATCCTGAACATCTGGGATCATGAAAGGGTTAGAGATCGTTATCTTCTTATTTCTTCCTTTTCCTTGTGTTCCATATGCTGCTGAAGTTCTTCTAGTTAACGTTGAAAATCAAGTTGTTGACTCTTTAAAAAATCATTTCATGACTTGCGTAAAATAATGTATTTATATTATATAATGATTTAGAAAAACATCCAATGATTTAGAAAAATATTCTTTTTATGCACAAAACCAGAGAGGTTCTAAATTACTGCTATTTTTTGGTATTATTTAAGCTCCTTTTTTCCCCCTAGTAAGGCATCATTATTTGTTAGACTCCATGGTAGCTATTGACTGACATTGTTAAGGTTATAGTTTATCATTTGGTTCATTCAAGTGGTGACATTGTTTTGATTTAAGGACTTTGTCCCTATCTAACAGTCAAAAGAAATTATACTTCACTGTTAGTAGTTTCAATGAAAATTATTTTCTCCCAGATTGGTAATTGGGAGGACGGTGCTAGTAGGGAAGATCCAACATCTCCTCCAGGCTTATTCTTTCGTCATGCTGGACATAGGTATATGCATTTTCTGTTCAATTATTTTACACAATTATGTATGCATGGTTCCAGTTCTCTTTTGCTTCTATATCCTTGATGTGTTTGGAGATGCTTCTGATTGACTTTTATCAAAGCCCCTATCCTGTGCCCCCAAAAGAAAAGAAAAAAAAAGAGAAAATGATGGGGTAGTGGGGGTTGGGTGGCAAGTCCAATAGAAAGAAAAGAGCGAACTCCACGGCAGTGATAACTTTTTATTGACCTTGCACCAAGATGGTGTCAAATTTTATGGTTGTATATGTAGTATAGATGCAGTGATGCATAAAGCATCTTCGATCAGGCTTCCCTCCATGTACATCCTCTGTAGCCATTGGTATCAATTGCATTCCAGAGCATATTCTCTAGGCCATGTAGATGCTAAAGTCATTGGCACAGTGTAGTGCAGAGTGTTAAGAGGGTGATCACTTATATTTGTGCTCCTTATTTAAAAGAAAACCATGTATATTTATGCCTTTGAAGTTAAGCAGAGAGCATCTACATTCATATGTACTCCATATATGAAGTACTATCTTTGTGGATGAAAATAGGGATAAGGTGGTCGACTTCCACTGGAATGTAGCAGATCCATGGACGATTGTTAGTGTGTCAGATGACGGAGAAAGTACTGGTGGAGGTGGTACATTACAGGTAACATCCAAACTTCTTGTTATGCTGGTTAGTTGCTTTTATCCATCACTCTAGGTCAACTTACAGATAACATTTTATAATTCTCGGTATCTGATTAGAACTAACATTTGAATTCCATATGGCATTTATTAAATTGTAAATGATGATTGGCGCACGATAAATTCAACGAGGCTTTGGCTTAAGCCTGATAGAGTTGAATGACATCCGCTTCTCTGTGAAAAATTGTTATGATTTTTGATCTTCTTTTCGTCTAAATACCCTTCATGAGTTCACCATAGTTAGCAAAAGACCTTCACCTTACCCTATTGTTGATTGTCTCATAATATGTGACAGTGCATTAGCATCTTCAATCGACATTTCTTAAATCTCATTTTCCAATCTTTTGCAGATATGGCGAATGATTGATCTCATTTACAGACCAGAAGATGAGGTTCTGGATGAACTGGACAAGTTCAAGTCTCACCTGCTTACTTGTTCTTAGTGTTTCCATATAGGCGATGTCACTGATGTTCAAGCCATGTTAATGGAGGATCTAAGACCAAGCTAAGAGTTTGCTGAGTCGATCAAATGACTAGCATTTGAGATATTTATGTATTGAATCCCTTGTTTAATCTTACAACTGAATTCAACGATTATGGAAACGCCCCCTTTAAGGCATATAAAGGGGATTTCAGTAGTCGGAAAGAGAGAAATCCATGCATCTTTCTTTTCACAGTCAGTAGTGTGGGATTTCAATGTCTAGAAAAGATTTGAAAACTAATTAGTGTCTTGGAGCTGTAATGAAGGTCTTATCGATCAAATTCTTATCTCTTTTTATTACAACTGCATGTTTTTAAGATATTAGATTTTATGTTCCATAGTACATCTCAAGCTTTTAATTATTCAACAAAAGGTACAACTCTACAGTAAAATGGGTACATATGGTATTCTTTTAGTTCTTCAGAAAAGGTGAGGCAATAAAGAATTGCTTTACTAGTTACACTCTGCAGTCAAGTAATTCATAGCACTAATTGCAATATTACTGTTACATCATAGTATATATATAAAGAAGATCAAATTGACAAAAATATTTCTATTTAAATTTGACTAGTTATTGGCTTAATTACTGTCTCCTAAAGATGATTGATTTACTTGGCCAGCTTAGCAGTGTTAAAATTCAGTGTCTACCTTTCCTTGTTCTGGTTAGCTTTACTATTACCCGTTCTATTGTAATTTGTATTGTTAGCTTAAATATTTTGTTTTGATTGTTATTTAAGTTTTATTGTATCGTATTGTATAGATTCATTTTTAAATGGCAATGAAAAGACTCATTCTATGTGACAATAGATTTGGCATGATCGCATTGTTATATCGACAAAATCATATAATCTATCCAAACATTATATTCCTCGAACAAATACAATGTAACAAAATATGATATATTAGGTAAAAATATGCAACAACCATTTAAACAAAATGTAGAAAGTCAACTGACTTAATTAGAAGTTACAGGAGGTGTCTAAATAGATTTATTTAAATATTTTTTTATAGTAATCCTCTTTCCTCATCCCCATATTTTTTTCTTCTTAAAAAATAAAATCCTTTTTAGAAAAATGTTGAATTATTTGGTAAAACATATAAATATTCAATCCAAATTAGAAAGAGTAAAAAGAGTATCATAAAGAAATACTGCCTGGGAATGCATAAAAGAAAAAGAAGTTCCAAAAATTGTTCAGAGTTCGATTGTTTCGGCGTATTGAGTTGACAAGTGAAGATGGATAGACGAAGATCTTTGTGGCTTGCTGCCATCTTCATTTCGTTGTTATCCTCTGCTCACTCCTTTTATCTCCCTGGTGTTGCTCCTCGCAATTTTCAAACTGTATGTTACTCTTTAGTCACTCAAATCTTCTTCTTTTTTTTCTACAAAAAAAAAGTTAATTTAGTGTTGATAGCCATTTTTTGAATGGTTTAGACCCTTTTGAAGTCTTGGGGTTTTAGTAATTTCAGTAGTCTGAGTTCTTGCCGACTGAGAAGGGTTTGGATCTGTTGATTTTTGACCGACTGGTGAGGTTTTAAGAGAGAGTATGTCATGTTTTAATGTGGGGTTCTGTTTTTTCTCCTTGTTGGGTAATGGGTGTGATTAATGATCTATTTTAGTTGATAGACCAATCCAATTCAGTTAATCGAAGTGCTTTGATGAGTGAATACATTTTGATTGATACCTAATCCGTGTTTTCCAGCTTAGCTGAACTAAACAGAGAAATGAAGTGGGTGTTTAGCTCTGAAATCTCATTTTTTGAGAGAAGAAGAAGCTGTTAGGATCTTATTCTCAAGCAAATGTTGCTTTGGCTGTTGAGCTTGATTGACTCGATGACTGAGTTTTTCTGATGGTTTAAGCATAGAATGTTATGGAAATTGTATCTGAGATTATTAGGTACATTTTGGATTGGTTGCTTGGGATCGAAAAATCAGAAAAAAGTATCTGTTGAAAGATACAATTTTTATATATGTTTGAGCATCTATCTTTCGGATTTCTATTTATCTGTGTTTTCCAGCTCAGATGAACTAAACATAGAAATGTAGTGTGTGTTTATCTCTGAATTCTCATTTTTTGAAAGAGGAAGAAGCTGTGAGGATTTTATTCATAAGCAAATGTTGCTTTGGCTGTTGAACTTGATTGCCTCAAGGACTGAAGATTTTTTGGCGAATTTTTCTGATGGCTTAAGCATAGCATGTTATGGAAATTGTATACAAGATTATTAGGTACATTTTGGATTGGTTGTTTGGGAACGAAGGCAGGCATGAGAGAAAAGCATATTGGCTAGTGATTGTAAGGCCCTAATTCTTGACTGGAGGGGTCATGCGCGCCCCTGCCATTCCTTTCGCAGTTGCATCTCCGTACCTCCAGAACCCCGTAAGTTTCGGAAATCCGTTTGGACTTCCCGAAAGTAGGGGCTATGGCGTCTCTCCGTTTGGAGACTCTGGAGGATTTCCCCCATCCTTTCCCCCCCGTGTCTCTCCTCCAGCATTTCTGTGAGGCGCTCGGCTTGAAAACCCCCCGGAACGCGTGTGTGGAGTTCCCGGTGAATCTCTTGAATCACCGCGGCAGCCTTTTTGTGATTTAGAAAAATCATAAAAGAGTATCTGTTGAAAGATACAATTTTTTTTACGTTTGAGCATCTATCTTTCGGATTTCTATTTACTATTTGATTGTTCCTCCTCGTGAATTTTTTTGGAAACTCTCTGAAGCTGCCTTCCTCGTTTCGTCTTTGGGTTTCAGAGTTGTGAACCTCGTCCTTTCCTGCTGGTTTCTCTGTCATGTTGGTTGTTTCTCACTAGCTTTCTTTTTCAACTTTTTCTAACAGGGTGATCCTCTTAATATCAAAGTGAACAAGCTGTCATCTACAAAAACACAACTTCCCTACGACTACTACTTCTTGAAGTACTGCAGGCCTACCAAGATTTTGAATAGTGCAGAGAATTTAGGGGAGGTTCTGCGAGGTGACCGCATAGAGAATTCAGTGTATAGTGTAAGGAATTTTTTTCTATCTAATCTGATAATTGCTGAACTAAAAAGAAGAAAGTTTTTTTCCCCCTAATATGTGCTTATGAGCTAACTTGCTGGGTGAATCTATCCTTGTGAATTGTTTACAGTTTCAAATGAGACAAGAACAACCATGCAAAGTGATTTGTAAGCAAAAGCTTGATGCTGAATCTGCAAAGAACTTCAAGGAGATGATTGATGACGAATACAGAGTTAATATGTAAGATTAAATTTAGTCTGCTACTCCCCTAAATTTACTTTAATCATCATGAACATGATTCTGACTCACATTTCACTCATCAATTTAAGCGCAGAGGTGATGTGGAAGACAAATTTGGTTTTACTCTTTTCACATGAGAATTTGGTTCAGTCCTACCAGGCATTATTTTTAAATCATGCTTTTATGTCTAAATTCCAGTGGTTGATGTTCATCTGATGATGCAGGATTTTGGATAACCTTCCAGTTGCAGTTCTTAGACAAAGGCGGGATGGAATTAAATCAATTACTTATGAGCATGGTTTCCGTGTTGGATTCAAAGGGAATTATGCTGGGGTTTGTACAGACTTTGAATTGCTATAGGCTGATAGCTTAGTCCTCACAAATTTAGTCTAACTGTTTTTGCATTCACTTTCTGATAGAGCAAAGAGGAGAAATATTTCATCAACAACCACTTGAGCTTCCGAGTCATGTACCACAAGGATCCTGAAACTGATACGGCTCGTATTGTTGGATTTGAAGTGACACCAAACAGGTTTCAGTGCTTTACATCTAGGCCTCGTGTCTTTCTTTTTTCTTTCCTTTTCCTCTCTATGTCCTGGGGCTGGGGAGAGGAATTATGTCTTTGCTCTTCTTTTCTCATGTGATTTTTGTTGATAGCATCAATCATGAGTACAAGGAGTGGGATGAAAAGAACCCTCAGGTGACAACGTGCAATGAGAAAACAAAAGATTTGGTTCCAGGTAGCTCTGTTCCTCAAGAAGTAGATGCAGATAAGGACGTTGTATTCACCTATGATGTTTCTTTCCAGGTATTCTCTAATTGAACTTTTGTGCTTCCTACGTCAGGCTTGAAGCAGTTATTCTTTGGCTGCAGATATCTTAGTTACTATTGTTGTTCTTCCTTAGGAAAGCAATGTAAAATGGGCTTCTCGTTGGGATACATACCTGCTCATGAATGATGATCAGATTCATTGGTTTTCCATCATAAATTCCCTTATGATTGTCCTATTCCTTTCTGGTATGGTTGCGATGATCATGATGAGAACTTTGTACAGAGATATCGCAAACTATAATCAATTGGAAACGCAAGATGAGGCTCAGGAAGAAACAGGATGGAAACTTGTCCATGGGGATGTTTTTCGCGCACCAACTAATTCTGGGTTACTGTGTGTTTATGTTGGAACTGGTGTCCAAATATTTGGTATGACACTTGTGACGATGATTTTTGCTCTTCTGGGTTTCTTATCACCTTCGAATCGTGGTGGGCTTATGACTGCTATGGTTCTACTATGGGTTTTCATGGGCTTGTTAGCTGGCTATTCTTCTGCTCGTTTCTACAAAATGTTCAAAGGAACAGAGTGGAAAAGGATTACTTTGAAAACTGCTTTCATGTTCCCTGGAATACTTTTTGCCATCTTCTTTGTGCTGAATGCTCTTATCTGGGAAGAGCATTCTTCTGGAGCATTGCCATTCGGGACTATGTTGGCTCTAGTGTGCTTGTGGTTTGGGATTTCAGTACCTTTAGTATTTGTTGGTAGCTACCTTGGTTACAAAAAACCAGCCATTGAAGACCCTGTCAAGACGAACAAAATCCCTAGGCAAGTACCAGAGCAAGCATGGTATATGAAACCGGCCTTTTCGGTACTTATTGGGGGCATCCTTCCTTTTGGAGCTGTTTTCATCGAGCTATTCTTCATCTTGACGTCCATATGGCTGAACCAGTTCTACTACATCTTTGGCTTCCTCTTCATTGTTTTCGTTATCTTGATAATCACATGTGCAGAGATAACTGTTGTGCTCTGCTACTTCCAGTTGTGCAGTGAAGACTATAATTGGTGGTGGAGAGCTTATCTGACTGCTGGATCCTCTGCGTTATACTTGTTTCTCTACTCTATTTTCTATTTCTTCACCAAGTTGGAGATCAGCAAGTTGGTTTCAGGCATATTGTACTTTGGTTACATGTTGATCGCGTCATATGCCTTCTTTGTGTTGACAGGAACAATTGGCTTCTATGCTTGCTTCTGGTTTGTTCGGAAGATCTACTCCTCAGTGAAGATCGATTGATCAGAGGAGAGAGCTCATAGTTTATTATTAGTATAGTGGAAAGGGTCTGTAATCTAATGTTCTGCTGATGCTGTGATTAGGAAAAAAGACACTAAACTTCTCACTCCGTAGCACAATGTAGGCTAAAGAGTAAGTTCAGCCTTCTGGTATTAGGTTAGGCTTGGCTTGTAACTTTTCCATTACATTGTTGCTTGCTTGTACTTTTTTAGAAATGCATCTGGTTCATCCTGGTAAAAGAAGTTTTTCTCAAGTTTTATGATCCTTGGTTACTAAGATTTTTCAACAAAACTACATGCTCATCCTAGAAACCACTTAAAGTAGGATCGATTTTGAAAATTAGTAGAATTGTTGCATGACATATCCTTTTCACTCAATTCAACTCTCCTGTTTTTGATTTTGGATAAAAAGCTAGCTCTTATCTAATTAACTTCTACAGGAAAAAAAATGCTCTCTATATCAATGAAGTACATCTGTTAGGTTTACTCAGTTATTGAGTCAATTTATTCCAACAGATGTATTGTTTTGAGTTTGGTAAGTAGCAGCTAAAACTATGGCTTGAAATAGGCAAAAAAATCAAAAAATTGGTAAGATATCAAGTCTGAAACTGTGTTTAGAAGTCACTTCAGAAAGATTATACAATTTAATAAGTCTTGTAGGACCGAACAAGAAGTGTGTTAAGCTTAAACTCCTGAGACAAATTTTAGTTATCCATGTGAAAGATGTGTTCCTGTTAATAGCAGAATTTCACTTCCAATAACAATGTTTATTTCAAACTTGATGGCACTCAACATTAGAACAAACATTACTGTTTTCTGGACCAGGGTTAGCACATACACTTTATATGTTAATTTATCACTCACAATGAGTATGAGAGTATTTTTTTCTCTCATAACTAGGAAAGGAAAAGAAGAAAGATGAGGTATAACTGTCGTTAGCATATATATATATAGATAGATTCTTCAAAGGCCAAAAGTAGTGGATACGACCCAGATATGCAGGGTGCATGGAGAGTACCTAAGAAAGAAGACAATGTTAATGGCGCGGTTATTATTCGGTCCAAAATCAACCCAAGAAGTACAGGCACCTAATAAAAAAATTTCCTGTAGTAGGTATGACTTTGGTATCAACATGTACATACTGCCATTAGTGATATTTTCACCAACTAAAGCTAAAAAATAAATCCTCAGCTGGAGTACACTTTCGTTCTCCCGTTCTTCTGCCTGCAATTCAAAATGATATCTTGTTAGCAGTTCGAAAGGGTGGGGTTGGAGAGCAACAGTGGATTAAGAGAAGGTAAGCACTGACCAAAAAACATCTTTCTTTTCTTGTGCTAATAACTCTTCAAACGAAATATCAGGCAAATCAGCTTCTGTGTTATCGACTAGTTCATTGGATTTTGCTTTCATTTCCATGTCTGCACCAATTTCAAGCATCTTCCAAAAAGGAAGAAACAAAAAAAAAAAAGGATCAATAGATAGTGGCAAAGTACAGACACAAGGAATCAACTTTGCAAGAAGAGATTCTAACACGGCGCAAGGGGAAAAAGTACAAAAATGGAGATCGGAAGTTAACCAACCATAAGAAAAGAATTTTAATGTTGAATTCATGACGTGATAGTGTAGTACGATTTTATACCTTCTTGTAGGCTGGCGAGAGCTTCAGCTGTTGCTGCAGCCAATTATATACAAAAGCATCCTCTTCCAATCGCTTTTGTTCTAATTCTAGCTTGTATATCTTGCAGTCATAAAAAATCAGTAAATATATTTTATTGGGAATGAGTGAAAAATAAATTTCCAACTCAAGAAAACTCGACAGAAGGGAGATGTTCACTACCTGCTGCCGGAGGCGAACAAAGGAAGACCTATCAGCCTTAAAGAGTAAGGCCTTCGTTATTGTGAATCTTCGTTGAATGATCTCAGACCTATTGAGGAAGAACAGATGTAATTACTAAATGCAGAGGATATACACACTGTCTCTACTCTTCTTTTTTTTTTTGGGAGCAGGAATCTGATAAAGAGAGTATAGGAACAGAAGGGCTTAGAATTCCAAAATATAGAATAGGAGTTCATTTTGTTCCTGCACAAGGGAAGAGTACAAATTTGACAGAAAACATATACAATCTGTAGTCATTGAATTAAACCTAATAGAAAACAGAAGGCCTGGAATCTGGATGGAGAAGAAAGGGGTGAGGGTGGCAAAATGAGGTATCTTTGACAAAGATTGATTTGCAGTTCAGGACTGGAAAACACTTGGGAAAAGAAATGTCAAAATCATAAGCAGTCATAACTTTGTAAGTAGCTATATTTTAGCCTCATGGATCTTTCGTAAATCTGGCTCCCGGCATAAAATTTTGTGCTGATGAATATACTGTGACCATAGAATGGAAAAAAAATAATAATATTGTACATACTTGTGCTGTAGCTCATTCCTTGCTTCAACCAAGCAATTAACAAATTGACCAACCTGCATTATAAAACAACAATTTACGAATTTCAAAAATCTACACAATCAAAGCCAATCCAAATATCTAAAACAAAAGAATGAAAATCCTAAGAGAAAATGTCTTGGGAGAATGACACTCACTTAATCAAGGTGGATTATATTCCATTATTTTATCTTTTAATGAAATAAAATATTAACTTCATTTGAATTGACAGAAGTAGGAGAGCAATGGTAAATACCGTTATGTCCTCCATTCATAACTATAGTAAATCCCAAATGGGAACTTCTCTCTGTAGATGTACACATCATATGACAATACCAGGATAGCTATGCTAATAGATTAGTCATGAGTTGTAACTTTAATGCATTACTGTGAAGTTCTAACTTCTCAAGAGTGGCATAGACAGCTTTAGGCAGAATATGCCACGAGAAGGTTGGTATCACAGAACTTCTCTCTGGTTCACTTGGAACAAAAAGGCCATGACTGTCAAATCTAAACTGACCCATTTTTGTCTACCTTGCACTATGGTCGACAGATGTTTGATTCCACTAATCCATCCAATAGAAAGATCAAATGAGTGACCTAAGTTACATCTCAGGAACTTCATCTAATGAATGTTTTCTTAAGCCAGCCTGTTAAGCAATTATCCTACTGTGCATTCGGAAAATCAGATAAGAGAGAAGAAGCATGGATCATCAGTGCCACCCAACAAATATGATCCCATGCAACCAAGAAGCCTTGACTGAAATTTATACTTCCCGATCAGCTAATTAACTACATAATATGTTTCTTCTTCATTGGTCACCTCCAAGCATAATTTTCCTCCATACCTCTCTGCCCTACCTTTGTGGGGTAATATCTGCTTACACCACTCCCTCCCTCGACTCCCCTTGTGAGACTATACTGGGTTTGTCGGTGTTGTGCTGATATGTCTTGGACTCACAACAGATTTTACAAGCTGGTAGTTGATAAAAGTGTGGGCAAAATAATAGTGTTCTTGCTGAGCACTTGCTGCATATCCCTAAATTCCTAATACTCCATTTAGATAAGCAACGAGCTAGCACAAACTTGAAACTGATATCCACAAACTGGAAAGATGTTTCCATTTGCTAACGTGTACAAGGTATAACTCAAAAATCCTGATGCAGAATCATATCTTCAAGGCAGAGAACTTTGAAGAGACCAAGCCTGGTGTTGGCCCTCAGTCTTGAAGGTAGTGAGGAGCATTGTCTTGAAATGCATTCTCAAGGGGCACCTTGAGCTCACTAGCAAGTTGAAGTGTTTTCTACTGTGCTTCAGGCACACCTTCATCCGCACCTTCTCTGAGGATATGCTGATAGACTAATCACACAAGAGAGATGCACCATTACTCATATCTATGAATTTGGCTACCAATAAGCTACCCCCCAGTGAAAAGCTAATACTTCACAAAGTTCCAAGAAGTCAATTTCTTGATCCCTACCTAAGGTGGATACTCATTCAATGCATAGACACCTGAAAAATTGAGGTAATTTTATTAACAATCATTACATCATCTACAATGTTTCTCCTCTTTCCCTTCAAAACACTTGCTGATAATTAATGACCATATTGTCCAGATGATGCATAATGGAATTTCCTCTAACTTTGACTCTGTATCTTATCTATGCTTTGTTCCTGTCAGCTGTTGATTTGTTATTTCAAGTCGTTTGGCATCAACCACTTGACTCTAAAAATTAATCATAAACATTGACCAAATTTTGAATTAATATTTTCCTTCCAATTTATTAATTGACTCAGTACACCTAAATAACTTCTTTCACCTACTACCTCAAATTAATATTTTCCTTCCAACTAATTATGTTAAACGTGTCTTCACTAAAACAAGCTGATTAGCTCCAAAACTGTTACTCTTGAAAAAGACTGGAGTAGCTTCAAAAAACAAACACTAACCTGGATAATTTTTATTTCCTGTCTTATGAACAAGACAAAGAAATCATTTGAAAGGCAAGGGAACCTACTATCCAACTGCTGGCAAACATAGAATTGTGTTACACTTTTACCTAGTACCAACGTATGCCAAGATTTAGCTTTATGAAGTGTTAAAATTAAGCCGAACCGATGGTCAAGCTCATGAAACCTTAAAGGAAGTACTATTCATATTCAAGTTTGAAATGCAGATATCCTTCATCATGAAGGTTGAATATAGAACAAAAACATACCCGCTGAAATCTCACTAAGTGGAGATGGGGGAGGGTAGGTGTACTCAGACTTAAACCGTACCTCTTGGAGGTAGAGAGGTTGTATCCTAGAGACCCTCCCGTCAGAATCTCAGTACAAACATTACACACAGGTAAGTTATGCCAGTGAGGTGTTTCTATGCACCTTAATTTAGTCATACATACAAAGAACAGACTTCCAATTCAACAATAAGCACATCAAACCACAAACTTTGCTTAATTCAGAGTATATGCTATATACAGTTATTAATAATGAAACATACAAAAGAAAGAGAAACAAAACCTGAGCCAAAGTCAATCCATTCGACTCGTGAGACTTAACAAGCTCATCGTAATGTTGCTTAATTTTCCTCTGAGTTGCACTAGAAGACTTGGTAAAAGGGTATAAACACACCAATTCCTCTTTCTCCTTCACAACCCCAGAATCCCTCTTCCCTTCCTCTTCACTATTCGAATCGGGTCTCTTCTTCTTAGCCCGTTTCTTTTTCTTCATCCTCTCTTTATCCTTATCCTGTTCAACCCTTTCCGCATCAAGACCCGATTCAATCTTATTCGGGGCATCATCACCCAATTCATTACCAAACAGTTTCGCCCATTTAGGTGAATTGGAAGGTAAGATCTCGAGAAGAATAGAATGGGTGAAATGGGTCGGTTCAGATTGATGCGTAATCTCTGGTTTTTCATCATTCTTAGATTCCTGTTGTATAGATAAGTCTTGTCGGACTTTAATTAGGTGTTGATGGGTGTCATTAATCTTCTTCTTAGTAAGCTTAGAGTAAAGAGAAAAAATGAGAATGGTGAGAGAACAAAATGAGAAAGTGAAGAAGAAAAGCAATAAAGGGGACAATACTGATTGCTGCTGCTGTTGGTGGTGGTGATGAATGTGGCAATAGGGTGGAGAAAATGGTTCAGAGGTGGAGAAAAATAAGAGAAAATTAGTAGTGGCCGCCATGGGAATGCGTCATTTACAGAAGAGAAAACAGAGACACACAGTAGTTAGCACTTGGAGTTTTTGGATATGTAGAGACTAACCGCAGTTTCTTCTGAATACACTGACTCTATACTTTTTAGTCCATCTATCTATTCTACTATATGTTTTTCGCTTCGATATCGAAGCCCAATTAAATTTAATTTTTGTTATCACTCAAACTTTTGTTTAGGATGATTGTATATGTATCAGAAAAATAAAATGTGTATAATTATTATTATTAAAAGATAGAGTGAAATATAAAAGTAACTATTTAAATAATAGATTAAAGTAAGATAGCGATAAAATCATTCCTCGCATAAAATGAAACTTTTTTTTATTATTTAAAAATATATTTAACAATACAATATAATAAAATTAAGTAATGATCAAAATAAGTAATGTAGTTTTAAACTAACAATATACATTACAATAGATAACAACCATCCAAACATGTTTTTTTTATATGTATCCTTTTTTAATGTGCTTGTATCTCTCCTCGTTAATAAAGAGGTAATTTTAAGTTCAAAAATAATGCTTGAGACAAATATAATTCAATTGCCGATACATGACATTTTGAAGTCATTTCTAGGGTTTGTTTAAATTGATTTATTTTAAATTTTTTAAAGTTAATTTAACTTTTAAACACTTTGAGGTGTTTAAGATAATATAAAGAAATGCTTTTAATCCATTTTGAAGTCATTTCCGGTTTTTTTTTTTTTTCCTTCATCTACTATTTGAAATTTAATGTGCATTGTAGCTCAGCTTACAATAATGTAAAAAAAAATACATTATTAAAAACTTTAATTGACTTCTGGAGTTGTCAGTTTACTCAACATGTTTTTTTAAGCTTTAAAGATAATTAATCTCTAAGAAAAGAGAATAAAATTTAAAGGGAAAAGAAGATAGAATAATAAAGAGCTTCACATAGAAGATTTTCTTTCACAGAAAAAAGCAACATAAAGCATTCTTTGACCTCAATGTATTCAAATTCTTTACCATTTGAAATCACTAAATAAACCACAAAACAAACAAAAAAACTTAGGTGAAGGTAGTAAATGTTGAGTCCCCAGTGTAGATATGTAGAATTCACAAATTTGAAATTTGTTTTCTGAAAAAGGTGAAATCAATGCCTAATCTTATTGATGTGAACATGACATATAAAAAGGAGTAAAAGATTCCTAGGAGTATTTTATTTCTACATCAACTTCTTAGTGAAAACTTAGAAAAGGCCAACTTAACACATAAATGTAACTGGTTACCAACAACAAGAGTTAATTTCCAACAGTTACAATAAAGTTCATGACCAAATATAGAAACCATGTGTGCCTTGGAATTGGAATTGAAAATAAAAAGCTTGCTACAGTTTGTATAAACATGAAGCTACCTTTCATCTATTCTGATCTTCATCTCTGTTTCAGCTGTAGATAGGTAACAACCACCCGCGGCAGCCATGTTCCCCTTCTTCAATAAACAATAAATATCGCAGCCATCACATAAATGGCAATCGAAATAAAACTTACAGTGTTGAGCTTCAAAATGTCCATAATCATCATATGGCCATTATACACAAGGATTGATATATCTAACTCATCATGAAAGGCAATAATACAAAGCAATTCGCTTGATATACTAAATGGCTTCTATAGCAGTATTGTATTTCTTCATAGAGATGGAAATTGAAACAATTAGAAATTCACAAAAGTAAAACTTTCTGTTACCTATCCAGATCAAGGATAGGATCAATATACACAAGCATTTACAAAAGAATGTCACAATGAATTGAGGTAAAGTGATTCAGAGGACCAAACATCCCTGTATATGTTTCTAAGAAGTATCTATGCACCAATCGCGGACAAAAGTAACTTTTATAATGAACCGCCCTAACACCACCATACCAAGTGATGAGAAAGCCACCAGACCAATAGTTAAATTGATACTAGCTTGGATGTATCTCTTTTTATAAGCAACTGATTGAAACAACCATTCTTTACATCTAAAGTTAAGCTCAATGATCTCTCTGGAGAATACAATCCAAGCACATTGATGGAGCAAAACTAAGCTCAAATGATTGTACATTAATTAACCTGTAACTATGCACTAAAGTTGATTTGAAAAACCAGATACAGATTTAACCAAGTGCAGGAGAATTAGAACTTGCACCAATGAGGCTGACTACCAAAACACTTTCTTATGGGGTGGAAAAGACTACAACACAACCATCTCGTGAAATAATCCTCGAGATGGCATAGGTAACTTGACACGATAATAGGTTAGATCATGGCAGCACCAAATGATAACAAAAGGAAACAGGAGTACACAATAAAACATTGATTATTGATCTGTTCTCATGTTTTCTTTTTTTGGTCCATGATTGTATTATGCATGATTCAATTAAACAAATCTTGAATAGGGTTGTTACATCACAGTGAATCAAGTCTACAGTGCCAAATATTTCATAATCCCTGTAACAGTAGCCTTTGAAATTTACACATACTGAAGGTACTAAGATCAGCTTATTCTCTTAATGCCAGTCCATTCTATGTTGTATAGTATCAATGCTGTTACATGATGCTCCCAAGATTGCATTCATTATCGTGTGAAGTTTCGTTAGTCATCTTGAACAACTATTGCATAAGGTGTTTGTGTTAGTTGACCTTCTCCATTCCATAAAACAATTAACCAAACGAATAGAGGAATTGAAGAGTTAATTAACTTCCAAGTAATTTTTTTGGAGAAAACTCAACAAAGAAGCAATAATGTACACTCCGTATTCGTATTACCAATTAACCTTCATGCATCACAGATATTAGTCTACTTACATCAACTGTTCTCCTAATAATCACAGTCTAGCTAGCTAACTAACTAACTAACTAACGTAATCGTCTCCGTACTACCATAACAAAACAATGGTCAGTATTACCATTATAAAATGTACCTATCATCAAATTCGACATAATTTGATTCAACGTCAAATGGTGAAGATCATCCTCATAAGCTGCACCTGCCTCTGCTTGCCCCGCCAACACAGCAATGTAAGTGAAAAAAGCAACTGATGCACAAGTATTAGGCCCAAATCCAAATTCCCCATAACAAATATTAACAGAAAGCATAAATAACACATTCAATACCCGAAAATTTCTAGGTCTACCACAGTGATGCATCATTGGAAGGTAAAATGCAGATGCTACCATCATACAAGCAGTCACATTTATGTCATCAAATAATTTGTGGCTAAACAGTGGCGCTACGAATAGCGCTACTAATGGCGCTAGGATATCAGAATGACGACGTGTTCGTCTAGGATTTTCAAGGTAGAAGAAATGATAAAGACGAGAGATAAAAGGGCAGTAGCGGTGGATAAGTACTGAAAAAAGATCAGCTAACAGAATGGAAGCGGAAGTAGAGATAAGCCATGTTAAGTAGCCATCAACAGTGGCGATTACTATAATGAAGAAAAATAGGGCAAGTTTAGCTAAAAATTTGATTTGCTGAATGTTCATTTCTTATTTTAGCTAAAACTATCAATTTCCGATCACAGTTCCATTTTCTTCAACAACAACACCATTTCTCCGGTGACCCATCGATCTCCACAGTTCCGATTTGGAGAAGATGAAGAGCAAAGAGGTGACTAACAAGGATTCTGTGGGTACTCATTGGTTTTGTGGAAGGGAGAGAGTATTTTGGACTTGCCGACTACACGTGACATCTGCTATTTATTGGTGTTGTCGCGAGAGTATCGTGGTGTAATGGTAAGTACTCATTTATAAATTAAAGTTATTTTTAATCTATCGATTAAATATAACAGAAAAGAGTCAAAAATAACCTTGAACTATAAAAAATAGTTTAAATATATCTTTGAAGTATGTTTCGGCTCAAATATATCCTTACCGTCAAACTATAGGGTCAGAAATACCCTTCTCATTAACAGAATCGGTTAAACGCCACTTAGATGCCATGTGGATGTCACATGGCATGCCACATAAGTCAATAGAGTTTCACTCATGCCACGTATACTAATAAATTTATTCCTAATTTCCCCCAATTTTCTCCATTTTCGTAGAATTTAGAAACGATTTCGTTGAACAACATAAACCTCTTTTCCTCATTTCTCCATTTTCTTAGAATGATTTCACAAAATACATAAGTTTTAAGGAAAAAGGGTTTTATGTTCTTCAGTGAAATCGTTTCTAAATTCTAAGGAAAATAGAGAAAATTGGGGGAAATTAGGGGTAAGTTTATTTTCTACATGGCATGAGTGGAACTCTATTAGCTTATGTGGTATCCACATGGCATCTAAGTTGCGTTTAACATATCCTGCTAATGAGAATGGTATTTTTGACCCTATAGTTTGAGGGGAAGGGTATATATGAGAAGAAATATAGTACAAGGATATATTTGAGCTATTTCGAATAATTTAAGGGTATTTTTGACTCTTTTCTGTAAATTTAATGAAATTTAGACTTGTGTATTAACACCGAGTGAAAATTTTTAAAAGAATCTGTTAAAAGCTACTCTCCTAATTTACATTTGTTTATCTAGTGTACTAAAAATATACTTTCTCCGTTTAATTTGATGATTTATTTTAATTTAGTATGAAATTTAAGAAAGTAAAATAAAAATTTAAGGAAATGTATGGTTTAAAATTCAAAATATGTTAAATATGCTTTTATTCCGTGGTATCAAACATGTTACATGAAAAATTGAAGAGAATTAAAAGTTGCGGAAACAAAATGAAAAAGTTACTTTTAAAACAAATTAAAAAGAAAAATAGATCAAATAAATTGAAATAGGAGAAATATATCCTCAATGTTAAGTACTCAATTTTCAAATTATTTTCCTAAGAACTAAAATTAATTATCAATTAATATCTATTTACGGCATGTAAAAGTGAATGAAATAAGTATTTTGACTTAGAAATATCTAAAATAAATTAATTTAAATAGGAACTAAAACTCAGCTATTTCTACTTTTGGTGAGCAAATTTTGCATTTTTATTTTACTGAAGAACAAGATTTAAAAAACATCTGTTGAAGAGAATTTGATGTTATTTCACATCAATAGTAGTAAGCATTTTGGCAGGTACAAAGCAATGAAAGATTGCTATTTTTACTATAAGATAAAGAGTATTAAAATGCTGAAATCACAAGACTTGCAAATTCCAACAGTAACAATATCTACACATGGACTAATCAAGAATCAGTCTGTGCTTTCTTTGTTATAATAATAGTGGAATCTAGGCCCAGCTTGTGCAAACATCGATCGATCAGTACCTGCTACCTTCCACTAGCACAATCTCGATGCGCACTTGAACCAATGTCTGTACTGTTTTACATTTGCAAACCAATAATACCAACTTGACAGTAACCAACATATATGTACAGAATCTTGGGCCATTGCAATTCATATGTGCCTCAAATGGAAAGGTGTGTTGCATATCTGTACAACTTCACCTCCATCAAAGCCAACTTTTTGATATGTTCAGACAACTAACTGAAACCACTTTATTTGTTTATCCTCAGTGTCATCAACTGCAAACAACCTCAACTGAGAGTTTCTTCATAACATGTGGACATGGATCACCTCCAAAGATCTCTGGTGTTACAGGTACTGAGCACGAGTTTTGCCCGATGCAATACTGGAAAAAAGAGTTGTTCAATCAGGTCTGTACAGAAGATAGATACTTCAAGAATGACAAGAAACAGGTTTATGTAACAAAGAGGAAAGAGTTGTAGATACCCTTTCAAAAGCATCATATGAGTGGAAGGCGTGGCAGCTTCCTTCACGGAAGCTTCCGCAGACCCCTTGTGGTGTTCCAAAGCTTGCAAATTTGATTGAAGTAATCTTCTGACCAGAAGCACACGAGAGGTGAGCTTTAGGTCTCAGTGGTTTGTCAACTTTACCAGATGCTTGCATTTGCCAGTTCACCAACTGTGGTTGCCATTCGTTTATATCTGCACAAACACTTGCAACTTCTCTTTTTACCAAAGAGATTCCATGAGGCTCGCCTCCCCATTCCTCAAATAGAACTAACAAATTTCCAGTAGGATACAGCCAAGAACGGGGAACATGATACCTGAATTATATAATTCCCAGTTAAGTTAAGTTAGAGCTTCTTGTTATATCGAAGGAAAATGCACAAGGTTTATCATTACTTACCATCGTTGTGAAGCCTCTCCACAGTTACTTAGGCATTTTTTCTCATTAAACCAGCCTGCATAGTTACAGGCACCGCAGTTACCAGATGCTTTATATCCAGGCCAATAGCGTCCGAGGCTTTGACCATTTATCCACACTTGTCCTTTGCCCATGGTATTCAAGTCTAAAGCCAAAGGATCATTTCCAGCTGGAGCATTGAAAGTGCTCTGTATAGATAACACAAAATTCAAATAGAAATTTAGTATTGTAGCTTAAAGAAGATTTAAGTATTACATCTTGCAGAGGAATGACTAAATGCCAAAATATACAACTAAGTTGGTACAGAAGAAAGCTTAAGTATGAGGTATGCACCTTGTACCATGTGAGTGGCTGTCTCTGAGCCACTAAAGAACCCTCGACCCACTCAACTGACGAGCTACCACTGAGTGAATGGAGGCTCAAGGCTTCTCCTTTTAGACCAACCTGATATAAGAAGTGGAAGTTTATATAACCATGCTATGGAGCATCCGGCTTCTTGTTTTGCAACATTGTATACAAACTAACCTTGTAAGACCATTTCTGCCATGTTAAATCTCTTTTCCCCTCGTCAAGACCAGTTAGTGAGACTGGCCCAAGAACACCAGCATTCCATGTCTCAAAATGTGGGCCGATATTCTACAGTTGAGCATATGAGGTAGGAGGTCAAGTAAGCACATAGTGACTTAATATGCATGTATAATAAAGTAAGAGGGCAACAGTGAGAGGGAACACACCGGAAGGCCAACAGCAATGCTCAGCAGAGAAATCTTGTTAACACCTGCTCTCAGATTTACGGCTTTACTGAAAGTTAGTTTCGGTTTTTCTAAACTTCCATATGCAGTTCCTGCATGAAATTTGAACAAAGAGATGTAAATACAAAAACTGCCACAATGTTACAGGGTGATGGGGCCTTTTGTTTATTTGTTATTACACAAACTGTATATTTATTGTATTTACTTGATGAGACCAAATAGGCCTCAGCTTTTATTAAGAAACTTAACAGCAAACACATTAACTGAAAATGGCCCACCACTTTTTCCTTTTAACATATAAGCAGTAGTATAGCGCGCACAAGTAATGATTCAAATTGTTAAATCACGTCAAATACAATTAATTATGCCACATACCTGCTAATTGACCATTCACAAAAACATGCAATGCATGGCCAGCTGACATGATCGTAAGCCAAGGCCATTTTCCGCCTCTCAAAAACTTTTCTCTTGAATCAATCTTGACACTGCGGACAGAAAAACAATCATAAACATGTGGCTGATCCAACGTAGTTCAAGCATGTGTTGCTTTTAATTCAATATGTGGAGAGGAGTCGAACGCTACACAGGCACTTACTCTGTTGAATACCACAAATAATCAGACACATCTCTTGTTGTATTTATCTGTTCCAATAGCCCAACAACTGTAAAACTACTGTCTTCATAAGATGATGTCTCTTCATTGAATGACTGCCAGGGCAATCCTCTGCTGACTGGAGTCATCTTCATCTGAGCGCTTTGAGCACCGATCTTCACATTGAATCAATAACATTATCAGTTAGTTAGATGGAAATCTCCAGATCGTGAATGATTCTCTAAGCGGCAGAACTATTTCAGGGAGAAAGTACATCCTTTCTTCTTACCCGTGCTGTATTAAATACAGTGTTCTTGCAGTCGGGAAGAATGCTGATCGACCATGGTGGCAAGTTGTAATGCCTGTTTGCAAATGACACAGTTGCAAAAGAGTGTTGGTCGTAGTTAGCAAGGAATGCAGCACAAGAGCCAGCCTTCGACCTAAAAACATGGGCCTGTATAAGAAACAATGAAACTCCAGTTACTCTCATCGCAAACGTTGTAATAGTGACCTGTTCAAGAAGCAGTCAATTAAATCTCACCTCCTGCTGGTGTCCAAGTGCTGTCACTGCTGGATCTCCAGAGACTAAAGCTGGTTCACAAAGCTTTATTGCTCTATGCAGATCTTTCAGGTGACCCCATTTTGGTTGTCGCAATAATCCTAAAGACCAAATGGAAAATGTTAAATTGGGCTAAACAATACATTTCTTAAGATGCAGATGATCTCTTCTGAATTTTCTTCCTAGTTCTAAATCATGGACTTGATACTCAATAAATTTCATCCATAAGAAGTTAGAATTAACAGCTAATTGACTAACTGAAGAAACTCAATTGAAACAAGATTACAAAGAAAAGGTGCATACCATATTCATCAAGTGGTGCATCATAGTCATAACTAGTAGCAATAAATGGACCACCAGCAGTCCGTCCAAAGTTTGTTCCTCCATGATACTGCAGAAGAAAGGGAAAAGAAAGTCATAAACAACATAATTTTCTTGGCATCAGAAGAAACACCAAAACTCATGAATATCAGAAATGATAAACATACCATGTAATAATTGATGAAGGAACCTCCCTTCTGTATAAATTTTGCAACAGAAAATGCCAAGTCCTCAGCAGGACGGTAAGGAACTGGATTTCCAAAACCAGTAAACCTGCCGGAAAAAAATGACGACAAAAAGTTGTCCTCACATGAACTCTGGCAACATAAAAGAAGAAATTTTATTTATTTACTGCATTGAAAAGATTTATGTACTTACCATGCAGTCCAGGCTTCAGTCCATATCTTAGGTTTATAAGCCTTGTTTGGAGAAAAGTAGTCACAGTAGAAGCCATTGCAAGCATTTATCTGGACAGGGAAAAAAGGGGTAAGAAACTGAAGGAAAAGGATAAGGTAAAAAAAAGAAATTATCACCTAGATATTTTAATTAACAATATTGACAAAGTAGAGAATTCAGATACAAGAATCTCAATGTACTGAGCAAGATTACACATATTAAGACTACTATGGTGCTGACTCCAAAGAGTGAATACTCCCACCTATAACTTTTCACATGACATGTTTAAGACCATAAGATTGAAAAGTCTTTAGTTTTTAAACTTCGTGAAACAGAAAGATTAATACATTATTTTGCATAAGCCTACAAGGGGAAATATGGCAGAGGTACATTCAAGAAATAATGACCATTGAATGCTTGATGACGAGAAAAGGAATACAGAAAGTAGTTGGAAACAAAAGCAACCCATGTGCAGAGTAAGTCTTGCAATTCTGGACCATCAAGGGGACAACCATTGGCACTTAAGAACCACTAGGAATAGGAAACATAGAATGAAAGAATATCAACAAATATAACAACATCAACGACCCCTCAATCCCAAGCAAGTTGGGGTCTACTCAATGAACTCTCAGCAGAACATTTTGCTCCATTTAAACTCATTCCAGACCAATATTATACAAAATAAAAAAAAAAAGAGATATAACAATGATAAGAGAAAATACTGGATTGTACCAGGAGCAACACTTACAATAGGATCAGGGGCATCGTCTTGCTTGCACATAATCCATGGGACACCAGTGTCAAGACCCACAGCCATTTTGGCGGCCCACTGTGCGTAAGATTTACCGGGTGCTCCCAGTTCCCATTCCATGGGTCCATATTCATTCTCAATCTGTCAAATGTTCCAAAAAAACATAAAATCATCAGCTACCCTTATGTTATTGAAAAATCATAACCTCTGTGCAACAAACAATAAATGCAGTAAGATTACTGAAATGAGCACTTCTGAACAACCTGAGATAAAATTATTGGCCCCCCTTGAGTTTCATACAAACGTTCCGCTTTCATCATATTGATAATCTTGGTAGTAAATTTTTGCATTGCAGCCTAAGGTACAATATTTTGACATGAAAGGGTATACAGAAAACAAAATTAGAAAACCAAACACATCAAAGATAGAAACTTTTTGAGGAAACATCAAAAAGATAATAAATTTTCATATTGTCTAACCTTGAAAGGTCCATTATCTGTTCTGAAACTGATACCTGGAACAAATTTCAGCCAAACAGGAAAACCCCTGAAATCAAAACAGATAAAGTAAGCAAAACAATCCATTATCATTCCTTTTGCATATAAAACAGTAATTTAGATGAATACCCAAAATTCCATTCAGCACAAGCATAAGGTCCAACTCTAAGATGGACATAAAGTCCTGCTTGGTGCACCAGCTTAATAAACTTCACTAAATCATATCTCCCTTCAAAATAATACTGAGAAAAAAAAAATCAATATCAAGAACTGATGAAAAATACCAAAAAAAAAAAAAGTCTAATTTAACTCACTTTCCCTTGTTGAGGCTCATGTCCATTCCAGAAAACATAAGTCTGAATCACATCCACACCTCCTTCTTTAGCCTTTTGAATAATACCTGGCCACATCTGCATAACCCCAAAATTAAAAAAAAAAATAAAAAGAATAAAATCAAGAAACCATTTTGCAACAAAAAGACTCAACTTTTAACATTTATTAACACACCCATTCATGCAAAAACAGAAAAAAAAGTAATCTTTTCAACAAAACATGGAACATAAATAACTAAACTTTTGAACTACATTTCACATAACTATACCTCAGGAGTGCTTCTTGGATAATGAACAGAACCAGAAATAAGTATTCTTCTTTGTCCATTTACAATAATAGCCCTATGGTCATATGAAACAGAAGCTGTTCCAGAAAAAACCCATGAACCCAACAACACCAACAACACATTCAACATTAGTATAAGCTTACAACCCATGTTGTAAAATTATCTCTTTTTTTATCAAGATTGTGCCTTTTTAAGGCAAAATGAAAACTTTTTCCCCCCCCTTAAACTTTACTTTTTCTTCTTTTTCAAAATGCAAAAAAAATAATGAACTTTAGCTAATAGTAAATGAGAGTGAGTAATAAGTGTGAATAAATGTAGAATTGGGAGTTGCAAAATATTGCTACTTTGCAGCTGCTTTTAAATACACAAGAAAATGGATTGTTTGAAAATGAATGTGGGGTCCATTCTTGAACTTTGGACCCACAAAATGGGACCCATATACTCGGAGCATCATCCAAACAAATTAATTTTTCAGTTTTTTTCAAAAAAAAAATTAATTAATTAGAGAATTAAAGGCCTGTTTGGCTGTTGTTCGAAAAGTTAATTTTTTTATTTTAAGTCTGATGTACAAAGATTCGGTTCCTGTTTTTCGGTAATAAGCGTTATGTTTGTTTCTGGTTTGGTGAATTATCAAAACAACAAATAGCGCGTGAAGTGTATTCGCGAGGTAATTGGTAAGTGTATTTCACGTTCTTGAATAGAGCGTGGAGAGGAATCTGTCTTGGTAATTACGTCTTTAATTGTGATTAGATTTTCTAATTAATCACTTTTTGACTCTCTTTCTTTTGTCTGTGCAGCCTCACGGATTAGGTTTACCCTACTCCTATTTATCGATTGTTTGAATTTTTTAAAAATATTGTGATACTAGTGTAAGATTTGTATTATTTTTCTAAAATTGAAGCAATTATAATTTTTTCGTTTATTATTATTTGTCAAGGTTTTTATTTTTAAAGTTAAATTATAAAAACTTTGATTAATATTTTAAGATTTTCGTTTATTATTATTTGTCAAGGTTTTTATTTTTAAAGTTAAATTATAAAAACTTTGATTAATATTTTAAGATATATTTTTTCATCGTATTAATATGTAAAAAATTATAGTACTTTTCGTATAGTTTTTGAATATTTAATTTTTTTTTAATTTAAATATCTAATTAATATAATCTAATTTAACTTTAAAAATTAGTCAAATTGATTTTCAAAAAACGCAACATGACAAATAAAAGTAAACGAAGGAAGTAATAATTTAGTCTCAATCATGGCAAAGTGAGTTTCACAAAATTTAATAGTTTTGATTCAAAATGATGTTTTTAATTTAAAAGTATTTAATATTTTCTGTAGCTCATATTAAACAAATTATTGGGGTATTTATTTTGACCTAGGAAGGATCTCACAATTTACTTAATATAAACTAAAAGGAATATATATAAATAATTTATTAAAAACTTAAACATCATACTTTTATCATACTTTTAAGCAGTTATGTCTGTAATGTAAATGGTGCTAATATATGGTAAAGCATTTAATAGCCTTTAAGACTCCCATGAATATATGGTCCATGTTTTAAGCTAAATTATATAGCATGAATTTGTTGTGATATAAAGTGTGAAAAAAGAATTCCACTATATAAAGTACAGTCCTATTAATTTTAATTTATATCCCATATCTCTAAATGCATTTATTATACTCATTAGATTTTATTTTATATGTCAGTTATTTCTATAAATAGTTGAATCACAATACTGGTTATTTTATAAAAATTATACATAAATTATCATACTTTGTTTATTATGTCCTGAATAGAATAGTTAATTAATCTTGTCATTCATTAATAAAATTGACTTAAAAAAACATTAAACAAGGATAGAGAAGTAGAGTTATATTATTTCTTAATGCAAGTACTCCCTCCGTCCGGTATTGTTTGTCATGGTTTCTATTTTTAGAGTTAAACTATAAAAATTTTGACTGACATTTTAAGATGCATTTTTTCTCATATTAATATGCAAAAAATTGTAACTTATAGTACTTTTCATATAGTTTTAGAATATCTAATTTTTTTGTTTAAAATATCGAATTAATGTAGTCTAATTTATCTTTGAAAATTAGTCAAATTGACTTTTGATAAGCGCAACATGACAAACATTTTCGGACGAAGAGAGTATAAGGTTAAAAGGTGACATACAAAATGAGACGAAAGGGGTAATACGGTAGACTTGTTACCTCATCAAAACTCCTATATTCCAACTTCAAATTTATGGAAACTATTACTAAGATTCAAAATATGAAAAATAGAACACATGAAGAAGCTAAAGAGAATTCAACATCTACGATATATTATAATAATAATTAAAAAAAATCATACATAAACAACATAATATTTCATTGAAAGATCATCTCTTTTGCTTTACCTAGCTCGACATGTATGCATAAACCACGTATAAATAAATATCTGACGATGTAGATTAACTTGAAATTGTCGTAAAAACTTGTAAAGTTAGTATCGATCGATTGAATTGTGCATGTTGAATGTTAGCGTGTGAAGGTAATCAAAAGGAAAATGCGAAATCTTTCACTTTCAGTAATCAAAAAAGAAATAATTATTTTTTAGTTTACTTGCCGGGAAGAGAAAGGAAAAGAAAAATAAAAATAAGTATTTAAAGGAAAATAAAACAAAAATTAGTTTTCTTTTCTGTTTTTTCTGTTAAAAAAGTCTATTTATTTTCCTATAAACAAAGCAATAGGTTGCATGCACTTCTCCACTACTCACCTCCATGCATCATTGCACACACCAAACACCATTCAATTTTTTCCCTTTAAATATACCTTTTATTGTTTTTAAACTTTCCCTTCTTTTGAAAAAATAATCTCTATCTCTATATTATCAGTGGCAGAGCTAAAATTTTCATACAAAATAGTTTAAGGAGATCCAACATCTATCACGTATACATAAAAGTAATTTCAATCACATATAAATAATATAATTTTTGTTAAAGAAGATTTGGACGATTCTGCCCTTGTAGTACTATTAAGGACCCGTTTGGTCGTGAATTTCACAAGTAATATTTGGGGGAAATTTTGGTAAATAGTGTTTGTCTAGAGAATTTGTTATTATTTGGCAAATATCTCAAATTTTCAAATACTAGTTTTTTGTAGTATTTGGGTCAAATCTCATTATTTAGGATCTTTTAAAGATTGAGATTTTACACCAAACTTTTATCATTTACAAAAACATTCTCTATAGTAGTTGTTTGTGTTGTATTACATAATTTTTTACGTGAACATCAAAGTAGTGATGAAATATTCAGTGAATATGAAAGTGATGATATTGTTGTTGATGAAAATAATGAACAATCCGCTCAAGGTAACAAAGTCACTTGCGTTGTCTACTTCACAATGTGCAAAGTGACGTTTGTTGCACTCACTCCAAACTGTCACATTGTTCTACTGTCATGGACATTACTTGTTATTCGTTGCAACGAACATCTAATTGACTTATAATGCAAACTTATGACTAATTTTAATATTTTTTAACACTAATTATGAGTATAAATCATTTTTTTTAAAGAAAATGAAATATTTATCACAAACACTATAATCAAACATATGATGAAATTTTACTTAAATTTTCATCCAAATAATATTTATTAAAAATATTTAAAAATCTATTGTCTGCTAGGTAAGTATAGTGAAAGCTTAAGTTGACAAAATCATGTGAAAATAACAGTTCTTTTTTTTTTTGTCAAGGAAAATAACAGTTTCTTTAATTATCTTACGATTTAAAACACCCTTGATAAACCAATAAGGCGACAATCTTTTTTTCCTTTCCCTGTTACTTAATCTGATGCGTTTAAATCAATAAATATATTACGTATGTGATCTTTTTATGTACATTTTTTTTGCGATTTTAGTTAGATAAAAATTAAATAGAAATTTAAATATCGTCAAATCAATAAATATACTACGTGTGTGATTTTTATGTACATTTTTATCATCTTATCGTGATGTTAGTAAAATAAAAACAAAGAAAAACTCATGTGTATATCATCAAATCAATAAATATATTACGTGTGTAATTCTCTTGTGTACATTCTTACCTATCTTATCATGATTTTCGTAAAATACAAATTAAAAAAAAAAAAACTTATGTATCATCATTTAGAAAAATATATTAATTATTAGTGTAATTCTTTAATGACATTCTTATCATCTTATCGTCATCATTTTTTAGTAAAATAGGAATAAAAGTAAAACTTAATGATCATAATTAAAAAGATTTTAATATTTTATACCGTTGGAAATAAAAGTTCACATATAAGGGATTTTAATACTTATTTAATATTGATTTATTTGCATGTTGCTTCACGTTGAAAACACTCATTATCTTTTTTATTTAAAAAATTGTTATATAAACCACGACACATAAAAAGGAATTATAAAACATAAATAATTTATGCAAATAATCAATATTATCTATAGAAAATCTTTCTTAATTATTCAATATTGACTTTGAATATTAATATCATGAAAGCCAACCAATATCCTTCATGCAACGAACCTTCTTTCACTAATAAAATGGTATAAATAATCGAAATAGGGAATCAAGAATAATGAAATTGATTATGTTAATCAAATAATGCTTGAAAATGCCCAAATAATGGAAAATAATAGGAGTAATTATTATTCAGTTTAGATGGATCGTGCAAAGTTAACAACCTAGTGTTATTATGATACTAATCAGCAATAGCAGAGTCAAAATTTTCATTAAAAAATTTCAAAATATAAAAAGATCGAAAGAGATTCAATATCCATTATATATATATATAAATAAAATAATTTTTCATCGAACAAATAATTCTCTGAATATAAATCCTCGTCCGTACTAATTAGAGTAATCCAATGAATTATTTTTTTTAGTGATGATATCTCACTATAATGCACGTAGAGGATGTGAATTATTTAATTGAAAAAATAATGCTGCAAATTTAATATTCTAAAATTTAGTTAATTGATTGGATCGTGCGATTTTTTAAATTATGTTGTTCAATTATTCAACATATTTTGTCAACATTTTGGTATATTTCTTTATTTCAATTTATCCCTTGCAAACAGTGTGATGTGAACGAAGCATTAAGAGTCAACTTATTAGTTGATCTGATAACTGTATATATTTAAAATAATTAATTTTATTTTAATGAACGTGACACCACTCTTCCCATACCACTAATAAAATTATCATAATTCCAACTCCAAAAAATAATATATTGAGATTTTTGGAATAATTATAATATATCGTAATGCTATCTTCCAAATCATCAAGTTCTTTCTTTCATTGGTTCACATTTAATCAGAGATCTCGAGTTTGAGTCTTCATAATATAAAATTATTTTTATAAAAGAATGAATTATCCTCAATACGAGACGTCCCATTTAAAATCTAAATTTATTTTATTTTGAAGTTACAATTAGAGTGCCAAAAGTAAGCATAATTAGGTATTGAATAACTAATGAAAAGAAAATAAACGTAATATCGAAGTAATTGTAATGTGGAGGACAAGCTGGTGAGTTGGATTTGCTCCTAACTAGGCCCATCTACTTTAATGTTTGATATGAAATTAGGATTTAATCATCATAATCATAAACTAATCTACTCAATCTATCAATCCTTCTGTTTCATTTTACGCGTTTTAGTTTGATAAGACTCAAAATTTAAAAAATATAAAAAAGAATAATTAAATGTTATGTCATTAAAATTAAGATATACGATATAACATATTAAGAATATTTTTTTAATTTTGTAAGTAAAAGAGTGTTAATCTTAACTTGATCAAATCTGACAAGATAAATCCAAAGTAATCCGATCCAAATGATGCCTCCTTGCCACAAGTGACCACAAACACCCGATTCTCTAATTGGATCTAGTATATTCAAAAAAAGGGTCCAGCTCGACTCGACCTCTAAGATACATATTTCTAGGACCATAAGTTTTTAGCTTAATTTTTTTACTATAAGAGGAGGCATTTAACACTTCGACTTTTTATTGGTACATAGATTTCAAGTAGATAAATGACCATACGATATAAAAAAAAAATAAAAATAAGTCTATTGCGTGACTATTGTAATTCAATTATCAGTTTATTCAAGGCACTCATGCCAAACATTATTTATATTTCAATTTCATTATATACATGATCATAGAAATAAAATAAAAAACTCTAGACTTTCATTTTAATCACTAGAGAATAAATATTGGAAACTTAAAGTGCAATGGTTAATAATGATAGAGTAATAATTATTGCTTTACTCTTTCCTTCAACAAATTTAATAAGATGGACATGACTTATGATTGGATCAATTGGAGACAATGGGTGGTTACTTTTAGGTATGTAATAGTATATAAAAGTGATATGAACTCTCGGGATGAGAACTGTTTATATCGTATAACAAAATAACTTATCATCTTATCCATCAATAAAATATAAAATTTAATATGTATCAAGTAAAATCTAATTTGAATCGATTCTCATAATATTAAGTTTTAACTCAATTCTACTAATGACTCCACATCGACCCCAAATTGACAAAGATGAAAGGAAGTTGTTAATTTAGAAAATAGCTTGAAACAACTGGAATATTTGTACTAACATTAGTTGCTAAACAATTATGAAGTTGTTGCACATGCTTTTTCACATCAACAATTCAATCTTGTTAAATCCCCACCTCCCAACTCCCAACTAGGCCAAAAAAAAGAAGCAAATTTATATTTATATATATATATATATATATATATATATATCTTAATTAAAAAAATATTTATGATAACTTACCGATATTTTTAGATTACGATTTAATAATTATCTTTAACAAACTGAAAATCTCATTAGGAAATATTATATAACAATAAGATATTTTGTAATTTAATACTTTACCAGACTCAAAAGTCTATATTTACATAATTCTAGAAAATCTACTTAAAAGGAATATATTTGTGTAAATTGGTCTAATAGCTTAATTCATCTTAATTAATCTCATAAAAGAAATAGCAATACACTATCTTTACGGTGGGCCTGCAATTATGTGATAAATGTATAAAAGTCAAAGCCAAAATTATAAAGTAAAGAATCTAATCTACAACACTTTTTCCTTTAATGTTGTTGCGTTGCCTTTGAAAATATACTATATTTTTATATAATACAAGTAAGTTTTACGTAAGTGGTTGAATATCATCGTCATTCATTAATAGATTGACGATTCAAATCATGTGAAATTATTTGGTTTATTTATTATGGAAAGGTAAGAAACATAAGAAAGAAAATTCTAATTTTTTTTCTTTTTATTTTTAGTAGACGAACTTTAAAAGAACAAAAATATAAATCCTATATAAAATGAATTTTTTAACTCCGCTATAAAAAGAATCATTATCATTACAATGACATACTATTAGTTGTACTTTCTTCGTATTATACGATGTGATATAATTTTATTAAATATAATATAATAATATTAAGAAATTATGATCTAAAATAATTCAGATAGTTATTTGATTGTAAGTTGTTTTATCAAAAATTAAAATAAAAAAATATTTATTCTAAAATTTTATTTTTACTTTTCTATCCCTCCCCACTAACACACAACACAAGATACCAACAGATAAAAACAAAATAAATGAAGAAAATATGAAATTTATTGAAGATTTTTGTTGTGTTCTTGAATGGAGGTTATTGATGGGTCAATTCACAAAGTGAAAGGTGATTCAACATTTGGTTCCATGTGCATTCCTTTAAATAATTTCATCTCTTATATTATTCTTGATTTGTTTTCGTGTTAAATGACAGAGACTAGTTAAATATAAAAGAAAATTTAAAATTTTTTTTTTTGTTCAAAAATACAACGTAATAACATTTTTCACTCATCACCTAATATCTTTTTCTTTTTTGGGTTTCAAAGACAAGCATAATTTCTTGAACCTAGCTAGATGACTTAATTATAAATCATAGTCTATTATTGGGGTTTGCTAACTATAATGTACTTTTATATAATCATTTTTAATGTCCAAATTAACTTATCTAATTGTTCATTAATGGCATGAACTCAAAAACAAGATGAGAATGCCAATTAAGCAATGGTTAATGGGGCCCACATATAAAAATAAATAAACCAAGATGAGGATGACAAATCAGCCACCAATCATTTTAATTATCTTTTTTAACAATAAATTAAATAACTTTGATAAATAAAGCAACTTCAAATTCTAATAAATCTTAATGAATTTGCTAAGCACAAAATATTTCTTTTAAATTTTGATAAACATTTTTACAATCTTGATCTGTCCAAGTAATATAGAGCTTAACGATCCGCGAATCAATTCTATTTAGAGTTCTTAATTTTATTAAAATTTTCTTTTAATCATATTTGAGTTTTACTAAACACAATACTATTGCATATTAAAGAGTCTTGTTTAGAATATGAAAGTCGGTTAATCAAATCACATCAAATAATATGCTTTAAAGTATAGTTATTATTAGCTTTTAGACGTCCCCGCATAATATTAACACAATAACTTGTTTGCTCTTACATCTTATCATATTAATGGGCCTTTGTACATTTTGGTACATATATTTTAATGGGCCCACTTTTGTACACTAATTAATTACAGCAATAGCCTCTCTCTCTCTACATGTGTGGGTCATATTTTAAATGATTAATGAAGCTGTAAGCAGTAGTTATCATTTTGGTAATGTCCTCTTGTTTATTTATTCAAAAATAATTGGGCCTAATATTTCTTCCAATTTCTAATAGTAAAAAATAAGTCATAATTCAACTTGTTTGACACAAAAAATCGTTAGAATAATGTTAGGTTTAAAGATCGATGTAAGGGATTAAAATCATACTTAGGTCAAGAATATAATGGATATAGCAAAAATGAATAGATATTCGATCCGTTAATATTGAAGAGGGATAAAAAGAAACAAATTCGTGATTTTAGGAACAGTCGGGTGAAAATACAAGCTAAGAACAAAAATAAGCTTAAATTCACCAAAAATAAAAATTCATTAAAATAAAATCAAGAAGCAAAAAAAAAAAAGTATAAGTAATATTGATATTTATATTGGCCATTTGAATATACATATTTAGTGGATAACGTAGAGATTGAAATTTTGTGGGACTCTACAAGATGCGTTCAATTCGAGTTGGAACTCTACAAATTGTGTTCAATTCAGATGATGATTCTTGGAGGCTACTCAACCCTAAATATATAAAGGGTACTAAATTCCCTTAAAAGGCATCTCGAAAAATCCACAAAGAGATCAAGATCTCGAATACTCCATAAATTGATGAATTATTCATATAGAGAGGTCAAATCTAAATAATCCTAGTTCAAGAAATACGCCACTAACTACCCTCGAATGATGGATAAATCATAACTCACCGAGTTTGTTAAGAAGACATCTCATACCATAAAGTGTGCAAATATTTTATAATAAAGTATGTTTTAATATTCAATTTTTATTTTATTGGAAGATTGAGGTGTGTCATTATTAGAGCACATTATCTTTAAAAATAAAAAATATATTTTGTAAGGTGGGGGAAAAGATTAGTGTACTACTTTTTTCAAGCATAAATATTGTTGTTGTCTTTATATTGCAACCTACAATTTAATTCCTTTTGAAATATATAATACATTATTTCAGAATCCAAGTCCAAAAAGAAAAGCATACAATAAAATATAATTATTACAAAAGACAATTAATAGTTAGAGCTACATATATATCCTATGCTTTGTTTGTAATAAATTGAAGATCTAGAATTAGGCACGATATATAGCTCAAATCATATTAGTCTTTATAGATAAATAAATAACACAATGGTCGTTAAAATCACGTCATTAATCAAAAGTTGATTGTAAGATAATGTTATATCATGTTTATTGTTTTTGAACCACCTCAACTTCTAATAAAGTATTTAAATTAGTCACGTTCAATTCATACCGTAAAATAGTTTTTGTGCGTGCTTTCATTCATGTATTAGATAATTAAATTGGTCATATAAAAATATATTTTTCTTTCAATTATACGCATCAACCTCAAAACAGATTCACAAACATTGCATTTCGCATTCACTCAAAGTTTGTAAAAGAGTCTCACTCCGAGGATGTGACGTGAACAGTGTATCAACAAGATAATTTTATTGATACAAAATAGGAAAAAGAATAATTAAATGGTAACGTGATGTGTGCCACTAATATTTATATTGTTGAATAATTTTGAGAGTTAAAATTACATATGCATTTGTGTCTTTTGTGTGCAAAATTTAAATGTTCCATTAAATACCTAATCACTTGACATATATAATGTTCCAATAAAACCAATGTTAATCTAATTAATGGGCCGGTTTTAGTTACTAATTTATACTAATTAATTAGTTGTACATGATTTGAGATTTTAGCTAAAAGTTCAAAGAAGATGAGAATGCCAATTCAGTAAAGGAATGGTAGGACCAAAAAGTACAGCAAAGACAGCCATCTATTTAATTGTTGTGTATTTTTCATAGTTGATTCTTCCTTACAAAGTCGTTATTTCAAATTAATTTGAATAGTCCTATCATACGTTGGGTATTCGTTTCAAGCTTCTCATGCTTTAGGTAAAGCGGTTATTTTTTATGTCTTGTTGGATATAATAGGGATATGAGTTGATTTGAGTAATAACTAATAAAAACAACTTTTCAAAGAATATATCTAAAATTAAAATCGATCTTTTGTAGACGGTATGATTGTTAGATCAATCTAATTACTATCTGAAAAAAGAAAAAAACATCTAATTTGGCGTAGCGGAGGCCGGAGGGTAATGAAGGAATTTTCAATATGAAAAATCGAAATCTTATTAAGAAGATAAAAGTTTAGATAGTCAATTAATTTAGCGGAAAAAAGGTGATGGAGTAAAAGGGAAATTCAAAATTTACCCAATAGCTTGAATTTACTATAGATGGGCCAGGCCTTGCCATGATATTATTGGCCCACTTTCTAATGGGCCCATGGGCCTCTCTATTTTTAGCATAGATCCGAGGAGAAATTGTGTGGGTCACGTTAAAAGGGTCAAGTTGCATACCAAAAATAGTGACTACTATTTTTATGCAAGAAATATAACACTTCCAAAAATGTATGTATTAAATGGGATATTTCCAAAATAAATAAATAAATATTGAGTTATTTTATATTTTTATTTCATTTATTTTAAAAAAATTATTAGAATATAAACTTTTTAGAAAGTAAGATTAGAAAAAGTAGAATGAGATTTATATGAATTATTGAATAAAGTTGGGAGATAGTTGCTATCTCTTATCTTGCAAGTTGGTTATAGTTACGTGTGAATTTTAATTATATACATAAATATCAACAACATGTTACACTTTTTGACTATGATCTTATCGAAACTCAAGATTTTGTCAATAATTTTCTCATCTTGCATTAACATAACTAAAAACATATATTCACGAGTGACTTCTGAGAGAAGTAGTGTATACAAAAAAAATCATTGAATAACACTAATAATAACATATTCAATATAATTTTATGAATTTTTTTTTTTTTGAGTTGAGTTACATCAATAATTCTGAAATTAAATTGCCTTGGCCAGTCACATCATTACGAAAAAGTAATGCGAATATTTACTGTTATGGATAAGCAACTGACCATATTATATACATTCATCTAATTATTAATAAGATACAGATAAATGATGATGATGTCTAATAATATTTAAAAGCAGACACTTCATGTTAGAGCATAAAATTTATTTTAATGACTTAATTAATCTGTTAGTGTTACCCTAATTAATGAAAGTTAGTTTCGGTTTTTCTAAATTAATCACTAGATTCCATTAGTTGGAATTTATCTTTTTAAAAGGCCTATAAAAAGCGAATTAGAAGGACAAGATCCATTATATATGTAAATAATGTTGTGTAGAGTGTAGAATAAATAGTATACATGTCTAAATTCACCAATTAGTGATTTTAACTTTATTTAATAAAAAAATCAACCTTATAACTGAGTAATCACAATCATTTAATTAATTCATGATTTTAATTTTATTTAGTAAAAAAATCAACTTTATAATATTATTAATTGAGTGATCACGGAAAAACGAAATTCTTTAAACGTAGGGGTGTGGAACAATGTTCTTCAATCAAACTTATGAGATATTATTCGTCTGTTGGGACTCAAAAAGGCCAACCAATCTGCACTTTTGTACCACTATGACCCTACCCTACCGTTCTATTTTCAACTTCTATTTTTCACATTAAATCTTTTTATAATCAGTGTTTGATTTATTGTATATTTCAATTATTTTATTGGATATCTGTTATGTTCTAATCATTAGCATAAACATCAAATAATTTTATCCATCAAAACTTTAATAAATGAAAAATTAAATCACCTAATATTTTTAGTCTTTGCAAAAATTTACCCTCGTAATTGCAAGATCAAAAATTTGTACTTCATTAAATTATCGATCCTAAACTTGAATAAAAACAATAAGGTCACTAAATCTTTTAAAACATTGTGTTCTTAATGAATCTTCAATGTTAGTACTATTGATGGCAGCCATATATGACTTCTTCAATCACCATATTGAATAATTGACAAACCCTCAATTGCTTCCTTCATTGATCCACTTGAAGAACTCATCAATTGAATATATTGCAATTTATGGAATGGATAAAACTTATATCATCCTAGTCATACAAGAAAAGGCCTTTGTTTTTCTTTTGCCTTGTTATCCATTAAGAGAAGCAACACTATATATAAACGGAACTAATCATAACAATAACTACGACTCAATTCTAAACAAGATAACATTCGCTAATATAAAAAGTTTTAAAGTATGTTACACCATTTAAACCCGTCTCAATCCAAATATTATTTAAAATAATATACTATTTTAGAATTTTAGTAACAAAAAATGTTGTCCTCCCAAGTGAGTGTGTTATCCTAGTGTTAATGGATTGGGTTGCCACATACACTTGGGGTTCAAAAGTGTTTATCCATATCAAGATACCACAATCTAATGGGCCCAATTTAATCTATTTCAAAAAGTCGATTTTTTGGACTTTGTCATGGCATAAATTATGTTGATTGAGAAATATTATTTTTTTAACATTATATTTGTTAATATTATGCTCCACAGAATTCTTTAAGGATGTATATGGATATTAAAAATGAGATAAACACTTCATTTTGGGTAAGAAGGAATTCTTTTCGACAAATATTTCCACGTCCGATCATTGTCAACTTCGGCATCTCCACTTTGGTCACTTAAAAGGCTATTTACGTTTTTATATTTCAGAGTAATGATCGAACATGATGGTTGCTTGATAAACTTAGTTCAGAAATAAAGTTACACATTTGCTATCCGCTATAACTTTTGGCATGATTAGTAAGCGCTTGATTCCACTATTATAGCTTCGGTGATTGACTATTTGAACTTTTAAATTCAATTTGTTAGTCAGGATTCGATTCCCTAAGCAATCCCTTTCCCTACTCACAATTTACGTCATTTGTCTGCACTTCCCTTCTTGACTTTTGGCATTACATTTTTACCTAGTAAGTGAACAAGTCAGGAAAAAAAAACTCAATCTAACAGTAATGCTGCTTAATAATGAAACTCTACTAGGTTGAAGCTCAAAATTTTCATTATACAAGACCACACAGAAATAAAATAATAACTGTGTAAACCTCTTCTAGTCTAGATTGAAATCACAATGAGGCTAAGCATATCAAATACCATAAAACCAATAAAAAAGTTAATATTCAAAGAATACATCAAAATCTAATATTAAGAAAGAAGAATCAAAAGCACATAACACTAAAAGATCCACAAAATTAACAAATTGTATTACAGATTTTAGCATAAATAAATAAAATAATAAAAAAGAAAAAACATAAAGATTCAATATGAATGAAATTACCTTTAGTGTCTATACTACTTCTTGTATGTCTTTTCTCTATTAACAATAAAAGGCGTATAAAAAAATAATCACAGACACAGTCCCAAGCCAAAATTAAATTAATTTTTGATATAAAGAAGAATTGATAACACATTTATTAAGGAAAAATACAACTTTTGATCTTTCCTCTTCATTGTAACTATTTCCCAAAAGAATTTGAACCATGTGTCTAGAGGCATTAATTTAATAAAAAAAAATATTATTTAATATTATATTAATTATATATTAATATTTATTTAATTTAGAGATAAAATAAGGGTAAAATAGTAATTCAACTTTTAAGTGGGAGCTTCCCACTTATAATAATATATGATAACTTTGCTACACGTTCCCCAGTTGAAAATAATGCGAGAAATAATAAAATAATAATCAGTGAGGCAACAAAGAATTTCAAATTCAGGTATTGAGCTGACTATCTATTCAGTTTTAGGTGTTTGGCACAGGCATAAATGGCCTTGTTTTTGTCAAACAAATTAAGTCTTAAGACTGTAACTTAGTGGACAGTAAATTAATGCTAGTAACTCTCTTGTCATGATGCAAGAAAAGACTTGTATATGCTTCGTCTCCTTTACATATATCACAGCCACACCACATTGGAAAATTGCAGCAAAGTTTCAGATACTGTTCACTATCCCTGATCTTGATCAATGAAGTAACACAAGTTCAATACATGCATTGCAATTTCATTGAGAATAGAGATAAGATGATATATTGCAAATGTTAAGACTACAGAGAGACAATTTTCTACTAAGAATCTGAGACCAAGGCAAAACTTTACAAAACCTGTACAAAAGTAGGCTTGTGGTAGGCAAAATAAGAACAATCTCTACAGTGGACAGACAAAGAACCTGAGTAGCCACATCGCCGTGCATCATGTTCTTGTTGTTCTCCCTGTATGTCAGGAAGATGACAGAAAAAAAGGAGAAAAATTGAAAATAAGACCGTTGAGATGGAATGGTGTAGATTCATATCTCCAGCCGCTTTTATGGCCTATCAACAAGGGAAGTAGAAGAAACTGACGGACAGATAAGAAATAGCAGGAGAGGAAATGCAGATGGTGAAAAATAGAAAGCCAGAAATTATTCTTTCCACATTTCAAGCTTAGCGCGTATTACATGACAAATGGACTTGATATAAACATAGTTGCTTATAAACATGTCCATGTACACAATTACCATCACACTGACAACCTTGAATGAGTAATCTAAACACATCACTAAATCTATTTAGCTGATGATGCGTATAACTTTTGAGAAATACTCAAGTGGAGATCATATCTCTATTGTAAGTCTAAATGTTTCTCCATTTAAGAACTAATACGACCTCTTCTCTAAATGTTCTCTCCATTTAAGAACAAATAATATGACTTCTTAATTTCTTTCTAAGCTTTGAAATACTAAACGTCCACTCACATCCAAGCTCTTGTGATATTTAAATGATAGAGCACATGAAGAGGTGATGGCAACCTTCCTCAAGTCTCCACAACTTTGTTGTTTTTGAGAAACTCAATTGATTCAGCATGCTATTGGAAATGTTCGTCTTCTTTATCTACATAGAGCGAGCTTCATGAACTTCATCTCTTCCTCCGACATCACCTTGTTGTGCCTATGATATGCAATATTTGTCAAACTTAAAAGTATTACTAATATATTAAAAATAAACAAGATTATATCCCCCAGTCACATGTTAAAAGTACTAAACAGTTCCAGGCACAGAGCACAGATGATATTGAAAAGGAAATAGTGAGAACAAGTTTATCATGCACACATACCAATTACTAGTGCACTTTTACATCTTTCCTATAAAGTGCTATATAGAAAATGCAACACAATAGCCTGCACTAACACTGGTAAAAAAAAGATCCACCATATATCTGATAACAAAAGTTCAGCTGTTGTAACCATCAGTGAATACAAAAAGAGAAGAAAAAAGCAACGAGCAAATAAAATGAAAAGGCAGAATCTATGTAGTAACCCAGAGAAAAAGAAGAGATAGCGAGTAGCGACTAGCGGTCAACATGAACAGATAAATATAGTTTTTAAATGACAAGTAGGCACATAAATTAGTCTTTCAATTTTGTGATAACCTTACTCAAAGGAAAAGGATGTGTCATATGTCCCTTGGATATGGGCCACATATAAGATGAAAATATGAGTCAATTCCAGAAGTCATCTCATTCTCAATGTCATATGAAGAAAAAGAGTATTGCTCTTTGGGTGGGTGGGTGGGTGGGGGAGGGGGACCATCTTCCATGGAATTAAGCTTAAAATTTAGCTATGTACAACTTATGTAGACAGCTTTAAGTTCTTCGACGAACATACTGTCAGTGGAAAATAATTGACTAATTTATGTGTGAAGGAAAAACAGAATGATATGGGCAAAATCATGACTCATGTCTTCCATTTTTCAACAATTTTGAAAATGTTCAATCCATTGATTAAAAACAGAAATTGCATATATGACCTCAAAGTCCCCGTTTTAGATGCAAAATCTGTCACTTTCAGCAACTTTGGAATAACTCAAAATCAAGAATCATGAACCTTGGGATGTAACATCATCAATGGCATAGATAAACAACAATCTAGATTCAAGCGAGTGGGATCTGCTCGGTTTTTTCTTCGGCAGGGAAGAGAGGTTAAAAGGAAATTTGAGGACCAAAAAGAGCCAATATATTTTCTACATACAGGCAGAAAAAGATCAAAAGAAGAGAATGAACAAGGAAAAGGGCTTTCATTTTGGAGTATGTAAGGTAGTATTCACTATAAATGGCCATAATTCCGAAAATAAAGGAGCAAACATATTTCACTTCAGAACCGGGTTCCATGTTCTACAAATGAATTCAAATAGGAACACAGGACTAGGCTTAAGATGTGGTGGATTTCATTGCAAAAAGATGTGATTTTAAAACTGTCTAAGAACTGTTCCAGGAGGAGAAGCGTGCACAAATTTACCGTAGCACAAAATATACTTGGCAGCCAGTAAATGCTTCAAGAAATATAAAGCCCAAGGTCCAACTCACACAACATGCACAAATTTTACTGTAGCACCCAAAATATTTTTAAAAAATTAAGGTGGTTGTCTACTTCAAGTCTCTATTCATTTTCACCAAGTTATTTATCCATGAGAGTATCTAAGTTAATTTTTTATGTTTTAATTCCATTTGAATAATATTAGGGAAAGTGCATGTCAAATTTGTCAGGTAGATCGGTTTTAGATTTTTACCCACTTTGCGTCTTAATGCCTTGAGATTCTTAAAGCATGATTCAAAAGAAAGAAAAAGAACCAAATAAAAGGTCAAAGTGACTACCAAAAGAATAGAGGACTTCTTTCTGAAGAAGAGGCTATAAAGATAATACCAAACCCAAACTGACCAACCCACAATGTGGAACCCATTTTGTCATGATATAAACCGTCTGAACCAAGTTTGTCACGGATTGAATAGGGACTCAACTCATAAATCCAATTTTGGATATCACTCAATCAGCGTGCATAAATATGGGTGGTCTAGACGGGTGATAGAAAAATGGGCTTAATTGCTATTATTTTAGAGCTAAAGAAAGTAGAAACAACTTACCATCTATTCTCTCCACAATTGGCAGTGTAGAGTCACCTATTTGGAAGCCCAACTTCAGCATGATTTGTTCAAGCCTTTGCACATTTGTAAGGTAGAGATAACCAACCTACATGAGAGAAAAACTAGGCAAAATTTATTTTTAAGTGAAGAAATTCATATGTACAGAAGATTGAACCTCCCAAAAACATTTCAACAGCTTCTGAACCCAAAAAAGAAAAAAATGAATTGATTGACATGCATTAATAAACAGCACATGGCGTCAACCAGATGAAGCACAGGTAAAACAGCTAATTCACTATTCTTAACAGATGGTTGAAGAAACTGACAAGTGTTTCAAGTGAAGACGCTCTGTTGTAAACAGCCACACCAGCACGCTTTTTTGTCTTCGTTTTGCCTGAACCAACATTTTTCCCCCAACGTAGCACACCCCTTTAACATGGGAACACATACACATGATCAAAATCACATGGTAAAGAGGAGGTTTAATTTTCTTTACAAGTAATGCTTCTTTTGCAGTTAAATGGGGTTAAAATAAACAATACATTTAAAGGATTAAGACATCTAAATCTAGAAGCCTAAACAGCCATCTCTCAAAAAATCTATCCACAAAATCAACAATTACATTTCAATAATGTAATGAATGGCGTCACATAGATTTATGAATTTAATATAATGTAAGGGGCTATTGACAATTGTTGAATAGAATAAGATTGAAAATAGAAAAAAGGAATGCTGAACTTGGCTGAGAATAGAAGTAAGCCATATTGCCGGTTACCAATATAAGATTTTATTCAATTTGTCAAACAACTTATTATGGCTGTGCAGCATTAATATAATTACCCTCCTCCAAGAGTTGGATTTATTAGTAGAATCAGCACGAGTGATCCAGCTTCAACAAACAAATCACTAATTTTACAGCTGTAAAGTTACAAAGTTCAAAAAAAGTAAAAATCAAAACAGCTGTAAGCCAGCCAAATTTTGTCGCAAGAAGCATATTCAAAAGGATAAGTGTCAATGCAGGATGAAAGATTGCTTGAGTATAAACAAGATAGTAATAAACAAAGCATTAACTTCATGAATTTATAATTATGTCTACTGAATATATGAGAAAGCTGACTTTGACTTGTTGACGAAGGAAAAGATGCTCTATTAGGGAACTTTGTTTTTAGTGATGGTGGTGTCCTGACCAGCTAGCACTCTATTTGTTATTTTATGAATCTGTTAGCACAACAAAACTTAAGATAGCCGCAAATTCCTAAGATGAGGATTCATTCATGTAAATCACAGATGAACATCCAAAAGGAAAGAAACCAGCTCAAATGCATATATATCTACCTTTCCTCTTCGGACAATATATTGTCGTTCATAAGTTTCTGCAACATAGCATCCTGCAATAAAGTATCATACAAACTCAACCAAGTATCATCACACACAGTAAGACCTCAAAGGCCCATGTCCAAGCACTGTTTTCAAAGAAAAAAAGTTTCAGGAAATGGGGGTTTTGTGGGGGGCATGATATCATTGAAGTGTTGTATTAACATGATACCTATCAAGAAGAACAGTTCCTCAAAATAGAAACTTAGTTAATTGAGATAAAAGAGTTTTTTTTTTTTTTTATGAAAGATAAAGGGGGTCATCTTAAAACAAGTGTGCAGCAGAAAGAGTGAATTCTTTACATTTCAAAGCATGTATACCCAGATATCATGCAAGTAAATACAAAATATTTCACATATTATGCAGTAAAATCATCCCTGGCATCTTTTTCTATCTTAACATCTCAAAGCATGTAATTAGCCGTGAAAGATTTCCATAATTGAGCAGTACAATCATCTCAATGTCTTTTGTTTTGGTGGAGGGAAAGGGAGCCAAAACTCCAAGAGTCTTGATGCCCTTATAAATCCGTAAAGAAGATATAAAAGGATTATCAAGATGTTCCTAAAACATATTTGTCTCTTATGGCAGACATCAATAAGTACACTTAAAATAGATTTATCCCTTGAGGGAGACATCATATAAGAAAATCATAGGAGGCATATATCAATAGATGGATCTTCATCAGGCCTTAAGACTAGTGAGGTAGCCATACTTGTGCCTCGCAACGTACTACTGCCATGACTCGATCATTGTACTCTTCGATGCTCAATGGTGGGAACAAAAAATGTCTTCTTGCATATAGCTGCACATCGAAGGTTCAACAAGATTAGATATACATTTTCTAAGTTGCATCCCAATTGACTCTTCAACTTTGATACCGTAACTTTTATGCATAAGTCACAACTACTACAAGTAATTGAAGAAAATCATGTGTTCCCAGTAGAAACCAATCATTCAAATTTCCAACAGAAGATACTGGAGTTGTACCCACCATTAATGCAAGTGACTCTAGGAACAGAAATGTAAATATCAATTTTCACATGCTTATCTACTTCCTACGTTGAGGTAAAGCTGCCCTCCAATATGTCACAAGGCACTACAAAGAGAAAGGGAATCAAGGGTATTTTCACATGCACATCTACAGATCTAGTTCTGACACATGGTTGGAACTTGTCTTTGTGAATGTCATGAGAATGCAAAAAATCTACCCTAAGCAGCTTGTATAGTTAAGAAGGTTACATGTTTGTCCTGGTCCAAGATTGCCGTCTTCTAAAAGTAATATCTCCTATCGTATCAAGTTGTCAGACTCAGATATAACCGCAATAGTTGAAGTCATATTGCATCTAAACAATAATATGCCCAAAAGCAAAACTACATGTAACCTCTAAACGAGTTTAAATCGTTACTACACAAAAGATTTTGTATATTACTAGTCAGAGATCCAGATATTGGATGCTACTATTTCACCTAAAATTGCCATTTTGGAGGCTGTTACTCATCAGGTATAACATTTTTGAACTTCTCGCATGAGTGAGTGACACATATAGCTACTGGACCTCTCGCCTAACAGTATGACTCAAACTTAATTCTCTCCTCTATATCAATCCAAAAAAAAAATGGCATAAAAAATTCTTACTGAAGAGTATCACTTCAATAATATTCCAGTAACTCTCCCAAATTTAGTACTCCTATGTTTTTCACACAAAAAATAATGATAATTGACAATAATCAACAATTATAAGCGTGAATCAGAACCTCAAAGATGCAATCTCCAACGTAAGCTAGCGAAGCTGCGTTAAACACGGACCGAGGCTTCTCAACTTTGGGTGCACTTGGTAGCCATACGTCGTACCCCATATATGTTCCATCCGGTTTCACTATTTACAAAATATAATAGCAACATGTATAAATACAAAGTAAAACATCAAATTGTGCTCAAAAGAGAAAGCAATTAGCCGTTGAGTACCTTCCGTAGACTTAGGAATTTCACGTTTGAGAAGGTCCGATACTGAAATATTCGACCGGCTGGTAGAAGGGGACAAGGAGATAGTTGAAATGGCGGATAGAGAATCAGGGGTTTGGGGCTTTTTAGGAGTTGTACGGTGAGGAGTGTACGGAAGTCTTTGAGTTGTGTCAACTGAAGAAGCTCTTACAATTGGGGATATGGAGAAGAAAGGAAGAAGAATCGCCATTGTTGAATTACAGTAATTCTTCAGCTACTCGCGGGACAATATATCTTCAAAGGATAAATTGTATTCCGCGGCATTTTGTCCGTTTAGTAACGGAGTGTTTGTTAGGGTTAATTCTAACAACACCCCTGACTTATTACAATTGTAAAAAAAAAGGTCCCATAACTTCTTCAGGTTATAATTTGATCTACTTTTGTAATTATATATAAGAACAATTACGCGGTTAAACAAATTTATTGTACTTAATTATTCGTCATAGCTATAATTTGTTATAATTATCAATCCCAATTAAAATTAACCATTAATTATGTGGGGCAACTTCTAATTTATATAATTAGTCGCGTTTGTGTATGTATAATTCGTTATATTTGTATAATTCGCAACAAACAATTCTTTGTTTCATTTGTATTTGTATATGAAGATGATTTTCTTTGGTTAGTTTTTATTTGTATATGACGATGATTTTTCCTTTGGTTTTTCAGTTTTGTCATCATATACATTCAACCTTTTTATGTATAAAGTTTGTATATATGTTTAGTTTTCTGATTTTGCATAATAAAATTTTTATATAATGTAATTTATATGATATATTTTGTGTAATTGTTTTACGTCATATGTTTATGTTTGTATTAATTCATCGTTTTGAGTTTTTTATATTTGTATAATTCCAGACTTAATATTACTCAATTATACAAAAACACATGAATCATTCAAAATTACCTGCGAATTATACAAATTATTGTCTTCTCTTGCTTGCCTCTCTTCTCTCTCTCTCCCAGTCTCACTCGCCTCTTTTCTCCCTCTCCCAACCCGTTCGTCTTTCTCTACTATGTCACAGTCTCTCTCGCCAGAATATACAATTACATATGTATAATATGCAATTATCTAACCAATATACATATATAATTCACCTCTCTCCCACTCTCTGCACCTCTCTCGCTTGTCTCTCTCCTCCCTCTCTCAATCTCGTTAGCCACTCTCCCCCGTAACTTGTAACTATGAATCGTAATTAGCAAACTATAGCTATGGAGCATCAATAGGCTATTTTTGAGTGGCTATATGCGAAAGTTTATCATATATATATTAAGTGATTGGGAGAAATTGATAATATAACCGTTTTTTTTTTGTTTATTTTTATAGAAAAGATAAAACGTGTATCCATTAATATTATACAAGATAGCTTTAGTACTATCTATTTTCACAATTGTTAATATACTACAAAAAGAAAAAGATAATGTTCCATGGCTTGACATTGCAACTGAATTTATGACTCTTGTTTGTAAAACATCCTCTTGATCTTTCTTCGTGAGATAGCTAACAAAAGTAAGAGGCTACTCGAAGATTCGCATGTCAGTTCTGTATCAAAATGTGCTAGTTGGTCAACAACTAAGTTTTGCTCTTCGAACACATGATTCACTAGTGGATTAAACAACTTGTTTAGTTATACATTACAATGATCAAAATTAAAATTAATGAAAGATGGCCAAAGTGTTACAATCCCTTTATTAAATTCGCATAAATTCACAAATAAATTATGAAAATAGAATATTTGAACAAATTATAGATTAAATATTTTAATTATATATCATAGGACGAAACTCAGAATTTGCCTATTATTCAAGGATTAAAAGAGCAAATTCTCTGCATTTTGTTTTAATCAATTTGTTTTTTTTTAACAGAAAAGAGTCAAAATTGCCTCTGGACTATGTGAAATAGACTATTTATATCCTTTGTTATATTTTGGGATAAAAAATATATCCACTGTTATCTAAGAGACCACAAATACCCTAAAGTGTTAACACCCCAATGTTTTAGTGACGTGGCATGCCACATAGGACTAATCCTCCATCTAAGCGTTGTCAACTCGAATTCATTATAAAAGAACTACACCTCTAGCGGCGACAATAGTCTCCACAAAAGTCCAAAAAATCGTTACTAAAAGTTTTTAACATTAAATTCTAATTTTGTGTTTTTTTCTTCATTATCTTTTTAAAAGCGAAAATAATATCGATTAATTAGGAGTTTGAAGATATTGTTTTATTTTTATGTTATATGAAATGTATAATAATACATTATATAGTAGATGTGAATCGAGAAGTAATTTTCATGATTTTTCATAATAATATTGGGTGTTTTTAATATTAATATTGCAATTTAATTATTTTAGAAAATTAGGTTACAATAAAAAATTACTTATCATATTTTTTTGCTGAAAAAATAGGTTTTACTATTAGTCATCACTAAAAATTACTCATAACCTTTAATGACAATATTTTGAGATTTTGTGGCAACTTTGTCGACACTAAAGATCAAGTTATTTTGTAGTGAATCTTAGTTGACAACGCTTAGGTGGATGATTAGTCCTATGTGATTTCCCACGTCACTAAAAAAATTGGGTGTTAACTTTTGAGCATATTAGTGGTCTCTTAGAATAACAGTGGGATATTTTATATCTCAAAATGTAATGGAGAGTATAAGTGTCTATTTCGCATAGTTCAAGGACAATTTTGACCCTTTTCCGTTTTTTAAAAAAAGTTTGGGTTACCACGTCGTCGTTTTACACTACTGCTGTAATTTACCTCAACGGGGAAGAAGAAGAAGAAGAAAAGAAACGGCGGCCGGCGACTGAAGACTGTAAACAGTGTGAATTTTGCAGCAGAGCAGAGAAGAAAGAAGGAAGCTAAAGGATAGGCGTAATGGCTGAGCCTCCAAAACTATACGTTAATAAACCTAAGAAAGGTAATTGCTGAATTATTTTGTCAATCGAGAAGAATCTCCTATACCAATGGCATTATTTTTCATTTTTTTTGAATAATAGTAATCGTTTATAATCGGATGTACAGCGCAGTTGAAGCAAATTCAGCAACAACAGGCATCTTCTCCGACAACGCCGCCGGCGCCGCCGTCATCGATGGCGCGCGGTGCGGCTCCACCTCCTCAGCCGCCTAAGGCGTCGTCATCTATGGCGCGCGGTGCGGCTCCACCTCCTCAGCCGCCTAAGGAATCCTTTATTCGCCGTTACAAGTACCTATGGCCTATGCTTTTGGTTGTCAATTTCTCTATTGGAGGTTACTCTTTCACTCTTCGTTTTTTTTCCCATTGTTGGCTAAAGCTTTTTTAATTTCATTATAAGGTTCCGATCTTTTTGAAATTAGACGTCGGCATTTTTGAGGATCTACTAAATGCGTTTTAATTTCGTTCCATGTCTGCTATGGTGATGTTATTGTTGGAGTCCCATGTGTTTGTGGGATTGGAGTTTGTTCTGTTATATGGTGTTGGCAATTCATAAGTTAGCTTTTGTCTTGAGTCAGACTCAAGATCCGTTCTTTAACATGGTATACAGTTAAACTCATACATGTTCATTGTTTTCGACATTGGGCCCCTTGTCTTGTATTGTCCATGCTCTAGATGTCTAGTCCTGGAAGTGTTGGAGTCCCACATCACAATGGAATTTGGTCTCCTCATATGGTCTTGGACCATCCTCCTTGATGAGCTATCTTTTGGGGTTAAGTTAGGTCTAAGATCTACTCTTAAACAGTTATGCTGAATTTGGACTTCACCGTAGAAAATGCAATTCAGTCTTGTTAAAGGAAAGTCTCTAGGGAAAGGTGCAGAATGTTGAAAAAACTTTGTAGTCATGGAACTTCTTTTTAGTATTAGAGTTTAATTATTGTATTAGTAGACAAATTTTACAGTCTTCAGCTTATTTTCTTTTTCATAATTCAATTAGTGTGTGGCTTATATCTCATACTGTTATTTCCATAACGCAAGAATTTTCTGTTCTTTGAGAATCCATTCTAGATGCGTACTTATCCTTGTTCCTTAGGGGACAGTGTAAGAAGCTTTGATTAGGTATTATTGAAGAGATGATACAGAGTAATGTTGCAATAGGCCTAGAGTAACTAAGTATGTCATTCTTACAGCGGCTGTCAGATCTAAAAGAAAATGATTCACAAATGGGAGAAACCTCCATTCTTCCTTGAACTCACTAGTTGTTTCCTTATCTTTCTTGCTACACTCCCTGTGTCATTGTTTCTCTCAATTGGTTTGCTTTCTCTTCATTTTGGGTTCTTCTTGTATGTCAATAGATAAAGTTTTCCTCATTTCTAGTTTGAGTGTTTTGTGATTTTTATGTGACACCACAAGCCACAAACAATAAACATAAGTTCTGTTTCTTATGTGTCAAGCACTATATTGGTTGTTCTGAATTTTGAATGATGCTGTCCATTTAGAGGCCTAAATTAAAAAGTTTAAATCCGAACAGACTGATATAAAGTAATGCAACCACCTTTAGTCTAAAAAGCCTTCACCTTGTCCTTCTGCATTAAAGAGGAGAATAATTCTTACATGTAGGGTAAGAGAGGGAAGTACAACATAGAGGGGTCTTGAAATACTACCCAAGAATGTCTAAATGTATACGGTTGAAAACTGCACTATCAGTGAAGATGAATGACAGTTTTCTGTAAAGCTTTTGTGTTTGTACCTTCTTTGGAATATATTGCCCTGCACCCCCACATACAATAGAAAACTTACCAAACAGTTCATGCACCATGTTCGTTGCCATCATTATGGAGGAGTAAGATACCTTTGGTGGAGGATCATTTGTACTCTTTTAGAATGATATCATAACTTTACGAAGTCGAGTACTTTGAAACCTTGGTTTCAAACATGAATATCGTGAATGGTGTAATCCAGCTGATTTAAAATGATGGTTTATTCCATCTGATTTATGATGGTTGAATGAAAGTTGTGTGGTCCAAATCTGGTGCAGATTATTTTGGTCAAAGGGGCCAAATGATCATCAGAAATGTACTGATTGTTTTGGAATCGTGACACGAACTTACCAAAAGTTCTTATTATCAGTGATGGAAATTATCAAAACAGACATATCCTTGTAAAACGGAACCATAGTCACAGTCTATTTGCTTGGATTCTTCAATAATGTCGAGAGTTACTTGCCGGATCCTCCAAAGCTAGTGCCATTCGGAAGATCCGACATGTGTGTGGCAACATTTTTGGAAACTTCTAGCAACATATGACACACACTAAATAGTCCAGTAATATGACTGTGCTGAAAGAAAATAGTCGTAAGTTTGAATTGTTCTGTGTCTCTTTATTAAGCTAGTTTCAGCAAGGACAATTAATAACTTAGAAGCAAGCAATATTGATCGAGTCCACCAAACTTTGTTAAAGCACATGTTCAGCTTTGATTCTCATTTCTAACTTCCATGCTGCAACTGTTATTTGACTTAACTAGTTAGTAAATTTAATTTCATCTACGCTCTAAACAGTGATTCTCTTTTAGATTTGACCTACCATAAGGTGAAGGACCAGAACTTTCACTTGGAAGTTCCTGCAATCAAAGCCATGTTAAACGTGAAAAAGAAGTAACCGTAGTTTGTAACTGTTTTCTTTATACTTTAATATGGAATGGAATTGTATGGAACTGTATGTACTGTGAACTAAGATCTTACTACTTGGCTAGTAGTCCTTGTGCTGCTTTATATTTTAGCGTAATTCTACTCTCCTAGTGATGGCGATATTGTTCTTCTAGAAATGCATACAAGTGGAACTCCTTTGTGTGCACTATATTTATTTAGTATAAACATGTGATGTTAATACGGAATGTTTATGTCATCTTGTTGTGCTCCAATTGTTACTGGTAAGAAGAAACAAAAGGTCAATAAATTGATCTTCCTGCTTTATTCGTCTCAATTAGTTTTTAAAAGAACAGAAATATTAGTTCAAATTAACATTCATTGCTTCTTTTTCTGTCTCTCATTTCCATCTTACATTGTTAACTTGTAGAGTAGCATGTTTCTTTCCTGTATCCCCTTGCCATGCTCACAACCTTATGATACCTGAATTCCGGTCTTTACAGTTCTCTTTTCAGAATTCCGTGTAAACTTGCTTTTACATTCGTGGTACTTCCGTCTGTTTTTGTGTAGCTTACCTTTTCATGAGGACTAAGAAGAAGGATATGGGAACTGAGGAAGGAGAAATAGATGTTCCTGGCGCCTCTATTTCAACAATAGCTGCTAGCACAGTTAGTGAAAGGGAAAAGGAAGTCGCTGCTATACCTACTCTGCAGCCTATGATTGTACGAGAACCAATACCCGAGAATCAACAGCTTGAACTATTTAAGTGGATGTTGGAAGAAAAGAGAAGAGTTAAGCCGAAAGATCAAGAGGAGAAAAAGCGGATTGATGAGGAGAAAGCCATTCTCAAGCACTTTATTCGAGCCAAGTCCATCCCAGTTTTGTAATTTTTGACTATGACGAAATCCCAGTACTCGTAGCCCATAGGCTTGGATGAAAAATTTATCCTCAGGTTTGATTTTCATCATTTTCGTTTTTCAAATATAAACACATGTTGAAGTAATGAATTTGCTTGGACAATGAAGTGATGTTTAATACCCATCTCCAAATCCTTGTTTTTTTGACAAGAAACTTGTAAATACATTTGGACTCTTTAACTACTGGCTAGAAAAGACATCGGATTGTTGTTATCAAGATGGATGTTTTCTAACTCGTTTGGGATTGAGGTGCAATAATTAACGGGATGACACAATTACCGAACAGTAGCGATACATTTTAGCAATAAACCCCCTCTGTTATCTTTCGGGGGTGAGCCAGTAGTTTGAGCTTGGGACTCCCGTGTTGGAGGTCTCATGTTTGAAACCCCTTGCCAGTGAAAGCAGGGGTTTCAAGGGTTTGCCTTCTGGATTGAGCTCGCCACAATAGACTTGTGCGTGTTACCTCTTTTATGTGGTTTGCGAGTTTTTGCAAAGGAATGGGATTTTACCCTGTGTACATCTAAAGGATAATGACTGTAGGTTTCCCTAGATACTATTTTTTAATGGACTAAAAGAAAGAATAAAATAAATAAATTAAAACGAGATCGTTAGCTAAAGAAATTGAGCTTCCACGAAATGCGTGTATCATCGAATCAATGATTGCCGTCAGCGCATAATGCATCTAACTTTAGTTCAATCAAAAGTTTAGTTAGTAGTATTAATTTATCAAAGGAAAAAAGATAGAATCATAGTTTAGTTTTTAATTAATAAAATATATACACCTAACGTACAAGAAATAATATTCTCCAACGGTTTTCAAGCTAAGTTTGGTTTATATACCAAAAAAAAAAAATTGTATCTAAAGGAACTTAATGGAATGATGACATTAGAATGAAGCACACGCTTACACTAATGATTATTAACAAATTAAATCAGTTAGGCACAATCATGGAAAGAAGAATTTAATTAATTAATATTGGGGCATGGTACTTAATACTCTTAAATAATCAAAGCCAAATACCAAAACTTGATAATTATAGTCAAAGGGACGTGTTAATTAAAATTAAAATCACATATGTATTCCATTAAAGAACTAAAAGAAGAAAAGATTAGCTAGTCTTGCACCTTAATTAATACTTAATTACTCACAAGAGGCGTATAAATCAAGAAATTAAGGATAAGATTGAGATTAATTAGAAGAGAAGTTTGGCCATGGCTTGTGTAGGGTATTGAATATGATGATGATTATATAATATACATAGTTAAAGTGTTGGCTTTGTACTTAGATAAATAAACTCACATGCAAGCACAATTGTGTCCCTCGTATATCATGATGAGCGTAGGGACTTTGTATTATTAATTCTATATATATATACTTGTATAATATATAGTTTACATATATATCTTAACAAACTTCTCTTTGTACCTACCAAGAATTTGATTTGCCTTTACATGTTAGTTTTGGACCACTTAATAACATATTCTTCCCTTCTTTTCAATATATACATCATCAATCGTTTTTGTTTGATTAAATTAAAAATGATAACTTACATCTCGTATGACATAGTGATTAATGAAACAGACAAAATAATGAAATTTTATACTCACATTTTAATGAAAGCACGAAAAATGTTATATCATGAAAGATAAAAATATGTTATCTAATATTTGTCAAGTATCTGATAAAATAATCGAACACAAACGAATTTAAAAAAAAGAAAAATGAACCTAGTTTCCATAATGAGCATGCAACTTTATTGTTTGACCAATAATCAACACAAGCGGCTACCAAATCACTGGCTTCTTCTTTTATACATTTATACATATTTTAGTGTATAGTTTTAGTATTGTAGGATCTATTCCAGTTTAACTTTTTCTTCATTTTTTCCAATACAATCATATGAGTAGACTCTTTTAATGATCAATATTGCATGATGGTGGGTCACTAGAGTCCAAATTATTAAAGATGTCTAGACATGATTTACCTAGACATTGATCCTCCTCATGATCACTTCGGGACAATTCGTACGCGTATATACTATGTCTTTTAATTTAATCTCGTTATTTTATGGATAAATAAACTATAACAATCTTAATTACTGATGAAGTATATGTATATAATCACTACTAAAAAATATAAAATTTATCCTTAACTAATCCATCACTAAATTACTCTTAGCTAATTGAGTTTTCAGATGATTCGTCGCTAATTCATAATAACTAGGAGATTTTTATTGTTAAGCTACAAAATTTATCCCCTTCTTTATTTTCTTAGTAGTAAATAAAATATGATTTAATTAATGTAGGCCTTATTATATATTTGTCTTCATCATGACTAATCCGACTAAATTAAAGTTTTTGTTAACTCAAGTACCCAATTCCAATTATTGTACAATATTCTAAAAAAAACACTTTTTTCTGCTTTAATTACTCCACCCCCCCACCCCACCCCACCCCACCCCCCCAACCCCCCAAACACAAATAATTTATAAACACAAGTCAAAAAATCTACAAAACCATTTTATTCTCAAAAAAAATTCTCTAGTTTTGCCTTAAAAAAAAAAGAAAATTATGTATAATTATAGTGTTTGTAGTTTGTTAGCAATTGCAATTTTTATCATCATTTTTCATAAGAAATTATTCATCATAATCATTCATAGAGTGAAACGATATGCAAAATCAAACAAGACGATTTCACTACTTCCTTTGGGAAATCTTGGATGGCCTTACATTGGAGAAACCTTAGAGTATATTTCATCTGCTTACACTCATTCTCCTGAATCCTTTATGGATAAACGTCGCCACATGTAAGTTGTTACATTCTATACAGCTAAAATTAGCTATGAACTTTATCGCTAAATACAATTTTTTTTTAAATAAGATATCTATATATGTTGTTATTTGAGAGATTGGTGATGAATTTCATTTAGCTAATTTCTTTCACAAGAGAGCTATTCTTTTAGTGATTGATATGAAAATATATATATATATATATATATATCTTTTTTAAGGAAAATATTTTACATGATCGATCTCTTGTTTATGAATGGAATTTAATTGTTTTGTAATTATTAGCTTAAGTTTTATTAGCCTTATAATTATCTTTGATATCGATTTTCTTTCAAAAATAATTTTCATCACTAGGTAAGTTGTTTTCTACTTGCTGAGACTACACTTAGATATATTGTTGTTGTTGTTGTACTATACAAATATAACAAAAAATTAATACTTTTCATGAAAATAACTTTTATCGTATCAAACATATATATATGCTTGATTTATTCGAGTAATAATATGATCATTACCTTTCAAATTTATTTTCTCTGTTTATAAGTCGTAATTAATTAGCATGTTCTGTTAATTAAATTATTTATTAATTATTTTTTTTGCTATTTGAATAGGTATGGGAAAGTGTTCAAGTCACATATATTTGGAAGTCCAACTATAATTTCAACAGATGCAGAAGTTAATCGAAGTATTCTTCAAAGTGATGCAAAGACTTTTGTGCCCTTTTATCCAAAATCTCTTACTGAATTAATGGGAAAATCCTCAATTTTGCTAATTAATGGAAGTTTACAAAGAAGAATCCATGGCTTAATTGGATCTTTTTTCAAATCTCCTCATATTAAAGCTAGAATTACACATGACATGAAGAAATATGTACAAAAATCTATGGATAATTGGCAAGAAAATTGCCCTGTCTACATCCAACATCAAGCTAAAAATGTTAGTTTTCACTGTCCCTATCTCTTTTCCGCGCTATCAGAAAATTAATAATTTTCAACGAAACGTATGTTGTTAGGTATTTATTCTATATGGTAAGTATCATATATTATGAAAAATAATATCTATTATAATCAAGATATATATATTTATTATTAACGATATCAGGATATTGGAACTTAGCTTGGTACCATTTTTCTAGTAGTGCCACTTGTTTATATTTTTTTCATATCAAGTATTTTATATTTTGGTACGGCAAGGGATTTAACTTATATGTTAAAAGTACTTTATTAGCTAACGATAATTTTTTTGTAGCTAAATAATAAATTTTCGTTTAACTAAGAGGTTTTGAGCGATGAATTACTGATAAATTATTTTATAAGCTTGAAAGTAATTTGTTATACATAGCTTGTCCTATAGTGAAAGTTAGTAATTATGACTTTGAATAATCGTGGGGTTTATGATAAAACTTAATGAATTATGTTGTTAGTTAAAGTGAAGTCATTTGTTATAATTATGTTTGGGATTATTAAACGTGTTTAATTTTCAACATTATTGTTAATTTAATTCCTTTTTTTTTATTTAATATTGTACATATTTCAGATTGCTTTTCAAGTACTAGTCAAAGCATTGATTGGTATAGATGGAGGTGAAAAATTGGATATATTAAAAATCAATTTTCAAGAATTTATTGCTGGTCTTATGTCTCTGCCAATTAATTTCCCTGGCACTACACTTTATCGTTCGTTACAGGTAACATAATTTATCTTATTATGATTTTGAAAAAAAATAGACGTAACGATTATTGAGAACGAATTTTATTTCAGGCGAAAAAGAGGATGGTGAAATTGATACAAAATATTATACAAGAAAAAAGGGAAAAGAATATTATGTCAACAGTAAATGAAGATGTAGCTGATGTTTTATTAAATGATACAAGTAAAGAATTAACAGATGAATTAATATCTGATAATATGATTGATTTTATGATACCTGGTGAAGATTCTGTTCCAGTATTAATAACTCTTGCTATTAAATACCTCTCTGATTCTCCTCTTGCTCTCCAACAATTAACGGTACGTATTTTTTCCTGCTCTGATCTAATTTTTCAAGTTAAATTCAATCGTATCGATGAAATAAGGAGTAAAGTACGTCCAAAGGCTCGTAACATGATATCAGACTAACAATAAAATTTATTTATCGCTAATTATTTTTCCTATTTTATATAGGAGGAGAACATGACACTAAAGAGGTTGAAAGAAAAGCAAGGAGAAACATTAGTGTGGAGTGACTATTATCATTACCATTTACACAAAACGTAATAATTATTTGATTATATATTCAACTTAATTATCAAACATAATTATTGAATTAGTGATTAATTACTCTTTTTTTTTAATAGGTGATATCAGAGACATTAAGATTGGGAAACATAATAATAGGGGTAATGAGAAAATCAGTGAAAGATGTGGAAATAAAAGGATATTTAATTCCAAAAGGATGGTGTACTTTTGTTTATTTTAGATCAGTTCATCTTGATGATAATCACTATGACTTCCCTCATCAGTTTAATCCTTGGCGCTGGCAAGTAAGTACGATAATTTTATTTTTTTGAAATATTTATTTTGTTATATTAATTATTGTAATTTATATTATTTTTATACGTACGTACAGAGCAAGGATACGAATAATTGTAACTTTACCCCATTTGGAGGAGGACAAAGGTTGTGCCCTGGGCTGGACCTTGCTAGGCTTGAGGCTTCTATTTTTCTCCACCATTTTACTACTCAATTCAAGTATGTACGAAATTTTTTAACGATAATTAATGATAAAAATTTAGTTTAAAATTGAATTATGAAATTAAATTTTTGAATATTGATACAGGTGGGTAGCTGAGGAGGATTCAATTATCAATTTTCCAACTGTAAGAATGAAGAAAGGAATGCCTGTTTGGATTAAAAGAAGAGAGACTAAACAATGTTAATACATATATTAGAAGAACAATATAAACGAAAGAGATTAGAAAGAAAGAAAAAAAATAGTTTTTTTCTACTTCATTTCATTCTTATACATTGTAATCACTTTGGATTGTTATTAAAATTTGTAAAAAAAAAAAAAGTACATGTAATATCATAACCACAAAAAAAGTAAGCATTTTGAAGCTAAACCTAAGAATGAGTATCTGAAATGAATTATATTTTCTACGGATAAAAGGTCAAAATTGTTTCTGAACTATGCGAAATTAGATCACTTATATCCTTCATTACATATTTTGGGATAAAAAATATCACGCTCTTATTCTAAGAGATCACAAATATCCTCAAGAGTTAACATTCCAATTTTTTAGTGACATGGCATGCCACATAGTACTAATCCCTCCACCAAAGTGTTGCCAACTAAGATTCAGTACAAAAGAACTTGATCTTTATTTGGGAAGGGATCACAAAGTTCATGTGAATGATGTTTTCCATCCGATATCATATATAGTAGTATTATATTTTTAGAAAAATATTAAAATGTACATGTGTGAACATCAAATAATGCGATAATGACTGATGACTGCGTGCACCGCTCTACATGAGGTTAAAAATTTAAATTTTATATTTTTGTTATTTTATTTATTTTCTAAAACTAGATAATACTTCTCTAATTGGTAATTGTTAAAACTGTTGGCATTTTAATTAATTAATTATATATATATGAGCGTGCGGACGCATGCGCTTGCGAGCGTGCGGACGTGCGTGTGTGTGCGCGTGTGTGTCAACATAAATAAATTTATATTTTATATTGATCTTTTACAATTGTGTACTCATTATTTCAAAATCTTGAATACACCTCTCTGTAGTGTATTAGACTTATTTTTACTCTTCTCATAGTTATGGATTTTCAATGTTAGAGTGACTCTTATTTATAGTGATGAGTTACACTTGTGTTCCTATATGACCAAATATTCTATTAAATGTTTTGTTGATAAATAATTAATAATGTCTCTATTCATTCATTACTTTTTTGGAGTTTGAAATTATTACGATGGCAAATTATATTAATTATTCTTTTTGACAAAAAATAAAGTAAATTTTATTTTTAATTTAATATTAAATATGTTTTTACTTTCTTAAAGATTAATAAATAAAATGATGTTCATTTTCATTCATTACTTTTTGTCATTTTACAGTTTTGGCCGTTAAATAAGAAAATAAGTGACCATTATATATTTATTTTCTTATTATTACTAACATGTACGAACACAACAAAAGAGAATTAAACTTGATTAAAAGAGTAATATACGACTATAGAATTAAACATTGAACCTTTTTTAGAACTTTTGTGATTCCTTTAATTATTTTTTGCTAAATTTTAAGATTGTGCCAAAAGGTGTTAATACTAGTATGCATATTGAAAAACTAAAATTTGACCTATCTATGGAGCGACCGAGACACATTTAAAGGGGAGTGGATCACCAAGTTTACGTGAATGATGTTTTCCCTCCGAGATCATATATAGTAACATTATATTTTTTAAAAAAATATTAAAATGTACATGTGTGAACATCAAATAATGCAATAATGACTTATGACTGGGTGTACCGCTCTACGTGAGGTTAAAAATTTAAATTTTATATTTTTCTTATTTTATTTATTTTCTAAAACTAGATAATACTTCTCTAATTGGTAATTGTTAAAATTGTTAGCATTTTAAATATATATATATAATGCATATATGCGCGTGCGGACGCGTGCACGTGCGAGCGTGCGGACGTGCGTGTGTGCGCGTGTGTCAACATGATCAAATTTATATTTTGTATTAATCTTTTTACTATAGTGTATCCATTATTTCAAATTTTTGAATACACCTGTGTGTAGTGTATTAGATTCATTTTTACTCTTCTCACAGTTATGGGTTTTCAATGTTAGAGTGAAGCTTATTTATAGTGATGAGTTACACCTGGGTTCCTATATGACCAAATATTCTATTAAATGTTTTGTTGATAAATAATTAAATAATGTCTCTTTTCATTCATTACTTTTTGGAGTTTGTCAAATTATTACGATGGCAAATTATATTAATTATTCTTTTTGACAAAAAATAAAATTAATTTATTTTTAATTTAATATTAAATATGTTTTTACTTTCTTAAAGATTAATAAATAATTAAATAATGTCCATTTTCATTCATTACTTTTTGTCATTCTACAATTTTGGCCGTTAAATAAGAAAATAAGTGATCATTATATATTTATTTTCTTATTATTACGTACGAACACAACAAAAAAGAATTAAACTTGATTAAAAAAGTAATATATGACTATAAAATTAAACATAGTACCTTTTTTGGAACTTTTGTGATTCTTTTAATTATTTTATGCTAAATTTTAAGATTGTACCAAAAGGTGTTAATACTAGTATGTGTATTGAAAAATTAAAATTTGACCTATCTATGGAGTGTCCAAGGCGCATTTAAAGGGGAGGGGATCACCAAGTTCATGTGAATAATGTTTTCCGCCCGATATCATATATTGTAATATTATAATTTTTTATAAAATATTAAAATGTACATGTGTGAACATTAAATAATGCGATAATGACTTATGAGTGGGTGTACCGCTCTACGTGAGGTTAAAAATTTAATTTTTTTTTTTCCTAGTATTTAGTAATTATATTGTATTTAGAAATATAAATACAATCTTTTGTATTATGAATCAATCATATTTGCATACAATATGTAATTATTAGTTGGTAATTTAATAATGAAAATTTCAGTTATTAGGAACATAAAAATTAGTTGGTACTTGGAAGTTGTGGTAACATATCATACTTTATTTAGTACATTGTATAAATAATAATATAACAATAAAATAAAATTTAATACAAACATGCAGCTAGAATTGACATAAAGTGTATCATTTCTAGTAAATAACATATATGTGTGTGTGTGTGTGTGTATGTGTGTGTGTGGGTTGTGTGTGTGTGCGCGCGTGTGTGTGTGTGTGTGTGTGCGCGCGTGCGAATGTGCATTCACGTGTGAGCGTGCGGACGTGCGTGTTGCGTATATGTGCGAGTGTGTGTCAACTTGATCAAATTTATATTTTAGATTAATCTTTTTATAATAGTATATCCATTATTTAAAATCTTGAATACACATCTGCATATTATACTCTTTTTTACTATTTTCACAGTTTGTGATTTTTCAATGTTGCAATGGCTCTTATTTATAGTGATGAGTTCCCACTCAGGTTCTATAATGATCAATATTCTATTAAATGTTTTATTGATCCATTATCTTTTTCTCTTTCATTCACTCGTTGGGTCATATGTTCATGACAAATTATATAATTAATTCTTTTTGACCAAAAATAAAATTAATTTTATTTTTAATTTAATACTAAATATGTTTTTTACTTTCTTATTATTATTATTAACATATACGAACACAATAAAATAGAATTAAAGTTGATTAAAAGAGTAATATATGACTATAGAATTGAACATAGAACCTTTTTTGGATCTTTTGTGATTCCTTTAATTATTTTTTGCTAAATTTTAAGATTGTACCAAAAGGTGTTAATACTAGTATGTATATTGAAAAACTAAAATTTGACCTAAGCATTTAAAGGGGAGGGGATCACCAAGTTATGTGAATAATGTTTTCTGTCCGAGATCATATATAGTAATATTATGTTTTAAAAAAAATATTAAAAATGTAAAAAATATTAAAATGTACATGTGGGAGCATTAATGCGATAATGACTTGTGACTTGGTGCACAACTCTACGTGAGGTTAAAAATTTTAATTTTATATTTTTCCTATTTTAATTATTTTCTAAAACTAGATAATACTTCTCTAATTTGTAATTGTTAAAACTGTTGGCACATATATATATACATGCGCGTGCGAGCGTGCGGACTTGCGTGTGTGCGTGTGTGCGCGCATCTGCGTCAACATGATCAAATTTATATTTTATATTGATCTTTTTATAATAGTGTACCATTATTTCAAAATCTTTAATACACCTCTGTGTAGTGTATTTGACTCGTTTTTACTCTTCTCATAGTTTTGGTTTTCAATGTTAGAGTGACTTTTATTTATAGTGATGAGTTACACTTGTATTTCTATGTGACCAAATATTCTATTAAATGTTTTGTTGATAAATAATTAATAATGTCTCATTTCATGCAAGTGCATATTATTATGATGACAAATTGTATTAATTACTCTTTTTGATCAAAAATAAAATTAATCTTATTCTTAATTTAATAATAAATATTTTTTGCTTTCTTTAAGATTTTATTTAATAAATAATTAATAATTTTTATTTTCATTTATTACTTTTTATTATATTAAAATTTTGGCCGTTAAATAAGAAAATATGTGACCGTTATATATTTTCTTTTGCGAGATTTAAAAAATTTGATTACCCGCTTCTTTGACTATTTTTTTTTTCATTCTTATCCCATTTAATACACAATGTTTAAAAATATTTCATCACCTATTTTTTTCCCCATATATACCAAACACACGCACTTTAAATTATAATTAGTATCACTCACAATGTTGATTTTTCTAGTGTTTTTCCCTTTTTTGTGAAATGAGTTTGGTGATAAAAGAATTCGAATCATCTTATTATTCATTCCTTTTTTTTCGAAATGATTTGTTTAATTTAACAGTGTGTACGATATGGAATTTGAAATTGAAAGACTTTGAAATGAAAAGATTTTTAGACAAATGACGTTTTTTGTTTGATTATGTAATTTTTTGGGTTGGTAGAAAATATCTTTAAAATATTTCACATGAAAATGTTTTGATATTTATACCATATTTCGTCTTTTAGATACATATAAAACTATTACATGAAATTATTATTTTGCTATTTTAATTAGTTGCTAATTGATTTTTCATCTTTTAACAGTGAATTTTATGCTTTGTTGAATATAAATTATTTAGAGGAAACAATACAAATGAAAGGATTAGAAAAAATAAATATGATTTTAATCCCCTATGATACCACATGATATATTTTATAATAACAAATATCATAAAGGACTAGTTCATTTTTAGAAAAAAACTTCTTCAATTGACTAATAAAAGACCTAATACAATAGGTACATTGAGTAATAATTGAAAGTCAGAAAGAAAATAGACGCAATTAATTAATTTAAAATCGATTGCTATTTTGAATAATTTTTCATAAACGAAAAACTAAAGCAAAATAAAATTAGAAGTGAAAACGATTAGAAAGAGAATTTTTATTTGCACTAAAAGTAACTTTAGTTTTTGCACATCACTATTCAATTTCAAGATATTACAAATAAAGGAATAAAATATGATTTAGTTAAGGCTTGAATTGATCCTTTTCGCATAATTCATTTTTAATCCTTATCATAGTTATTCGAATTTATTAATTATTTTTTATCGATAAATTATATACTAATTACATGTAGACGATAGTATTCGATATCTATTTTTAGTAGGTAACTAAGTATGACTTAAACCTAAATTATATACTAATTATATGCAGTATGTGACGTCTATATATTATATATATATAATATATTATATATATATATCTATATATATATATATATATAAAGCATTATGTGCCTTGAAAAGACAACAAAGCATTTAACACCTAAAATTTACTGATTATACTAATTTGATCAACATTGTCCAAAGTCAATTATAAAAAGTTCTAATTTTTAGCCAAAATTATTCTATGACTTAAATACAATCGTGTTATATAAGTGAACAAAAAATATCTTTACATTATTTAAATATTGCAAAATTCATCCTTTCGTAGAATTTTTTAAATAGAAACTCACTCTACTAATAAAAAGATGTATCAAGTCAAATAAATATATGATTAAGCTAGTCAAGTTGGATGATTTTAAAAAAAATTAGAAATTGAGAATTTAAATCATATTTAGACAGAATATATTCAAATTCTAAATACTTTTTGTAAAAAGTATGACCAAATACAACCCCAACTTCAAAAAATTCAAACAAAACATTTTTTTTAAATATATTTTTCATAACTAAACGCCTACAAAATTTCATTAATTTTCAGTATTTCTTGTTCATTGTATAAAATGTGAATCACATTGTGTATAACATATATATGTATTAAGTATTTTATTAAAAAGAAAATTTCTAAATAGTTGGTATAATATTTTTAAAATGATTTTTTTACTTAATTTTTCTAACCATCAGAACCTACCGTATAAATATTTTAAGACTTATGTCAAGTCAATTTGCTTGATGATGCTAAAAACATATAAACTAATAACATACAGAAATCAAATTTTGAGAATGATAGACTCATTTTCTATCCATATCCTTATTCTTTTTAGGTAACTTCGATTTTATTTAAGTTATAATTAAGGAATGATTTTAGTAAAAATAAAAAACATTATGAATACCCGATCGAATCTGTCAAGAACAAGATGACTGCTACAAGAAAAGCAACTGACGGTAGTCGTGTATCCACAAGTCAAATGTTTGACTTTCACCTATCTTTGCTAAGAGAAAAGAGAGAAGAGAAAGACAGATGGTCAAAAGATATCATTTCAACCGTGAAATTGGACACAAGATTGACTTTAATCATGTTCCTTTATCAATCTCTTAACCCTTGCTTAACTCATTGTTCCGTAAATCAATCGCGCTAGTAGAAAAAGTTTTATCGCACTTTGAAGCATAGAGCTTCATGTGTTTATTCCGTGCAATTTTTTTTATATTTTGGGTTATTTTCTTTTACTTTTTTTTTTTAAATCACAAAACACCAAAAATATTTATCAAAAATTTGAATATAACGTATCTATATTATTTCATGTTAAAGAAGTTATGCTAACCTTTCCGACTAAAATAAAGTTATTTTTCATGTATTACCTCTCCAAATACGATCGATAAAAATAAAAATAAGATTAATTTGAGCTCGATAAAATGATAACATAAATATCTTTTAATATTCAATGGTAGGCCCAATCCGCAAAAGGTCCATGAGCTAACCGTGATAAACTTTCATGGAATATATATTTTACTTTTATTTTCACTTGCACTTTCATCGCTAAAATACCCTAAAATATTTCTGCACAAACAATTCTGCACAGCGGCGGAGCCGGAGGTACCTCTACGGCGACTTGTCCGATCAAATTCAGCTTTCTCTAGTTACGTAAGGTATGAAATCCGATCACATCTTTCGATCTTTTCGATTTGGCTTATCTTTGAAATATCACAAGTCTGCTTAAGTATTAAGCGATCTTATTCCGGAGACGTTTTGAAGAATCTTATTTCTTTGTTGCATTGCTCCGAGATAGAAGATGACTCTTTGTAAAGATCCAATGTGTAAATTGTAGAACTTTCTTCCCCAACAGATTTCCGAGGGACTTATTGATTAGTAGAGAAAAAAGAGATATCTTAGGGTCTTACTGATTATTGATTAGTAGAGAAAAAAGGTAATCCAGTTAAAAGTGAAGAAAGAAAGCAAGATGACAAAAAACTTGATCAAGAAATAATATAAGGAGACAGGAAAGGAAAGAAATAAAGAGAATATGTAGACGGAGGTATATAGAATTGCAATAAGAAAGAATAGGAAAACAATCGAGGTGATTATATATGTATACAACTGCTACCCTTTGGGTGTGGATTGAGTAAAACCCCACTCCTATGCAATAGCTCGCAAACCACACATGAGAGGCAACCCGAATGGTAATGGAGGTGATTGTATTATAGTTCTATTTAAGGTTTAGCTCACATCTAAGCAGGCAGGCATCAAATAGTCAAGTTACGTTGTCTGGTGGTAGTTTTCTTGTGCAGTATCTGGGTCTGCCAATTAAATGAATTCTTTTTTTGAAATCAGTAAGCTGCGTTTTTGCATTTGTCATTATTTTTAAGTTGATCAACCTTCAGATGTGCATCTTTTATGTCCGGTCACATCCAACTTCCTCTAGTTTCGTTAGGTATGAAATCCGATCAAACCTAGTGCGACTAGCTCGACCCAAATGGTAAATCCTTTGCTTTTGCTGGCAAGGGGTTTCGAACTTGAGACCTCCAACATGGAAGTCTCAAGTACAAACCACTGGACCATCAAATAGTCTAGTAACGTTATCTAGTGGTAGTTGTCTTGTGCAGTATCTGACCCTGTCAATTAAATGAATTCTTTTTTTTTTTGGATTAGTAAACTGCGCTTTTGCAGTTCACTATTTTTTAAGTTGATCAACATTGGAGCCGGGGTTTTACCTGTGTGCACCCAAAGGGTAGCGGCTGCGGGTTTCCCTTGTTATAAAAAAATAAAATTGATCAACATTTAGATGCGCGCACATCTTTTATGTCCGACCACATCCAGCTTTCTCTAGTTCCGTTTTGTATGAAATCTGGTCACATCTCTGATTCAATCTTTTCGATTTGGCAATCTTTGAAATATCGCAAGTCAGTATTAAGCGATCTTATTGTGGTGACTTCTTGAAGAATCTTCTTTCTTTGTTGCATTGCTCTGAGAAAGCAGATGTCTCTTTGTAAAGATACACACGTGGAAACTGTATAATTTTATTGATTAGGTAAAAGTGAAATAAAAGAAAGCAAGATGACAAAACCTCAATCAAGAATGAGTTCAAGGAGACGGGAAAGGAATGAAATGAAGAGAGTTGGTAGATGGATGGTTGTTTAAGTGGTGGCAATAGAATTGAAACAAAAAACGACGAGGAAAACAGTCGGAGGTGATAATTTATAAAATCATGACAAGACACAAAAAAGAATCACAATAATGTTTGTCTCACATTTAAGGAGGCATCAATAACGTTCTCTAGTGATAGTTTTCAGTATCTGACCCTGCCAATTGAATGAATTCTTATTTATGGATCAGTAAACTGCGATTTTGCTGTTGTCACTATTTTTAATGTTGATAGTTAACATTCAGAAGTGCATCTGACATGCAATTGAGCGATGGAGTGAGATCATTAGTTCGTAGGAGCAGTTTTACCTTTTTTTAATGGATTTCCTGACTTTTATCTTCATAAATTTCTTTTTGTTTACTTTTGAATGAAATGAGTTTCTACTAGATTTTGTCTGTCTACAGGTTGGGATGTACTTCTGTGTTACAAACTACATGTTTATCTTTCTTAACTGATTGACAATCTTAATATTATTCTCACTCTACTCTTCTTAATAGACTTTTTGAACTTTGATACTTAGTTTCAATATAGTAGATTTTTCTGGAATGCCACTAGGCAGTGATAGTCTGATAGACTTGTTTTTTATTAAAGAACTTGTCCATCTCTATATACTATTTCTTGGAATTCCTCTCTCCCCCTTCAATAAAGGAACTTGAATTATAAATTTATGTCAAAATCTTTTTTTGTTTTCTCTTGGTATTATCAAGAATTGCAATATTATTAGGGCTGCGAAGCTTCCCTTTGTTGCTTGCCTTAACTTCTGCAAATTTGTTTTTGCAACTTACATCACCTGCTTTGTTTTAGACTAAGTTGAACTGCCGTACTCACCTGCTTTGTTTAAGACATAGTTGAACTGCCGTATCATTTCTTGTTTCCAAGATGATTGTTCCTTATTGTTGTGGTCTAATGCTTTTTGCTGCTATTACTCTTTTACAGCACTGTGTGAGATGGCAGGAAGAAATCGCGTTCCTCGGGAAGCATTTGATAACCGCCGGGGCTTTCCTGCAGAAGGGCATATTGCCCGGGGTCCTATGCCTCGACCCTCTCTCCATCCTGCGTTGTTAGAAGAGGAACTTGAAATACAACATCTTGAGATACGCAGACTTCTGGGTGAAAACAGGAGATTAGTTGAAGATCGAATAGCTCTCCAACGGGAATCAGCTGCTGCAAAGGAGGAGGTATATCGAATGAACCTTGCCATAGGTGATATGCAAGCGGAGCATGAAATTCGCTCCAGGGAACTTATCGAAAGAGGTTTGAAGCTTGAAGGAGATCTTCGAGCTACAGAACCTCTGAAAAATGAGGCTAAACAGCTCCATGTTGAAGTTCAGAAGCTAAATATTATGAAGCAGGATCTAACTGGCCAGGTGCAGACCCTCACCAAGGACCTTGCCAAGCTACAAGCTGATATCCAACAGATTCCTCATTTCAGGGGTGAGATTGATGGGCTTCATCAAGAGCTTTTGCGCGCTAGGTATCTGCTATTATTATTATTTTTTTCTTTTATGGAGATTATTAACATGGAATGCTGTTATGTCTCAAACCTGCCGGTGCCCATTAGGAGTTGAAACCCTTGTATTAATTTGCTCATGACTTCTAGGTCTGCCATTGAGTACGAAAAGAAGGCAAAAGTTGAACTCATGGATCAGAGACAGGCAATGGAGACAAATTTGGTTACTATGGCACGTGAAGTTGAGAAGCTACGAGCCGAGCTTTCTAATTCTGATGGTAGAGCATGGGCTGCAGGTATGTTCTTACAAGTTTGTTCCTTTTATTTTAGAAGCATGTTAAGGGAAGTCTCCTTTCTAGTGGAGGTACTGTTTTTCTGCTTCTCGAATTGCTTTTGGGAGCAGATTTGACCCAATCCATTGGTAACCATTGAAGCTAGTGTCTTGGGGATTTCTGATGCTGAATGGCAGAGTCTAAATAGAATCATTAGTTTATTTTTTCCACAATCCATATGACTTAGTTTTGGGAACTTTGAGAAGCATTAAAGTTTGGGCTTTGGGTGTCTGTTGATTTAATTTCCATAATAGTGCACAATCGGTTTTTTCCTCCGAGACTGATAAGTTGTATTTGTCAGCATTAAGAACGTGCTAGAGACCTCCAAAATATTTTGAACAGTTTTGTTCCAAGTCTAATTGTAGAGACCCTAGAACCCCTACTAACTCGTAAGCTTCCTCTACATTAGCTTCTTTCCATCTTAATTTTAATTATAGAATTAAATCTGTATTCGAAACACCTCCTATTTCTTTCCCTCCACAGTGTCAACCATATTCATGAAGGTCTTGCTCCCCACCATCTCTTTCCTTTGACCTGTCCTTGAATCCTTCTACTACAAGCCATCATTGCTCAAATTTAAAGTAAGATTTCTTGCACTCCAGTTCTCCACATGTAATCAAATGGGCTGATCATAGCTAAGTTTAGGAAGGATGGACGGTCTGATCTGTAAGAATAGTTCCTCTCACTAGAGTAGAGAAACCTGTCAATTCTTGATGCACTATTACGATTTTCTCCCCTTTTCAGCGCGTAAGGTCCTCCAATTAAAGGAGAATCAAACCGTACCACATCATTAATCAGTTCTGAGAATTCAGCCATTTCCCCTGATATTCTGTTGCAATTTTGATCTCTCTGATGAGTATTTAGTAATGTTAAAATATGCACATATCTCCGAAGGCCATCACCTATACTTCTAACAGCAGCCAATATCTTCTACTCCAGTTCACTACATGTAATCAAATGGGCTTATCATAGCTAAGTTTAGGAAGGATGGACGGCGGTCTGATCTGTAAGAATAGTTCCTCTCACTAGAGTAGAGAAACTTGTCAATTCTTGATGCACTCCTATGATTTTCTCCCCTTCTCAGCGTGTAAGATCCTCCAAATAAAGGAGGATCAAACCGTACCACATCGTTAATCAGTTCTGAGAATTCAGCCATTTCCCCTGATATTCTGTTGCAATTTGATCTCTCGAATGAGTATCTAGTAATGTTAAAATATGCACATATCTCTGAAGACCATCACATATACTTCTAACAGCAGCCAATACCTAGCAGATTTCCTGCTTTCAATTTATCAGTCTGTGTAGACTACACCCTGGAACAAATTAATTCCCACAAATTAGCAAGTTATCATCTGATTACCACTGTCCACTATCTCTGCTGTCCAACAACGCCACATACCCTGCACTACTCTCTATTCAATTGTAACTGAAAGAAGAAAATCTATTTAAGAGAACATAGATATTTTGAATCTAGTTGAAGCAAACTCAATAACTATTCCCTCACTTTTAGGAGATAATTTTATTTAGAGAAATATATCATAAACTTCTTCATTTTCTGACTTATCCTATGAAATGAGAGTAAGTATTCAAGGAATGGTGATGGATGGTCAGAAATGAATCAGAAAGTTAAGAAATTGTAAGGAGAATAAGGGGCTAATAATATAGTACTATACTGTATTTGATACAAGACACAATTTCATCAAGGGAAGAACAAAGCACCGCCATTTTTCTTCTTTTATGTCACCCCCCGATCAATTGCTTTTGCAGTGCACCATAGCTTTTTAGAGTGCATCATAGACTCTTTACAGCCTAGGTTTCCCAAGTCAAATATAGATAAGTTTATAAAATTTGCAATAGTATTACACGTGGTTAGAAAATGGAGCAGGAGTGCAAGTGAACCCAACATGTAGATCCACCATTTGATTATATTTTCCTACACATACTTCTATTTAATACGATAAATTCCATTGGTTACAACCATGAGTCCCCCATCTTCATTGCAGCCGCCTGCCATTGCAAGGCACAATCTAGTCTTCTTGAACAACTTCCTTCTTACAGCTGGATTAGATTTCTTCAGTAATGGCCGTGCAGATTGAATTAGCAAAAGATCTACTTAACATTATCTTGTTAATATGCGAATGCATTGTTATAGTTTTCTTGGTTCTTTTCAAGTTTCTTATAATTTCTTAAATAGCTCTTATATATGTATTGTCTACATGTTTTGTTGGGATATTGTAATTTCACTGTTGTGTTCTTCCCAATCTGTTGTCCCAGGTTAGCCTCCATGCTTATTCAGGTATTGCCTAATCTGGCAATCCTAGGATCTGGAGCTATTCTTCTTTAACGCAAACGTGTTTTCTACAACTTACACAGTGAACTCACATAGGTAGGTTTTGGAGAGGGTAGAGTGTATGCAGACCATACATGCTTTTCATGAGATGAATAATTTTATAGGTAGTAGGGGAAAATACGCCATCGACAAGCTTTTGTATATCAAAGAAGTAGGGAATCACAAAAACATGTGATGACTCAGATTCAAAGGTCCCAAACATTCAGGTGGGCGGGAATAGTTGCTGAGTGGTAATATTTGCCTTGGATTTTTATGGGGTTCTATTGTATGAGTCTCTCTAGCATTATCTTTTTAAACTTTTTGAGGCTTGAGCTATTAAGATGAGAGTTTCTTTCTAACCAGTTGTAGAGTTAGGTTACAAGGCTTTTAGTAGTGATTCCAAGTAAAATCAGCCATATCTTGATCAGGATTTTCTGATTCTATTTAATGGATTGCAAGATTTGTACTTTGAGGCTAAATGTCCTTGAAACTTGGGAGTTGTATAGAATCTCATTCTTGAGTTGCACTGAGAAGTCCCCTTTACTTCCATTTGTTCGATGTTAGAAGTAGGCATATCTGCCACCAAGTAACCCCCCTCAAAAATAAAATGTAGATATAGGAGAGATATATACCTTACATGATATACTCCAACCCTTTTATAGGATCTTTTGGTAAGTTCTTCAAAATCCATCCTTCTTATCTTCTTTAGCTAAAGGCAGTGAGAAGAATGATTACGAGATGTACCTTAATAACCGTCTTCTGTTTGAGTAGTAGACTTGAAAATGTTTCACTCTTGATCACCGGTGACAAAATTAGATCATACAGTTGACACGTTCAGAGTGGTTAAGCAGAATAAGAAATCAGAGGATGCTTTGTTCTTTTGGTTGCTTATGTTAACGATTTATTATCTGTTTGCTAAAGGTGGATCATATGGGATGAGATATGGAAGACATGATGCAAGTTTCCCTGCACCTTATGGCGAGGGATATGGGGTTCATATGGTATGAATATTTCCAGTCACTTGATTGGGAGTTTATTTTAGTGGTCATAGCAAACATCATAGGTAGAGTCGACTTGGTGCATTGACATTCATCCATTATTCTCAGGGTGCTGCTGACAAGGGTCCTTTGTATGGTGCTGCTTCAGCTTCACGGGGAGGACTTGAGAAACCTCATATGAATCGTCGCTGAGGTGTTCTCTGTTCACTTGCTGTCCAATAGGAAGAAGGGCCTCTCTTTTATTCTTGTAGTTGTGTTTATATTTCCGAGTCCCTGATGTGGAACCATAATATTCGGGTACTGAAGTACTGTGTGCTGCCTTTTATCTTAAACTGTATAGGGTAATTAAGGCTCTTCCATAGTTGATGGAACTGGACTTTTTTAATTAATGCCTTATGTTATGACTTTGTAGTTTAAATAGCAATGTTTGAGTTCATTGCGTACATATTCTCAGTCCATTTTGTGCTTTCTGAGCCTTTGATTGTCTTGATAATTCTAGCGAGCAGTTTAAGTTTCTATTATCACGAAGCGTTTTGCAAGAAACTAGCTGATGAATTCAGAAGTATGATGGTGTATTTAGTTATCTTAGTAGATAGTGTAGAGAATATGAAGTTGCCAATGTTTTGGCCTACTAGCAGTATTTTGGGTTATGGAGCTTAACCATGAGGTGGTTTGCTTTTTGGACATCACAAATCCGTGATTTCTCGATTTTATTCTTTTGGACTTCCCTTGAGCAATGTATGTTGGTACTCACACTGGCAGAAGAAGCTGATGTAGTGCAATAACCCGCATCAGAATATGCACACTAGACTCACGTGAAGAAGTTCTGCAAAGCATATTATTATTATTCTGCAAGCATATAGGATATTTTGTTGAGGCCAGAGTAATAAGTATAGAGTGGAAACGAATGATGCCTCCACAACCGTTATGGTATATTGCTCTGTGAGGATTGTATTGATAATATTTCTCTTCCGTTTCTTGAAAATTTTGGGAAGTTCTTGTTAAGCGGCTCTGTAGGTTCACATGTTTTGGAAGAATGTCAGCAGCAGTGCATGTTTATCTCATAGATGTTGCACTTGTTAATGGCAGTCTGCTCTTGTAGTCGTCTGCTGCAAACATAGCAATGCTATGAAACTGTTGTTACTATCTTATCTCGATTTCATTTAAGTTAGAACCACGAGCTTGATGGTTAATGATGAACTCAAATTGTTATGAGTACCGGAGAGAAAGGATTGTGCCTTGGGGAGATAACAGGTTTAGTATTACTCAGCATTTACTGTGGGTTGGTATATCAAGTTATCAGTTCTGTTGGAGGCTGCTACCACAGCTCAAAATAGATCAACATGGTATTGTGACTCTTGTTAGTTCTTTGGGATGAATTCATGGTTACAAGTTGAGGGACAGGCAGAGTGGTGAAGCTGGCATAATCGAGTTGAGAGCTGAAATACCCTCGCTGATCTGATTTAACCCATTTTCGAATTTGAAAATGCAGCATCCACGACAACTTGGGGGTAATTCTTCCTTAACCTTTCGCTTAACAGGTGGCTGTGCCATAATACTCATAAGGCCAGTCATCCTGGCTGCAGCAATGGAAGCCCGAGTTGCTCACGTACATCGAGATGGTCCTTGAAATCTTGAGTGAAGACAGTGGAAGCTACATTGGCAAGTGATGACTGCCTATCAAAATTCCATAGGCAAGTATTCTGTTTCGATGGGCCCTAAAATTGTACTATCTTTCTACCAGAGATTATTCTCGGATGTGCTTCTCTATCTTCTTTTTGTCTCTGTGTTTATGTTCAGGAATATTTAGATAACTCCCATTCCCACTCTTCTTCTGTATGCTTATGAGATAGACTTTATTTTCATCAAGACTAATTCTTGCCGAGACCAGCCTAATGTTTAGGGTACTGATTGTGATGGTTATAGTCTAGGTTTAGGTCTTAGTTACACTATCCTATAGATCCTAGGGGTTTTTTAACCTCTAAGAGTTGTTTGGATAGAGGAGAAGTTATGCATGGATTAGTTATGTAGGGATGTATGCTGCTGTCTTTTTCTTGTTGGTCATTTAGCAGTTTAATCCATGCATTACTTAAGGCCCACTATTCCTCTATTCATCCCATATAAATAATACATAGTTTCCCACATTTGTATGTTTATTTATGTGGGAACAGAAAAATCTACCAAACATTAGATTAAGTTTTCTTCATACCCAACTAAACTTGGTATAAACGTGGAGATTATATACCTTACAACCCAAACCAAATGGCCCCCATATTGTTCTTATTATTATGCTCTGTATCCATCCCTTTTCATTTTACTACTTGTATAGAAATATTATGGGGTGGTCAGGTCCTTCAGGGAGACGCATCCTTGTTTTGTCAGACCACTGCAATTCATAATTAATTGAAAGGAAGAATATATTTTGGCTTCCATTGACTGGGAATGTGTGGGGGAAGGAGTTCACTTTGAGATTCTCAACTTTGTCTTTTTTTAGCAGTGCTTGCTTCCTTTGTTGTGTTGTCTCTTCCAATGTTGCTTCCCCTTGTTGTTAGGGAACTGTTTGTTGGAAGTTCCTCTTGGGATGCAAATGGGAAACCAACTTTAACCAATTGAGGAACTGATAAAAAGACATGAGCCATTATTTAGATAAACCAACATTGATTTATTGAGATGATGATTAAAATGTAAAAACACAGATGAGCTATAACTTTTTCGTGAGTTTAACTCCTCAACTATTAGTTCTTTTTCCCTACTTGAACTATCATAATCTATCCTTCCTGCCTAATTATCACCATCTATGTATAAGATACGCCTAGTTGAGTAGATTGTGACAGTTCAGGTAAGGATTGGGAACAACGACAGTGACACACAAAGATGCTGATTTGAAAAAAATATAAACAGGGAACAACTGATAATTGGCCTAATCAGTTTTGAGGTGTGTTTTAATACATAGATAATGATAGTTAATGAAGGAAAAGAAAACAACTAATAGTTGAAATGTGAAACTCGCGAAAAAATGATAATTTAGATGTGTTTTTTGACCCTCAACTCTGATTTGTTATATGAGGATTTCACTTCGACATTCAAGTATTTACGGTATGAGATGCTAATTACTTGTCCTGGGAAAGGACAACATATTTTTAACAGTGGTTGAAGATATAAGGTTCGTGAGGATTCATCATAATTTGGTCAGCCTATCGTAGACCACCTCTCTTCAGGCTTTAGACGGGTAATATGAGCAAGCTCACATTAATAGAGTTCAGATGGGAGTGAAATGGGTAATGAAGATTTATGTAGGACACTTCAACTTGTTTGGGGTTGAGATGTAGTAGTTATTGTTTGAAGAAACAATTAGGAGTCTACCTTGCTGTTAGTAGGCACCTTATTTTTGGATGACAGACACAATTGTACGGATGAGATGTAGTAGTTATTGTTTGAAGAAACAATTAGGAGTCTACCTTGCTGATAGTAGGCACCTTATTTTTGGATGACAGACACAATTGTACGGATGAGATGTAGTAGTTATTGTTTGAAGAACAATTAGAAATCTACCTTGCTGGCATGTTATTATTGGATGACACAATGGTCTTCCTATGCTTAGTTTCATCTTGCAGTCTTTTATGTAGTAGTTGAAACACTTGTCCTGTTTAGTAGAGGAAGCCAATGGTACTGAAACTATTTACAGTGCGACAATCTTGTATTTATGTGGAGGCCAACTTATTTTGAGTGTAATACTCGGTTTTGGGTGCTTGAATATGTGAGCTTTTACCTGTAGTTGGTAAAAGACAGTCATTTAAAGGAATCACTTATATCGGCAGAAGGTGGAGTGAACTTGGTTCTTTGCTTGATCGTTGAAGTTGGTGCCATGAAAAGGTTAACCTTAAAGATTGAATTATGCTTGCTTTTCATTGGCAACTTTTCTTGAGGACAGTTGGCTTTTAGTTCAGGGGTAAAGTTGGAAGAAAATTAAGGTTAATGGAGGAATCTGTTGGCATTTGAGACAAGTGACCTAGGTGGCAGGTGCTGTAAGTTCCAGAATATCTTGGCTCACCATCGTGCAAGCAATTCTTCAGAATGGACACTATTGTTCCACTTGGATTGCTCATTGATTTAGTCTTTGTTCTCTACTGTGACAATAACATACCTAGTATAATCTCACAAGTGGGGTTTGAGAAGGACAGATATACACAAAAAGGCGATAAACCATAATCCCAAAACCTTCAAATTATCCTATCTCGGGTCATGTCCTCAGAAAATTGAAGTTGTGTCCTACATTGTGTAATCATCTCCTCCTCCGTTCTTTTTCACCCTACCTTGACCTTTACCTCTCCTAACTCTTACTACAACCAACCTCTCACACCTCCTACTAGCGCATCAATACGCACGACTTAAAAGGTCATTCCAAATTGTTGTGTATGTATATGTTTTTCCTAATCACATCTCTGTTAGCATGCCCACTCACCCATTTGAGCATCATCGACTTTGGAACATGGATGTTTTTGACCCTTAAGCTTTGGCTTCACATTTTTATCTCACATACTTTGGCATGTAATCCTCCATTTCACCCACTTTGCACCAATTTGATGCAAGACATCATCATTAACTTCTCTGTCTTCTGTCCAAAAGAAAAAAAGGATCAGCGTATCTTGTGGTTCTATCTGACGGTTGGTAGATTTTCCTTTTTTACATTCCTTGTCTTGTTATGTGGTTCTCAAACTCGCCATGCTGTATGTAGTTGCATTATTCTCCACAAAGCTCTTGTTTATTATAATTATTTATGATTCTTAAATTTTCTTGCAAACAGTGATCTCATCATAGTTCCTTCTTTCCTTTTTTGCAGATGAAAGCTGGAAGCTTTGTTCAATTTACCTTTACTTTTATCTTGCTGTCTTTATGCTATGGGATGACATTTGTGGGCAGCTGTTGTTAAGGAAACACTCTAGGATCGAGTACCCAACTTGATGGCCAGGGGACAAGTGTAGACTATGGTAGAAAGGCAGGGGTGTCGAAGTTGAGCTGTGGGGCTGTGGGAGCTCATGACGTCTGATTTAAGCAATGTCTATGATAAAGACGGGTCTAGGAACTCATGATGATCTGATGTAAGCCAATCTGAGTTGGGGTATTTCTGAATGATGTTGAAATGGTCAGCAAAAGCAATTCAATTGACATCCCACTTAGGGCTGAGTTGAAGGGTGTTGTTATGATTGGGAGGAGGAGCTTTTGACTGTGAATCAGCTCACACCGCGGCATCCTGGATAACCAAATCAACATATGTGAGTTGCATAACAAAAATTTCAAACGGACCGACATGTTTTAAAAACATTTTTATGCTCCCAGAGGTTGTGTTTATGAGCAGTAACACAATGTTATGCATGCAAAAGCGGTATTTAAGGGGATCCAAAAAAAAAAAACAGATTGTTGGATTGGTAGTAAGATGACAGAATTCATCAGAACCAACATGGCACATATCGGAGGACTTCAATGATTGGTATACTATGCTGAAAATGTTTGCATCATAGGTTCGCATTTGCCACTATTTTATATTGAATTGTACTGGACAGCTTGTTGCTTATTCTTCATTATGTTAATTTCATTGCGACTTCGATGGAGTTTGGAATCTATACATAGATTATTTCTCCTAATACCTCCTATCAAACGACCCCTCAACTCCATTTAACATGGTCAGCTTAGCCATCACTTTTTAAAATTTTATCTTTATGTTTTTGTTGTACATTTCTTGCAATTTTCTTATGTCTTGTGCATCAAACCTCACTATCACGTATGACATTAAGTACATCCTGTACATCCTATTGTCAAACTCGGACTTGAATCTCGCCAATCACTATGTCATATATAAATAACTTATCAACACATTAATTCGACATCACCGAAGCAAATAGAAGTGATTTGGAAGTTTATTTAGATCTATGCTCCTGGAATGGTAATGTTTGTCGTTATTTTTATTTTTAGAGTTAAATTATAAAAATTTAGATTAATATTTTAAGTTTTTATCATATTAATAAACAAAAAAATTATAATCTATAATACTTTTCATATTTAATTAATGTAATTTATTTAACTTTAAAAATGGGAACTTACAAACAATATCGGAATAATTTAGATATAGAAATTTCTTACAAAAGCTCTTGGCAAAAATTACTCGCCATTATTGGGTCAACAATCATCGTGGCATAAATCTCCGGCTTCAACTACTTGTCTACTTCACTCTCTGTTCATCTTCTTGTTGTTGTGATGTGAAAAAGCGAGACGGAGTATGCAGGGCTACTCTGTGTTTTCACTTCGAGTTACTTCCTTTTCCCCCCTTTCCATTTTTCCTTCAAACATCACCTACTCTTCAATTCCCTTTAAAGCTGCTAAATTGAACTCATGGGGCAAAAGGGTTGTTGATTCTCGTGTTGCTAATCCTTTTGATTATGCTCTCAACAAGCCTTTGCTTTATTTCAAGGTAATTTCTTGTTTTATTGTGTGTGTTTCGGCAACCCCTTCTGCATTCTCAATTTAAAACTATTCAATTTTTCATCTAAACTGAAATTTGGGGGATTCGTAGTTAATTAACATTGAATTACCTAGATTACGGAAGAACCAGTTGCTGAGTGTTAATTTTGCTTATAGAGGTGCGGAATTTTGGAGCTTTATGAAAGACTAGGTGGTATTCATCTCAATTGAATTTAGCTGCAGTTCGTAATCGTGCTCTATTCCCCTTTCAATTTGGAAAAGAAGAAGAAAGACCCGTGTGAAGCTTTTTTATTTTAGAACAGATCTAGGGTCTAGTTGTTCCGTTAGCTACCCGTTTTGCGTAGATGAAGCGTTGCTTGTTTTACTTCCCAATGTGAAGCAACAGTGTTCTTTTTTCTGGACATCAGGTACATGCTACTGCTGCTGAAACTGATCAACCAAAATGGTGGGAAAAGAATGCCTCAAATATGGTTGACATTCATTCAACTCAAGAATTTTTAGATGCGTTTAAGTCAAGCTGGTGATAAATTAGTGATTGTTGAATTCTATGGGACATGGTGTGCCTCTTGTCGTGCATTGTTCCCCAAGGTGAGTATTTAAGCTTTCCCTGAATAATGATCCATTGCTTTTTTAAAATAAGGAATGCGTTGTTCTCGCAAATATTACTTGGATGTATAACTATACTCATCCTGTGGTTTGCGCTCTTTCGCTGATAGGTCTAATAGAGGAAGGAAACATTCTGGTAACAATTGCTTCATAATTACATGATCAATCTCATTTGTGATTTTTTTTTTTTTGATAAATCAATTATGAAATTAGAAATGCAGTTCGAAAATTTTCATTTACAAGCGGCCTTATTGTTTGTGGACATTCTCAAATTTTATAGTCCCCACTCCCCTCTACTTGGAAACCTTCTTAATATGGATGAAGTGTTTTTGCACAAGTATCTTATATCTCCTTCGCCATTTTGTATCTTTTGGAGCTTATGGGAAAAAAAGTAGGAGAATGTTCCCATGTAATTGCAATTAAAATCTGTTGGTCCCATGACATGGACATTGTATTCTCTATTTCTATTAGAATCTGTTTCCATTCATGTAATTGCAAGTAAAATTGCTGCACATAGAGCTTCTTTATGTTCTGACTGTTGAAGAGAAGGCTGCACTCAATTTAGGACGTACTCATAATTTGTTTGATTGTACTCGTTAAGTTATTAATCCCAACTAGCTTGAGATTTAAGCACATAGTTGTGTTGCTATTAAATGTGTGGTTTGTGAATTTTACTTTGGTCTCTCATCTTCCTCTTGTAACTATCAGGATTTACTATGTTCTAACGTTCGATATTGGGCTAATATTTCCTTATTGATTAGTTTCAACTTACACAATCATAATATGTTCTTAATTTACTCATTACTCTGGTTTGGCCTCATTAAGTTTCTAGTAATTTCTTTTTGTCGTTTGGTTTGTCTGTTTGAATCACCATGCTTACAGTTCTATATTTACTTATTCCTTTTTAAAATTTGGTTTACCATCAACGCTTACCAGTTTTACACACCTCCTAACAAATGCCAAACAAGATTATGTTGTCCAAGATATCCTAATAGATAATTTGTTTGTTTTTTCACTTCTCAATGGCCAGGTCTGCATGATTGCGGAAAAACACCCAGAGATTCTTTTCATTAAGGTGAACTTTGATGAGAACAAGTCTTTGTGCAAAAGCTTAAATGTAAAAGTCCTTCCATATTTCCACTTCTATAGAGGAGCTGACGGTCTGCTGGATTCCTTTTCTTGCTCTCTCGCAAAGGTAGGACCATGAAGTGCATCAGTCTGTTTTTTTATTATGTTGGTGCTTCCTGTTTAGTATACTTGGGAATAACTTGTTCCTACTTACCCTGCGTAGCAATGTACTGATTGACACTATCTGATTATTAATCTCGTCGCTATTACTAGGAACTCCATTACTAGGGTATCTTTGGTAAATGAAATTTCTTAACTGATAATGTGGTGACCTAAATATTTCTGTTTAGTTCTGGGGAAGAAGAATTTCATTACAGTCTAAGCATATATGCTGTTACTCATGTTCTTACCTTTCAATCAATTTTCCTTTGAAAGAACTTACTCTGGAAAATACAATGCAGCTCCAGAAACTAAAGGATGCCATTGAGAATTATAATCCAGCTCATGCAAAGGAAAGCTGAAAGGCACTGGTGATTCTCAATTTCCCTGAAGTTTTCTGCAGTCCAAATCGTCTTCGAAAAATTTGTTTGTACTATATTTTGTTTCAGAACCTTATTGCAGATTGCTGTGTGGCTGTGTCCCACTCACAGCTTTTCTTCTATATTATGCTGGAAAGCTGCACATAGTTTTTGTACAAAGCACTCATTTTTTGCCTCTGCTGTGATCTCTCTCATGTGATAATATGGTAAAAGTTTGGAACAAATCACTATCCTATGTGTTTTATAAAGAAGAATGGAGTTTCAGAATTCTATTTTGTTTTAAATCCATGGAAATGGCAAGAACCTTTGAGACTATTGCGCTCAAAATGTTCTTATATACATAATTCATTTAATACTACTACTGTATTTCTTTTTCGTTATGTTATATATTGCTCTAGTCTCATAGTCTGTAGTCACAAGAAACTGATTGTTTGATTTGTTTCTTCTCTTTTTTATTTTACAATCAAATTTGCCAATATAATGAAACCTACTAGTACTATTTAGCATGTACAGAATCATCGGTAAAGGGCTCCGAGCTTCCAACTTGTTATTTTCTGTCTATGTGGTAATTGTAGGAGCTAGAACTTTTGATCTTTTCCCTTTTATTGGTGCTTCAGTATCGGGGAAGTGACCATTTCTCTCCATAAGATCCTCTACATGACCTTCTGCAGTCACATTCACAGGGTAAGTAACCAAATGAACACCCTTCATGTCTTCTAATTTATCTTGATCGTAAATTTTCCACATTTTGTCTCCAATGGAACGGATTCTATTCACACATTCCAAACTTTGAGGATGTTGAAATTCTTGCTCCGCTTGTCCAGTGTGCTCATACCACAATGACATACGATATGCGTGAATGTCCCTTTGATCTATGTCTTCTTCTTCAGTTTTCGACTGATAGCATCCTATTGCGATCTCAGTGTCTCGTTTCCCATCCATGGACCTTTGATTTATGTTAGCAGAACCAACTAGTAAGTATGTATCATCCACTGAAAATTTAGAGAAAGCATTGTTAGCATGTAAGCTTTATTAGTAAGTATCATCCACTGAAAATTTAGAGAAAGCATTGTTAGCATGTAAGCTTTATTAGTCTAAATGATCAATAAATACGACATGTAGAAGTGGCAAATGTGCGAGTTGAGTCAAACTTGCTAGAGTTGGAATGGGTCAAAATGAGTTGGATCAAGATGAGTCAAATGACAGGTATTAACACAACATGCCCAACATAATCTGCCTTCAATCTGCAATATTAATCTTGTAGGTTTGAGTTTAGGTTGCATTTTGACCCGTCAGATAGAATACTTGATCTGTTAACTAGTTTACTTTGTCATGATGGACACATTACTTGAAAACGGATTGATTTGACTGTGTCTAAATCAAAACTACATGAGTATATATATAGAGAGAGAGGAAGACTTATCATACCTATCATGATCTTAGAGTGGACATAAACCATGAATCTCCTATTCTTTTGGGCTCTCCAGTACTGTGATTCTGGATGTGGAGAATAAGGAGGAGCAAATTCTCCTTTGATCTTTTCTTCTCTGTTTGCAAGACAGAAGAAATTCAAGTAATCTCTAGGATGTCCCTGTTCGCCACTTTCTTTTATCGCTTCACCTATAAATTTATACATCATCTTCATAGTTTCCCTAGTCCAGTACAAGATATCTTGCACTGAATCACTCTCTGGCAGTCCTTCTGGCCACATTGGTATCACAATGTACACAGAAAACCGTTCCTTGGCTCTGATTTTGTTCACAATCTTTAGTGCAATCTCTATTGGAATTAAGTTTCTGCAACCACAATGTTGATCTTGCTCCCAAAGGTGACATCCACCGATGAAATACTGATTCTCGATGTATATAAATCTGTCAGCTCGTCTGATTGCTTCAACATAAGCTTCATGAATACTTCTTTCAACTGTCATGTTCCTAGGTAAAGGGCATGCGGAGACATGATCAATTGATCGGAAGACTTGAACGTTCCAATCCCGATCAGTAGAAGCCATGTTTGGCTGATTGCTGAGTTCTGGAATGGATCTTATGGGAATGAGCAAAGAAGGGCCAATTTGCTTATTCCATCTTTGTTCAAAATTGTTGAGTACATCCATAGCTGCTTGCCCTGTGACACGAGCGTGAGCATCGTGCCATGGTTCTCTCGGCCCTCCTTTGTGCAGGCTTGCACCTGATAGGCTTGTTTGGTAAAAATCATAGCAATGTGATTCTGTGTTTAGAGTTCTAAACAGGGAATGCTCTTCTGTGTCGTATCGACCATCACAGAGATCTAAACCACCAAGAAAACTAATAATTTCTCGACTAGTTGATGATAAATGACTTCTTGAATCTACTGCTATCATCTTCTGATGATGTGCAAAGAATGAGGGAAGTTTATGGTGTAATCTGGGAACCAATTTGCATACTACTTTTGTGTCTCTGAAATAAGCTAAAGAATCTTCGTCGTGTGTTCTCATCACTCCCTTGTTCTTGATGATTGGTAAGGATGTTTCATCATCCCAAAGCATGATCATCACAGCTACACCTTCCTCTGCTTTACGCTTCAGCAATTCACCTAGCTTTACTCCTTTTGCATGTGTAATTTCTGCACTGGGATCACGGACCTGAAAAGAGAAGGCACCAGTGTTCAAATGTTGAGAAAATGGACATTAGGTCTAACTCAACCAGACCTGAACTCAACTACAAAAACTATCTAACGCCCCTACCTCATGAAGCGCGTATAACATAACATAAAGACCCTTCCTAGATGTAGAACTTGACAAAATATTCATTCTTCCTTTAGAAACAAATGAATGTCCCTTGGACAAATAACCTTTGATTGGACATACCTTCAACCTAGCTCGAAATTCTTTCTATACCCTAGAGCTCTGATACCATGTCAAGAAAATCGACATTGGGTCTAGGGTCTAAACCTTAAAAGAGACAACTCATTCCTCAACTAATGTACCTCAATCTAACACCAAAATACACACATAAAACAATGAAACAAAAAAAAAAGGAAGGAAATGTAGATAGTTTTTTCCCCTTACCAAAACCATTTTAGGACTGAAAGACCACCCTGCAATGTAAACCAAATGCTTTGCATCCTCAATGGCTCTGTATATGTCCTCCCACAAGTTTTTAGGTCTCGTCTGAAATGGAGGTTGGAACGTATGTTGGTGATGTGCATCCTGATATAGAGTCACACTGCAGTTTGATCTTTGAGGAAACGTTGAATTTTTTAATCCTGTGAATGCACCATTCTCTAGTATTCTTCCCCAGCTTGGTTCATTTTCTGCTGGCTTGAACCAAACAATGAACTGTAACTTCAGTTTCTTCTTTGGCTTCTTGTTTTCTATAGAAAGTGGGAAGAATCCCTCGATTAAACTCGTTTCGTTTAAGAGCTTGTTTGCCTGAATTGTGAATTTTCCTAAGATGGAGCATTTTGTCTTGAGAGTAATGGTAACTGTTGTATCTGGAGAATGAGCACAGAGGATTTGAAAAGTCTGGTTCCATACTCGATCGCTTTCTTGTGTTGTTTTTGCTACTGTTTTGTTATCAATCTTGATTGTCACAAATGCAGGTTTTCCATTTGATGAAATACACTACAAAATATAAAAAAAAGTAAGAAGAGGATTTTAAACCTTAATTAACTTATTGTTATTGCAGCTCAAGGGCTCTGGTCTACTGGTAAGAGTGCAGTCCATGATGTGCTGATTAGACACACTGTACGAGTATGAACCACAAAGTGTAATGGTTCTTCTTCCTCAAAGATTCAGACAAAAATGCGCTTGGATAGCACTGAACAAAGACTTGGATATTGAATGATCAATTCACCATTGAGAACATTTAGCCTCAAGAGACAAATATCGCGGTGTTCTAAAGAATTTTGATGAGCGAAATCTAATGTACTATTTATAAATCACTTACCTTAAAGGGAAGAGATGACTTGCGAGATGTGGCACGAAAAATTGAGACTTCAAGTGTTCCATGAAAAAACTTGTGTTTGCCCTCCATTTTTATTTTTTTTTGAAGCTCTTTCTATGTATTCACGATATTTGATTGATTATATTTTGATAGAATAACATCAAAGAAACTATACAAAATTTTTATTTTTTAAATTTTGGTCATGGGATCACATTAGTATGTGTTGATATATAAAGGTTGGTAAGTCTGTTATTTTAATCCAAAGACAGCTATATATATTCGGAAACTTGGAATACAATTGAGGTGTTGGAAGTGGACAAAACTTAAAAACATGTAAAATTCATCCTTAAAGCCAAACCTTCAACTTCACTGCTAGTTTCTGCTTTAAGTTGAAGTTTTCCCTATCCCACAAATGCATAGATAATTGAGTTTAACTTTTATGCACGGATCATCAAATATCTTTCTAGTACTTTTGTAAAAATATAAAGAGGAGTATCTGTTAATAATTAAAAAGTGAAATTTGTAATGTGTAAATAGATGGATCTATATTCGCTTAGACTAATTCTTTCTTTTCTTTTTATCTATTATTTGTCCAATTTAATTTCATAATACTTTAATTATTTGTTGGTCTAATGTTTGGCACGTTGGATTAATGCACTCCATATTGTCTATTTTGTTTATTATTATCTAACAAACAACATATATTCTTAGTTTAAGGGTATCTATATTTTCAGGATCTAAACGAATTAATTAATACTTATTTCTAGAAACAACAATAACATTACTCGGTTACATAGAAGGTTGTTGAAAGATTATTTCTGATAGATCTGTAATTAAAGTAAATAATATTAAAATCAAGTATTGAAAAAATATACAATAAAAAAGACATGCTAAAAACAAAAGGAGAAGTGAACAATATCAAAGAATATGATAATAGGTATAATAATATTAATAAATAAACTAAATAACTCAATTACCTATTAAATTTTTACCTTAATCCTCGATCTTAATATTTTCAAAAAGATAATAAAAGAAGAGGAAAACTATGTTAGGTGGTGCTGAAGATGATAATAACGCAAACGGTTCATTGGCCAACTTTCTTTATTCTATTGTTGGAAAATTTGGCAACCAAACTGCTGAGTCAATAAAATATATAAATATCAATTTAGACACCTATTTTACACTGACCTAATAGTGCTAATAATAATTAAAACATGTAACTGTTTTTTATTTATTTTGTCCTGAATAATTCTTTTCAGAAACTAAATATTAACTCAAAATTTAGTCGTAGTGAATCCTCTCGCTTTGTTTTTATTTTTTGTTATTATGTTTCTTAATCTCATTGTTGATATAATAACTTGTGATGGTCCTTTATGATTGTGCTCAGATGTATCTAAATTCTAATAAATTTTCAGTCCGAAAATTATGAATGGCATTTACTAATTTAAAGAGAACAAGAAAATTAACTACAAATTATTGTGATTAATGCCTCTTCCTAGTAAAGAAAATTAATAATGCCCAAACAAAATATGGTATCCTTTGTGATTAAGAAAATGACACATTTATCTGGAAATTTGCAATCAAGAGACTTGTCAATTCTCGAATATTCAATACAAAATTCGGATTTTTTCGAAAAAATAACTTGTTTAGACTAAAACAATATATATATATTTTTTTTAATTTTAAAATTCACGATTTTTCAATTAATATCCACACTTTTACCTTGATTTAACAAACGACTTCATCAATAGTGACAAAGAAAACAAAAAAGGTTCCAAAAGGTTAAAATACTTACTCTTGATAGATTTATTTTTTATACAAATTCAAATTAATCGACTCGATTTACTTAAAAAGAGAAAAAAAAATAAGTAGTGTCACATGGGGTTCGAGAATGTACATTCTTTTGCACTTGAAGTTTTAAGTATATTGACGTTATGATTTGGGTATTGGAAGATCCAATAATGCGTCCCCACTTCACTCCTACCACCCACGTTTCCTCAATTTTTCTTCCCCAACTATTTACTTATCAATAATCGTTTAAATTCAAATCAAAATTATTAATTCAAATTGAAAAAAGCTTTTTAATTAGTGTTTTCGAATAATGATATGTATCGGCTCATTTGCATGGTTTCTTTATTTTATTAATATAAAAAATGTTAACCGTCAAATTCATAATTTAATGATTCTATAATTATCTAACATGCTTACAAACTGAAAATCAATAAATTAAATTGATCAATTATACTCGATCACCCATCTTTATATCGCCATGAAATATAAATTTATGTTATAATATATAAATGAATAACAATCACGAGAGTTTTACATATATATATTTTTCTTGTTGTCTACTTCCTTTAGAACTAATTATCATATCGAATACATCTGAAGAAATCATGTTATTTACAATAAAATAAAATTATTTTTGAAATATCAATAGTATCATTTTATTTGATTTTTTTCCGTAGATTAAGAGCCTGTTGGCTCAGCTTAAAAGCTGGTTAAACTGACTTAAAAGTTGGTTTTTGACTTATTTAGTTATTTGGCAATACTCAAAATAACTTATTTTAAGTTAAAAAAAAAAATATTTTAAGCCAAAAGTTAAAAGCTGGGGTAGGGGTGCTTTTTTTTTTTAGCTTATAAGCTGTTTTAAGTTGACCGCATTTTTATCTTTTTGTCCTTAATATTTTTATACAATCTCCAAATTACCCACATAACCCTAACATCTCTTTCTTCCATTTTTCCCTTTTCACGTTTGTCATAGCAAATTCAGCATTTTTATCCAAACGCATAACTGCTTATTTTAAAAATAAGTTTCAGCACTTTCAAAAATACTTTTTTAAAGTTATTTTTATTAAGTCCATCCAAACAGACCTAAATTAGATTGAAAAAGGACAAAAGAAGAAAAACAAATAAAAAAGAGCTTTTTCTTTTTTGCGTTTTAGAAGTGAGACAATGCACGTGGTATAAGAGGGCCGGCTTCGTTGTTGCCTTTTAACATGTTCACCTTCTCCCACTACTTCGCTACTCATATCAATAAACCCAAATCTTGCCCCCATTGCAAATGAAGCATTTCTCTATTTTAAGTTCCCGTTTGATTATAAATTTTAAAATTTATAAACAATTCCTCCATTTCCTCGAATTTTCATATAAATGATTTGATTGTGTTATTATTATTATCTTTCAAATTTAATTTCAGGATGAATTTCACTAACGAAAACTCTAATTTAATCATAATATTAAGCTAAAGTGAGATCTAATTTAGGACAAATATTAATATGCTTAAAGTTGTTACGCCATCTATAAAGCTTATATTAAAAGGTACTCCCCTTTAGGTGTATTATCAAAATACTACTAATATTTTCATTAGACTAATAATAATAATTAAGAAAGTAGTTGCCGTAGTCAACAAAGAAAGGTCGACCAATATAATTAATAAATTTGGATACAATGAAAAGAAGCTTCTGAAGGAGATGATATATAATTTTTCTTTATTTTATTTTTGGAAACGCTTTAAATTTATCCATAATGACGACATGTCATTGCAATAAATATTATGATTATCGGTTCTAAATATAGTTAATCACTTACCCTTCAAACTAAAATATTATTGGTTTAGAACATCTTTCACCCTTGATAAGTTAAAATTTCTCCAAATTATTATCATTTTATGAGTTTTATATTTAAGATATTTGATAATCATGTTATTTTATTAAAATATTAATTTTCTCTATATAAATAAATTTCGCTATAATATGTAATAAAATATTTGTGATAAGTTATTGAGAAGCACGTAAATGATGAAGTATGTTTTTATGATATATCTATTTGGCATAAACAGTATGATAGTGTCACGACTGGAATCTAGACCCCAGACGAGACCGGCGTCGTTGACCTCTCAGAGGTCGCAGACAAGCCTACTTACGTCATTCTTACTTTACATAGATTAATTTTAGCGGAAAATTTGAACTTTTTTATTCTTTAATCATACTTGCTAAACATTCTTAACATTTCGTAATCGTTCATCATCAACCATCTAACATTTAAGAGATAAGCAACTGAAAGAAATAATTCATTAAGTATTAACTGTATATCGGCCAAAATAGCACCAATACGAAGTCTGAACCAAAACAGGAAAGAAACGCTAGTGGAACATGCTCCACTAGCTCAACTCTAAAACTACGCTAGAATGTAAAACAGTAGCATCCTCGAAAGCATGAGGACCTACCAAACTCCGGATGAATGCTGACGTCCGGATAGCTGCAACAACGATCCTGTAGCTCTAGCGTCCACCTGTGCCTGCACCTAAAAGTAGATGTTCGTATGGAATTAGTACACACTTGTACTAAGTATGGGTATATGCAAGCACACACCAGGGACATGCATGAGGAACAAGAGCTCTTTCCTAACAACATGACGTTTGGAAGTCAAGTCAGTGGACTTGCTAAAATGAGATTAGGAAAGTTATGCCATGAGAGTGACATGCATCTTTATAATCACCGTATTGCACAAAACATAACATCTTCACATAGCACATAACATATAACACATAGTTTCTTTCATATTATTCATTCATATACCATAAGACCTTATTATCATAGACTTAACCTTAAGACTTTCCAAAATGAGGGCTCAACATATGGGACCTCAACTAGGGAGCCTTCTTTAGCAAACACAGAGTCTGCTTCATTCATTCGTTCGTATTTCATTTCAATTCATTCATAGGCCAGTGCGAACACCAGCTATACCTAGGATGTAGTTTAAGACTTTCATCGGGTTTGCTGTGCAATGATCAGGAATGACCTAATGTCATTACCTGAATCTAGCTCACCTCTTGATTATCCTATCCTAACACCTTCGGTATCATTCATTTCTTTATATGATTTATTTGAGGCTGGCCTCATTCATTCATTGGGAACTTTAACTTTAACCGACATAGATCATGTGAGCATCATGAAATCCAGTGTCTCCCCCACACCGAAAAGAGGTGGAACCACCGGCCAAAGTGATTCAATAACATGCTGGCGTTTATGGGAATTTAACCCCGCCAGATTCCTATAGTGGCAATATAGGTTCAAAGACTAGGAGATGTATGGAGACCCATACCCGGCAAGCCGGACAGTCTCATCTCATGAGAGTTACGTGAACCTCCGCCCTTCCCGAAAGAAGGCATCACCGCTCATAGCTAGTCTATCGGTGCTCAGTATAAAGTTCCATTACATTCAACTCGTACATCATGGAAGCTGGCTTCTAGTATGAGGACATCATAGCTCAATAGATGATTTCTCATCTCATCATTAGTATTAAGTGTTTTAAACTCAATATTCTTCATTAGAATGTTCATAGAGACTGGTCTCTTCATTATCTTACACTCTCATTGGTGAGTACATATTGGTAATATTTACTTAGGCTCATTTGAGATTGTTCTCATCATATGCATTAGCCTCACATCATGATTGTCACCACATTCTTCATTTCATTACGTATATCTTAGGTTCACTTATTCTTGAACGTATGTTAAACTTATATGTCTATACATACAAGCCATGAGGCTTCATTTATAGTTCGTTAAGTGAATTCTTATTTTTCTAAGATTATGTATTACAAGACTTATGTATCTTGTATATATATGCCAAGATCTTTGATTTTTGATCTAAGTAGATGACATTATTCTTGAATATTTCACTCACGTATGACTTATGTATCAATACGGAGGTTTTGGGCACGGGAACCCAAATCTTGAATTATTTGGATATCATTTATATTTTTCATTGATTTTATTTTCAACATTTATAACTTTAGAACTCTAAATTAAATCTCAACATTTTCATGACATAATAAATTTTCTATTTTAATTAGAATTCTAAAGTAATTTCAATCATTTACATGAAAGAATAATTTTCTAATTTAATTAGAATTCTAATTTAAATCTCAATATTTACATAAAAGAATAATTTTCTAATTTAATTAGAATTCTAAATTAAATCTCAATATTTACATAAAAGAATTAATTTTCCAACTTTAATTAGAATTTTAATTTATCATTATTATTATTATTAATTAAATTCGCTTGAATAGGGAGGTTGTGGGTTCGAACCCCCACAGCCCCTTATTTTTCCTCTCATTTTCGCTGAAAAGGAGGCTGTGAGGTGGTGGGTTCGAACCCCCACAGCCCCTCTATTTTTAGTTTTATTTTTCGCTGCTACAGTCCCTGAGGTCGTGGGTTCGATTCCCACGCCTCACATTTTTCCTTCCCATTTTTCCCCTCTCTCGCGTGCAGTGTGAAGGTCGTGGGTTCGAATCCCACGCACCCCATTTAATTTACTGAAATTTAATTCCCTTCTCCTCTTCCCCCAGGTCTCGTGTTCGATTCCCTTCAGTCCCATCTCTTTTCTCTTTTTTCGCGAATTCAGTGGCCAGGGGTTCGATTCCCCCTAGCCTCGTTTCTTTTTTTTTTTTTCTTTCGCGAATGGGGGTCGGGGGTTCGATCCCCGCCCCCAGCATTTAAATATTTTTCTTTTCTTCCTGCGAACTGTTGCTGCCTCACGGGTGAGGTCCCAGGTTCGAATCCTGGTGGCCTCATTCCTTTAAAAATTAATAAATTTCCAGATTTCCTTCATTAAACTTTAGTCTAAATTAAAGTTGCATTGTTTCTGGAATTTTTGGTCATTTTTCAATTCGTTTTTATCAAGATTTTCACTTGAATTCCTAAGAAAATTTGTAGACTATTATAACACATTTTAAGTGCATCTTTTATGGGTTTGTTTGGGTAAAAGATTGTTAATCAATTACTATATACTTCATCATAATGAACATCATCTGTACACCCATTATACACATCAATACACAATAAATACAATCATATTACATTAAACTTTTAGAGCATTACATAGAGAACCTCATTCACCGTACATACTTAATTTCAAGAAAAACATGGTTGTCATTCATACGATTCCAAGTACACAAACATAATCATATTCATCGCGAAAACATAATATACATCTAAATCTACCAGCAATCATACCCAACCTAAATTTCATTGGGAGCTAGTGACAAGGACATACAAAAGGGAACAACCCTAGTTTTCGGAATGAATATCTTGAACCTTAAGGGGTCTCTTGGGAAAGGGACCAAGAGAGAAGAAACCCATACCTTAATCGATGTTCAAACTTTAATGTTGCTGCCCGGAAAACTCCTCCAAACCACTCCTAATTCACTTCAACGTACACCTCTCTCGACAAACCTCTCTTAGCCTTGACGTTTTGATTACTTTTTCTTTTGCTTAAAAATTTTTGTTAGTTCTTCAAGCATGGAAACTGTTGATGTTTTGGCAGAAATAATGTGAGGAAGATGGAGAACGTGAGAGAGGGAGTTAAGAAGCGTGAGAGAGAGAGGACTAATTGGATTAGGAGACTAATTCAAGAATTAGTCAAATAACCTTTAAAATAAATAAATACAAATCTGTTTTATTTATTTATTTATTTATTCATTTAAATCGTGAAAGGACAATTATGCCCTTAAATACCTATTTATTCTTATTTATATAATTCTTTTTTTCTGAATCGTTACATCTGTTTTATTTATTATTTATTTATTCATTTAAATCGTGAAAGGACAATTATGCCCTTAAATACCTATTTATTCTTATTTATATAATTCTTTTTTCTGAATCGTTACATCTGTTTTATTATTTATTTATTCATTTAAATCGTGAAAGGACAATTATGCCCTTAAATACCTATTTATTCTTATTTATATAATTCTTTTTTTCTGAATCGTTACAGATAGTTCAGGTGTGTTTTGTAAACGCCCATAAGTATGAAACTTATAAAACCATAACAATTTTAAAGATATAAAATGTTTAATGTATCTCTCACATTTTTCTTCACATACATTGACACTTGAAATTCTTTAAAGAAGATTTTATAATTTAGTATTCACGCGATATATGAATTTTATGAACACTCAATAATTACGATATGAAATTCGATTAATTGAATGGATTTTTAACCTATTCAGCTATCATATTAACTTAACTTATTAATTAGATTTTAAATTGCGAAAAAAATAAAAATAAAGAAACTCCGTGGGAAGAATGACCAGGAGACAGCTATAAGTTGCCACGTGTCACTCAGCTTTTCGTTGATATTTTCACACAAATTATAAACTATTCAACATTTAGACGACTTTCCCTCATTCACTCCGTCCCCTTTTTAGCTTCCATTTTCACTAAAACAGAGAAGAAAAAATCCTCTCCGTTTTCAAAATCTCCGGCGAGAAAATGACGAATTACGGCACTATACCGACGTCATCTTCCGGTCCGGTAAACGTGGAGTTCATCAGTAGAGCAAAAGATGTGTTAAAGGAAGGTTTAGCTGCTCGTAGGCCATGGAAGGAGATGTTCAATTTCCACTCCTTCAATCTTCCATCCGGAGTCAGCGATGCTATATCACGAATTAAGACAAATTTCTCCTTCTTCCAGACGAACTATGCCATCATAGTGCTCGTTATTGTCTTCCTAAGCCTTCTCTGGCACCCGATCTCACTCATCGTCTTCATAGTTTTGATGGCTATTTGGTTGTTTCTGTACTTCCTCCGTGATGAGCCGTTAGTGATTTTTGGCCGTCTGATTTCTGATAGTACGGTTCTGATTGTTCTATCTGTTCTTACTCTCGCTTTGCTGCTGTTTACCGGCGCTACATCTAATATCCTGATATCACTAGCCGTCGGCGTGTTTGTGGTGTTGATTCATGCTTCGATAAGGAAGACTGATGATTTGTTTTTGGATGAAGAAGGTGCTGGATTCTTAAGATCTGCTCCGTCGTCTTAGTTTGCTGTGTTAATCTCCAGTCAGCTTAAGTTTGTTAACCAATTTTAGTTTGTTTTTTTTTAATTTATTTAATTTCCGATAGCTTCTTCGATTGATTGTTTGTATCACCATACACTTTTGTTCATTTCTCGTTGAATTCGATCATCGATGAATGGTGATTTGTTGCTTATTTTAGTGATTTTTTTCTGAAAATGCGTGTTGTATTTTAATTAATGTCGGCAGAAATAATTTTTGGTGATTGGAAAAATACGTGTACTTTCGCGATACTTCCTCTGAATTGGGTTTTAAATAAAAGAAAGTAAATTAGAAATAAGATTTATATTCGTTAATTTTATGATTATTTAAAATATATATAATTTTATATCATATATTTAATCTTGTCATTGGTTCAATTATAATTATGATTTATTAAATATTAATTTTTTTCTTTAATTTTATCACTCAAATTAGAAATAAAACATTTATAGAGAGGTAGTAACAAATATTAGTTTGATTAACAAATTATGGTATTTCTTATAAAATATAAATTTTTGAGGTAATTTTTTTATTTTGGCTCAAATACTAATTCTTTTTATTATTTGGAAACTTATGATGCTTGACAAATATATTGCCGCTTTACCTAACTAAAAACATATTTTTTCCAATTATTTCTCAAGTATTCTTGGAGCAAAACATCTTTAATTTGGATTTAGCTGACTATTATGATCTTTAAATTTGAATGTGCACTAGCAATTCTAGACACTTAAGTTAATATAAATTAAATAAATAGATACATTTGTCCTACATAATACCTTACATGACAATTTTGTGTCCTACATGACATTCTATGTCTATAATGGCATGTCAGACACATATATCTTTATTGTTCAATTTTAATAAACTTAAGTGTATTGTATATGCTTAGAATTAAAAAGCATAATTATTTATTACAATCAAATTAAAGATCATACTTACAAATTAGCATAATTAATATTCGGTGCTTCACTAATTAGTTATAACCATTATGAATATAAATTAGTCAAGGTTGATGATAATTCAAACTAGGGAATAGACTAGTAATAGGAAGAGTTGTTTCACTTAATTTTTCATAGTAGTAATCATAGTTTTATTTTTTTAATTGTTTGTGTATTTTTTTCTTTAGTACATTAGTTCACAAATAATGAGATAGTAGCACTAAATTTTGGGGTGTAACTAAATATATATATATACACAAACTTTTTTCCTCTCAACTATTGTTGGGTTAATGTAGGTAATGTCTACATTGTCAAATAATTTGTAAAAAATAGCTATGGATAAATTGTTATTATAAAAATTAATAATGCCATTTTATAACAATTACTAATTTGCTACTAAAAAGAATTTGCATACTTGTACACTATGCTAAAGGTGTTGTACTTGGTGTGAAATTCAGGCGAGCATATCGTAATTTACCCTCTAAGGCCCTTGTATTTACCTCCTCTACTGCAACGGCGCCGGCGCCGGCCCCGTGAAGATGGCTCACCTACCGGCGTACGATCCTTACTACGTACCTCAACCAGTATATTGCGTACAAAAATGAGCAGAATGATATAAAAACGCTGTTGTCTCGGGACTTCCTGATGATGTTAAGCTCGTGAGATTCACAACCTCTTCCGCCGCCGTCATGGTTTTGAATCGTGTCAGCTCAAGTACACGGTCGAGGAAATCAGGTATCCTATCTTTCCTAATCACTGCCTATTTTACCTGCTAGTTTTTCGAAGCTATCAAGTGATCTAGTAACGATTTTGAGTCGCCTATGTGAATAGTTATGCTTCATTTTAGCACGAATCAACTGTCTGATTATCTGCATTACTGTTTGTTGAAGAAGTTCATTTTTTTTTACTGAAAACATAGAAGAGGAATTGCAACTGGAGCAGTTTCACATGACGGAGGTGATCAGAGGTGAAGTTCAGAAGCGTTTAGGATACGATTAATCATTTCTGAAAGTTGATGTTGGTTACTTAAATTTTGGAGGCAGAAAGGTTCTCACTTTCTAGTAGAAACAATTTAGGGTTTCACTTTGTGACAATTCACTGATTAGGATTTGGTGAAGATAGAATTTGTCTCTTCATTGTTCTTTGGAAGATACACAATGCTAGCAGGTAGAGCCGGAGCAAGGACTGCACTTTGTGTTTTTTTTTTCTTTAGTACATTAGTTCACAAATAATGAGATAGTAGCACTAAATTTTGGGCGTGTAACTAATATATATATATACACAAACTTTTTCCTCTCAACTATTGTTGGGTTAATGTAAGGTAATGTCTACATTGTCAAATAATTTGTAAAAAATAGCTATGGATAAATTGTTATTATAAAAATTAATTTAATGCCATTTTATAACAATTACTAATTTGCTACTAAAAAGAAGTTTGCATACTTGTGCACTGTGCTAAAGGTGTTGTACTTGGTGTGAGATTCAGGCGAGTATATCGTAATATACCGTCTAAGGCCCTTGCATTTACCTCGCCGGCCCCGGCCCCCGTGAAGATGGCTCACCTACCGGCGTACGATCCTTACTACGTACCTCAACCAGTATATGCGTACAAAAATGAGCAGAATGATATAAAAACGCTGTTTGTCTCGGGACTTCCTGATGATGTTAAAGCTCGTGAGATTCACAACCTCTTCCGCCGCCGTCATGGTTTTGAATCGTGTCAGCTCAAGTACACCGGTCGAGGAAATCAGGTATCCTATCTTTCCTAATTCACTGCCTATTTTACCTGCTTAGTTTTTTCGAAGCTATCAAGTGATCTAGTAACGATTTTTGAGTCGCCTATGTGAGTAGTTATGCTTCATTTTAGCACGAATCAACTGTCTGATTATCTGCATTACTTGTTGGAAGAAGTTCATTTTTTTTTAACTGAAAACAATAGAAGAGGAATTGCAACTGGAGCAGTTTCACATGACGGAGGTGATCAGAGGTGAAGTTCAGAAGCGTTTAGGATACGATTAATCAATTTCTGAAAGTTGATGTTGGTTACTTAAATTTTGGAGGCAGAAAGGTTCTCACTTTCTAGTAGAAACAATTTAGGGTTTCACTTTGTGACAATTCACTGATTAGGATTTGGTGAAGATAGAATTTGTCTCTTCATTGTTCTTTGGAAGATACACAATGCTAGCAGGTAGAGCCGGAGCAAGGACTGCAACTTTGTGTTTTTTTTCTTTTGATGACAAGGGAAACCTGCAGCAGCTACCCTTTGGGTGCGCATAGGGTAAAGCCGCCGCTCCTATGCAATAGCTCGCAAACCACATAGGAGAGGTTATCCGCTCTATGCAAGCTTGGTGCGACGAGCTCAATCCAAAAGGCAAACCCCTTGCTTTTGCTGGCAAGGGATTTCGAACTTGAGACCTCCAACATAAAAGTCTTAAGCACAAACCACTGGGCCACCTCGAAGGGTACTTAGTGGTTTTTGGAACTCCAAATGATGACTTCATGTGTTAATATTGAGTTCTGAACCTAATTTTTTTTATGTACTTAATGAAATTCTTAACAAATATTTTCTATTTAAGCAAAAGTTATTGGGTTAGGCCGCATTCGTATCTGGGCATTTAGCTCAGCCTCTACGAGCAGACAAAGGCAAAGACCATATTTACCTTAGCTTATTCCACATAGAAAGAGACTCTTGTCCAATTTCTCAGGTGGGGAAAGTGAAATAGTTACATTTGTTTGTTATTCTGAAGACAACCTGATCAATCTGTTAACTTTATTCTGGTATGAAGTTTTTCAGCAGCTCTCAAGTCAAAACCGAAAGGAATTGATAGCGAAAGGCGAAATCTTTTTTCTTATCAACTGTAACATCTATGCTCCAATCTTGAGTTTTAGGCTAAAAACATTCTTAAACTATGACCCAGACTTAAAGTACGTCCTTGTATTACTGTAAGGGTCGTTTCGTTGGAAACCAAAAGACATAATTTTTTTTTTACCCCATCACTATTGTGAAAGCATTGATTTTATCTGTTTTCAACAACGAAGGAAATTTATCTGATAAATACTTAGTTATGCGCAATTGTGTAGAAATATTTGTTCAGTTTCCTGCTCAAATAAATACTGCACAGAGCTTAATTATTCTTTCTTTCTCTTCCATTTTCTTTAAAAGCTACCAGAGATTTTAATAACACGAGTGGTGATGATTTATAATGGAAACAATTAGTGAATTTTAGATTATTTTGTGCAGTACCAATACTTTCAATCTCTTTGGATCATTTTATTTAACAGGTAAGGAAATTTTAACAATATTTTAGCAGATCTTTGTTATTGTATGGTTATCTCATATCTGTAGTTTCCTTAAGAAAAGATACTTACCTCTTTCACAAGATGAAGAAGATTAAAAGAATAGAAATTAATTAATCGTACTTGTCAGTTATATTAAACAATTAAAACACTGTTGGATAGAGAAAAATTATGAACTTGACTTTTGCCTTTGATTTGTGAAGCACTACTACATATACGGTTTAAGACAAATCGTGTCAAAACTATAGCTCTTCAATTGGTAAGACAGGTTATGAGCTATAGCATATGGTTTTTCTGCCCAAAAGCTCTACGATAGGATAGAAATGACAGAGAAGTTCTGCTGAAGGTTAAAGACAATAAGATAGGATAGAAATAGAAATATTTGGGGTGGGTTGGTCGTCGGGGCTGGGGCAGTAACTTCTTTGGCTGTTAGTTTTTGATCGAAACTAAACAGAAGGATGATTGTTACAACTTTTGAATTAGTTAAGGGATGTTTTTTGCTTACTTTAGTAATAGTAGGATGTACTTTAGGTTTGAGTCATAGTTCAAGGATGTTTTCAGCCTAAATTCCTTCTATTTACAATTGTGTTTCTAATCTTCTTCTTCCAATATACAGGTTGTTGCCTTTGCTACTTTTATTGATCATCCATCAGCAATGGCGGCCATGCATGCCCTGAATGTGAGATATCTAATCTGAGTAGGTCTAGTTATGTTCCACATTCTGTTTGGATTTTGGAAATCACATATATGCTGCTTTTAAGACCACCTTATTCCAAGATGTTCTTATTCTTTTTTTTTTTTGCATTATGAATTGTGTATGTTGATGAATTGATTTGGTTTAGTTTTGTTGCTAACATTAAAAGCCCACAATGCCCATTAAGCGCAAAAGGGAACAAACAAATTCCGTTTCTGCTAACCTCCTTTTAGTTCTAATTTGAGTTTTTACTACCTATCTTGAGGCTCATGTAAACATTCAACTTTTGCTTCATTAGTTTAGTCAATTGGTATCTTTCTTGTCCTTTACCAATCCCAACTCCAGGGTGTAAAATTTGATCCTCAAACTGGATCCACTTTGCACATTGAACCGGCAAGATCAAACTCTAGAAGAATACAAATTCCAGGTATAAATTTGTTGCAATCATTGATTTTTTTTGATATCAATAAAGTTTTTGCATCCGATAAAATGGAAAATTTCTTTTTCAGTTCTTTTTTTTTTTTTTTTATAATTATTGCTTCTATTGGCTCATTTAGATGGTTACTGTCAGGAAGAGGACCTTATGTAGTGATTGACAACAGAAACAAGTTCAATGAAGATGCTGAAGGAGGCACATCAAGCAATGAAGGTACTAATTTTGATCTTTGCTATATGGTTCAATTACCACATTTAAGATGTCAAATAAGACTTTCTACAAGGAAGTGTTTTCATCCAATTTTGTACTGAGAATCATGGAGTGTTGGTACTATTTGCTTAATCAGGTGATAATGATTCTGATGATGCTTCCGAGCCCGAGAATCCTGATTCTGGGACAAAGGATGATTCTTCAGAAGAGAAACGGTCAAGCATTTTGATAAATTAAATTTTATTTATAAATACGTGTGTAATTTGAGGTCTGTTGCTTTGATCTCTCATGGAAAGCTTATTATTCTCTATCGTGGAACAGTGAGGAGAAAGTAGTGGAGCCTGACCATGCTTTGGCCCCAAAAAGTGTAAGTCATATACACTCTATCTGTAGCATGTGTTGTATGCTGGACATAGGCACTGCAAGAAGATAGGTGAAGCTCTGAAAGTGTGTGCCCTTCAAATCCTGAAAGTTGGAATGAACGTGTGTAATATACATAGATAATCACCAAATGTGCAAGTGCTGCAAATTACTGTTGCAGACCTGACTTATTTTCAAATTACTTGTTTAGTTCTTAGTGAAGAGAAACCCTCGTGTTTCACTATTGAAGCAAACATCTAGGATGAGTCTCGTGGATTTTTACTACTGATTCATTCCTTTTTCTGGAATTCGTATTAATTTCCAAGCGTTTTATTTGGATTTGATGTTATAGGAACAAAACGAGAAGACAACAGATGGAGCACAACCATGTTCCACTCTGTTCATCGCCAATCTTGGTCCAAATTGCACCGAGGATGAATTGAAGCAAGTTGTTTCTCAGTAAGTTCCTGTATAACTCCCGCACTGGAGGGCGTTCACTTTCCTGTCTCTCTTGAGAACTCAGTGTTCATATGGTTAAGCAGTTTGTTCTGTTAGTGCTAGTAGCTACAGATGGAAATATTATAAGTTGCTAAGCCTACCTAAAACTGACTCTATATGTTGCTTTTACTGCCAGGTATTCTGGATTTAACACCCTCAAGGTGCGTGCAAGAGGTGGGATGCCTGTTGCTTTTGCTGATTTTGAGGTACCTCTCACAGCTTCTTGTTGTGGCTAGGACAAATATGTAAATTTGCTATCAGGTCAAAGACTTAAAATGAAGCTGATATACCTGCATTTAAAACATCACAGAGATTTGGTCATGTGTTTGGAATTTTCAACCATTCTGGTCTCTGCTGCAGTCATTAGGAAAAGTTATACTTCCCTTCTGTGCTATTTTCTGTAAAAGGGAAGTGATGTTGGAAAATACATGAAGCACCATACATGTACATATGTTACTAACTGGAAAAGGGATGACGTTGCTTTAATCATATTTCCATCAGTTATCTATCTAGTTTTTGTTTCTATAGGGCGTTGAGCAAGCAACTAAAGCACTGAATGAACTTCAAGGAAGCACTCTACCATCTTCTGATCGGGGTGGCATGCACATAGAGTACTCCTCTCACTCCTTTTCGTCCTAGTGCAAGTACATTCTGAGTATTTACATGTTTGTGGCACTGTTACTAAAATTTCCTTCCTGTCCTATTCAGGTATGCAAGATCCAAAATGAGGAAGCCGTAGATACCTTCTTTTTTTTCGTTGTCTAAAAAAATGGTTATAGACTTACTGGCTACTCTCTGAAGATATTTGTGGTGCTTCATTTCCTCGACATCTTTATGTGTTATCCAGATTTAAGAGTGTATGAAAGTATTTATGGACAAATTAGATATCATTCTTAAGACGCTAGCATGCGTTTGTCCAACTGACTTCACATGGATTGCAACTAACTAATGTAATTGCGCATCAACTCTTTAAAGAGGCAGCTGTAACTAACTTTTAACTTCATTAGCATGTTGAAGCTCATATTCATCTTCTTTACTTCTTAGCTACAGCCATGACTTTTTGTAAACTTGAATTTCAACTATCATGTCCTATCCCGTTTATCTGATGTCTCTATTTCTTTAAATAACTTAGTAGGACATTGGATTGTCAAACAAGCTAGCAATTAAGATTGTGAAGCTAGGTTTCTCTTCAATCAAAGTAGCGTTCTTTTGTTTGAGCTTAAGATTGACTTGACAGTCCTCATTTAATTATAAAATACAAGAACAAGTAGAAATAGGATAACATGCACTATATTACGGCTACTTCTATACAAGGATATAATAAAACAAACAAACACATGGCTTAAGACAAAACTGCCTGGCTAAGTAGACCTGATATAGCAGAAAAATGTATCTTATGTGTCAAGCAAGATCAAGTTATCTACAGATGGTCCCTAATATGTTGACCTATCCCAAACATTCGAGGGGTTCCTTTTGTCAAATGAGAGCTTGGCACTGAAATCCTCCGATCCATCGCTTAATAAGGAGGAGCCACTGAACCTTTGACACTGTTGCTGGGCATCTGACCAAATCCTTCCACTATGGTTTCCAACATCATATCCAGGCGTTGTTGACAATTTTCCAGATTCCATGATAAGGTCGCCTTCAAGTATTCGAAGTACCTTCAGAAACAATATATCCAAACAAACATTAGAAACAAGCACAGAGAATAATGTGATGGATAGTGAAAGCACAACTGTAACACTTACTTGAGACATGCGAGGCCTGGCCTGAGGATCGCGCCGTATGCACAAAGATGCAGCATGCAACATGCAGTATATTTCATGTTCAGAGTAGCAGTTCTCTAGCCGGGGATCTATTAGCTCGTCAACAGCACATTCTTGCAACAATGGACGCGCCTAATACAAATCAATCACATTATTAGCTACACATGCATCATTTTTTCCTCATGTCTGCAAATTAAGGTTAAAACCAAAAAAGATACCCATTCTGTGAGACACTGCTGGCCCTTAGGCCTAGTAAGATCCACTGCCTTACGTCCGGTAACAAGCTCCACCAGTACCACTCCAAATGAGTAAACATCAGCTTTTTCTGTAATCTGGCCACTTTGAGCATACTCAGGCGCCAAATACCTGAATTTCACAAATTAGACTATTGATTCTCTGTATCATTACGTCAAAACACACCAAACTACTTTCAAGGCCTACCCAAATGTTCCAATTACTCTCGTCTCAACGCCTGTGTCACCATCAGGTTGCCACCTAGCCAAACCAAAGTCTCCAACCTGGAAAAAGAAAAGTGAATAAGATAACTGGATTTAGTGTGCTGCACCAACAGGTAGACATAATGCATTGTAGCACAAGTGAAGCAACTTATTCTGTGCTTCATTCCACAGAAAAGAAGATGATTCAATGCAGCCTTAATTAGTATGTATTATTGAACTTTCAACGGAGGAGAAAAGTCTTCCATACTAGTGGTTCAAAGTCGTGGGTGATGAGAATGTTGTTGGGTCTCATATCTCTGTGGACAATGCAGCCCACTCTGCATTCTTCATGAAGATAACGCAAACCTCGTGCAGCACCCACAGCAATTTTTTGACGAGCAGACCACTCCAAAGGATCTCTTGTACGACCTGTGAAAATCAGAAAATGATTTTAAGAGAAAGATCTAAAAAGAGCATCTCTTCAGATGACATGATTTTTGCATGTTCCTATTCACACAGTATCTTCACATTCATGAGAGCTGTCAAGGACAGCGGGAGGGGGGACAGTATCACATACCATATAGATGAGAATCTAATGATCCGTTGCATATATATTCATATACTAGTAGTCTTCTGCTGTCCTCAATACAGAATCCTATCAGCATTACAACATTTCGGTGCTGTGCGCAGCTGAGAACTTCAACTTCTGAGCAAAATTCTTGATCCCCTTGAGAACTTGCCAATTTGTGTTGCTTCACAGCAACAACTTGACCATCTGGAAGGACTCCTCTATGAACAGATCCATATCCTCCCTCAGCCAAAAAATTTGCTTGCGAAAATCCTCCTGTTGCAAGCTCCAGCTCAGCATAAGTAAACCACCTGGGTGGTTTCCCAAATACAGGTGCCTTGTGTTGACAAATCGAGCACAAGGGTGGAGGGCCAAGAGGCGCACTTCTAGACAGCGCAACTGCTTCTCTCACATTCCCACTGTAATCCAAATCAGCTCTATAACTCGGTGATCCAAAATCACTTTCTTCATCAAGCTTACTGAACTTCCGCAGCAATATCTTATTCGTGGAATCTTGTGGCCTGTCATGAGTTCTCAATGAGCTCTTTCCTTTGATTTGTGAGAGTTCAGAATGTGAATTGATTATGTCCGCAATCCATGGTTGAAACCTTAAACTTGATGATGCGGATAAATTCTCACTCTCACTCTCTGAACTTGATTCATCTACATCTTCCTGAGCAGATGATAAATTTGCTTTCTTCAGATCCCTATTTACTTCAGAGACAAAAAATGGTGACGTTCCAGGATCAGAGCTTGAAACTGATGAAGTACCAGCTTCAGTCGTACTGAACATCTCTGGACTACTTGATGGGGTTACTAGTGGACCTCGAGAAGAATCCAATGAATCCTTTTTGTTTGATTCTTTTCCACAAATTTGAGTTTGCTCTGAAGATAATGTGCCCGTGACATCAGGTTCCTTTTTAGGTGAGCCTACTAAATTTAATCGGAGAACTTTTGGTTGAGATCGCTTCATGACTACAATATTGCACTGCAACTCTTCCATGCAGCGTTTCTTCTCATGTTTGAGATGCCTGTAAAAACACCGAAAAATAGGAACCAAAGTTCAAGAAAGCTTGAAAATAAAAAATCAGTTTAACAAGACATGAGGCTTTGATGAATAATCTAAATTACTTGTCCAAAACAACCCAATTCGCCTGAGACTTCTTCGCCTCAGCAGCCACAGCTCCATGCGGTGTACCAGAAACAATTTTAATCTTGACATTTATCTGGAGGAAAATAAGAATACAAGAAGAACAAAATGTTATCGTCAATGTTTATAACAATGTGACAGCAGTGGAGATGAAAAGAATTTGAATGCTTGCCTTGTTGGGATCATAAACATCATGAAGCTGAAGGATCATCTGGGAGCAATAATCTGTTATGTCGGACTTGTGCTCCGAACTATTTCCAGAGTGCAACTTCCAGTGGCCACTTGCACAATCTCCGGCAAACCGAGGGAAACCCCATAGCTTCCTACCTAGAAATGATTGTGCAATTCTCAGAAAAATTAAGTTTCACTAGACCTCATTTTGTGAAAGCACACAAGCAGCACAAATGAAAGATCCCTTCAGAAAGCAATGTCGAGAAAATATGAAGACGGATCAGCCTCAACGAACGAATTAAAATTCAATAGCACAAAAAAAGAAATTGTAGCTGCAAGAGTAGGTCCTAAACTATACAATCTCCAATACCAGAGCAGAGAAAACAACAAATAGGAATTTCTTACTGATAACAGATTATTGATCAAAGATGCAATTCACTACTAGCTAACCTAAATGTTCAGTTTTAGGACATCATAAATGAAACAAGAAAATCCAAAGAAATTACCGGAACTTTGTGAAGGTACAACCACAAGTAGTGTAATGCAATCTCCAGGCTGAACAACATGAGTCAAAGACCATACAAGAGCTGTTTTTGGTATTTCCTTTGATGCCTTAACAGCCACCATAACTTTCTCCGCGGCATCAGAACTCATATCCTGTTTCCCTTTCTTCATCTCTCGACTCATCATCAGAACACAACAACGTCTTCCTTTCCTATTTGCCTTTTCAACTTTCACTTAAATCAACATGCTAGACCATTCTCTTTACTAGATTCTGAGAACCCACAAGAGAAATCATGTCTGCTACAAACAAGAAGAAAACGATATCTGCATTATTGTACTGACTGACCCACAAAAAAGATGTGATTCTCAAGCATATAAGCCTAAATGGCTGCTATTCTATCACAGTAACCACCTAATGACAACTGATAAGACCCCCTTTTAACCCTATAACTCTACTGAATTTCCCAAGAATCAACCTACTTTCCTTTTTCATTCTGTTCTTTTCCAAGAAAAACAATTGGAGAGAAAAATACAAGGAATGCTATAAAAAAAAGTATGAACAGTATGGGGCACATGATTTCTGCAAACATAAAATGCATTTGACAGTGATATTTGTCCCACAAACACCACAGTCAAAAAGGGTTACCACATAAGGTGTTCTTTTTTAGTTTGCTTTCAGATCACAAGAGTCAAAAATTTGTGCTAAAAAGGCTTCAGGTGAGAGAGATAATGAATCGGCGACCCCATTATTTTCCTTTTATCTCGAAAACGGAATGTTGGAATCCAATTAAAACAGTGTAATTCAGAAACCCCATAATAAGATAAGAACAGTTTCACAATATGCAAAACACCAAATGTTCAAAAAGCTAAAAGACGACGAACCAAATCGTTGAATTGACACAAGAGTTGAGTCTTCAGTGACCTGTAGCTGATTTATCGATACTAACAGTGACACCTCAAGCCTCTCCAAATCTCCACAACCAAAACCCAAAAAGCACTCAGATTATAGAACTAATCTCCCTCTCCCACCTGCAAAATTCCAATATCAACCCATAAAACAAGATATACAGTAACAAATGATTAACTTAAAACTCGGATTTTTTTCCGGACAAAGTAATGATGTTAACTAAACAATGTGATGGGTTATAGCTGTATGTAATCTATCACTATCTTCTTGTTTTTCCTCTGCTTTCAACATCAAAAACAGCTATTAAATAAAACCAACATTCTTAAAAATTAAATTTTCAAGAAAATCATTACCTGAAAGAGATGAATCAAAAAAAAACTTGAAATGGGGTTTTTCAAAGTTGACCCACAGCTTACAACAACTCATCAAAATCAATAATTTCTGCTGAGTTTTTGCTTTTCCAACATCAGTAAAAAATGTATATTTGTGCAGCTACAGAGATTTTATATTTTATTTTTTTTGTCTAACAGTTGATTTTAGACATTGTTATAGAAATGTTTACACAGAAATATAGATATGAAAAAACTGATCAGGTGAAGAAGACAGCTAATTGTATTATATATTTTTCTCTTTGTTGTTTCCTCTTTCTTGATAAAAAGTCTATTTTCCAGATTTATTTTTTTTACTGTGTCAAACACAATCAATTCAATTCGAGTCAGAGATTTTATTTGTTCACCTAAATGCCCTTCTTTATTAACCGAAATATCGATTTTGACCTTACCTCCAATTGTTTTTAGAAGTAATAAAAACAATTATTTTTTAAAAAAAATATAAGTGATAACATTGAATTCAGAGATGTATTAGAAAATTAGTTAATTGCACATGGAGTATAATTTTAATGATACATATTCACGTTTTTAATTGTTGGGTGTATTTTTTTTTCTAATTTTTAACGTAGGATATGATCGTTATTTTATTGACGAAATATTTTTTGATTTTCTCGTATTTTATTAATTAAAAGAATTTGTAGATATTTTCTAGTAAAGATAGAGAAAATAAGAGAGTTAGATCGAAAATATATTATAAAAGGTGATTAAATTGGAGAGGATATATATTTACAACTTATTGATGATATAACAAATCTGAGAATGCAAAGATTGTAAATAAGGATTGGAAACTACTAATAATGGAGTGTTATCTAATTTCTCTTATCAATATTAATTATTTACTCACGTACTATTTTGTTCTTCCATTTTATTACTACTTATTTTCGTTGTTTCGATTACGATATGAGTAAATAATTAACATTAATAAGAGAAATTTGATATTATTATATGTTTTTTTTGTTTTCATTATTTTATTATATATTATTGGTGTTGGATTTTTTTTTTGGCAAATGACAGAAATCACATATTTTTAAGGTAAAATAATGTCTTTTATAAATTTATAATTACATAAATCCCTCAAACTGGTACAATAATATAAGCACTGATACATTAATCTGATACGCGAGATACATTAATCGTCAAATAAGATACATTACATTTTATACACGATATACTAATCTGGTATGTGAGATATATTAATCGAATGCGCGATATACATTAATTTGATGCATTAATACATTAATCTAATGAGTAAAAATAAAAAAAATAAAAATTTATAAAACTAATAGAAAATAATACTAATAAAAAAACTTAATCGTGATATTTCTGTATTTTTCTATTTTTTCCCTCTATTCATAGGTGAGAGGTCAAATGAAAACAAATGCATGTATCTTAACAAAGTAAAATATAAACGCATATATTAAATATGTTATTATCGCAATTTCAATGGAAAAATATATAAACAAAGTTCTTGGATGAGCCAAAATAATTTGAGTTTGAAATTCCGCAGCGCCCAAGTAAATTAAATGAAATTAATATTGAAATTTTGGATATTTCTAAGTTCTAACAGTACCAGCCAAATTAATGTCCCACAATTACTGCTACATTTTCTGTAACCCATAGTAAATGTGTTCCATACTTGTCTTTTCTTTTTATTTATTTTTTAATATTTCGATTTTTCTATTTTGGCACCAAGTTCAATTACGATTTTATTTTACAAATAATTTTTTTTCAGTAATATTTGTTTATATTATTTTGAATGAGCTGAAGATTTGCTGTGAGACCCTACTAAGGAATGGAAGGTGGCATTGCAGCATTAATTTTGTCCTTTTTTTAATTTATATAATTTAATATTTGTCTTTTTTTTCTTGGGAATCATCAACTTTGCAAGTAGCAATGATGAATAAATATACCATATTGTAAAACTTTATTTTTTATCTACATATATTATAATATTAAAGTGAATAGAGACAATTTTCAGCGTCTCAATGCAAATTTTAAATTTAGGAGGGAATTTGATACAAAAATCCAAGATTTAAAAATAAAGGTAGAGATAGAAATTAAAAAAGAAGAAAGAAAAAGTTTAGTTAACGACATTAATATACCAAACTTTTATACTTTATTCCTAATTTTACTTTCTTTAATTTGATTAAAAATTTAATCAAATAATTAGTACTTTTCTTTTGTTTTTCTATTGATATATAATTACTTACTAAAAAGTTGGCAATAATACAGACAATATTACATATTGATGATCATATAAATATGATGACTAACTTTTATTTTAATAATAATCACAACAATGATGAGATGTAAATACTTCCTCACCAATCTCATGCTAAATGATTCGTTGAGAACTTTTTTTAAAAAAAATCAAAGTGTCATCATACGGTTATGAATTTTATTTCTTCGTTTGCTTTTGATTTAGAAAAGGTTCCATCAAATATAATAGTTTTGATTCAAAATTTTGTATCAATATCAAGAAATTTACAATAATATATAATTAAATTAAAATTTCAATTGTTAATGGTTGGTGTAACTATTATACTACTTTATATGTATCAATTTATACCCTTTTATTTTAATCAATTCTAAAAATGATATTTATAACTTATTTTAGAAACATATTTCAAAAGTTCCTTTTTTTTTAAAAAAATACATGTCAATTTAAATTAACTCATATAAATTTAAACGAGAATATAATATTTCAATAGTAGAAATTTTACATTTTGATTATGTTTCTAGTCCATTGGACCTAAGTCGAGGAAAAACAATTAGGGATCATTTGGTAGAATGTATGAAAATAATGCTCAAGAGAGTGTACTAGTAATATTTGTATTAATTGTGCATATATTATTTCTTGCGCGTGTTTTGGTGCATTCAAAATATTATGCATTTGTATAAAATATTTATTTGCAAAAGTATCCTTCGTAATTATGGTGAAAAAAATATAAAAAGTACTTTTGAGTGGTAATTGTGTCTTTAACCATGCTAATACATGTACACGGGGATCGTTGGCTAGTTATCTCAGGATTAACTATGCTAGTTATAATCAGTTATATTCGATAACGTATTTCACAGTGTATATGAGATAACTTATCAATCACTATGCTATAAAAGGTGGAATAAGTTATCCAAACATGTCAATCAAACAAGACATCTAAATATTATCCCATGAATATATTTTTTTTTATCTTAGGACTACTTATTCATATCTGTTACACCAAACGAGCCCTAAATCACTTTGCATTACTAATAGTTAGATATTCATGGCAGTAATACACTGCTCAATACTTAATAGAGTATATAACTAATACAAACATTAATTATAGATAACATGAAAAAGTGTACTAAAAAAGATATTCCTTCCGTTTGAAAAAAAAGACCTTATATTTTTTAGTTTGTTTAAAAAAAAATGATCCCTTTCTTTTTTCCACGTGGCATGTTTAAAATCACAAGATTAAAGGTCATTTTGATATATTTGACATAACTTTAATTTAGAATCACAAGATTAAAAAGTCTTATTTCTTTTCTTAAACTCCTTTACAAGTCAACCATTTTTTTTTAAATGAAGAAAGTATTATCTATTCACATAACTAATATATACATTATTTTTGTTAATACACTCTATCAATCTCCTTAAACAATATCAATAAAAATTATGATAGAATGAAATTGGTTCTTCAACTCTTAATTAGAGTATGGAGTAATCAGGTTCAAGCATTTTAGAGTTTAGTATAAAACAAAGTATTTTCCCCCTTAATAGAATCTTATACTACACAAGTTTAAATTTAACCGAAATTTCAATTACCAACTGATAAGAGAAACAGTAAAAACACCTAAAAGCCTAGAGGTTGCCCCTTGTGGTACTGCATTACTGCTACACCGCCCCAAAGGCACATTACTCATCTTATAAGTAATTAAAATCTTTTTACTTTTCCTAGGCTGAGTACTGCACCACTACAGTAGCAGGGATGCGGTAATTTTAGGTACCGTTCACCAAGCACCAGGTACCACTCCGGCAAGCTCACAATAATCGGGAGACGATATAACCTTATAAAATATTGAGTTAATCTGAATTCAATACTTTGCTTTAAACTATAATTGATGACCAAATGCACCGTTTATATGTGACTGCTAAATTCTGAGAAATTGACAGCAGAATGAGACGTTACACGCCGTTATCCCGTCTCCGTCAATCCCAAATTCACTGTGTATAGTTTATTTGCAGTCCCCGATGAAGGATAGACGGCGTATTGTAGTCAAAACTGTCAGCTAACGTCTCGCCGTTTGACTGATCCTATCTTTATCGTTACGTTATCAGAGCGTTAACCTCATTAATACGGTACTGTAAACTGACGGCGACTCGACGGCGCTTTTCTTTGCTCAGCTTATTGGGCACCACTTCCGACGGATCATGTCTCGCTCCTTTCATCAATTTTTATTAATTTCTAAAAAAAATAATAATGCTTTCAGATTTAAATTTATACCTAATACATAAACATATTTTTTAATTTGATATCAACAAATAACTATTATGATATATAACTATGAATATAAATCAAAAAAATATACATTCATTCTACCTGGCGTTTTATATGACATTTTTCTATTTTGTGTGATTTTACATAATAATTTTATGTGGCATTATATATATCATGTAGAACGTACGTCATATCTATATTTAAAAGTATATATTTTTTATTTAATTTTGATTAAATACGAAATTAAAATTAAGTGAATATAATTATTTGTGGAATCAACTTTTGTTTTTGTAAGACTGAACTCGAAAGGGTAGGGATGTATAATTGAGACAAATATTTCTTGTATTTATCGAATCAGACAAAAAATTAAGGGGCAGCAAGTTCTTAAATAGAATTATTCAATATATATTATTTTTTATTTAACTCTTACTTAATCCATTACTTTATTAATAATGGGACACTGGCATGCGTTTCGAAAGGGTAATTTTTGTTTTTATTTGTTGATCATCAGACAAAATATTTTGTACCTATAGAGACAAGAATCCTCATATCTATTGGATAGGCCATTAATATTGATCATAGGTACCCTTAACACCTTCCCTTACCCTATTTGTTTTAACATTTTTTGTATTCGAAATTTATTGATATTAATAATTAAAGATCTTGATTCGTTAATTATTGATGGAGTGTCCTGTTGTTTTCAATGATATGGAGTAAGTTTAATGGTAAAAACTTATTCGCTTGTTAATATATATAAGGCGTTCTAAATGTTTTAAATTTGAGTATGTCTCATTATAAATAAAAACATACTTGTTATCGTATTCATACCTGCAGTATATACGTAAAAGTAATTTGACATGTATAATGAAATTCAAATGAACTTTCTTTTACCCTTAATAGAAGATTAAAATAATGTAGGGAAACAAGTTAAAGTTGGGTCCAAATTCCTTGTGGAATTGTTGGAGGTAGAATAATTGAAAGATTGATATAATCAAGGTTTGTTTGTGTATGATTAAATTAATTATTAAACATATAATAGTAAAAAAAAATCATGGGGATTTGAGGATGGAATCAAAAGATCCCAAATATCAAGGGATCATTGGGCCTTGTGGGGTCTTGTAATTATCAACTTGCAATAGTGGGCCTTACTTGTCCCTGAAACAATGGGCCATGGTGTGTGGTCCAATGCTACCCGGGTTTAAACTTACGATGACGCTCCTTCTGTATTCAACTACCAAATCTCTTTTTTTTCGTTCTATATCTGATATCTATATTAAAGTTTTACTAATATTCAATATTTATATTAAAATTTGATTAAATTAGATATATGTATTAAAATTCGATTAAAATATTAAACAATAAAACAAGCAAATTCATCGAAGAGCACTAACCAACCGACAAAATGCATTTGGGATTTATGAACAAAAGTTTGAAAATTTCAAAGATATACAATCCAACATGCCTAAAATATTAGTATGTCATATATTTCTATACCTAATATTATATCTGAAAAAAATTATATTGTTTTGCTAAACTTAGACGCATTTATTTTTTATTGCTTCACACCAAACTCGTCCTTGATGTATAATATGTGTATAGATAGGTACTATTAGAAAAAATAAATAATGAATTAGACGGAATTTTTGTATAAAAATCCCTTTTATACTACACAAAAAACCACAAAAAAAATCCTAAACCATTTTTTCATATCTACGATTGAATTTGAAATCTCTCGTTAGAACACCATATTCTAGTCTTTCGGGTATAATTCCAAAATATATTACTAATACGTTAGACAAATGTATTGAAGTATATTAACGGGATTAACAAAACAATATTTCTAAAGAAATGACCAAAACTTTAAAAGACATATTACAAGGATCGAAACAATATTTCATAAGTAATAAAGATGTTGGATTAATTGTATTTTTCAGAAGTAATTGTGATTGTCATAAAATGTTTGTTTATTATATATTGACTTCAACTATAATGGATTAATAAACTTCCATCAAAATTTAATGTTCGTTAGATTCAATTAGGCAACAACATATTTGATAGATTTTTACCAAGTAATCTTATTAAAGGTTAATCAATTAAATTATTAGTACGGTTTGTGAAGAGTAGATTTTAATATCATGCACTGGATTTTTGTTTTGGTTCTTTGCTAGAAATAAAGTAAACCTCCAGTGAGGTGGTACGTTTTCACAATCAAGCATTTACAACGAGTTATAGCGAAGTCAGAATTCTCATAAGGAATATAAATATATAAGAAATTAACCAACAAAAAGCCAAGATGAGAATATTTACATAATGTACATTAATTTTTTAATTTTTTGTACATAGCTATATAATGTTATTTTCAGACGAAAAAGGTATGAATTATCACTCCTTGAATTCACATGGCTCAGCTACTGTTAACAAGAGTTATAGTGGAATAGTAATTGTTTTTTCTTTCCTTAATAAAGGCCTCAAAACGAAAACACATAAGAAGAACGAAATGATGTGAGAGGCTCAAGGGCAGGAAAGGAGTCGAGTAGATCAGGTTTGATGATCAAGATTTAGCAAAAAAAAAAAGAAGCTAGGCTATGAATATCATGACCAATCACTAACAATAAAGAAGAATCTTTATAAATTACTTGGTGTCAGTGAAACCCTCAAGCATCCGAAATACATTAGACTTGATAGCTTCGCTAGATTTATGAATTATTTTTGTTATTAGAGAGAATTCAAATGTAATCAAACCTTAATACTACACCTAGGATATATATTAAAGAAAGAGAAAAATATAAAGACATCAATGTACATACTATCTCATCACAACAATTGAATTCACATGCATTGTAGGGGCAATCATTGCAATTCACTCATCACAATCACATGGGTGGTGGTCCTAAACTTTTGAAAGTACAGATTTCTACATTTATATCTTATCTACTAATGATTTTTTCATATATACTATATGATAAATGTAACATTTCAATTTCATGGTACTATAAATTACTAAATATTGTTTATGAACATGTACTACTTGTTTACTAGTTCTCAATTCTATCTAGAACTAGAATAACATCTTGCTAACACTCTTTGACTATTTCTTACTACTTTAGTTGTCTTAATAGACTACCTTTTCTTTCGGCGGAGCCATCACCTTAAGAGGAATTACTGATAATGCTTTGTCGAAAATTTTCATTGTATAAATTATATAATATAGTACATTCTAATCAAAAATTGTTTTAATTTTTTTCATTTAAAGACATAAATAAAATTGCTATATTAATGGTAAAATATACATGGAAGTATTTCTAAATGTACATAGTCTTATTTAATATAGAATTTAAGTATATTCAAATGTAGCACGTACGCTACGATATTTACATTTCATATATATTCAAGTTGCATTTAATTGAGAGCTTATAGCTAGATAATTTAGCTATAGTTATGGCCTACATATGTTTAATGCATATATAATTTAGCAAATGTCTTTATCCAATATTGGACCACTTAATTAACTAAATTCTAAATTGCTTGAAGACCCAATTCTTTTCTTACCTAAATTATTTAAGACAAGTAGGTTTAAATAAAGTAAAGAGTTGCATGAAGAAGAACAATTTTGAGTAAATAAGAGAGACAATTTAGGTTTAGCTCGACAACTATACCTAAAATCATTTATAATGTCATATAATAATGAAGATTCATTATTGTCCTATGAAGGAATGCCTATAATGATTATCAATATATATACCACATAGTCTACTCTTATATTTGTTTATAGTATAACATTTCACGATTTTCGGTATAACATTTCGTATTTGAAACCTGATAGTCAAATCTTATTGTGTGAGATTCATACGAAGTTACATTGTATTATGTATTTATGCTTTTAGTTAAACAAGTTAATGTATTTGAAGAGTTCACTTAATAAATCGTGAATTTTCATCAAATATCATTCACTTTTTCTATTTTTGAATCGTGATAAATTTAATATAAGAGTAATCATTCATTTTTTTAAGGTAAAAATAAAATTGTGTAGGCCGGCAAACTTGGTTTGGCATGAATAAGAAAAGAAAGTTAACAAATCTAATTTGTCTTTTCTCTTTGGCTAAGAAAGAACAAAATATGTACAACTCCTTTCTATTTGAAGTAATTGAAACCTCAATCATTTGCCTGTATTTTTTCTTTAAAGATAAAACAAACAAAAATGTATAAAAAAGATTTGCATTTTTTATTTGTTTAACAAGGAGACAATTATTGATAGTTAACTAAGTACAACATACTTTTGATCTACACAAATGTTTGTTGGATCTAAAAGATACTACTTTTTTTTTTTAATAAGAAGGGAAAGGGCTTGTAAGATAGCAATGTGCCACCAATGTGTAGCTAACCCCATATAGTAATAATCACCATCCACTTTTAATCTCAAAGATTTTGATGCGATCGAGTTATTAATGGAACAAAAAGTTAGGTGCTTCTAAGTAAGGGTAAAAAAATAAGCCTAATATATGTAAAGATCACTTCGTAGATAATATATATATATATGTATAAAATGAAGAATTACTAACGACAATCACCACAATAGTATTTCATTATATATATAGTAGCTATTGTTATTAGTTGTAAAAATTAATTACTATTGTTAGTCATCCAACAAAATCTTTAATTCGTCACCCATGATTGTCATCACCTCCAACTATCATATAATTTTTTAAAAATATTTTATAAAATATAGAAGTATATTTTATTTTAAAATATTATTTAGCATTTTTAAATTTTTGTTGTACAATAAGTTTTGTATATTCAGATGCTGCAAAACAAACTAGCTTAATTATTTAATATTCTGATTTTAGTACAATAATTTAGTATTTAGATTTAAACATTTTAATTTTAATGGAAATATGTCTTAAATCAATTTCAATTCGTAGGTTTCTAAGAAGGGAAAATTGTATATAATAGCAAACTAATAACCTAAATTAAATAGAATAGCTAGGGTTTGATTTAATTATGCTCCATAGCAAACATTGGCAAAAATTTGTCAGGCGTCTCTCTCCCAGAAGTCTCGCTCGCCATTCTCCCATTCTCGCCTCTCTCGCTTTATACACAAAAGTGTATAATTTCTGTTTCTGTTTTGTATAAAGCGAGAGAAAATTGTATATACACATGCAAAAATGTATATCTTCGTGTTATACACTTAATTATATAATTACAAACATTTTACTTCAAATATTGCAGAGAAAAGGCCAAAGAATTATACAATTGTGAATTATACAATTGCAGTGAAATACAATTTTTCTAGCTTTATACAACAGAAGTGTATATATTGTGTTTCTGTTTTGTATAAAGCGAGAGAAAAACATATATCTTCTTGCTATACACTTATAATTATGCAATATACATACATTTTAATTCGATTCAACTGTATGCAAAGCTAATTATACAATTGCAGCGAAATAGTCCAGCGAATTATACAATTTAGGCCAGCGAATTATACAATTTGGGCCTGCGAATTATACACTTGTATATGTATAGCGAATTATACAGTTTTTATGTTTGCTATGGAGCGCAATTATGCAAAGTTTGCTATATTATACAAATATGAATTTTTTGTTTGCTATATGTGAAAGTTAGATGGTGTTGAACCAAAAGATATTAATACTCATTTTTTTCCTACTTTTAGAGACCATGGGCTTTGGGCTTATGATTTGGGCCTTTAGTTTCATATCTCCTCTACCCAATTATTTGACAAAGTTCAGTATTAAGATTGACAATTAACATGTGGTTGTCTTTTTAAGTGTCTAATAATAGGGAATTTGTAATCTCATTTGAGATGTCTAAATAAAACACGTCTATGTGCAATAGTAAAGTTGATTCACTCATAAACAGAGATTTTATATTTGAACCTTGCTTATAGAGAAAATCTTGTTAGGAGCGTCAGTCTCGAATTCTGTAGTGCGTGATTCAGATTTAATCGGACTTCAGTGCGGACTCCAAACACCACAAATTTTTTGTTGAAGACCTTTGTAGATTTGATTTAGGTTAAGGAGATAAAAGATGCCTGGGAATATTAGTTAATGGTAAGTTCCTTTTGCAGTTTGGTGGATACTAAATGCATTATCTTACAGCTAAAAAGTTGAAGGGTTTCCATTAGATTAGATATATGTTAATTATTGTAACTCATAATACTGTAAATATTTTTTTTTAATATGTAATTTTAATTTCAATAACCAATACATCCATTATATTCATCATAATCACATGATGCGACATTCTTAATATGTGGAGATGTATGAAAAATCGAAATATTATATTTAAGGTCAAATATATAAACAAATCTCTAAATTTGTTGATTTTTTTTCTTCAGATATCTTAACTATGCTATTTTCCTATTGAATCATTGAACCATCAATAATTTATTTTTTTCAAACACCATTGGTTGATGTGGAACCAAATTTTGTGAGGATATTGATAGAGAGCATACATATATTGTTTCAAAACTCAGTAGTTCAATTGATATTAAAAATGTTTGAGATTAATTATAATGATTTGAAGTCATTTGAACAGATTAGAAAACAAAACTCTAACCAACCAGCTTGTTGTCATAATAGATCTGAACTCTTTTTACATGTTGATCATCAATACATTTTTTTTGACATAAAAAACAAAGCTTAATTACTATGGTAGAGGGAGAGCATTTGGCAAGGCTTCATGAACTGTAATCGTCTGAAACTTGCAGCAATCAGCTGATAAAATTTGGTTCTCTTCAATGGTGATTGCTTTAATTATCTGAAGTAGAATGTGTTCCTGCTCTTCTCCATCACTCCACCCATGAATTTCTGCTCTTATGAGATCGCGGTTATCGTTTATTAATTTCCATACTGGAAAATCTTTCCTTGGCATAACGAAATCGTGCTCTTTCAGCTTCAAGCTTGGGCAAAAATCTCCTGCTCCGTCACCGAGATAGACTATTCTTTGCTTCCGGTCTTCCTTAGACAATGAAGCTTGTATTCTTTCTATTACCAACCCCTGTTGATACAAATAATCATATATAAATTAGAATCAATGTTATTAATTGTATACAATTATAAAAAATTCATTGTAGTTATTTACCTTGCACATGTTGGGAGGGCAAGTATTGAAGGTGCAGTCATGATGAAGATCGTGATGAGGAAGGATTCTAAGTTTTCCTTGATCATCAACGTAGCCCGGATTGGTGTGGATCTCAGTGAAGCAATCATATATTGCAAGATGTTTCAAAATTGTCTCGATGTAGAAGACATTAGCATCGCTTACTATCCTCAAATCACATCTGAAATAACAACAATACACATAAAACTAATTAGAGTAAATCCGATTTCACAGAACCAAAAAAGTCACAAAATATATGCATATACGTACCCTAAAGTATGAGCAGCTTTAATGGCGGCAACAACGCGGGGAATTACAGGTACGCGTTTAAGTACTTGTTCAATTTCGTCAATAGTTTTGCCTTGATCATGAAGTTCCTTCATCATTCTATCCTGTAATTTGTATAAAAACAGAGCATATATAACAAGTTAGAACAATGTAAATGCAATTAGAATGTGAATTAACAAAGTAATCAAACGAAATCTAACCATAAGAGAGTTCCATGGCATTGTAGGAAGAAGTCGATTGAATAAATCAGTAGCGCCTAATTCATCAATCACCCAATTATCACTATCCAAATCAATGATCGTCTTGTCGAAATCGAAAACCACAACAATTCCAGCCATTGTTCTTAGAGTAACAAACGAAACAGAGAGCTTTCTAATTGTTTTGAGTTTGAAGTGATGAGAGGGATTTTATATAGTTGGAAAGAAGGTTTGTAGATTTGAGTTAGGAAAAGGAAAAGTAAAATAAAATTTGAGTTTATGGTAAGTAAAAATGTTGACAGCTTGAACTAAAAGCATAAATAAAAGCGTTTTCCTTGAGGTTTATACACTAATTTTGATTTAATGGAAATTTTAGCGACGGGATATTCTCTTATATTCCGCTTTTGGGTTCCAATTATGATTCTAGGCGGTTTATCTATAAGGTTAAATCTGTAATTGCCTATTGTTTTGTTTATTTTAATGGTAACACGGATTATGCGTGAGATTTGTTTGCAAAAAGTTAACACTATGAAGTTGATTCGGCTTATTAACAAGTATATAATTATTATGTTGAGATCAATTTATAGAACGAGCAAATACTATAAATTGATTTTTAAAAATTAAATTTATACACTATTTGCATTTTTAGAATGATATTAACCTTCATAAATAAGCAGAGCTACGTGAAATCAGAGTTTATCTGAATTCCTTTTGTCGTAAAATTACATTTTATATATGAAATTGATATTCATGTATATATTTAATAATGAAGAAGTTAAATGGCTTGGTTCAATAATAAAATGGGTTTAAGGTTCTACCATATCTTCTCAGCTTTTGTGAGTTTTTGTCTAATATTGTTGTTGCTACTTCCTATGTTTTATCACATTTTAGCTTCTTGTTGTTACTTCCAATGTTTTATTATAACTTGCTTTTGTTACGTTAGCATGTCTATTTATTTTGGAAAATTTACATAAATATATTATAATAAAAAAATATTTACTATTTATAATAAGGGATAATGCCCAGGTACCCCTCAACCTATGCCCGAAATCTCAGAGACACACTTATACTTTACTAAGGTCCCATTACCCCCCTAAACTTATTTTATTAATAATTTTTTACCCCTTTTTAGCTTACGTGGCACTATCTTGTGGGCCCAACGATGGTTGACTTTTTTTTTCGAACTAGTGCCACGTAAGCTAAAAAGGGGTTGAAAATTACATATAAAATAAGTTCAGGGGGGTAATAGGACCTTAGTATAGTATAAGTGTGTCTCTGGGATTTCGGGCATAGGTTGAGGGGGTATTTGGGTATTTTCCCTTATAATAATAATATTTTTTTTATTTGTTCATTTTTAATTCATTTATAATATAAGTTTAACACATATTACAAAGAACAATTATTATTCACATATAATATAAATTTTAATGATGAATAATACATTTATCACACATTTTAATACACTTATAATAGCTACCAAACAAATATGAGATATTTCAAAAAAAAATTATAATTCATATTACTGCATACATAATTCACTTTTAATACACAATATAAATTTAACAAAATATTGCTATAAACGATAATAAATAAAATATATCGCTAAAATCGATAATTATTTTTTAAAATGTAGAGTATTAATTTATGTAATTTTTCATTTATTTTTCTGAATTTTCTAATTGAAAACTCTATCAGTGTCTTCAAATATTTAAGGACGCGTGACTTTCATCTACTACATTTTTGGGGTGGGTTTTTTCATAAATGCTCTAGGACACAAATTAAAGGCATAGCTCTCTAGGGCATAAATCCTAGAATTTTGGATATTTTGAAATAATTGTACTTATCTGCCTAACATTGATAGGTTAGAGATTGTTTACCATAAAAATATATTTATTTATTCTTTATGATTACTCAAACCCTTTTTATCCTTAATTCCTTCTTTGAAATATATAAACAATAATTACTGTAAATATTAGTTAATGCAAATATTAGTTGAGGATGAAAAAGATTACTAATTTAGAGATGGATAATATTTTATGTAAAAGACTACCTCAATTGTTATAATTTTTGTGTTGTAAATTTTTTAAATATAATTATAATATTTTTTTATATTATTGGTGATTTATATAATTATTAAAAGTTTTACTTTTATTTTCTTTACTAATAAAATTATAAAATTGAAGATATATAAGGCTAAATAGCGAAAATATTTGGTCAGAATTTAGTCAAACATTTTAAAAATATATAACATTTTTTTTATTTTAAATGGATGGATCTTTTTTTTTTTAAAAAGCTAAAAGTTTTCAAAAAAATAAAATACTATTATGATCAAATTTTCTGACCAAATTTTTTTTTCTATATAAAATATAGAACCCTTAGATCCATAAAATTTACGTCCCATATAACTCACTTCCTCACCTTATAACACTTCACCTAAATTGATGATTACTTCACTAAAAATTAATGAAGCCGAGCCACTTCATGCAATGCAAATACACATGTGAACTTTGTAATTTTTTTAAAAAAAAATAAATCAAATTAACCTAATTTAATTTAACTTTTACAACAATATTAATTAACTTTTAAAAAATAAAACCTAATAACTATTTTAAAACGAATGAAATACTATTCTTAATTAGGCGCACAGTATAATATCTAGGAGAACAGATACCTGCTGCTAGATATTCGAGCATAATCCTATATTCATTTATAAGTAAAATCCTAAACATATCGTAGGCAGCAGTCCCATTTATAATGTATCGATTCGATTTAGTTATAGGGGAGGACAAGTGGAACAACCTTTTTGGTTTGAGCAGATTAATATTACAAAACATTTTATGTCTTATCAGTACAATTATTGATAATTATATATAGTGACGGAGCCAGAAAATTTAACAAAGGATGTCCAGAAATAACAATTTATCATATTAAGGGTGTTCAAAATATTTATTCAATTATTTCTTATATTATTTTACTTATATATATAATATTTATTTCCAAAACAGAATGTCTAATTACACAATGTGACTACGCCACTGATTATATATATTCATCTAATTTCAAATATTTATTATTCAATATCTTAGATATATAAAAAATTTGGCTAGTTAGCTTTTCGATCCGAAGTGGATTTGATCTAGGGAATGAGCATTGCCTCACTAATGACATTATTTGATATGCACAAAATATTTTTTCATGTTTTACTTTGTTAAAAAAAATTTGAAGGACATATTCAATAAAAAAATAAATTCATTTTACGAATTTATTATTATACGACTAAATCTTTCTCCACAAGCTCTTTCAATCGCTGAATGCGCGAAATAACCTATTCTCCTTTATACGTGACATTACACATTAATTATTTGTTTCCACCGTTAATCACTTCCGCCCCCATTTAGGCAAGAGTAACAAGAGAGCTAACCATAAGTAAGTACTATTATTTAAAAAGGTTGAAAATCTAAATGAAAAAAAAAATCTTTATCTCGAAGTTTATTAATCAAATGACTTTAAATAGTTATATTAATACAACTCTTATCATAATTAAGAAACTAAATATTTTATTGAATCAATTATTCTAAGAATTATGTAACAATAACAAGATACAACATTCAATGAAATTCCCTTGTAGATCATATAGTTCATGTTGATAGATTATGACATAAATGTTTTTTTTCCTTTATCAGTTCAACTATTTCTTCTTCAACAAACTTGGAATGCAAGGTAAATAGAAATATAAAATTAATCAACATGATTTAAAATTCCAATATTATTAATAAAAAAAAAAGTGAGGGAAAAGATAACAGCGTTACACCCCCACAATATTCAGAGCCCGAATCAAAGGCTCAAAACCAGGGCTATTTCAAATAAAACCATAAAATACAAGTAATTAAAACCAACTGTTAATTAGTTGTCACAGTTCTTAATCAGTAAGGCACAGGGAGAGCTTTTGTGATGGCTTCATGAACTGCATTGATCGGAATCGTCTGGAACTTGCAATCAACCGATAAAAATTGATTATCTTCCATGGAAATCGTTTTGATTATCTGAAGCAGAATGTGTTCCTGCTCTTCTCCATCACTCCACCCGTGGATCTCTGCTTTCACAAGATCGCGATTTTCATTGATTAATTTCCAAACAGGGAAATCTTTCCTTGGCATAACGAAATCTTGCTCTTTCAGCTTCAAGCTTGGACAATAATCTCCTGCTCCGTCACCAAGATATATCATTCTTTTCTTCCCTTCCTTAGCCAATGAAGCTTGTATTTTTTCTATTACTAGGCCCTGTTAAGCGTTAAACACAAACAAAATTATACACTAGAACATTAAATTTGATTCGAATAAATAGCAAATTTTGCTGGGCTTTTGGTAAGAACGTAACTACTGTATTTTTTTTAAAAAAATCTGTAGGGACATATATTATGGAAAACGTGAACACATAATAAAATCAGCATATTCCAATAATCCTAAGTTTTCCCCATTCCAACTTTACGTGACTCTATGAATTTCGAGAGTACTTTTTATATAGTTTCCAAATAAATTTATAATTTGTCTGTTACATAAATTGAAACAGAAGAGAGGTATCTCGTGTTTTACCTTGCACATGTTGGGAGGGCAAGTATTGGAGCTGCAGCCATGAGAGGAGGTGTGAAAATCATGGTGAGGACGGATTCTAAGTCTCCCTTCTTCATCAACGTAGCCTGGATTTGTGTGGATCTCCGTGAAGCAATCACTTATTCCCAGATGATTCAAAATCGTCTCGATGTAGAAGAGATTTGCATCGCTTACAATCCTCAAATCACACCTGAAACAACAATGCACATTTAATTTAAGTAAATTAAATCCAATTTAACAAAACTTTATTATTAATGTATAGATACGTACCCTAAAGCATGAGCAGCTTTAATGGCGGGAACAACCCGAGGAATTACAGGTGCCCGTTTCAGTACTTCTTCAATGTCCTTAATAGTTTTGCCTTGTTCATGAAGTTCCTTCATCATCCTATCCTGTAATTTGTTGAACAGATAACAGTTAAATCAAGCGATTTAATTAAACATAATAGAATTTTGAAATTTAAGGCGAAAACTTACCATAACAGAGTTCCATGGCATGGTAGGAAGAAGCTGATTGAACAAATCAGTAGCACCCAATTCATCCACCACCCAATTATCACTGTCCAGATCGATAATCGTCTTGTCAAAATCGAAAACCACAACAATTCCAGCCATTTTTTTCCGATCGAATCGAATACAAAAATTCTCTCTGAACAAAAAAGATTGTATGAGTTTGAAGTAATGAGAACTTAGAGAAGAAGAGGCCCCTTTATATAGTGGAAGATTGTGTTAATTAAAAAAAAAGGCAAAGAATATTAGCCGTTTGATTAATTACATATTAATTACTAATTATGATTAACGTGGTGGATTAAGGAAAAATTTAGAGCGGGAATATGAGAGAATATTCGACTTCAAATGCATTTTTACAACTTTATTTAGATGGGAATATTCCGATTTTGGGTTCTAATTGTGATTCTCGGCGGGCTAACCTCTAAGGCTAAATCGGTAATTTGGCAATTTGTTTATTTTCCCATGTTGTAACGGATTATATGCTTTAGATTTTGTTTCCAAACAACAATTAGTAGTATTTTGGTTATTTCTTGTTACATTAATTAATAGATATTTAGTGAATCTTAGGGGTCAATGATTTGATTTGACTAATTATTTTTTTATATATTATGTATAAATAATTTAATTTTATTTAAATTATGTTATAAATGTGTTATATATTATTTTTATTGTATTTTTGTCAAATTTTTATATATAATTTATGACATCATTTCACAAAGATTTGAAAAATCTATGCTACAAACATATTTTGACTGCCATTTAAAAGAACTGAATAGATTATTAAAAATGATTTTTCTTAAAAAAAAAATGGAGGACTTGGTGAGAAGTAAATGACCAAGAGATTTTATCTCCTCCCAATTTATATTTTTATTTGTTTGAAGAGACATTACGTAATTAAACTATTTAAGATGATATAATTTTTTGTTAAAAAAAATTACCATTTGAATTAATCACAATTTTTTTTTAAAAAAAATTATTTCTTGACATTCGAATATATCACCGCCTCTATCAGATACATTACAACTTTATTTATGTACAATTTATCTAGTACAAATGTTATTATTTATACAAAATGTCAGTTATTTGAAACCTAAATTAGGATGAATCTGATTTATAGTTATGTATCTGATGCATAACTAATGCTTCGCTTGCGATATATTGGTGAAGGAGTAATATATCGACGAGTTCTCAGAAAATTAAGATTATTGTAATTTTAAAACTTTCAAGATAGAATCTACATTGTACTAAGCACCTAAATTGTTTAAGTTTCTGTACTTTATACTTAATTAGATTATAGATATTACTAATTTGTGTAATTGAAAATATGAACGTGATTATACAATTCCTCTTCAAATGACAAACTCAAAAGAATTATGGAATAAGTTCTTCCTAAAAATTATTATTCTTGATGACAATATTTAGGAGCACATATGCTTGCTTCTAGATATTCTAGCATAATTCTATTTTTATTTTGCTCACGTTGTATTCATGAATCCATTAGAAATATATAGTACGCAACAGTCCCAATAATGTATCTTTAGAATTTTAGTTATAGGGGATCAGGACAAGTGTAACACTTTAATGTGGCGTATGGTCGGCTTTTAGATTAATTTTACGTGATATTTGTTATTTTTCATCAGCAAAGATATGCATTACTTTATTGATCACATAATTATCAAATGTTGAAAACATAAAGGGAAAAAATCACTTAGCTAGGGTGTATTATTTGGCAAAGAACTTCCAAGCCTGTTCTCGAGGCTTCTAGTATCGATATGAATAGTGTTTGTATTTGAATATGTTAATTTTTACAATATTTTTAAAAATTTCCGGATAACACGTAAAGTGAAAAAATAATTTCTTTTTTTTAAAAAAACTTATGTTATAAAGAAAACAAGTTCTGTAAACAGAGATGAAAGATATTTTCTATTCTCCGACCTCTAACGCCTCTACCCCAATCCATCTCCGTAACTAAATATTAGGAAAAATGAAAGATATTTTCTATTTTAATCAAACAATTCGCTAATTAAGACTCACATATTTTTGAATTGAGTGAATGGTTTACTTTAGAGGTGATCAAAAGATGGTGGATAACTTTATTTTTCCTCTGTTCAATTATGGATTTGACAAAATGGCAATTTTTTCAACACTATTAGCGTAATTTACGAAACGCATTTTATTGCAAAATCTACAAGCAATAGCCAAAAGCTTGAAATATGAACTATCGACCTTTTGCTAAACAAGCAATGTCCTTTGCAACTTTATTTTTTGTTGTACTCTCTCCGTCCATAATTAATTTTCATGGCTTCTTTTGGTTGACTCAAATTATAAAAACTTTGACCAACATTCATATTTGATATGTAAAAATTATAATTTATAGTACTTTTCGTATAGTTTATGAATATCTATTTTTTTAAAAAAAAAATATCGAATAACGTATTCTAATTTAACTTTAAAAATTAGTCAAACTGATTTTCAAAAAGCGTAACATGACAAACAAAAGTGAATAGAGGAAGTAATAATTTATCTCATATTTTGTGGAAGAATAGAATGTTTTATGTGACTGCATGGTTGTTTAAATTAATGAGCATTATTAAAACACAGGTAAATAAGTGTTTGAAAAATAAAACAATTAGCTATTTTTTAGGATTTTAATATTATTTTATTAGAATTTACTTGAATTTAGAAATTAGTTCTTTTTTATTTGAATTTTACTGGTAAGTCATATTTATTTATTTGTTAGTTAGAAATTATATCAATTAATATACGTCTGTGAATTATTAATAAAATGATTTTCTTTGACAATAGTGCAGAATATTTTTCTCTCAGAGTTTTTCAGTTATCTTTTTTATTTCTTTAAAAAAAAAAAAAACAATAAGACTAAAATAAATATTTTTCAACAGGAAATTAAAGGTACCTTTTTTAAAACTAACACGTCTACACTCTACATTACATTGTTTCTACGCGACAAAATAAAGGGAGGAACTTTTGTTTTCTTTCCTTTTTCGAAATATCGATGGTGAAACTTTATAATCTTTCAACTATTATAAAGTATCAATTATCAATATATGATGTTACTGTGTCGATCAACTCATATTAACATCATGTAAGGCTTTTTAAACAAAAGAAATTATTTCGTATGAGAAATTTCTTTAATTCATCAACCCTTATTAAATGTATCTCATCCTATTAAAAATTAAATTTTATAATTTCTGCTTAAAAATTATACAATTTAGTGGTGGTTGATTTAGTTAAACTTGAGCTTCTTAGTCAACATACAATAAAGTTTATATATATTGTTGTTCCCTCACACTTGACACAAATTAGGTTTCTATTTGAAAGAAAAAAGAAGATTTAACTCCACCAAAAAAATTCTTGGTTTGGGTAAAATACAAGTTAAAATCAAATCTGACTAATTCAAATGTTTTGTTATAAAAAACATTCCTTTCTTTTTGTTAATATATAAAGATAAAATAAAGAAAATAGTATGCTGATTTTGACACCCATAATAACAACCTAACCAATTATAAAAAGCTAAAGAAGCACATTCCAAGAATTGTACGTATCAAAATTACTTTTTAAACATTACTTTCTTATTAAAGATTTGAACATTATTAGAAAAAAAAATTAAAAGGAAATTATTTAAAGTCGATAGCGTAAGACAACTTTTTGTTGGCCTGTAATTCACATCTTTAATTGGTGCTAAATTTGCGCACCATGATACGGTGAGATCTGATTATGGAATGATATTTTTTATTTTGATGTTCTTTATATTTATATTAGAGTTCAGTTTAATTTATATTCGCGTATTATATATTATTTTATACAGTCTCACTTCTAATAAGATATTTTTTACCATTCTCATGAGCTCAAATTTCAGATTTTTAATTAAGAATAAATCAATTTTGACTAACCATCCCACTACAGCTCGTGTTAATATCATGAGATAATATTTTACTCAAAGCTGTCGATAAGGCCTCCAATTAGATGGCGTTATAATCTAGTACTAATATTTACAGAGTATAAAATCTACAACTAACTAATTTAAAGATATTTAAAAAGGTCTAGTTACGGTCAATTAAAACATTATCCTTTAATAAAAAGTACTGTATATAAGTAACGATAACAATAATATATTCGTATAATTTTAAAAATAATTTTTTTAAAAAAATAGAATAATGTACGTAGATTTTATGATTTTGAAACAAGATGAAAAATAAGATAGAAAGATACGAAACAAGTCTCTAACTATATTGACAAGTATATATATAAATAACAATAATAACATATACAAATAGGGCTAGAGGATGGTTGGAGATATACACAGATTTTACCACTACTTTTACGAAATAGAGAATTTATTTTCAATAGATCCTCGACTCAAAAAAAAATATTCGCTCCAGAATTATAAAAAAAAAAAAAAAGACAACAAAATAGCAAGACACAAAATAATCTCTATAACTATATTGGAATAAGTCTAATTCCTTAATTTGACATAGTAAAAATATTAAATGTGTGTAATATATGTAATAATAATGTGAAGTTTTTGTTTAAATAAAAGAGAATATATGCAAATTTGTAGTTCCATAAATGCTATAAGAGGAACAACAAGGAAAACATAAAACGCGCTCTTCGGTTATCAACAAAATGTGAAATTTTTTCATGACGCATATAATTTAATTTATTTTTAGAAATTGTATTTTAATTTACTGATAACTACTTCGTTTTAATATACTGAATTATATTATATATTTAATAGAAACAACATTGTTTTTTTTTTTTACAAGAAAGAAGAGTTGGTTCCAGCAGGAAAAAAGGATTATTCAAATTAACACATTATAAATTGGGATTGTGCATGGTTGCGTACGCAACACAAATTAATATAATTTTTTGGCTGCTTATGACAATGATTAAATCTTTTGACCAGAAAAAGGTTTGAAGATTAGGTGTGACTCAATTCAACATCATCAAAAGGTTATCCTTCTAATTAATCCTAAGGGTGCATTACCTTTTTCAATTTGATATTGTACTATTAGGATTGAATTTTTTGATTTTTAATTTTGAAGAAGTCTAATTTGAATTATAATAAAATTTAATTTGATTTTGAAGAAGTGTAATTCAATTCAAATAAAAATAAATTTAACTTTTTTTTTCATTTTTTTTTTCCGATTATGTCAATAATTAGAAACATAAATCAAAGTTATAGAGAGAGAGGGAGAGAAGTTTGGGGGGTGGGGGCAGGGGTGGAGTCATCTTGTACAACCCTATTCGGCGGAAGATTATATTATTTATACATGGCTAAAATAGTTTTATATATATATATAAAAAAAAATATTGAACCTCCTTCGGCTACTTCATATGTTAGTTCTACAGATTTGAAACCCCTTTATTGAAAATTCTGACTCCCCTCTGACTAGGTAATGATATTGAATCGCTTGTTACAAGTATAGTACATATCCTATATAATAAGCACTTTTTATTAAAATCTTTCAATTTCTTAAGGGCAAGTGAATTTTTAAAAGATTTTATAACTAAAATATCATATAATATAAATCGTAAAAAGAATATTTTCTTTTTATAAATTGAGGATAGGAGAAGGAAAAATGAGGATGGAATGAAGTATTATACAATGAAAAATTAAATCCTCATAAATAAAATAAAAATTGAAATAATCAATTGATTAAAATATAAAATTTTTCGATCGCAAAAGTATACGGTTAGTCTCCTAAATTAATTAATTAGGATGGATTATGATGACGAGGTCAAAAGTTTATGGTGAAGACATCACAATAATTATGGGTGTTACGTGAATTGCAATATCTCATAAAGTAGTGGCAATAATTAACTTGATTAATTTGTGTATGCAAAGGTCTTAACTGATTTTGACGTACGGAAACACGACAATGCATATAATAATAAAAAAAAAATGTATAGTTAGTGTTTGCTTTTCTTTTCCCCATAGCTTTAGCCCTTTATTTATGCACTCACATCATCATCATCATTATTATTATTACTACTGATGTTGTTATTACTGTAATTATATATTAGTTTTTCGATTCATTTATAAAATATCATTTAATTTGATACCGAAAAAAAAAATTGGCTGAAAATTTGATCAAAGTTTGGTTAGAATTATTTTTTAAATTTTTTTATCTTTTTAATTTAATACTTTTTAACTAAAAATGGAAAAAAGATCAATTTATTTTAAATAATTTTTTTTATAGTTTTTAAAATTTTCTAATCAAATTTTCTGGTCATTTAGCACTTCCCATTTAATACTTCATTAGTTTACTTGACTACTTTTGAACTGATATACTATTAAGAAAATAATTATTGACATGGTGAGTTTACCATTTTATCACTACTAATTATGATATGGATCAATTAAAAACTTGAGATTTTCAAGAATTTCTACAATTTTTCAAAGTAATTAATTAAGGTATAATAGGGAAAAAATTGTTCTTTCTTAATTTTTCAAAATAAATAAATAATTAGGGACAACTATAAAAAGAAAAGTGGACAAATAATTAGGGACGGAGGAAGTAACGAGAAAGAAGGGAACATTTTGTGTGCATTTGTGTAGCCATAAACTATTTTACTAAGGTTAAAAGAAAAAAAATTAAGTTTAGTTATTTTTAATCATAAAAATTAAAAAATTATCATATAAATAAAGATCGAGGAATACTATTTACCCCATTTCTAACACTATCAAAGACATCAGTACATAATGTTGTCGTTCAAGAAGTTGAATATATATACATATATTTATTAAAACAAAAACTTAGAAAGATCAGTTTATAATAACAAAAAATTAATGAATACTATTGGAAGCATAAAAAGATACAACATTTCATAATGACTTCATTGACTTATTAACAACATTTCAATCGAATCATTTTATTTATAAACGTTTTGCTCAGTCTCTCCTCACTTTTTAACAGTAAATTCAAAAAAAAAAAAAAACGTATTGCATTAATTTTAATTGGCCATGATGAGGGAACAAAAAGATTATGATGAAGACATTTCAACAATTATGGTTGTTACGTGCATTGCAATATCTCATAAAGCAGTGGTAATAAATATTATAGAAACTTTTAATTAATTTGTGCATGGAAAGACCTCAACTGATTTTGACGTACGGAAATTAGACAAATGCATATAATAAAATTAAAGGCAATTTAATTTAGTGCATGCTTTTTCTGTTGTTTTTTTTCGAAGCTTTAGGCCTTTAAACATGTGATTGTGACCCACGTTACTAGTATTATTACTATTATCAACATTATCAAGATTTTAGTGCAATATGTTATTGTTCAAGCACTTGGCAACACACTATTTCAAATACGTGTAGCAGATAAGAATATTTAAATGGATGTCTAGTCATATAATATATATATTCGGAGAAATAATTTGGAAGTACGAAGTTATGTAAGGTAAGTTGCATGCATGAGAATGACTTCTTTGGTAAACAGTACTAAGATCGATGATTCAGAGTGGTGCATAGATATGTTAGTAAAAAGGTGTGTTATAGCAGAAGTTATGATATATAGCAAGGTAGAAACTAGATTATAATTAACTTTTTATTTTTTGCAGAATTACCATTAATTTTTTAAATGTGTTTTTCAACAACTTTTAAATTTTAGATTATGATTAACTTTACTTTTAAGAAGATTTTGGGAAGCATCAAACAAAATAATAGTAAAGATATATGCTTAAATTAATTTCTTTTTAATATCTTTTTTTAAGGGACGTGTCACACCCCATCAATTCCATTATAGTATTAGAATTAGAAAGAATTTTTGTTTCAAAATAAGTAATGTTTTAGTTTGAAAACAATCTTTAAAGAACTACTTATTCCTATAATAAATAGTTTACTTACATATCCATAATTAAAGAAACGTTAATTAACAATTCTTGATTATAAAACAGGTAATTTTGGATTAATAAAATTAATTCCATCCTAAAAGTTTTAAATATCACTTATTTTTAAATGGATGAATTATTATAAGCTACCCCCTGATTGGTGCCTTTTGGCGGTTAATCATTTATCTCACATTATTAAATTGCAAATTAAAGTAGTGATAAAAAGGGGAAAAGTCTTTGTCATTATTCATTCTTTTTGTTTATTATCTGTTGCCCCTCACTAAACTAAATTATTAGGTGTTATTTTTTCTGTTTTAATTTATTTATTTATTTAAATTTTTAGTTTGTTTTTAAAGTATTTAATATTATTTTAATAATAATTGTAATCTTATCCTTTGGAATAACATGTTTAAAGATACTAAAATTTTAAAATATTTCGATGTGTTGTATATATTTTTAATTTAAAATGACAAAATTTAAAATGTCTTAATTTATTTATTTTTATTTTTAAATTTTTAAAATATTATAATTATCTTACTAATATTTAAATTTTATTTCTTCGATGAACATATTTAAGATCATAAAATTTAAAGTCATTTCAACATATCGTACATATTTTAATTAAAAATAACAAAATTTTAAAATTCTTTTACTATCTAAAATTTTATATTAGATCAAAATAGAACAGTGAATTTAAGTATGTTGGTCTGATTCCTTTACAGAATAAAGTGAAAGTAATTAGGAAGTATTTATTTTGGTATGATTCTTTTATAGAATTAACATGGATTTTAACATTTTTAGTGCAATTTAAGATATATGGTTTTATTTGAACTCCGCTAAAATCATTACAAATTGCTAAAAATGATTATGTTACCATCTAAACTTGTAACATAAAATGATAATCTATTGTTTTGTTAGTCTCTAAGGGCTATATATGATTTTATTTTGCTAAATTTAAAATTAACTCAATTCTATAATGACATAAATGATATTAACGGGCTAAAACACTTTAATACATTTCTAATTTTAGCCCAAGTTCTAGTACATGCCCACTACCCCTGAGCTTTTTAAACCCAAATATATGGGCTACTCATATCATACGTAACTTTGATTGGGCTAACATTCAGCCCATTAACAATTTGGGTCTGTAGAAACTAAGATGAACAACACAAATCTCACTAATTTAGGGATTTATTACGTCCCTTTCAACGAGTTATCAAAATTACTAAGTGTGCCTAATATTGGTTAATAGATACATGTATTTGGACGCACACATGTATCTCTGATACATGGAGTCAAAATTATATGTAATTTTGTCTAGATATGTTGTATCCAAGTGGATTCGCATGTAACTAAGATGCACCGACTCTCTCGCTCGCCTCTTTCATATTCCAATCACCTCTCTCCCTATGTATTTTGTATTTAAGAAAGTATACGAAATTTATCTGGTATCCTAGATACATAGTGTGATTTGCATATATCTGGAATACACACACTCTCTCACTCGATCTCTCATATCTCGCTTTCATCTCTCCTCTCATTCGCCTCTCTCTATGTATTTATATTTTACACTATATTTGATAATAAAAATATATGTATCTAGATGTATTCAATTAAAATATGATACAAAATTATTAATGAATGAATCATGTATAATTTTTAAAATTACAAGGATAATTAGTTAACATGATAGGAATAAAATTGTCAAGCATAATGTTCAAGTTGTGTTTAACACTAACACATACTTATATAGTTAATGTTAAACTTGAGCCTAAAACAACTTTTAAAGTTAACGGATTAATAGTGACCAAATCTCGAACAATTAAATATTGTCTAATATCAAATACGTGAATAATCTATCCGTGGATCTATATTGAGCACCTAACTCTAAAATTATGTTAAATAGAATTTTAATTTAATACAACTTAAAAAAACTAACCCAAGAAATGAGAATTATTCAAATTATATAAAGTTAAAATAAAGAACTCATCTAGATTTAATTCACCAGTTAATTTATTTTGTTTTTATGAGAAAATAATGACCTCATCCGTTAATTTAATCTCTTAATTGTCTCATCGAGCACTAAATGATTCTATGATTTGCTTTTACATTTGAGAGTCGTTTGATAGGCTGTATTAAATCAAATAATTCATTTATTATGAATAATATTATTTAGTACTATGTTTGGTAGGAAATTGGGTCTATGTATAACTAATTCATTGATTAGTTATACCTCCTACATGATATTATATGATGTATTACTAATACCTTCCATTTGGAGGTATTAGTAATACATGGGATATAATACCATGGGATAAGTCTACTAAAGATAAAAATATCCCTCAAAATATTTTAATTATTTTTTATTTTCTTGATTTTATGTTGTATGTTTGTGCGATTTTTTAATTATTTGTATTCTGAACAATTTATAAAATTGAATACATTTTAAAATTGCAACTTGCAATCTTATGCGTAAATGTAGATGATTTATTCAATTTTACTATTGTTTTCCGTCTCTTCAATTTTAAAAGATGATAGTTTATCTTTTTCTAAATTGAAAATTGACATTTGTAAGTGATCAATTTACTAAGATGATAATTATTTATCTTCAAATAATTTAATCAAAAAAAGAGCATTTTAACAAAATTGCTCTTTTAAAGTAGCTAGTTAATTAGAAGACCATAAAAAAAAATAAAAAATTGTCCCAATTATTTACCTTAATCTAATTGCAAAATAATTCAGGGTATAATTGACTTTTTTTTAAGTTTTAATCCAAACACAAGATGAGATGGAAAACAATGAACCATACACTTGGTAAAAGTAATCTCTGCATTACTAATCTATATACTATTAATCTCTGCATTACTAATCTTAGTATTATTAATCCGTGCATTGTTAATTTTTGCACCAAACGACCCTTTAATTATACTACATCATAACAATATTAAAATGTATTGTACTGGAAAAAAATCAACCATGTGTTTTGACATTCTAATCTCTATAATGAATAGAAGTAGAAAATAAATGCTGGTGTTGGAAAAATTCAACCATATGTTTGACATTTTAATTTCTAGAATGAATATAATGTAAAGGAGAAAGTATTAACTAAACAAGTTCACATTAGCTTCAAAATTCAATCAAAGCATTTGAAAATTAACATGTCTCCCCCAAAGAGAAAAAAAAAAGACATGCTAAATGATCAAATGGTTAATTTATTCTATCCACAAATCATCAAGTAGTTAATTTATTCAATCCACCAAAAAACATCACATCATTTCCAATCTTCCACAACAACTACTATTATATGGGTTAATAATTAAATGAAGAAGGCAGCATCTTCAATCTAAAGGTGGCAACAATTAATTTTAGAGTCTCAAAAATATTTTAATTTTAGTCGAATTTATTGTTGTGATACTATTTATATACAATTTGTAGATAAGTTAACCAGCTCAGCCTGTACTATATTCAACATATATACCTTTAAAATACACTATTAAATAATATAGGGATAAAAAATACGCTATTAAATAGTTCATGGAGATAATAGGTCCTCGTAAAAGTTTAATATCGCAACAATAAATTTGACCAGAGTGTAATTCTACGAATAAAATCTAAACAAGATAATATCTATGCAAATATTATTTTGTAAATGTAGAAAAATTATTTTGATAGCTTCTTAGGTGACCTTCAAATTTGCTTTTTCCATTATTTCAATTTATGTATCACTATTTCATTTTGACATAAAATTTAAAAAATAAATGAAAATCTTTGAATATATGATTTAAAGTAAATTTCAAATATTTATATATATATATAAATCATTTTCAATATACAAAAAATGTAAAGTTAAGCTGTGTTTTAACTATAGGGAAAATAACATTATTTTTTAATATATTAAAGAAAAAGTGTGTTGTATAAATTAAAATTACTATTTTTTATTCTAGACTTTTTATTTACAGTAACCTTTTTTAATTAAGTACATAATAAAATATTCTATTAAATACTTTATGCTTAAATGTATTTTATTTACATACAATAATTTCGTAAATAAATTAACAACTTATAATATGTCATTGTTGTTTAGGGAGGAGGTTCATTATAATATTTTTTTATATAAATAAATGAAGAGGTAGCATCTAAATTTGAAAAGTGAAGCAAATAATAAAAAAGACAAGGTTATAAACGTCATTTCATATAACCTTACCTTTGTGTCTTCTTTTCTACGACGCCAAGTGGAGTACAGAAGTTCAATTAACATATTTTGAAGAACTTTCTCCGTTTTATTTTATATGAGTTAATTTAATTTATCATATAATTTAAAATAAAAAACCTTTTTAAAATTTTAATTTAAAATAAATAATAAAAATTTATATAATTATAAATTATCTCATATAATATAATTAAAATTATATTTTTATTTAATATAAAAACATATCGCTCCTTTTGAAACGGACTACTAACAATTTTTCAACTAACTGCACATGCTGTGCCCACTTATGCGACAGACCAATAACACACGAGCTCTTATTTTTTTTGGTCTCCACATGGTGAAAAGTGAAAAAAACATAAAATAATATTTTATGTTAAGAGTATAGGTTAATGTAAAGTGATCACAAAAATTATTCATAAAATTTGTGCACACATGCAAAAGAAGTGAAGCTTTTACGAGGATAAAAAGTTACGCAAAATCAATTCTTAAAAAAAAATTACGTTTAAGAATATATTCAAGAGATTTAATTTATTGAGGTGACGATTTACGAAAATCAATTAAATATATATTTATATTTTGAGTTTTCAAATTTATCAAAAAGTGAACTATTAATATTCTCATATATGCTTTTAACAAATATGTTTGTTAGATTGAAAGAAGATTTTGGGAAAGATAAATCCAACTATAAATATAAGAAAGTTTCACCAAAATCACAATACCAAAAAAATTGTATAAATACAATGAAATAAATAAATAGAAATTGCGTTTTAGAAAGCATTATTAAATATTTAGAAAATAGGAATGACAAAAATTATTGAAAAATTATTCAAATACACATTTTATGTTTCTCTTATTTTATTGTTACTCATTTATAATGTATCTAAGATACATTTTAATATATCCAAAAAATACAAATTTTAAAAAATTATTATAACTAGGAAAAATAAAGATAAAATGTAACCATACTTTTCAAATCCAACATAAAAGTTTGCTAAATGTTTTAGTGAAACAAAAAGTACTAACTTTCAACAAATAAGTGATAAAATTTTGTTCTTTATTTCTTTAAATCTATCATCAAATTCGACTATCAGTTATCTTATATTATTTTTTTTTGTCTATTTGATATGTATTCAAATTAGATAGAATTTTCTTTTATTACATTTTTTATTTATTCACTCGTATATATCAAAGACACTAAAAAAATAGTAATAATCATAATCAATTAATTAATATATCAATCAATCATATTTTAAAATACGAAAAAAAAATTAGTACCTTTCTTGTTCCCATTTGTGTTTATGTTTATTCTTGTTATAATTAATATAACTCAATGGTAAATTGTCAAAACACGCTAAGTTAATCACCAATCAATGAGAAAAAGTTCACATTATACTTCAGTTTCGATAAACAAGTAAGGATAGTAATGAGGCAGAATGGACGCAAGGACAGGTGAGTTTTAGGCTATGCGGCAGAGCAAGTGAGTTTTAGGCTATGCGACAGAGCAGATTTAAGATTGTGCGAGGTCGGTAAAATATAGAGCGATTTAAAATAATTTATTTAAAAAATAATACGTAACAAATTACAAATATATTTAATTTTTTAATTAAACTCAACTCGCCACTCTACATCCTAACACCTCCCTATTAACATCCTTACAACCAGCTAAAAGTTCACTCTCAAATTAGACCTTTGATATGATTCAAAATATAACATAACTAAAATATTTTATTGTGACCCAATAAAATAAATAAATAGGTTATTCAATTTCATTTGTAGGTGACCCAATGTGGGTAAAAACAAAAACAAATAATAAAATAAAACAAATAAATAAAAAGGTGTAGAGAGAGAAAGATTGTACTACAGTAATTATATTATTGATATAGCTTAGAGAGAGAAGAGTGTTCTGTTGTTCCAAGACAAAAGAAGGGCAAATTCCCTATTTTCTCCTTCCCCAATCCAATCACAGAAAAAATAAAAAATAATAATTTGAGAATCTGGAATTGAAAGAGGGGCATGTGCTCTTTTTGATAATGTTTTACGAACTTGTAATGCTTGAATCTGAATCCGACATTCATTTTTCTATGAACTTTACCATTTGCCAAACCTAAAAAACCGATCGCTTTTCATGAAGTGATTGATTTTCTTCTTCTTAATTCTGTCGATTTGATTCGTTTTCGTTTAATTTCGGCTGTTGAAAGGAAAAAAAATTATTAGAAAAATGAACGGTGGTGATGGTGGAGATGTCGCGGCAGCTCCGGCGGGTCCACCACCGCCGCTTGAGTGGAAATTTTCTCAGGTATTTGGTGAACGTACGGCCGGAGAAGAAGTTCAGGAAGGTAATTTATTATTATTATTTTTTTCAGAATTTTTATTTCACTTATACCTCTTTTACATTTGGATCCATGGTTGGTTCGGTGTCAGTGTTCAAATTAGGGTTTTGATCGGTTATGCGGTTGTACCATACTGAAAGGTTATTAAATCTGTGAGTTTTCGATCACCGGGTTTGATTGAGTGATGGAGATTTTAGCCAATTGAGAACAGTATCTACTGAACTCTTAACAAGTTTGTTGTTACTTAGATTTTGTTTTAACTCGTGTCCAGATCTAGATGATTGTTTTTTCGAGTGTAGTTTGTCATTGTTCTTAATTTAGTAGAGGACTATGAAGTATGAAGTATGAAGTGTAGGTTTTTGACTTTTGATGCAAGCGTCATGTTAAAGGGTGGTAGCTGCTGTCTTCACTTGTTTCTGTGGTGCTTTGGAGTGTTGGAACTTTATGTATGCGCAAATGTAAATCATGATGCTGTGGTGTAACTGCACATGCAATCATGTATGGTTAGTATTGAGGCAGTCACCGGACATTCTTTTAGCTCCATGCACTAAGCTTTAGATCTTTAAGGTATGATGTTGGGCAACTGCCTCATTTCAAATGGAGTATGGAAGTATGTATAGATAGAGATATGTCAGGTAAACGTCTCAAGAATAAATGCCTCCCATCACCTAAAATGTCAGAAGATTTGATGTTGCTAATGGGATGTGAGCTTTTATTGATGTCTATTTTGCTGCAGCTCAGTAAAATGTTGTTACTCTCATAAAGTACTTCAATTTGTCGTACGAAATGTCTATATATATATATATATTTAAGGCTCCCATAAGGTAGTCCCAATATGCTATCTTGGTTTCAAGATGAAGTATATGCAATGCCTTGTGGAGTTGGTCGTTCCAATCTTTATGTTTCAGTAAGTAACTCAATGTAGATTACTATAGGTTTGGTTGTCCTTTTGTAAGCTAGGTTGAGGTGAACATCTAACCAAAGTCGATCTAGGCTGAATGCTTGTAACACTTTGTAGATACTACCCTTTTCTTTAGCTTCCCCATTAAGATTGTTCTGATGTGAGAGTAGTAAGTTGCATGACCTTCAATAGAAGGATTTGAAATTTGTTGTGGCTTTGTATCTAGCTACTCAAGTATCTACCAGCATGAAGAGTATATGCACCGGAAGGTAATGGGGAGTTGGATTAGTTTGATGTCATTTTACCTAATTTGCGTAGAAATTTAGTTTTAAGAATGAAACTGAATCTGGATTTCTCTTTGATTCAGCATCCTTAGCCATGAAACTTTCTTTTCCTAAATCATGATTCATGGTGTGCATCAAAGTCTATTCTTTTTTTAGTTTATACCACAGTCAAGCTCCTTCTGCTCTTGCATCTCTTTCTTTTACTTCTATCTCATGTTTTATTTGTCTGAAATATGCAGTCTGTCCTCTGCAGAATGTAGGATGCACTGAGTATTAGTCTTTTGGTCATTTGAGTTTTCATTTCCTAATGCCTACACATGTCTCTTTCATCGCCTCTAAAGGCACTTTCATATGCCATTTACTATTGATCTTTTGATCATTGGAGCTTTCCTTTCCTAATACGAACACATGTTGTTTCAGAAGTCTCAAGTACCTGTTTGCCTAATACCAACACACATGGTGTCCGAAGTCCAAGCTCATGGAATTTATTTTCAGACTTGTGTTTTTCTTCTTATTGTTTCTAATGAACGTGCATAGTCAATGTGGATGCATTTAGTTTTGTCAGCACTAAGATCCTTTTGGTCATGTTGCGATGATCTCTGAACTTCCAAAACCATGGCTGCATCAATTTCACTATTTTATTCACATCTATTCCCTAGTTCAGATTCACAAGCTACACTTTTCCTATATGTACAGCTTCTTGTTTAGTTTGGCTCAAGCATGCCTTCAGATTTTGATTTTGCACACATGTTGGTGCTAGCAAACATTCAATTGTTTCTTTCGATAATACTCATGAATAACTCATCTGGTGCTCCATGTTGTATGACATGGTTTGACTAGTAACAGTGGCAATTCGTATTATCTAAAATTGTTGCATAGTCAACTGTTGGACCATGATAGGATCTGCAGATGAGCTTAATTTAGAAACAAAATTTTAAAATCAAATTTGTTTTGTAAATTTATTTGAAGTGCCAGGACAATGCAGACGTGCCATTTCCAGTTGCATGGGGATTTATATGCTTTGCTTTCTCTCTTTGATGTTCACTGCACTTACTTTTTTGAGTATCATGATGTATTTTCTCATCATTATTGTTGTAGTTGATATCATCTCCGCAATTGAGTTCGATAAAACTGGTGACCATCTTGCTACTGGAGATCGTGGTGGTAGGGTTGTATTATTTGAAAGGACTGATACAAAAGAGGTGGGTTTCTTCACAATGCTGTTCAGAAGATCTATTAAAAATTGGAGGTTGTTTCCGCTGATCATGTCTCTCCTTTTGCATTGTTTTTATTTAGAATATTGGAAGTCGGAGAGAGCTAGAGAGAATGGACTATTCAGTGAGTCGGCATCCAGAGTTCCGTTACAAGACAGAATTTCAAAGCCATGAGCCTGAGGTATCTGCCAGTTCTTTGTTCTTCCTTTTTGGTGTGATGAAAGAGTTAGGAGATTATTAGTGATCTGGTTCTCATGTACCACTTTCCTGTCCAGATGCAACTGTGTAGGGTTGAATTGCTTCTTGCTGCCATTTTTCATTCTTCATTTGCTTTGCTTTCCTTCTTTTCTTGCTTCAAATAGTATTTTAACTTTTTCCATCACATCTTTCTGTTCAGTTTGATTATCTGAAGAGTTTGGAAATTGAGGAGAAAATCAACAAGATCCGTTGGTGCCAATCGTCTAATGGTGCCCTCTTTCTTCTATCCACCAATGACAAAACCATTAAGTATTGGAAGGTAACTTAGTTGAATGTAACGTGCTAAGTTTAATATTCTTCTCTATGACTCAAGATACATTTTTGCTGTTGCATTGATGAGCAATATTGATTGTTCATTTCAATTGTGGTGGATAGCTATTCTGATTGTTGTTGAGATGTGTACTAGTTGAGAGTTGACTTATGTTGCATCTATTGTCTACCTGTGAAGCCACTTCTCTTTGGCTATTATTTTTGTGGATTCCTTATCAATGTGCTGAGTGTTCTTTTCTTCTTTTGCTGATTCAGGTCCAAGAGAAGAAAGTTAAGAAGATATCTGATATGAATATTGATCCTTCTAGAGCTGTTGGAAATGGCAGTGTGGCCAGCTCTAGTGTTTCTTCCAGTCCAAAGCAATGTAGTGCTAATGGGGGTTATGCAGATAGATCTTTGAATTGCTTGAGCAATGATTTGTCGTTTCCACCTGGGGGCTTTTCTTCATTACGTTTACCTGTGGTAGTTGTACTTAAGCTATATATGCCCTGTATGTTCAGTTGTTTATGGAATGTCAAATATGTCTATGTGCATTACATTTTATTTATCAGCCAAACATTTTAATAAGTTTCTGTGATCGTACTTTAAGGTTTTATGGAAATGGAAATGTGAGCAATGTCATAAAGATATTGTTAGGTAGTATCAAGTTACTTTCTTATTCCTTATACAAAAAAAAATAATAAAAAGTAACAGATCTCATGAAGTTGCAGCTTGAGTGGAACAATGTACATGGTGTTTCTGGACTCCTGGTTACTGAGAAGACTGTTCTTTCTAGTTTCTTCTATTTCTAGTTTTGTCTGTAGTCTCAAAAAAAGGTACTTGTATTCTTAACATGGTTAATTGTGCACCCAAGGTTTTAACATATACTAGTCAGGACAACCTATGTTCATGTATGTGCTTTTGTAAATGGCTTTGGTTTCTCTTGCATGATATGGTTACAGACATTGTTTTATCTTCAAATCCTCATACTTGGATCATTGGAACTGAAATGTTTTTTTCTGTGCCTTCATTTTTCTCTTGATTGGTAGAAGAATTGTGGTGCTTTGCCACATCTCCTCTCCCCAAGATAGTTGTTGCCTTTTCAATCTTGACATGATGTCCTCATTGTTGCTCCTGAATAAAAGCTTTGCTATGTTTATTATAGGTAACAAGTAATGAGACCAGCCTTGTTGCTAGGTGCAGAAGAGTGTATGCTCATGCACATGACTATCACATCAACTCTATTTCAAATAACAGGTGAATATATTGCTCTTGTAATTCTGCTTTGCCATATTGTTTTTTCTGGTTTACGAGAGCTCATGGTAATTTGTCTGGCATTCTTCTTTTCAACTCAGTGACGGCGAAACATTTATATCTGCTGATGATCTCCGGATCAACCTTTGGAACTTGGAAATAAGCAATCAGAGTTTCAATATTGTTGATGTCAAGCCAACAAATATGGAAGATTTGACTGGTAAGTTTTTCCTGAGTTCCTTTGTTGTGAGAACCTCAACTAGGTCACAAAATTTAATTTTTGGAAGTGCCTTGTGTTATATTTATTGCAGAGGTGATAACTTCAGCAGAATTTCATCCTACTCATTGTAATACGTTAGCTTATAGTAGTTCAAAAGGGTCGATTCGTCTCGTAGATCTGCGGCAGTCAGCTTTGTGCGACTCACATTCTCAGTTGTAAGTTCCACCCTTTTTTCAAATCTCTCTAATTTTCAATGCATGTGGATTTTTTTCTTCTTTACATGTGACGATATAAAAGATGGATTAAAATGATCTGGAATAGAGCTACTTTTGCAGGCATAGTTATGTATTTAAATTATTTCCTGATAGCTTTATCGATTAAAAATACTGGTTCCTTGTTATGCAGGTTTGAGGAGCAAGAAGCACCTGGTTCAAGATCTTTTTTCACAGAGATAATTGCTTCAATTTCTGATATTAAATTTTCTAAGGATGGAAGATACATACTCAGCCGTGACTATATGACCCTAAAGGTTGGTTTACTTAAGTTGATATTGTATTGAACTTGTTATATGATATGGAATACTCACAAGTGCACTTAAAGTCCTCGTACAATTACTCTGGAAAAGAATATTTATGAGATTCTAGATGCATTGAATGTGGTTCATGTTGGTGGTGCTTCTCAAGTTTTTACTGTTATTTGTATTAGTTGATGGCGGTATTTCACCTTTGATCCTTATATTCCCTTTTGGCAAACTTTTGCATTCATAACTGTTACTTGCCAGATTTTTCTGAAATCTTGGTAGAAACATCTTGTCATCTTCTATTTCGATATCTCTTAGTTCAATGTGGTAGAAGCATCTTGTTTCTTATTTCTTTCCTAATTAGAAATTTTCAAAGTTCCCTGAGCTCTACTTTTTAAATATTTTGCTGTTGAACATTGGGTTCCTTTTTTCCTTTTATATGCGCTTTTGAAGACAATTTTTAATCGGATTCAAATAGTGTCTTTAGCCCCCCTTCCTCCCCGCTCTTTTGAATTTGGAATTGAGGTTTGATGGATTGATGTATGCATATTATTGCTTTCAATATTGTGTCATTTTGCATTTTTTAGCTAAATAATTCATGTGAGAATTAGTTTCTATATCAGTTAGCTTATCGTTGTTGGTAGGTTAAATGAAAGGTGAAACATTTCCATTTAAATATGAGCAGACATATTACAAGCTGCAGTTGAATATACTGAATTTGATGTCTGCTGCATGAGGTTTTCTCGAAGACTTAGCCAGCGAAAAAGGAAGGGAATGATTGGCAAACTCCATCACACAGATGGTTTAGTTTAAAACACTCTCTTTTAAAGTTTAAATGACATTTTAGCAGTAGTTTCAAGATTGAACACTTTTATGGCCTGCAGGGTGAATCTGGATCTCAGAGATGATTGATTGACTGGAAAAATTTGATTAGAGTTTAATTGTTGGTTTCAGTTCTGTAATAGGAACCACTCCACCTTTATCTTAAGCAAGTTTGTTAAGATTCTGCTCAACGTTAGCTGTATTATCTTTGTCTAGTTCTATGTGAAACACTTCCTCCAATGTTTGATGCTTACGTACAACAACAACACACCCAGTGTGATCAGGGGTGTACACAGACTGACCTTACCCCTACCTTTGTGGGGGTAGAGAAGTGTTTCCGACAGACCCTCCGCTCCGCTCAAGAAAATCATTTTTCTATAGCAAAAATAGTATAAATAACCAGAGTAGAAGTAATAATAGTAATAAAAATGAAGACTACGATAATTATAGCATAATAGTAAATTAATAATAATATTTGATGCTTTGTGTTGTTGCTAAACTACATATAATTTTAGTAGAGACCTAGACCAGGAATTCCTATTACAAGTATAGTTGTTGCTTCTGGTTTTCAAGCTGGGTCATCCTTGGTTCAGCTATTGTTAGGAGGCCACTGGTCTTTCATGCTTGTATGTTTTCCATTTTTTTATGGACAAGAGTGTGTCCTTGTTACTGAGCTTACATTTCTTTTTTCAGCTATGGGACATAAATATGGATTCTGGTCCAGTGTCAACCTTCCAGGTTCATGAATATTTGAGACCAAAGGTGAATTACCATATGGATCAAGATGTTACTTGTCTATTTTTGTCATGTCTCTTAGCTGATCATATATTTTTTTTTGATACACAGCTATGTGATTTATATGAGAATGACTCCATCTTTGACAAGTTCGAGTGTTGCCTTAGTGGTGATGGGCTGCGAGTAGCTACTGGTTCTTATAGGTGTGTAGACTGTCATCTATTTGGATTTCCTTTTATTAGTTCACTTCTGGTTTGTTTGTTTTTAAAAAATATTATTATTATTATGATTTCAGTAATCTTTTCCGTGTCTTTGGTTGTGCTGCGGGCACTACTGAAGCAACTACACTGGAAGCTAGCAAAAACCCCATGAGGTACGTATATCTTATCGTCTTCATGTGAATAGATTTGGATATAAATGTTGTTTGTCTTGGTCTGACTGACATTGATTGTGCTCCACCAGAAGACAAGTACAGACTCCTTCAAGACCTTCCAGGTCCCTGAGCAGTAGCATAACACGTGTTGTCAGGAGAGGTATGCATACATATTCATATATGCACTCGGCAATAAGTCATGTTTACACTTCTCTTATTGCCGGAAATATATATCAGCATGACGAAATATACTGGATGACATTTATTTGCATTACAGGTTCAGAAAGTCCAGGTGTTGATGCAAATGGAAATTCATTTGATTTCACAACGAAGTTGCTCCATCTAGCGTGGCATCCAACTGAAAATTCAATTGCCTGTGCCGCTGCAAACAGCTTGTATATGTATTATGCATAAGTGTTAACAGGAGGAATGTAGTTTCTTGGATAGCATTTTTTCAGGTTGCTTTTTTAAGAAACGTTTTCTTCAGAAGCAGCTTGAGGTTCTACCATTTCACTTCCAGGTGCCTCGCCAACCTGTAACATGCATGGTCCAGAAGTGGATGAAAAACTCCAAACAAACCAACTTTGTCTTTATCAGCATACTGATGACCTCGCGTTCTTATCTTCTTCTTCTCGTTTACTGCTTCAGTCTTTTGAATTTGTTATTATATTGGGTCGGAGTAGAGAAAGAATGCCTTAGTTCTCCTACAAGCAAAAAAAATGCCACTAGGTTTTAAGGTAAATGTAGTTTTTACTGAAAATGGTGGGAAGGAGCTGCTGCTAACTTGCAGGGCGCTTAGCTTATTTTGTTGGATAGCATTATTTTTTGTAGGATAAATCAGTGTGCCTTTTGTTATAGATTATTAACTAAAGTAAATTTTTTCTGTAAAACAAGTTGAAGGGCACTACATTTGTTCACTTGTATTTTTTGCTTTTTGGAAGTGAAGTTGGCACTGTTGAGCTTGTCACTCCTTACAGAATTTTCAGTGTTTTAACATTCTACTACTCATATCATACGTTATTTTTGCTGTTTCACATTGCTTTCAACTGTATGTACGAATCATATATTTGTGTTCGAATTGTCTTTGTTGTGCGTATGAACTGAAATTCATGTCAACAAATTGCTGTGTCCCATATTTGACGTGTAAAATTTGTCATCGTCGGTCTGTATATTTCGCTATAGCTACTCTCGTCCTTTAGGTAAATATTCTTTTTGAGTTTCTATTTTTGTCCTTCCTAGATGTGATGCTTCGTTTTTGTCGTCCAAAGGATGATTTTCATGTTTAGTACTTCCTCCGTTTATTCTTGGTCATTCAATTTAAGTTCGATGTCTATTTTTACTTTTACAGTCAACAAGATGAGAGATTAATTTATTTTAGAGCTCAAATTTTAAATGATCTTTTTGTTAAATACCATCGCTAAAATTGAGACAAAAGAGAGATCCTTTCTAGACAAATAATTGTCTACCTAGAAATTCAACAAAAAAATGATTTTTTTTTTTTAAAAAAAAGAAGAGCCGTCTTTGTTAATGAGTATATTTCTTTTTGGTTTCAACCACTTTAAAGAATTGCGAGGAATTAGGATTTAATCAGAAGACTCACTAAATTAAGTTTAGAACATTATAATGTGGCATAAATGTATTATTCACTGTTGTGTGTGAAAGAAAGTAAGTTATGGCATGCGGTGAATAAAGTCTACTTTTGTAGTGTTGGGCTAAAAAAGGAGCAGCATAGTGGTAATAGCTGCAATTTCATCTCTTATGTAGTTTGTCAATATTATATAACTCGTGTGATGTATAGTATAACAATTATTTTTTATCTAGTATATATTTTCGATAATATGTCAAAAATTGTTTAATTGTCTATTGATTTTCTTGATCAAGATTTCTTACATTTCTCCCGTTTCAAATCAGTAGTACAATACAGTGACAAAAGTGATAGGTCTAGTTTTACTCGAATGCACTAAAACTGCGGAAGTCATGTCCTGTTGTTTTTTTAGCCACTTTTGTTGGTCATTGACTTGCGCTATTTTTTGCTATTGCTAAATGGTGGATGTTACTGTTAATAACTTAGCTATCGCCCTTTTTTTTCGGAAAAAAAAAAAAAGATCGATCGAATTCACACTCTGGGGAAATTGAAAGAGAAGCAGAGTTTCACATGATAAAACTCATTGCTAAATGGTGGGTCTTACTATAACCATGATTAGTTCTTAATGGAATTTTTATTAATTGCATTCATATGTTAACAAATTAAGTGGATGGTGATGAATACACTCTGAGCCAGTCGCGCGCTCAGAATTGTCATTAAGGGGGTGTTACATGGCTTCAAGAAATTTTCACAACACTTTAACTACTAGACTAAAAATTGACTTGTGTGAAGGGTGGGTAACAAAAAAAAAAAAAAAACATAACGCATAAATATACAATTATATTTGATCTCAGATGGCAAGTAACATCTGACTTTGAAAAGTGCATAGGTATACACCTTAGTTTGGTGTCAATTGATCACTAAATACTTTAATTCATATTTATCGTGTCTTATCGACATATTGTGGATGTATCGTGATGATTTTGTAAATTGGAATGCGCAAGTGACACTGAACATGAATTTAATACGTATAGGGAGTCAAATCGTAGTAAGCAAAATCATTAAATGGAATAGTCATGGTTATGACTTAATGGCTTTGGGCCCTATGTGTTCATAATGCCCAAGGGAAGGCCACGCTAACTGATCAGCCGTGTTTTACGCGGGTTTTGACAACAATGACGCTGTCCCATATTTCACTACCTTCTGCGCATCGATTAAATGTATTTTCTCCATTTTAATTTATATTGATGTGTGTCATATTAATCGATTTTATATTGAAGAAATAAATAATTAGCGAAAATTTACCTAGAAATTTTAACAATTTTTTCAAAATTAAAATGAAGTTAAGGCCTTTTACTTGAAATTAACGCAATGCTTCAGCTTGTGAAGTTGGGTTTGAGGTTTAATCAGTTAGGATTTAATTAGTTTAGGTGGGTCTAAAGCGGGGACACGAGTAATTTCAATTTGATCTGGGGTAACATTAATATTTGATAATTATGGACAGACTTAATTAACAGATAAACAACTAAAAAGAAGTATTTAACTTTTGAATAAGAGCTTTGGAGTAATAAGTAAAAGTTATTATCTGTAATCAGAAAGTCGTAAAAGATTTTTCTTTTATTTGCTGTTTCTAAAATTTTACACGTAATAAAAGCTTAATAGATCCATTTTATATATTTTTTTTAACTTTTCACGTTGATCGTGGTATAGTCCGCAATAGAAGTGTTGTTGCAATAATTCACATTCTCTCACCATAAAAAGGTCATATTAGTGCTCCAACATCATCATGGGGGCTCCGCCACGTGTCTCCGGCGAGATTGGCTCGTGGCTTTTCGACCACTCAACGCTACGATTCCGTTTATCTGGCTCACAAATGTACGGTCTTGATTCCTCCAACAATGAGAATCCAACGGCTACGATGAATATATCATCATGATGCTCTATTGTCCTTATTTCTGCTTTGTTTGCACGCAAGCTTTGGCTGCTCTGTTACTGTTGCCGACTTGGCGGTCGGCTTCCTTGATAAATAATCAGCTTTATTTTTACTTGCAGCCGAGCCGAAATCGTGTTTGTATTTCTGAGATTTCCGCTTTTTTTTTTTTTTTTAAATAATAATATCTTTATTTTGTTTTTATGGAGATCCGACTTATCTATTTTTACGATAATTTCTTACATATTTCGAATTATTAATTAATATTTTTTTTGTTTGATTTTTAAGTTCGAATTATATCATGTATATTAAAATAAAATAAATAATATTTATTCCAATTTTGTTGCAATTTATACGTCTTGATTTGCTTAGAAATAATAAAAAGTACTTATTTTTCTCTTTAAAATGCCTTGTTGATAAGTTTTTATTGAACATTTATAACCCATTTCGATTAAACGCCTGAAATTCATTTCATTAATTTGACATTGCGTAAGGTTCACAACAAGAAGAAAATATTCTTTAATGGAAAATGACACATTTGTTATTTAGTATCTTACTATCTCAATTTATATGACACATTTCAAATTTTGTATTTAAGCAAATCTATTTTTATCATAAAATTTTTATATATCTTTTAAATATTTTAAATCATTAATTACTTTGAATTATAATATTACTTTTTAAGTAGTATATATATATATATATATATATATATATATAGATATATATATATATATATATATATATATTATTTTAAAAAAGCTAAAAATTTCGTGAACAAATTTTTGTTCGAACTTAAATTGTTTGACACTCGAAAAATGAAATGTATTGCATAGCTTAAGATAAAAAGAAGAGTAATTTAACTTTAAAATCCTATTTTACCTTTAGTAAAATAATTTCTAAACATACAAATATTAATCATTCATCTTGAAATTCTTAAACGCGATCGAAGGAGTAATAAGTTAAGAATAGGAACATGAGAAGAAAAGTCATCACGCGGATTATATTAGGGATGCGGAGTCAAGTTCATAGTATCTTTTTTTGACTAAGACATTCCTTAATAGTTGTCTAACACGACAAAATAATGCTAAAGTCTTTTGCCAAACATGCCATTAAAGTTAAATCCCCCTCCAATTGTTATTTCCTACGAACGAATAATTTGGTTTTGTCGAAATTTTAACAAAATAAATGAATAACTTTAAAATGTTAACATTTAATTTTTAAATTTTGATCACAATTTTAAAAATAAAATTTTTAAAATTAGATTCATATTTCAAAAAATTACGTAAAAAATATTATAAAATACGATAATTTATAATGCATGAAAATATATTTTAATTAAAATAATTTATTTGACTTTTGAAATTAATTTTATTACGTAAACTAAAACGAAGAAATCATCCACATTATTTATATACTAGAGGTAATAGATATCACATTGTTTCGAGGAACTTTTTTTTGTGCTAGTGACGTTTGATTCTGCGACTTTTTTTTAAAAAGAAATTTTAGTTTTAAGAAAAAAAATGAAAATGGTGAATTGTTGAAATCACATCTACCTATTGTAATATTTAAATGAAAAACGCTTCAATCAAATAGAATAAACAAGAGTTATTTATTTAATTTGATGTAAGGTTAGTGAACATTTATAAAGACGAGAATTGACGTTTGTCTCCTTGTTTGAATTAAATAACACTAATTACGTTGATGATTTAGCAATATTATTATAATAGCTTTTGGGTGTTTTATTTAATTCTTTTCCTCCCTATAGCAGCCAAGGCTTCACAGAAAGTACTAACTATTTTAAATCATTTTTAACCAAATAAAACAGACTATTTTAAATTATTTAGATTATTTTTTATTTTTTCTTCCCACCAACTTGAAAATTCTTTTAAAAAAATGAATGGCAGTGTGTCATTTTACTAGATCCTTTTTAGCATTTAGCCAATCTCCATAATCAGCTTGAGTGAGACTTCACTAAATACTGCTTTGAAACTGGACCACAAAAAATTCCATTTTTTTTTAAGTTGTCTATTTTCTTTGATATCGAATATTTATGTTGACATTTAATTAAATTTATATTATAATTCGATCGAATTTAAATTTGTAAAAGAAAATTTTATATAAAGAATAAAGTATTAGTGTCTAATAAAGTTGATTTTATGAATCTATATATCTCTTTTCACTATTGTTGTTTGGTTGTATTATTAAATTAGTAGTTTCATAATTTCTAATTTTATTTATATAATGTATTATTATTTGCTGTTCTTTACTTTCTATTGTTATGTTTTTTTAGCTTCCATTTTAGCAAAATAATTTTTAATTTTTTTAATTTAACAAAACTCTAATATAATACACCTTATCTTAAAGGAAAAATGTACGAGTACTCTCAATCTATATCTGAAATTTCACATACAGATTTATACTATACTAAAGTCTTATTATCTCTTAAATTTATTTATCAATACGCGTTGCGCCCACAAAATAATGTCACGTAAATCAAAAAAGAAAGATACTTATGCATTTTCCTATATTAAATATTTTACTTATTGTTATTTCTGATTGAATTTGATTTAATTTTTTTTTATCTCTAAAAAACGAAGAAGTATTTATCATTAAACCCGAAGAAAAATTCCATTTCCATAAGCTTAAAAAGAGCATAAGAAAGAGAGAAGAAACTCTACTTCTCTCTTCTTAATTCTTCTTTCTCTCTGCGTTTAGTATATTTGGTGACGACTCTCACGCGTAATTCTGCAGATCAATACACATCATTCATTCAAACTTCAAAATCTATTTATACCCTCTCTCCTCTTTTTTCTCAATTTTCTGAAAGATTTCAACTCAGAATTTGGTTACTGAAGTCACTAATTTGGTGGAAAATTGGAGGTATACAAATCTGGTTTTCATAATATTCAGAAAATTTTAATAGCCATCTATCTTTGTGGCTTATACAGTTGTTGCTGTTGTTTTGGTTTGATTAATATCTATTCCTTTTTGTCCTCTTTTTAGTTTTCCTTTCGCCACTTCTCAGAACAACAAATTTGATTTCAATTCTACTATTTTTAGGCTGAAAATTATGCAAGACCCATCAATTTATTCACAAATTAAGCCTCAATTTCCAGAGCAGGAACACCTGAAATGCCCTAGATGTGATTCACCAAACACAAAATTCTGCTACTACAACAATTATAACCTTTCTCAGCCACGCCACTATTGCAAAAGCTGTAGAAGGTATTGGACTAAAGGCGGTACTCTTCGTAACATACCTGTTGGTGGAGGTTCTCGTAAAAGCACAAAACGATCTTCATCTTCATCATCATCGAGTAAGAAAAGTTCATCAACTTCAACTACATCCCCTGCAACTCCTCCATTAACATCATCTTCTTCATCCACAAATCCAAAACCAGAGCCATTCGGTATACCTGCAATTCCATCTTTTGATGTGATGACTACTAGTACTGGTCCATTCAGCTCACTGTTAGCGTCAACCGAGCCGCAATTTGGGAATTTTCTCGAAGCATTGAATCCGAATAATAATAATGGGTCCACTTTACAGTTGGGTAACCCAGTTTCGAGTTCGGGTTCGGGCTCGGGCCATCAAAATGGGAATACTTCATATTTGGGTGTTCAAAATGGTGGAGAATCTAATAATTGTTGGAATGGTGGTAACAATGGTTGGCCTGATCTTGCAATTTTCACTCCAGGTTCAAATTTCCAATAAAGTAGTATTTAATAGAAGGTATTTTAACTACTTTACTAAGTATTTAACTTTTTAAACTTTTTTTTTTTTAAACATTCTTTTGAGAGTGTTGTTGTTGATTGCACTCTTGTAGCAATACAACAAAAATAACATATCTAGTATAATTCTACGAGTGAGGTTTGAGTAGTAGGTAATTAAGGTATTAGTACATAATTTACTTCTGAAAAAAATGTGGTGTATGAGCAATGTTTTCAAATGCACATGGTTACAACACTCATTTTCTATTAGGTAATGCAATATAAAACATTTTATATTTAATACTTTATGTGTGTTTAATCAAAGGGAAAATGGAAATTAATGAGAATTTTCTGTTTTTTTGCTACTAAACTCATTATATTTTGAAATTATGAATTCAGAATTAAGTACTTGTCAATATTTTTCTATACTCATATCAAAACATTGAGTTCAATGTAAAATCAAATTGAGTATTTTATGTTTTCCATCGGCCGTTGATTGCATTACAAGCATTCCTTTTTTTTTTTTGACGTTCACACACAATTACAAAAAAATAGAACGTAGCGATGGATAAATTATGTAGTTAAACAACAAAGTTCATTCTCAACTCTATCACGCGATGGATTTTAATAAAATTTTGTTAGTTATGAAGTTCGTACAATTTTCTCGTAAAACAACTCTAATCCCCAAGAGTCGTTGCTACTATATGCAAAGTAAACTCTTCTAGGGGATTGGAGTTTTTGTGAAATGTCACCAATTGTCTGAGTAAATGATTGTCATAAGGGAACATAACAAGACTTTTTGAAGTGATAAATGTAATTCAATTGGATTGAAAATTCTTGTGTTGTTCACACATCTATATCCTCTTCAAAACAAATAGAGAGAATAATGATACAAGAATTGGTACAACTTATCTTGCTCATGATGTAAATTCTAAATATTGAATGAATTGGTGAGCCTAGTGTGAGTCATTTGTGTGTAATTCGATTGTATTTAAGAGGTAGATATATCGTATTATTTCACGAGATACTTATCAGTTGTCATCTTCTGCCGACCCAAATATTTAAGTAGACTATTTTTCATTTCTTTTTTGGATTATTGATAAAATTGATTTGCTGGATGATGCGATGGGGTATGGTGAAAGGCATTATAGACACCAAATTTAATGCTTATTTTTGAGTTTTAGACTTGTTACAATGTCTTAGAAGAGCTAGACAAGATCTCAAATTTTGCCTTAACTCCATATTTTATCTTATCTTTTTTGCCTCTCCTTTTTAGTGTATTTTGTTTGTAGCAACTAACAAATAATTTATTAGATCTCCTTCTTCCCCCTTCTTGAAGTGGTTGGACATGTCTCTTGAGTACCATGGTCAATGTTTCAAATGATGCATACAATTATATGCTTCTATACAACCAACAACAAAAAAAATGAAAGAAAAAAGAAGAAGCAAATACATAATTTATTCTACAATTTCAAATAAAAACTCAATAATTTTATCCTGAAATCCGTACATAAGTTGAAAAATTTGTACGGGGTACATATATTACGAGGAGAACAGCAACATATACAAGTCGGGGTTCAATGCCAAACCAAGAATCATCGAAACTCATAAACTTAAATCAATCTTTTAAAATAAGAAGGCTTGTTATTAAGGTAATCACATTTAGCTCATCATAATATAAGCTTGTTACAATCAAGTTAACCTATTTATAAATTCAAGACCTAATTTGGCCGCATATATAGTACAAATTAACCAATACAAAACGTAATAAATTTTTAAGTTGAGCAAGATGATTATGACTTACGTAGTTTTAATTGAGTCAATAATCGTAATTCCAGAAACTACTAAACAATTATAGACATATTTATTGATTAGGATCCATTTAACTCATCTAAATATAGCACACATCAGTCCCCATTTGATCTAACACCCCAAAGGAGTGGTTGGGGATAAATCAATCAATCTAATTGTCAGAAATGATTAACAACAACTATTCATATTTCCAAACTAAGCAATTTGATAAGAATTTTTGAGATGTATAACATAGGCCCGCAACCCATAACGTGCAATTGAGATGGAGCAGGACCACTCTATGGATTTATGATTTCCCATGTTGAACCAACCCACATGAGTGGGCCTTTTCAGTCACTTTGAGCTAAAATTTAGCAACTTTCTCTTAACAGAAACATGAATTTGGGGGCCACATACATGTTACAATTAGATGGTATGAAATATCGAGTGTTTACACTTAATCAATTGTAACTAAATACTAAGTAAGAAAGATCATTTTTACTATGCGAAACATCTATAATATTTCGCTATCCTCTATTTCAAACTCAAATTGTACAATGATTGTAAAATTTCAAGTGTACATATTGATAGAGTCATATAGATATAGATAACAACATTTATCGTCTTATAATATGATATGATTAATTCAAATTAATAGTAATAGAAACTAGGGTCCATGTAAACCCTCTCACTGAATAAATGGAATTTCTAAGTATAAGTAGTCATAATGAATGCATTACCTAATGGTCTGCAATAAGCAATTGAAGCCTTGATTTCAACCCCTTAAGAGATTAAGCCTTGTTGGGTCATTGTTTGTCAACCCAATTTGCAGATTTCTGACTTTGTTTTTATACCATACCAATTCAATGTTTTCTATTTCAAATGTGGGGGAAGTCATCAAATTGTTCGTCACTTTCAAAAATAATATAAAATTATATACCATTTTTTAAATGTTTTGTAGCACTCACGGCGTTAGGGTGTCAAATGGGCGGGTTAAGTTGAAATTAGAAATATTACAATGGATTGAATAGAAATCGGGTTGGGTCTTGACCCGCCCAAGTTTACTTTGGCTCAAATGGGCTAAAAAGTGAGTTGAGTCTTGACCTGCCCAATTTAATCCGATTAATTTTAATAATTTAACATATCGATATTTAACTTTTATAATCACAATTTGAATTTCCGCTCAAGTATTTTTTGTTAAAAAAGTAACAAATGGATAGATGAATCCGAAAAGATGTTAAATAGATAATAATTCATACCTTCAATATATGAACATATCTTAATAAAAAGTGTTAAAACGGGTTGAAATTAGAGATTAAATTTGGCTCAATTAGAAATTCTCTTCAAATGAGTTAAACTTGAATGAGTTGAGATTGAGCCCAATTCAAATTATCTTGAGCCCAACGCTTAAATTCTAGGTGAATTTAGTAAGTTACTTATGTTTGGTTTCATCTTTGACACCTCTACATAGCGTATAGAGATTTTTATCTACCCATACTATATTTGAACTTATTTACTTCTACATAAGATTACGCTTATTTGCAATATTCCTATTTTGCTTTTAGTTGTTTTGTATTTAATAATAGTGAAAATTGTATAAAATAGCAAATTAATAACCTAAATTAAATGGAATAGTTAGGGTTTGATTTAATTGTGTTCCATAGCAAACATTATCTAAAAATTTGCCAGCGTCTCTCTCCCAGGAATCTCGCTCGCCACTCTCCATTCTCGCTCGCCTCTCTCGCTTTATACACAGAAGTGTATAATTCTGTTTCTGTTTTGTATAAAGCGAGAGAAAATTGTATATACACATGCAAAAATGTATATCTTTGTGTTATACACTTAATTATACAATTTACAAACATTTTACTTCAAAAATTGCAGAGAAAAAAGCCAACGAATTATACAATTGCGAATTATACAATTGCAGTGAAATACAATTTTCTCTAGCTTTATACAACATAAGTGTATATATTGTGTTTCTGTTTTTGTATAAAGCGAGAAAAACATATATCTTCTTGCTATACACTTATAATTATGCAATATACATACATTTTAATTCGATTCAACTATATGCAAAGCAAATTATACAATTCCAGCGAAATAGGCTAGCGAATTATACAATTTAGGCCAGCGAATTATACACTTGTATATGTATAGTGAATTATACAATTTTTTATGTTTGATATGGAGCGCAATTATGCAAAGTTTGCTATATTATACAAATATGAATTTTTTGTTTGCTATATGTGAAAGTTGCCCTTAATAATATGATAGAAAAATCAATAAAAGGAAAGGATATGGTGCGAATTAAAAAAAAAAAGAGATATATTTTCGAATACCCAATAGAAATTAAGGAATTATAATTCTCTCTTTTTAGGATTAGGTTTCTTGTACATAATAATAATAATAATAATAATAAATAATAATAATAATAATAATAATAATAATAATAATATAATAATAATAATAATAATTATTATTATTATTATTATTATTATTATTATTATTTAAAAAAAAAAGAGTAATATATCTGAATCCCAAATAGAAATTAACGAATTACATTTCTTCTCCTAGAAAATAAATCAAAAATATGATTCCTTAATAATTTAGGATATATATTATTGTATAAGTTACATAAATCTCATAATATAAAATTTAAATTACATTTTATCCCTATTTTTTTATATTGCAAAAATTACTTAAAATAAAAGTCATTTGAATATATAAGTTTTATTTGAATACATGTGTGATATATTGCAAAAGCTAGAATTTCTAATTAGTTTAGAAATTAGAATTTGATATTTATGCTATTTAATTAATTGTATTTAATTAGGATTTGTTGGTAGTAGGCCTTTTTTACATATTTTGAATTTAAGTTTCTTTAACTCTTCTTTATCTACTGCATAGCTCATATACAATATATAATTATGGCAGGAGCGGCTCAAGCATATTAATGATCTAAATCAAAAAGTTTTAAATTTGAATTATTAAAAACTTTTACATAACTGATTTTTTCTAGTTTTTTAATTGATAATATAATTATTTTTATTTTAAATTATTTTTCAAGATATAGTACTCTAAATATGTCAAATTTCTTATAATAATTCCTTCAATTTTCATGAAAAGTTTATTTTTTCTACAAATAGTATTCAACATTTCTTCAAAAACAATAACTTATAAGCTATTATTCATTCACATATATTTTTCTAACGAAAGTGAAAAAATTAACTTAAGTTTAATTATTCTAAAAAATATAATTTCATATGGGTATATTTAATCCTCCTCAAACATGTATTATATTATTTTTTATAACTTTTTTATTTTAATTACTAATTTAGATTTATTATTTTGATAGTTAAATTTATTCAAGTTTCACTATTTTTTTTGTAAAATTGATTATATATGACCCAATTTTTTCAGACAGTTGTGACGTCCCGCCACAATTCCAGCCAAATTTTACGTCCGAATGGTGGAGAAGGATCTAAAGTCTTGAAGAGGTCTACAGAGAGCTCTAGAACCTTTTAGTTTTATGGAGAAGACTAGAGAATTCTCTAGAACACTTTAGATCTTTTTGGAAGGACTTGTAGAGTAAATTTTATTTACACTTAAGCCCTTATGATGTAGTATACATAGGAGGGTCTCTCATTTATAAATCAGCCATCCAACAATCAAGCAAAGTAGTAATACAAGCATTCTTCTAAAGTTCTCTTTTGCCCTTTCTAAGTCTTTCTTTATATTCTCTTCTTTATATTCTTTTAGCGTTCCGAGTCTTAAAGGCTTACTTGAGCTTACAAGATCCTCTTAGCGTTCCGAGTCTTAAAGGCTTACTTGAGCTTACAAGATCGTGAAAAATTTGTGTTTCGAGTCTTAAAGGCTTACTTGAGCTTACAAGATCGTGAAAAATTCGTGAGTAAGTTATCGAGTGCCGCACGGAGTCTTAGTTAATTCTCTTGGTCCGTGACACAATGCTTACTTCATTTTAAGTACAGTACTTGAAGATAAACCACAAAGCGGCCCAAGAATTAGACAGCCCAATACTAGTTTTGCTTAAGATTCAGGTTGAATAGAACACATGTGAATAAATGCCTTCACAACAAATTTATCATTCCCATCAAATATATGACTTTGGTGAGGAACTTATGCAATGCCTTTACAACATCAGCAGGGACTACTTGCTTTTCAGCTATCAAAACTTCTAAAGTGACAACATCATCTTGGACTACAAAGCGCTCCGTCCTCGCCAGAACCTTGAATAACTCTGGACAGACAACTTTGCTGGAGATCATACGGAGCAAACTTTCGTTGTTGTCACATAGAGACAACAACATGGACACCACCAGAAACATAAATTTATCCACAAGAATGATATGCTCGATTTGTTTACATATTTTGAATTTAAGTTTCTTAACTCTTCTTTGTCCACTACATAGCTCATATAAAATACATAATCATGGCAGGAGCGGCTTAAGCATATTAATAGTCTAAATCGAAAATTAAATGGAATCTTAAATTTGAATTATTAAAAACTTTTATATAACTGATTTTTCTAGTTTTCAATTGATAATATAATTATTCTTATTTTAAATTATTTTTCAAGATATAGTACTCTAAATATGTTAAATTCTTATAATAATCCTTAATTTTTCATGAAAAAATTACTTTTTCTACAAAAAGTATTCAATATTTCTTAAAAAATAATAACTTATGACCTATTATTACTAAAAATGAGGCCCCTTAAATTTGAATACTTAAACATATATACTTTTTTTAACAACCACCCTGAATCATGGCACCAAGAAGAAGACGGCTTGATGATAATTTGAGAATGGAAAAGTATTTTGTTCTCATTTTCTTGATGATGATTTTGGGAATGGAAAAAGTATTCTCTCAAAACGACGAAAATAATGGAAAGTTGGAGTGAGAGAAGAATGAATCAGGGTTGGAACTCGAGGAGAAAGAAAAGAAGAAGATTCATGCACAGCAATCTAAGAAGGACAGGCAGAATATGCAACAAAAATTTTTAGTCATATAACCAACTGTAGATAACAAATAATCATAATATTATATAACCTACTGTAAAAAATAATAATAATAAATCATTTTAGTCTTTATCTTTTTCTTATAAAATATGAATTATTAATTACATGTAATTATATCATATTAAAATACAATTTAAGATACAAGTTAGAAATTAAAAGCGTTTTCAAATTTATCATAACATAGTCATATTAAATTTAAAACCTCTTTAAATTTCTAATTTGTATTTTAAATTGTAATTTAATATTTAATATAATTACTTGTAATTAATAATTCATATTTTATAAGAAAAAATAAAGACTAAAATGATTTTATTATTATTGTTATCTACAGTTGGTTATATGATTATTATTATTATTATATATACCATATGTGTTTTTGTTGATGACTGTATTCGTGAAATACTATATGTATGTTTATACGTGGAGAATTTTGCTATCAACATATCATTGACGAACGATTCAAGACACATCATGGGATTCTCAGTGTATAGATCGATCCAATTTTCGAGTAGGTGGTGTTAGGTTGTGGAGCCTGATTAATATATATGTAGATGTTTACGCGGTTACTCAAATTTTAAGCTTTACTATTTATTCTCTATTTATTCTCTGTAACTAAAAATACTCTGATTTATTAATATAAATATATCCAAGAAGTGTGTGTGAATTCGATCCTAACATGTGGACGCTTGGCGATTAATACATAAGAATACTCTGCATAGCAGAAATCATGTTAACTAGACAAGTTGCACAATGTGTATTCATGCATGTAACTAAAGCTATTGAAGTCCAGTCCACCGTGGAGGGTAGAGAACAATAGGATAGTAGAAATTGTAATATATTATTTAAATTAACACATTAACTAATTTTAATAGTATACAAATTTGAGAAATTACATGTGACACTTTTTGCTTCTTTTAATATATAACTATATATTATAATATATATATATATATATATATATAATAGATATATATATATATATATATATATATATATATATAATTAGATAGATAGACAGATAATAATATTATTATAGTTTATAGGTTTCTTTCAAAAAAAAAATCTTACAGCAATAAAAATTTTATGTACATAAAAATGCCTTTAACTAGGATTTGAATAAAGAGGGTAAATAACGATTTAGAGACTCAAAAGAGAAAAATATTATAGCATAGCAAAATATAACATAGAATCAAGAAAAATATACAATATTTAATATTTAGTTTATCGAAAACATACAAAAAAAAATTAAAACCTACTGGATTTAAAATATTTTAGTAAATAAAATTAGACTTTTACGAATTAAAAAAATGTGGGTCAAAGAAAATTCAAGCAAAATCAATAAAATAAATTGAAAAAAATAACATATTTATAAAGTGAATGAATAAATGAATATGGATAGGTGTTTGCCTTTTTTTTTTTTTAATAGGAAGGAATTCAAAAGTAAGAAGTGGTTAGATATTTGAACAATCCATGTTTTTCAGTTACTTTATTTTTTCTTTTCAGCTTGCTTCGTTTTTTTACTAGATTTTAAGTTTATTTTGTTAAACAAATTTTGATTATATTTTTAAAAAATTAGCGCGGCTAAGTAGGTTTTATAGATATATATTTTTTGAAAATCCTTTTTATATGGTTTCTAAAACCGGTCACATTGAATTTGAAAAAACTTTAAATTTCTAACTTGTATTTTAAATTGTAATTTAATATTTGATATAATTACATGTAATTAATAATTCATATTTTATAAGAAAAAATAAAGACTAAAATGATTTTATTATTACTGTATCTACGGTTAGTTATATGATTATTATTATTTTATTGTTATTAATTATAACGATATTTATTTTGTTTTTTTTTGATACCATATTTGTTTATCCTACTCCTTGTTGTATATGAATAGATGAATTTTCCTTTCATTTTAAAATAACAAAAAATATGTTTATCTTTTATATCTACAAAATAATATTCGTGTACTTTGTTCATGTTGATTAATTTACTGACATCACTATTTTTGTATCAATAAGTTTGTGAATAAAATTATTTAATCCCGAGAGGATGTAATTCTTTAATTCTTTGATATTAGAGGGAATAATTTTCTCAAGGAACATTGTGCATTCAGTGGAATCGATTTATTTCCTTTCTATTTCATTTTATTTTTACATATTTTAAACTCTGTTGTTTAGTTTGTGCAAACTTATTGTATTATACATATACACAAATAGTAAGTATATTCATTGTGTAGAAAATAATTATTGTAGTCAATTTCAAGAATTCATTTTTTGATATTCTATATTAAATTCTATACATTAAAAGTATTATATATAAGCTTACATCATTATCTATTTCTATATAGATATGGATTTCTCACTTGAAGAATTCATTAAGCAAGTTCAAAAGTTACAGTTGTTTCATGTTTAAGCGTAATTTTTTTGTTTGAATATGTTAACCAAATTTTTAATTTTCTCATAAAACATATATCATAATTGTATAATCTACACAACTTAAATATTTCTTTTTATTATGAAATGCCTTTGTATATATATTCTTATTTTTTTCTTATTTTCCTTCTAATATTGATTAAAGAACAAATGAATTATCATTTTCTCGAATAATTCATTCATTAGAGATTCTTAAGTTATGTGCTAATGACAAATAATCAAATTAATGTTGAAATATTGCTAATATATTTTTAAGATTCTATTTTTTTCATTATTTTTAATATATAATATTAATAAAAAACTATTTAAAAACACATTGCAATTATTATTTATTATCAAAACGCGAATAAATTATCTAAATTTTAATATATTTGACAAGTAACGATAACCGAGTTGGAGATAAAGACAGGTAAGGCCACACGTGAGATTACGCTTATTTGCAATATTCCTATTTTGTTTTTAGTTATTTTTTATTTAATATAATAGGAAAAATCATATTTTGTATTTAATATAATGGGAAAATCAATACAAAGAAAAGAATATGGTGCCAATGAAAAAAAAGAGAGAAATATTTTTGAATCATCTGAATATTTAAAAAGGAAAAAATCTTTTGGCCACAATGGTAAAACATATTTTATACCATGTTATTTTAAATATTTTACCTTTAAAATTTTAATATTTTTTAATTAAAAAACCTGTTTATTTTCCTAATAGAAATTAACCAATTACAGTCCTTCACTTTTTAGGATTAGGTTTTTCAACTTTATTTTTTTTTAGTATAAATAAATACAGAGGCACGCATTCTGCGATTAGGTTTCTTGTAAATCAATAGAGAGGCAGGCATACTAGCAATATTCTTAATAGTCATAATGGATAAAGGAGTATTCTCTGATGTTATCCTGAGCGAGTTGGAACTTCGAGAGTTGGAACTTCGAAAGATGGAGAGATTGAAGATTGAAGCGGAGCAACTACGGGAGAGAGAGAAGATTCGTGCGGAGCGATCTCGGAATAAGATACGTGAGGATGATGTTCCGATGGATATGATCCTGAGCAACAAGGAAAAAAAAGAGTTGGAACTGCGAAAGTTAGAGAGAGTAAAGATTGAAGCGGAGGAACTTAAGGAGCGAGAGAAGATTCGTGCGGAGCGGTCGAGAGAGAGACAGAAGAAGATAAGTGATGAGAGATCGAAGGTGCTACAATGACCGATTCAAAATATAAATATTTTTTAATAATAGTTATCCAGTTTAATTAAAGTTTATTTTTAAAAATAAGTACTATTATTTTCAAAATTTAATAAAAGTACGTTGTTTAGAATTATTTCCTGTTTTTCAAGACTAGGCAAATAATCTATTTTACTTTTGTGTTTTGTTTATAGTGTTTAATTAAGAAAAAATTGTCTGATATATCTCTCGATTATTTATTATTGATTGTTGATATGCCTTTATTATAAAAATGATTCATTCACATATAATCTCTCAATTACTAATTTAAATTTATTATTTTTATGATTAAATTTATTCAAGTTTCACTAATATTTTTGTAAAATTGATTACATATGACCCAATTTTTTTCTTCCGGAAAAAGATGGTTTTATATTATAATATATCAACAAGAAAATTTTTTTTTTAATTATTTTTACTTTACAAAGGAATGAAAAAAATAATATAAGAAATTCAAACAATGATAATCAAGAAGTCAAAAAATAATTTATGTCTAAAAAAATTAAAATATATCTTGAAATTTGCTTAAAAAATCATATACACCCCTAACGATTTTTAAAAACATCAAAAGTAAAAAATATAAATCTAAAACTAGATTTTTACTTCCGCTAAATAAATGATATATATGAGCACATTTTGTAATGGTAGGTGTATATGTAAGTCGTTTGTATAACGATAGCGTATATATGAATGACATATCAACTCTAAATGACAAAGTTAATAAGTATATCAAATCCTTTTCCTTTAATCAATTTATTACATCTCTTTTATCCATTTTGAAGTGATTGTACATTTTAATGGTAAGAAATTATAAATAAAAGAGTAATTTTATTATTTCATTTTTTAAATATAATAAATATAATATTTTAAAAAATGACTATAATTAATAATAAAGAATAAATTAGAAACTAAAGTATAAACTTATGATTGATTTCACAAAGCGGATAATGATTTGTTGGATTCCAAATTAGTATAGTCCACAATGGAGGGAGTATATATTGTGAAATCAGTGCTAGCATAAATGATCTTTGTCAATTTTGAAGTTAGACGTTCCATATGCTATGCGATTTCTTGCCGTCAAATCTAAACACTTTAATTTGAACCAATAAACCGGAAGTAGTTCAATTGAGATCTGTTAGCATTTACAATACATTGACTTTCTTTTATACACAATCATTAGTACCAGATCTATCATATGTCATCATGTAAAGTTAATATGTATGACTAACATCCCAATCACTAGGGCATTTGATATGTGATGACACTTTCGCCTTGAAACTTAGCCTTTTTTTTAGAAAGATTACTCCAAATTTATGTGCAAATGTGCTTTAATCGGGCTCTCATTTTCTCTGATTCAGACAGTGCTTACTTCATTTTAAGTACAGTACTTGAGGATAAACCACAAAGAGGCCCAAAAATTAGACAACCCAATACTAGTTTTGCTTAGGACTCAGGTTGAATAGAACACATCAAATTTTACAGTAACACATATTCATTACTAAAAGTAGTTTGTACCATCAAATAACAAAATATATTTGTTGAAGGTAACAGCAAACTGGTGATCTATGACTTTGGTGAGGAACTTATGCAATGTCTTCACAACATCAGCAGGGACTACTTGCTTTTCATCCATCAAAACTTCTGAAGTGACAACATCATCTTGGACTACAAAGCGCTCCGCCCTCACCAAAACGTTGAATAACTCTGGACAGACAACTTTGCTGGAGATCATACTGAGCAAACTTTCGTTGTTGTCACATAGAGACAACAACATGGACACCATCAGAAACGTAAACTTATCCACAAGAATGATATGCTCGATCTGTTTTCTGTTACTTTGCTCCGACATGTGCTCAGCATATTTGAGTCTTGTTCTCCAACAAGACATCAAGCAATCCAGTGCCGAACTCAAACCTAATTGTTCTCTGTGCATAGCCAAACATATCTATATAAAAGAAACATAAGTTTAATATATTGTATGTAATTAGTTATTGGAATTACATAAGTCCAATAAGTAGTTAAAGTTGTTAGTCAGTTAGTTAGGAGTCATGGAAGTGGTTAGGCAACTTGTAGTTGGTTATAACTAACTTCCACTCCAATAATGTGAACAATTTGAATGACATGATCCCTATAAAAGGGAATCATTATTGTATACAGAAATAATAATACAATCAGTTTCTCTTCTCCTTCCTTCTTCTTCTTCTTCACATTTCCTTACTGACATTTCTTAAGAGTTGCAGAAATCTGCAACAATGGAGTATTAACTCCAGTGATCATATAAAATTCATCATGGTATCAGAGCATGCGTGACTAGGACTAGTTCGATTTGAATTTTCTTTCCGCGAAGTAATTTTTTGAAGATCAGATTATAGCCATGGCAGAGCTTACTGTAGCAACTCTTGGACACAATCATCCACTCCATCTGCAGCCTTCAGACATGCCTGGTGTTGCATTGATCACAACAAAGCTTACAGGACCTGATAATTATGGTCTTTGGAGCAGGTCGATGAGATTAGCACTGTTGGTGAAGAATAAGATAGGCTTCATAGATGGAACTTGTTTGAAGAGTATGTATAAGGATGAATTAGCAGTTCAATGGGAAAGGTGCAATGCAGTGGTTCTTTCATGGATTAGTGGCACAGTAGCAAACAATTTGTTAACAACAATAGTATATGCATCAAATGCAAAACGAGTTTGGGAAGATTTCAAGGAGAGGTTTGATAAATCTAATCTCACTAGGATCTATCAACTCTGGACAGAAGTAGCCACATTAAAGCAAGGTACAGATTCTGTAACAGAATATTATTCAAAATTGAGGGATCTATGGGATGAATATGATGTGTTGGTGCCTTCACCATCATGTAAATGTGATGATGCTAAGCCTTACATTGAGCATTTGTATCAACAAAGATTGATGATGTTCTTGATGGGGTTAAATGAGACTTTCAGTCATGTGAGGAGTGATTTGTTACTCAAAAGTGAGGTACCTACCATTAACCAAGCTTATGCAACTGTAATTCAAGAGGAAAGCCAAAGAGTATTAGGTGTAGTGGATTCAAATAAAGAGCCACTTACTATGATGGCAGGAAGAGGACAAGGACAAGGATTCAAAGGGAAGAAGGTATTGCCAGGCAATAACAATATTGGATGTGAGATCTGTGGATTCAAAAATCATGTAACTGAAAAATGCTATAGGCTGGTAGGATATCCTTCTGACTTCAAGAGTAAGAGGAAGCAATCAGATTCTAGTGGATCATACCAGAACAACAATGAAGGGTCTAGATCACATGGATCTTACAGCAATAATACTTACAACAATACTGGAAATTTTAAGCCATATGCTAACAATGCTTCAATAGATAAACAGAGGGAGGAATCTGAGTTTACAAAGAAAGAATACAATCAAATGAAGAGCCTATTACATAACAAGGAACCAAGTGACTGCAAGGCTAACTTGACAGGTAATGTTTCTTTACAGACAAAATCATCTGCATATGACTGGATAATTGATTCAGGAGCTACTCATCATGTTGCTTCATATGAGGAGCTCATGTATGAATTGAAAAACACAAAGAATGAACACTCAAGTACAGTTCAGTTACCAACAGGAAGCAGAGCTCAAGTGAAACATACAGGCAATTCAGTCATTTTTGGAAATCAAACAGTGAAGGATGTACTTCATGTACCTGATTTTAAGTTCAATTTACTATCTGTGGCAAAACTCACCAAGGAATTATCTTGTAGTGTGAGTTTCTTTCCTCACTTTTGTATACTGCAGGAACTCTACAGTGGCAAGGTGATTGGGATTGGTAAAGAGGTTGATGGTTTATACCTACTACAAAGTAGTATTAGAGCAAGAGTTAATTCAGCTTCAACATCAATAAAGGGTGCAAGTTTGGCTGACTTGTGGCACTTCAGACTTGGACATCCTCCTATCAAGGTTATGGAACAGATACTTTCTCTTAAGAAGTATTTCAACATCTCCACATACAGTTGCTGTCAGATATGTCCAATGGCAAAACAAAGTAGATTGAGTTTTCCTACAAGTAATTCTAAGTCTACTCATATTTTTCAACTCCTTCATGTTGATCTTTGGGGACCTTACAAAGTTCTTACCCACGATAATAAGCAGTATTTTGTGACAATTGTTGATGATTTCAGTAGATTTACTTGGCTTTGTCTAGTTCAACACAAATCAGATGTGCACATTATATTGAAAGACTTTATGTTGATGGTTAATACACAATTTGGTGTTAAAGTTCAAGTTGTGAGAACTGATAATGGGACTGAGTTTTTTAACTCTAAATGCAGTGTTTTGTTTTCCTCTCTTGGAATAGTTCATCAAAGCTCATGTGCCTATACACCTCAACAAAATAGTGTTGTTGAAAGAAAGCATAGACACATATTAAATGTAGCTAGAGCACTGAAGTTTCACAGTGAAATTCCTATCAGATTTTGGGGAAATTGTGTTAAAACTGCAGCTTATCTAATAAACAGAATGCCTACAACTATATTACAAGGGAAGTCACCATATGAACTTCTTTACAAACAAGCACCTAATCTGGAACATTTGAGGGTGTTTGGATGTTTGTGTTTTGTATCAGTTTTGCCAAGAAAAGATAAATTTGCTCCAAGAGCAACAAGATCAGTCTTCATTGGTTACTCAGAGACACAAAAAGGATATAAAGTCATGGATTTGGAGACTCATGTCATCTCAGTGAGCAGGGAGGTTACATTCATAGAAGATTCATTTCCTTTCAAAAATCCTAGCACAGAAGAAGTCTCATCCATAGATCATATTGTTCCCATACAAATGGATATGTTTGATCATGCAGATGATAATATACCTTCAAATTCTGTAGACTCTATTGAAGATCATGGTGAGGAGATCAATCCAATACAATCAGAAGTTGATACTTCTTTAGAGAATAATCTGTTAGAGCCACAACACAGTGATATCACAGGTGATGGTGATCTTGCACCTGCTAGAAGGACTGCTAGACACTCCAGGCCTCCTCTTTGGCATAAAGATTACTTAGTTTCAACTAAGTCCAATGTGACTTGTTCATATCCTATTGCTAATAATTTGTCCTATGAACTCTTGACATCATCTTATCAAAGTTTTATCAGGGGATTCTCAGTTATAGTGGAACCCACCAACTTCAAGGAAGCCTCCAAACACCAACAATGGGTGGATGCAATGCAATCTGAAGTAGCTGCTCTAGAGCAAAACAATACCTGGGTAATAGTAGATTTGCCATCTGGTAAACATCCTATTGGTTCCAAATGGGTTTATAAAGTTAAACTTAAGGCCAATGGTGAGGTGGAAAGGTACAAGGCAAGGTTGGTTGCTAAAGGATATAATCAACAAGAAGGGTTGGACTATCATGAAACATTTTCCCCAGTAGCTAAGATGGTCACAGTGAGAACTGTGATTAGTGTTGCAGCATCACATGGTTGGCCTCTTTTTCAAATGGATGTTCATAATGCCTTCCTTCAAGGTGATCTCATTGAAGAAGTATACATGGATTTGCCTCAGGGATTTCAGAGGCAGGGGGAGAACAAAGTTTGTAAGCTGTTGAAGTCTTTATATGGCTTGAAGCAAGCCTCTAGGCAATGGAACCTTAAGCTAACTGAGGCTCTAGTTACTGCTGGTTATTCTCAAAGTTCTCATGATCATTCTCTTTTCACAAAGAGAGTTGGAGGTGATATTGCAGCAGTGTTGATCTATGTAGATGATCTTCTTATAACTGGAAATAGCAGTGCTTTGATTGAGGATCTAAAGACTGCATTACATAGTAACTTCAAAATGAAAGATCTTGGTGATCTAAAGTATTTTCTTGGTATTGAAGTACTAAGATCAAAAAATGGTATTGTGCTTAGTCAAAGAAAGTATGCACTGGAGTTGATTTCTGACTGTGGTCTTGGAGGTTCAAAACCAGCAAGCACACCTTTAGAATCAGGTGTCAAATTAACTACTGTGGAATATGATGAAGCTACTGCAAAGACAGATGATCCTTTATATGAAAATGTTACTGCATATCAGAGACTGATTGGTAGGCTGTTATACTTGACAACTACTAGGCCTGATATATGTTTTGCAGTACAAGTTTTATCACAGTTCATGCAAAAACCTAAGGTGTCTCACTGGGAAGCTGCATTGAGGTTGGTTAGATATATTAAAGGATGTCCAGGACAAGGAATACTACTTAGCAGTGTGAAAACAGCAATGAAATGGAGGCATTCTGTGACTCAGACTGGGCATCATGTCCAAACACAAGAAGGTCAGTAACAGGGTATGTGATCAAGCTAGGGAATTCACTCATTTCTTGGAAATCCAAGAAGCAACATACAGTTAGCAGAAGCTCAGCAGAAGCTGAGTATAGAAGCATGGCAGCTGCAGTATCAGAAATATCTTGGTTACTTGGAGTACTAAAAGAGCTTAATGTAAATGTGATAGTTCCTGTAAAATTGCACTGTGATAGTAAGGCTGCAATTCAAATTGGAGCTAATCCTATTTTTCATGAAAGAACCAAGCACATTGAGATTGATTGTCATTTCGTAAGGGAAAAAATCAAAAATGGTATGATACAAACGGAATATATCAACACAAAGGAACAGTTAGCAGATATCCTAACTAAAGGACTTGGAGTTGCTCAACATCTTGGACTAATTAACAAGCTTGGAGTCTTCAATGTCTATAGAGATTCCAGCTTGAGGGGGAGTATTGGAATTACATAAGTCCAATAAGTAGTTAAAGTTGTTAGTCAGTTAGTTAGGAGTCATGGAAGTGGTTAGGCAACTTGTAGTTGGTTATAACTAACTTCCACTCCAATAATGTGAACAATTTGAATGACATGATCCCTATAAAAGGGAATCATTATTGTATACAGAAATAATAATACAATCAGTTTCTCTTCTCCTTCCTTCTTCTTCTTCTTCACATTTCCTTACTGACATTTCTTAAGAGTTGCAGAAATCTGCAACAATGGAGTATTAACTCCAGTGATCATATAAAATTCATCATTAGTCTTGCAAAGTTACAAAAAAGTTGGGAATTTTCCCACTGTTTGCAACAAGGAGTACATAAGTATTATACCTTTCCTAAGGTATACACCAAATAGGTACACCTAGCTGAAGCAGCATACTGATGCGGATCTGGTAACGAGAATACCTGAGACAAAGAAAAATGTGATAACAGATTACTAAATGAAGGAACGGAAATAAATTAGAAACAAAGAGCAAGTATGAGTTTATACCATGATATGAGAAAGTATTTCTTGAAAAGAAGTTCAGGACTCAATATTTGGCAAAACAGGTTGAGCTGACCAGCAGCAGCTCTTCAGACTTCTTCATCGTCACCACAAAGTAGCTAGAAAAAGGCAGAAACCAAATCCATCCTGTAATTTTCACAAAAGAAAAACACTAAGACATTGCATCAAAAAATGTTTGGGGAACTTGGGAAGCACCAAATTTACTACCTGGTAGCATCTGGTCCAACTACCTTGCACAGTTCATTTAGATCTTCTGGTATCATAGGAAAAACTCCCCAATATTCATCTTATTAAAATGGATGAGCAGATAATAAATATAAGATTTCACCAAAGTACACTAAAAATGCATGCCCTCAAATCCATTCAATGTTTAGTGAGCTACCTGAGCATGCTCAACTACCAATTCTTGTGGCTCCAATAGCTTCCTTGGAGCTGAACATCTCCCTTCACAGCTGATATCCCAACAGAATGTTCATCTAAAAGAGAACCAACAGCAAGGTCATTCACACTAATTTTAATTGAAACCCCCTATTTAGCTCTACAAACCAATATGAACTGAAAAGTTGCATTACATAAGAACTGATCAGTCAATTATACTGGTTTCCTTATCCACTATAATATTACGTTGTACAAAAAAGAACCAAAGAAGCAGAACTAGAAAGAGATTCTTCTACATGGAATTAAAAGCTTCAAACGAAAATAAACTATTTTCTGAAATCAAAAACCGTAATAAGTTTTACAACCAACATCAAGCTCATTCACACTAATTTAGTTGAAATCCACTGTAATATTACTCTGTACAAAAAAGAACCAAAGAAGCAGAACTAGAAAGAGATTCTTCTACATGGAATTAAAAGCTTCAAACGAAAATAAAACTATTTTCTGAAATCAAAAACTCGTAATAAGTTTTACAACCAACATCAAGCTCATTCACACTAATTTAGTTGAAATCCACTGTAATATTACTCTGTACAAAAAAGAACCAAAGAGTAGCAGAACTAGAAAAAAATTCTTCTACATGGAATTGAAATATATAAAAACTTTAAATGAAAATAAACTACTTTCAGAAATAAAAAATTTGTAATTTATTAAAATAAAAAAAGTAATTTCTTGAAACATATTATTCTCAAATAATATTGCTCGAAACACAAGATACCAACCTTTTTGTGTATGCGGTTGCTCAATAGTCGCAGCAACTGCTTCCCTCACCCTATTCGAAGGATCCCGACATAGTTCAACGTATAATCTTTTCAGTTCGTTTTGTAATATAACTGGGGCATTGGCATAAGCTATGTGAAATAACCCACATGAAGTGGCTCGGGCAGTAGACCATATCTGTGGTGCTGTAGCCAATCTCTAAAAAATAAAGAAAGACAAGATTATAACACATGGGTCACTACATTAACTTGCAAAATAAATAGACGGCTGGAATATCAAAAAGAAGAGAATGTCAGGAATGAACACCTCCCTGTACCTTTACTAAAGGAATGAAGTATTCTGTACTGTGTTCTTCGCTGATTTGCCTGCCAATCGCGCAAAGAGACCCCATCGCTTTTTCTCTCACATCATTATTCTCTGCTGTGCAAATATTCTCCAACGGTATGTATGTGACTGTGTAAGGGATGAAACTTACAATATTTTACTAAACCAACCAGATTGCAAATTCAAATTTGTCAAAACATTTTCTCAGACACTGCAACAGAATGCACCAACTTTACCAAAGCATTTTCAGTTGTTTTTAGAGAAATAGCAGAGATTCAGAAATCACAACAAATTGCCATATGATTTTCAACTTTAGATTATGCAAACTAGTCATAGAGGAGTTTGACCAAGCAAAATGACTATAGCAGCGTAAAAATAAAGATGTTAAAATATCACCTTAAGCTTCATTATCTGGTCACGAAACGCAGCAATCATATTCATTCGACGAGATTGCAATATATCGTCTACGAATGAGCATTCAAGAGGTCAAAATCGAGGACGCTGACGATTTGCTTTTCGAATTCAACTCGGAAGCTGAATTACTCAGAGATATTTCATCCGATGTTTCAATAATGCTATTGCTTCTGAAATACACCTCAGAATTACACGAGCTGATCACTGATCAATAATAACTCTATAACTGAGAACAGAAAATAAAATTTGAAATGATATTTACTTGTGTTCGAATTTGTCTTACTTGGAGGAGGATATGCCGATATGGCAGAGAGAACGGTTAGAGTGGAAGCAACTTCCCGTACACTATTACTGGGAGATGCTTCTTTCATGGCTCCTTTGAGACAGTGCTGATTTTGTTTTTCTCGGCTTTTGAAAATGGCGCGATGGTATGGAAATATTTGAATTTTCGTCCAAAGCTTTTCGGAGCTATTAGGCTGTGCTTTGCGGTTTTAGATATGGGCAATTTTCACATCAAACGAAAAATTTATATTTTTATAATTACGCTCCATAACAAATATATAACTGTATAATTCGCTATACATATATAATTGTATGATTCGCTGGTTCAAATTGTATAATTCGCTGGCCTCGCTATACATATATAATTGTATGATTCTTTGGCTTAAATTGTATAATTCGCTGGCCTATTTTGCTGCAATTGTATAATTCGCTAGTCTATTTCACTGCAACTGTATAATGCGCAATTGTATAATTCGCTAGCCTATTTCGCTGCAATATGTGTATAAATTTGTTTTGCATACAATTGAATCGAAGTAAAAATATTTGTATATTGTATAATTATACAATTGTATAATTCACAATTGTATGATTCGCTGGCCTTTTTCACTGTAATATTTGTATAAAATTTGCATTTGTATACAATTTAATCGAAGTAAATGTTTGTAAATTATATAATTAAGTGTATAGCACGAAGATATATGTTTTTGCATGTATATATACAATTTTCACTCGCTTTATAAAAATAGAAACACAATTTATACACTTCTGTTGTATAAAGCGAGAGAAGCGAGCTAGAGGGAGAGTGGCGAGCGAGAGTTTAGGAAGAGAGACGACTAGCAAACATTGGCAAACGTTTGCTATGGAGCACAATTAAATCAAACGATAGCTAATTCATTTATTTTAAATTATTAATTTGTTATTATATACCATTATCCCTTCAACATTTTACAAAAATAGAAAACAAAAGTAAAACTTTTGGGATACATGGAAAAACACATACTATTAAAATTCTAGAAGTATGTCGAATGAAAAGCGCAAAAATGGATTTATACTAAACTTTTTGTTGTAATAAAATGTAAACTACAACTTACAAAGTTACAACAGTAAAATAAGAGTTTGAAAATCAAAGGGATAATAACTCATTATCCCTTGCAACAAGAAATATAAGAAATAATGGTGGGAACTCGTTATCCCTTGAAACAAGAACTAATAAAACATAAACTAGTAGAATTAAGTGGAACGGTAGAAGAAAAAAAATTACAAGAAATTAAAGAGAAACAAGAAAAAGTTGAAAAAATGGAAATAGAATCACGCCCGTTTTTTTAAGATGATAGTTATTTTTATACAATTTAAGAACTACTCTGACATAACAGTGAAGTAATACGTAAAAGACTATCTCCGACGAAATGAAAAACCATAGTCAATTACCATGCCTAGGAGTCTAAAGATAAAAGTTTATTCTCCACGTAAAAATAATTAATTACTCTCCATAGCTATAGTTTGATATGTACAATTTATAGTTATATGTTATATGGAGGAGAGAGATGAGTGATACTGGGAGAGAGAGGAGAGAGAGGGGGGGGGGAGAGTGGAGAAAATTGAATTGTATATGTATATTAGTTTAATAATTGTATATTATTAGGGGTGTCAAATGGGCGGATTGGGTTGAAATTGAAAATATTAAAATGGGTTGAGTAGGATTGGGTTGGGTCTTGATCCGTCCAATTATAATTTGGGCTCAAATGGGCTAAAAACGGATTGGGTCTTGACCCGCCCAATTTGACCCGATTAATTTTAATAATTTAACATATTATAATTAACTTTTATAATTACAATTTGAATTTCCGCTCCATAATTTTTTGTTAAAAAACTAACAAATAGACGGATAAATCCCAGAAGATGTTAAATATTATAACAATTTATACCTTTAATATAGAAACATACCTAAATAAAAAAAAAATTAAAACAGGTTGAAATTGGAGATTGAATAAAGCTCAATTGAGAATTCTCTTCAAATGGGTTAAGCTTGAATGGGTTGAGATTAAGCCTAATTCAAAATTATCTTGAGCTCAACCCTTAAAATTCTGGGCGGGTTATATATGATTGGGTTCATTTTTGACACCTTTGTATATTATACATGCATATGTTTTTATATATATGGCAAGAGAGATTGGGAGAGGGAGGAGAGAGGAGAGGGAGACTGAAAGAGGGAGGAGAGAGGCGAAAGAGATTGAGAGAGGGAGGAGAAAGATGATCGAGAGAGGGCAGAGAGTGGGATTGAGGTGATTTATATATGTATATAATTGTATATAACTGTATATTATACATATGGATTTGCATAAATGGCAAGCGAGATTGGGAGAGGGAGGAGAGATGCGAGCGAGATTGAGAGAGGGAGGAGAGACGCAAGCGAGAAAGGATAGAGTAGAGAGAGGTGAATTGTATATGTATATAGGTTAAAAATTGTATATTATACATATGTATTTGTATATTCTGGGGAATTATACATAGACAAACGTGACTAATTTTACAAACTCGAAGTCAGCCCACGTAATTAATGTATAATGTTAGTCGCGAGTGGTAATTATAGCAAACTATAACTATAATGAGTAATTAAATAGTATAAATTTGCTTTGTTGCGTAATTTTTCCCTTTTTTAAAATGATAGTTATTATTGTACAATTTAAGAACTACTCTGACATGACAATAAACTAATACGCAAAAAACTATCTCCGACGACATGAAAAACCATAGTCAATTACCATGCCTAGGAATCTTAAGGATAAAAGTTCAACGCTTCCTGTCTTATTGCAATATAGCCACTAAAAACAATCTAATTACTTTCAATAGATATAGTTGATAATTACAATTCGTAGCTACATGTTATAGGGAGGAGAGAGGCGAGCGAGACTGGGAGAGAGACAAGCGAGAGAGGATAGAGAGTGAGAGAGAGGTGAATTGTATATGTATATTAGTTAGATATTGTATATTATACATATGCTTTTGTATAAAAAGCAAGCCACATTGAGAGAGAGAGAGAGAGAGGCGAGCGAGAGAGGTTTATATGAGTATATTGATTAGATAATTTTATATTATACATATATATTTGTATATTCTGGCAAACTATACATATACAAATGTGACTAATTATACAATCTCGAAGTCAGCCCACATAATTAATGTATAATGTAAATCGTGAGTGATAATTACAGCAAACTATAGTTATAATCAGTAATTAAATAATATAAATTTGCTTAATCGCGTAATTTTTCCATTTGAAGGGATAGAGTCCTCAACAGCAGATACCTTTTGATCCTCCTTGTTATTGACCAGAATGTTATACTCTTGGCTTGATAAATTCTTTGATTTCTCTCTATCCAAACATGGTACACAACTGCTCCTAGACACATCTTGTATTTGGCTGTAAAGCTCCTGCTCTTGACATTTGTGCATGCCCATTCAAGTTCTTAATAGGAAACTCAAGTATAGAACTAACATTATATTCCGTAAATTTCATTTTTTGAATATATTTCTTGATCTGTATTATGATTATACACATTTTATAAATATTAAAAAGTAAAATGGATCATACCATTACTTATAAGGAATATTACAAGTCACCTACAATGATGTATATCAAAATTACAAAATTGAGAACTGTAATTATTTTTTTGTCAAGATAAATATGTTCAAATATTTAGTAATATAGGTTAAGCAGGCTTACATTACGTTATAAAAAAAAAAATACCGCGTAATTAATCATTATAGCTGTAGTTTAATAATTATCATTGGCAACTAATATTAGCTATTAATTACATGGACTACTTTCAGTTTGTATAATTAGTCACGTTTGTATAATTTGATACATCTGTAAATTTCGCAAAAAACAATTCTTTGTTGAATTTGTATATTTGTATACAATGATTTATATTTATATATCCGATAATTTCCTTTGATTTTTCAGTTTTATCAACGTATACATTCAATTTTTTGTGTATAACTTTTTTAAGTTTGTATAAACGTGTAGTTTTTGGATCTTATATAATATAATTTGTATAATTGTTTGAGAATCATTTGTTTATGTTTGTGTCAATTTGTTATATAGTTTTTTCTTTAATAATATTTGTATAATTTCAGACTTTATATAGCTTAATTATATAAAAATACGCGAATTATACAAACGTATTCACAAATTTTACAAGATGTGAATTGTACAAAATTACAAATTATTGTCCTCTTTCGGTCGCCTCTCTCCTCTCTCTCCTAATGTTGACCGCTAGATATACAAATACATGTGTATACATATACAATTCACTCATCTTCCACTCTCTGCTCTCTCTCGCTCACTTCTCTCTTTCCTCTCCCATTCTAGCTCGCTACTCTCCTCGCTTTCCCAATCTTATTGTTATTTTACTTCCTATAATATGTAACTACGAATTATATTTAATAAACTAGAAATATAAAACATAATTAAACTACTTTGAGTGGCTATATTCAAAAGTTCTCAATAAAATATAAACTGTAAAGTGTCTTTTCAAATAGGCCTATGACCAGTTGTTTCCCTTATATGGTTCTCAATTTGAAACGAGTTAATCGATTTTTATCTAAATGTAAATTCGAGTAAGAGAACCATGGGCCCACGTTAAAAAAACAAAACCGGTAAACCCAAATTAGTGAATTTCGTCGACGGCTCCCCCTTTCGCTGGGTATTCTCTGTATCTCAAAGTTCCGATTCCTTCTTCCGACAATTTCACTCGCCACTTACCATTCAGGACCCGAACGTAATGTACGGAGGTTCCGGGAAGCTAGGCCGTGGCGGCGGAGGTGCCGGCCGTGGCGGCGGCGTCGGGAAGCGCAACATCCAGTCACCGTTCCAACCACCGCCTTTCCACAGGGCATCTCCTTCGCCTGCCGGTCGGCTTCCAGTTGGTAGTGGAGCTGCGGCACCGCGCAACCGCAATATGGCCTCCGGTCCTACCTCCTCTGCTCCCTCGAATGGAGTTGAGGAGACTTTTAGCCTCGTTACTGGAAATCGTTTGAATTATGCTATGATTATTCGGCTGGCGCCAGACCTAGTGGAGGAGATCAAGCGACTGGAAACTGAGGGCGGTGCAGCCAGGATCAAGTTTGATGCCAATGCTAATTCCGATGGAAATGTGAGTTTTTTGTTTGCTTTTATTTATCGTTTGAGTCTGATATCTAGGTAAAGAGCTTGAATTGAACTTTAACCTCATGGCTGCTACTGCACGGAGAGATTTTAGATTCAGAGGGCTGTAACAACAATGAAAAGAAATGAATAACTTGTTTTACAGATCTGTGTGCAACATATTTGTTTGTTGTTAGATGGCTTTCTAATTTTTTTTCGGGCCTTACCTATAAGTTGGTTTTGTTGAACATGTGCTTAACTGGATATTACTTCTAATGCAAGGGAGAATATGGGAGATTGCAAACAAAAATTCGTTTGTTTTCGTTTTAAACTTTGCCATGGGAATGGAAGAAATAAAGTCGTCCTTATCTTCTCCTCCTCCTTCCGACATGAAGGAATCAAGTAGCTAATCTCTTTTGTTTGGGCCTGTAGCTAAAGGAAAGTCCTTGCTTTGTAACGCCCTTAATGCTAGGTTTTGAAGAAGACTTTTCATGTCATTTTCATTTAGGTCAGATTCGGATCCCTCGGTTTTGGCCTTTTCCTTCCGCACCTTTACCTCTAAATGATAAAGAAGATGGCTTCTATGTCGAAGTTGAATTATTGTTTCTTAGGTCTCCTTGACATGAACATGGAACATAAACATTATACTGCAGATGTGCAGCAAAAAAACTTTTAGCATTTTAAACCTCTAGCAACTGCGGCAAGTTGATATCTATGTCTATCTGCAAGGATAAGACTTGTAGATTACCTCTTTATCCGAACAAGAAGACTTCAAAGCATGGGCAGAGTGGTCAATTGGACCCGTCATCGAAAAATTATACTGTGTTAAAAGGATAAAATATATTTTTTGGTTATATATAAACATTGAATCCCCTATTACAAAAAGGAAAATTCCCGTGTAGTAGTAAAAGGGATTCTAAAGTTGCTTTACGTTACACGCTGAAATCCCAACTATAATATCCTATTATTTTCTTGAACTTATATCAATTCCTCGCTTTGCCGCCGCTGTAGTTTGTAGTTTTCCTTTTGTTTGAAAGCTATGCGTCCTTACATCATTTATGTGCTTTCTTTATTAGATTTCCTATTTAACAGAAGAGGAAAATAAAGAAACAGAATAACCAAGTTTGGACAATATAATTTAAAAGCCTTTGAAATGGGAAATGTGCTTCTTTAGGGGTCCATATCAAAGTACTGACAACATTAAGCTTCCAGTGTTTTCTGCTATCCTTCTAATTTTTCATCATGTATTTGTTCGTCTAAAATGAATAGACTGGGAGTATATTATAGTGATTATCGTTCCTAGATTTTATACTACAACACCATAATTTTATACCATAAGTCAATAACTTGCATCGAGCGTCACTTATGTTTGTTCCTTCTCTAACATAAGCTTTAGTATCAATTCTTGCTGTGTCATTTTTAGGTATGCTCCTTATCGAGTTATATGTATGAGTGTCTCATTAAGAACTTTTACATCCATTAAATTGATTTTAACTTATGCTGGACATTACTCTTATAATGGTTAAGTATAATTTGATGTGATTCAGACAACTTGTATCAGGTCATTAATGTTGGTAGAAAAGACTTCAGATTCACATGTTCGCGTGAACCGGGAGATCTATGTGATATTTATGAAGAACGTCAAAGTGGTGAAGATGGAAATGGTTTGCTTGTCGAGTCAGGTGGTGCTTGGCGAAAATTAAATGTGCAACGTGTTCTGGATGAATCATTTACAAACCATGTTAAAATGCGGACAGAAGAAGCTGAGAAGAAGCTTAAATCACGAAAGTATGTTTAGTGCGTAACTCTTTTTATTTTTTTTGGATAAGGATTTACTAACTCTAGATGACACATGCAAATGGTTGATTATTATAGCTAGATATATGAATTTTTTCCACATTATTGTGCTCATATTGTTGATGTTCAGATATATAAAGTTGAGTGCTTTTTACTTTTTTGTTAGACTTCTATTTACTTGACGAGAGGAAGATCCTGTCTTAAATTTTGTCAAATAGCTTGCTAATGTGTAGTTAACTGAAATTTAATCCACTACACTAGGAGTAAGTAGTAACAACATTCCTATCTCTAACCTGCAGTTAAACTTTTGTAGTGATAAATCCACATTCAGATTCCCGAGCAGTTTTATCAAAGGCAAAAAGTAGAAAGAAAAGGTGCTGATGTTTCCTGGAGCTTTAAGACAGAAATGAAAAATATAGACACTAAAATTCGAGAACGATATACTATAAACAGAAAAAATTATATGGATAAATGAAATAATTATTGTTTGGTGTTGCTCACTTTAAGAAGAAGCCTATGGTTGATGGTGACGAGACATACGTCATATCACCTCGGTACCTGATCTGAAATGTGGCATAAGCGAGACGTAGTGCTTAACCTGTTTCTTACCTAGCTTGAGGGCTTATGCGTGCCTCAAGTGAGCCTTTAATATTACTTTTGATAGTGAAATGCCGCGTAAAAATATTAAGGCTTTTCCGATCGTTTGGAATAGTTCCATACTCCCTGCGTTTCAATTTGTTTGGCCTACTTTCCCTTTTTGTCATTTCAAAAAGATTGACCATTTCCTGTTTTAGCAATTCTTTAACTTCAGCTTCCCACATGACTTGTTTAAGACCACAAGATTAAAGGACTTTTTGGTACATTTGACATGTCTTTAATTTAGACCATAAGATTCAAGTCTTCTTTACTTTCTTATACTCCGCGCTAAGTCAAAATAGACCAAAAAAATTGAAACAGAGGGATGACTAGTGAAATAAGGAAGATTTTACTGTTGTTTACATCTTACTGGTATTTGTATTCTCTTCTTCATGTATAGTGATATTTTTGCATTTCTAAAACAGAGCCATTGTTTTGGACCATGCCAATCCATCTATGAAGGGTCAGCCGAGGGCAATAACTACAATTGAAGGTATGCATCATCTTGAACATTAAAATTAAGCATTTGATAATCACTTTTCTAATTACCCTGGCTAAGGTTTGGTAGATTACTCTTAAGTTGTACTTAGGAGTCAATCATATTCTTGTACATTTATGGAATGTACTTTTTACCTTCTCAAAAGAAAGGCCTTGTAGATTGTTCTTAATTGATAATTTCTTCTGCGAATTGGATGAAGTATAAACCTGAAGTAGAAATGCTTCTGGTATCTATTGGAGGATAAAGCTACAGTGCAAAAGTCTCAGAAGAATGATGGGTGTGCATTAGTATAGGAGAGAGGAAGGCTTCTGGTATCCCATTTTACATTTTTATTTACTAGCGGAAGAGGAAAATTGAGGGGACGAGAAGAAAGTTTTGATGGTGTTCTATTATGAAGGGACTGATAATTGCTATGTATTGTTTAGCTTACATAGAATGAAAGAAGAAGGAGATGGTTCCATAGTCGTGAAAGAGATATTAGTATAATAAGGGTATCTTTTTCTTTTCTTGTGCTTTTTATGGTGTAGGGGAAGAAATCTTGTGGGACCTTAAGTTAGATGATTGGGATAACTTGTTTGAGAACTGTTGTTTTGAGTTCACTTTATACATATTTTCCACACCAACTTGGTATAATCAATGTGAATTAAATGTGAGTGAGGAAAGAAATATGAGGTCCTAATAAGTGGCATATTGGCAGTCATTCTTGGTGTGGTAGAAGTGCTCATGCTACTTGTTGTGGCTATAACATTAAACTTCCCTTTGATGTTTATGTTTAGTTTGCATGGATTCAGATGTTAATCACATCAGTGAAACAATGGCTGATAAGAAGAAACAGTGTTAGTACCGTATGAAAACAGCAGCTTAAACACTATGGTCAAGCAGATGATGCGTATGCTCGTCTTCTGGAGACTGTTATTTTTTTTTATAATGGTAACAATGTATTTATCAGTACAGATTGTGCTGGAAAGCGTGACTTACAAATGATCTAGTGAATACTAAAGATTATCTACTTACGATGATTCCAAAAACTCTATATTGACCCAGTTCTACAAAAAATTCATTGCACCAGAAATGCAGAGACAAAATGAGAGCGTGTTTTGTTTATTGAACAGATACTGTGGAGAACATCAGTTCTCTAGATGGATGATCTATAATGACTATGTATGTTTAATTTCTAATATGTCTCTATCAGCTAATCCACGGAAGATGAATTTCAAGCAAAAGAAAGAGCCTCCTTTGAAAAAACGGAAGGCAGAGCCACCTCCAGGTAATTTCGGAGCTGACATGTAGAGGTTTCTTATGTTTTCTGCTCGCAGTCCAGTCAGTATATTTCAAGTCCAGGTGTTGGAAAGAGGGGACTTCTTGAATATAATTTCATTGTTTTGGTGGTGCTATGTTTCTTATCTTTTCATTGAACTTTATGAATTACATGTAGGGGGATCTTACGGATCTGCCTACAAATCTGGCTCGTCTTTAACAACAAATTCAAAGGGAAAGCCTTCTGCTTCTCCTTTATCATCTCCACCTGAACCATCTGGTGCTCCAGCATCTCCATTTGGCAATGTCAATCTCTTGAAGGGCCAAATTGTTGTGGACGATATGATACCCACTCAAACAATAACTAAAGCTACTAGCTCTGACAAAGAAATTCCTGGCAAGGCGATCACAAGTTCTGTACAAGATAAAGTTAAAAGTCATACAGGCACAACGTCTACTGATCTGCGTAGCATGTTGATTTCTCTACTTATGGAGAACCAGTCCAAGGGGATTAGTCTTAAGGTAAGCATGTTAACTGAATTGGAGCTTTTGTTAATTTAGCTAGCTATCTGGAAGGACATGGAGTGTAAGTTTAGAACAAAGAGATCCTTTTCCCTTTGGGTTATACTCCTTTTTTAACATGGAGTACTTTGTAAATTCGAAGTATATCTCTGTACTACATCAGCTTTTTATTTCTTGCCCTTGAAATATCTTCTGGGTTCTTAGGCACTGGAAAAAGCTGTTGGAGACAAGCTCCCGAACTCAGCCAAACAAATTGAGCCCATTATAAAAAAGGTAAATGGTACATGCTTTGCTGTAATTCTGCTGAAAAAGCAAAGAGAAGTGAAGGCATTTCCGTGATACTATAGTTATAATGTTTTACGCATTAACTTGTGGTTGCAGATTGCGATATACCAAGCTCCAGGAAGATACTTCTTGAAACCGGAAGTGGATATAGAAAGTTTCCCGAAACCTGCCCTTGAATGTGGAAGGTACAGGTTTCTTCAGGCTGTTTCTTGTTTTGTTTTTCGTCTCTTCAATTTGAATCCATTTAGTATCTGTCAGAGACAAAGCTGATCTACATTTAGCACGCATAGTCAAATTGAAGTCTCCATTAGTACACCTCTAGGAGCAAGGGACTTTCGACCAGAGAAAAGCATAGAAGACGTTTATGAAACGATGCTAAACAAAGTGAAATGATACTATTAAACAAAAAGACCACAATGTTTTCCCTCCATTTTGAGCTAAAACAATCAAGGAGCAAGCAAATACATGTTTTTGATGTTACAAAGGTTAAAGTGTACTTCTGAATTCACCCTTTTGATTTCTAATTTAAATGGTATGATGCTAACACACAGAGATCATATCTATATCATACAGTCCCCTGAAATGTCTCTAGCTATGAGACTTTGCAAGATGAAATCAGATGTTTTCTTTCTATGACCCATGATGCTGTTTGTTAAGAGAGAACCTGCAATCTCTCTAGTTAAAGTACTCAAAAGCTGGAACAGTTTTCTGCTTATCTTTCCATTGAATTCAACGAACTTTAAATACACCACTGGTGGATTAACCGCCCACCTAAAAACAAGGAAATAACTTCTGACTACTATTGAAATGAGAAAGTGAAGGAACAACCTTATTACTGCGAATAACTGCTACAGTGAAATAGGAAAACATAATTACTAGATAAGCTAAAGTAATCCAATTTCTGATTTCTTTAAATATTTCATGTGTGAACTGTTGGTAGACTAAACTTATGCTAACATAATTCTAATGTATATCTTCTATGTTGGTGCTGCCGTGTACCATAGTACTAGCTCTACTATATCCTTGATAGAGAATCATTTTCTGAAAGGATTTGCGCATTGATTGAAATGCTTGGTTCTGTGTTGACTGAAAATTTCCTTTGCTTTGATGTTTGTTTCTCCTGACAGTTCTCCTGAAGATCATTGTCAGCCATCATCTGCCCCTCATAAATTTGATCAACTACCTGCTCCGCAGCCAGTCTTATTTCCAAAAACTGATAGTGGTGAGTTGGAAGAGGGGGCAGTGAGTGATTCTAAACCTCAAGAAGCATCTGATGCCGTTGAAAACATTGATATCCTACATCTTTCACCTGATCGAAGTGAAGGGCAGGCTAATAGTTCTAGCTCTAGCTCTAGTGATAGTGAGAGCAGTGATAGTGGAAGCGATAGTGGAAGTCAGAGTAGAAGCCGAAGTAAAAGCGTGGCCAGTGGGAGTAGCAGTGACAGTGAAAGTGATGCTTCTTCTAACAGTAAGGAGGCATCTGATGAGGATGTTGATATCATGAGTGATGATGACAAAGAGACAAATCATAAACTGCAAGCTTCTGAACAGCTTCAATGTGGAACTTTGGACTTTGAGCCAGGTCAATTTGAGGTGGGTGAGATTGAAGATCTTAATGTAGCTGATATTGTGGATATTGAGAAGGACTTGCCTGACGGTGGCCAAGTAGCTGAAATGGATGTTATTCCTGACTTAGATCCTACTAGAGATGATGAAAAACCTGTTCAAGAGATCAGACCTTTGTCAGCTGATTGGCATGCGCATAAACAACGTGAGGTCCAAATGGGCAAGCTTCCTCGTGAAGCAGAAAATGTTAGTTACCAAAACCATTCTAGTGAAATTGGAAGCATTGACAAGGATAGCTTCAGGGATGAGCTGTCTAATAGCGTCCAAAAATCTCAAAAAAGTAAAACTAAAAGAGTGCGTGATGAAAAACACTCAGTTGATAAAGGTGACAAGCATAAGAGAGTAAAAACTCAAAATCCTATTCAGCAACAAAGTTCTGGGGGTAGGAACTCTACTTTTGTGGAGAGTTCACACTTATCTCCTGATAAGCCTTTAGAAGGGCCTTATAAGGGCCTTCATATGCAGATGGAAGACAGAACTTCCAGAGATGCTGCTGGGGATTTTGGTTCACAAAACAATCAGGCCATGTCTCGAAAGTCTGCTTCTGAATTTTTGCAGCCAGACCGAAGATCTGTTGATTTATCTGCAAGGGGCAAAACTCCCACTGGTTCTGAGAGGTCAATTAAACAAGGTGAAAGCTCAGGGCATACTGCTAAATACACTGAAAGAAGCCTTCAAATGAATGAAGGATTCCCCTTACAGAGAGACAAGGTTAGTAAATATTCACAAGATGAATACGGCATTGTTAGTGATAAAAGGGAAAGAAAAAGTCTGAAAGATGGTGTTGGGGACCTGCATAGAACATCAGTTGATTCAAACCTAAATAAGTATGATAGCCCGCTGCCAGGAAATTCTCCAAAGGATATTATGGGTAATATGGGGAAATCTTCTTTCATTAATGGGCGTGGGCACATGCTTCATAGAGAGCTCTCAGACTTGGAGTTGGGAGAACTTCGGGAGCCTCCAACACAAGAACCAGCTGGTTTGAAAAAGCAGGTTGAGAGGAAAAATTCATTTAAAGGAGAGAATAGACCATCAAGTTCAGATTATTGGAATTTTGAGTCGAGTAAAGGACGAACTGTTGATAAGACTGTTGCAGACTTTAGAAGATCATCTCCTCTCCAGTTGAGCTCTGTGCATTCTGGCACTCCGGATGGCTTATCTAAGAGGAGGACCCCTGAATGGCACACTGAGGATTTGTCAAGATCTCACCAAAAGGTTGCACAACCTCAGCCTCAACAGCACCGTCCTAGAATTTATCAGAACGATATTGGGTCCCAATATAATCAACCAGTGGACGTGCATAGTAGTAGGCAAATTGAAGAAGAAGGGAGCTTAGGGACTGGTCAGGAGGTCCATGCAGACAACCGCAGAAAATCGTCTGGTGGTCCACGAGAACAACATGATCTAAAACAGAGTGTACTTCCTCCATCGGTCAAGCAGAACAAGGGGCAAAAGTCCAGTTTGGCTGTCGAAATCAATGATAGGCATAAGGATGCTTCTTTGCTGGGGAGCTGTGAAGGTCATCAAAGGATGCAAGAGTTTTCTCCTGATGAGATGAGTTCGTACTCCAAGTATGAAAAGGAGGAACCAGAACTGAAAGGACCAATAGAGAATTTTGCCCAGTAAGTTTTCTAACATTTACTTCTCTTGTGGAGTAAACATTTTGGGGTTTGCTGAAACATACAGGCATACTCCTTGCATTTAGATTAATACATATAATAGGGTACACAAATGTAGTGTTCTAGTATTGTTACCGTCTCAAAAAAAAAAGGATTGTTCTAGTGTCAAATGCATTGGATACTTCAAGTGGTGTTCATTGTTGAAAGCTTTTTTTTTGGAACCTTCGCTGAAAAAAGAGAGAGTACATACATCTAGGGTTCAAGTAGTAAATGCATTTGTTACTATTAATACAAATTCACCCTTTTACTGATGAAGCAAGAGTATTAAATACATTAAATACTTCAGAATTCAGATCATCTTCATTATTTTGAGACCTTTGTTCTTTAAACCATCACTTTAAAAAATGTAGATCATGTTGTGTTGATGTAATTAATGTTTTGTACTTCACTTCACTATCATCTTTTTTTTTTGCTAAAGACCTTTATTCTTGATGTTACTCATGTCAGGTTTTCCTTGTTTCAGGTATGAAGAGTATGTACAGGAGTATCGGGAAAAGTATGATAGTTATTGCTCAATAAACAAAATATTGGAGTCCTACAGGTTTGTTGCAAGAACAGAAAAATATGCTGATTTCTCATAGTTCCATGGAGATTATTTCTTCTAGACTTGTTTAACAAACACCTCTTTCAAACAGTTAATTTCCAGTTTTAGTTTTTCTAATAAGATTGGAATCAATTATTTAGGAATGAGTTCATTAAACTCGGGAAGGAGCTTGATGTTTCTAAAGGAAGAGACACAAAAAGATTCTCTGACATGTTGGGACAGTTAAAAGATTCTTATCGCAAATGTGGACCAGTAAGTTTCCTCTCAATATGTTTTTGTAATCATGGATAAGCAGTTGGAAGCTATACTCCCAACAATTTCCTATGTGGGTTGTCTATTATGTCTCTTAATGTCAAACCAGCACTAGTGCACTAGTTCAAAAATCCTCCCCTGCATTTTTCTCAATGCTTTTGGATGCAAGTGTTAAGTTCCTTTTCTGCAAGCTATTTCTGGATAACAGATAGCCTAGTGGTCGGAATAGTTTTAATGCACTCTGGAGACACATTTTTTGGGTAGTACTGTTAACTTGGATAACCTTTTATGCTTCATGGTCTAAATAGTTTCAATTCACTCTGGAGACACATTTGTTTATGTAGTCCGTTCATTTGGATAACCCTTTACTCTTTCATGTAACTCCTTTAGCTGGTTTGTCAGATGTATATGTCCACTTCCCCATGTGCCATATTGTATTTTCTTTGGGATCTCTGACTCATTGAATTACGATTCGAAAACTGCAGAGACATGTAAGATTGAAGAAAATATTTATTGTGCTTCATGAGGAATTGAAGGTACTTCATCGGACCATCACTTTTGAACCTTATTGCTTCACTTCCAAGTTGTTCTTTCTTTCTTGTCCTGGTTTTCTTCTTTTCCTGTACAATTTCTGAATGCTTCAACTTGTTGTGCAGCATTTGAAGCAGATGATCAAAGACTTTGCTGTTTCATATGCCATAGACCGGTAACCAGAAAGATTGACTTCTAAGTTCTAGCTCATCTTTCCTCTGTTTGGAACCAGAGTGCTCAGGAATTGTAGTTTGCTGGAGAAGCCAGCAGAAAATGCAACGCAAACAGGGTGAAGCTTGTTACTAGAAGATTTGGAGTCGCAGTTTCCTGGGCGTAAATAGACTTGTAGAGTGCCTAGTTTTGGTTTCCTTTTTTCCATTCTTTAGAGGGGATTGTTGCCCAGTACATTTTTGTGTAAATCTTTTTTCGAAGTGTTGACTTGTGATTGTAAAATCGCCCCAAGGGCAAGTTCTCCATAGTTTTGTCTTCATAGTGATGTTCATGATCCTTTACCAAATTTTGATACAAACTATTGTGCATTAGTGTAGGTGCAAGTTTTGGCTTCATAGAACTTTTCTTCTCCATGTGTAGTTACAATGAAAAATGAAGGTATTTATCTTACGATTCTAATTATGTGCATGTTTTACCAAGTATATTGGACATGTTTTACAATAATAAACGAAAATGTTCCGTCTTGCTTTTCATATTACAAGAAAAGAAAAACTGTAGAGTATTAATATCATTGAACTTAACAAGAATAGATACATATATCTTCTTTCTTTTATTCTTCGTCTAAATGCACATCTATCTCACCAAGGGCAAAATCTCATCTAGGTGTTCAATGAAAGCCGATAATTGATTTGATTCGATTTTAATTTTAAAACGTAAAACAAACAACTAAATTTGCAAGTATACTTTTAAAAGAAATACTTACATTTAAAAATACTTGTTATAATGCAATTTGTAGTATTTCTTAACATATTATTTCATATTAAACTTACAATATTGAACGTGCAACAATCATGCTGTATAATCCCTTATTTATATTATCTCTTATATTCACATAACTTAGTGTATGTATTGTCATTATCGTAACACAAAATTTTAATGAAAACAACACTGTTTAACTAAAATGAGATCAGATAAGAGACGAGAATATTCAAAAAATGGGAAACTAAAAATCTAGATGGACCATTTCGAGAATGAGCGATCCAGTAGGTTTATATATTAGCCCATTTCCTTTACGGCCCAATCAATTTTTCATCAGTAATGTTTCGGGTCTTACCGATTTGAAAATGGCCGAATGAAAGATTTTGTGCGAGGGTTTAAGGAGTTGAAAGGAGATTCTACAGTCGCCGGAGAAGAAACAGTAAAGTAAAAATGGGGAGGAGAATATTGAACGATGCATTGAGGACTATTGTGAATGCAGAAAAGAGAGGATTTGCTTCTGCTGAGCTAAAACCTGTCTCTAATGTTATCGCTAATTTCCTCCAAATCATGAAGTATCGAGGTAATTATCAACGGTTCTCCTAGTTTTTGAGCTCTAAAATCTTCAATAAATTTTGACTTAGATTTTGTTTGGTATAGAATTCTGAATCGAAATGTATCTGCTGAAATCTGTAGGTCATGGTAAATCTGAAATTCGTTTGTTTAGACTAATCTGCTTTTGAATGTTCACTGAATATGTATTTTATTGTGTTATTGATCATTCTACGAGCTGTCATTTTGTTGCCCTTCAAATCTCCTATTTAAGATCCTTCCTTCCAATATGAGAGAAATCATGTTTTTTAATCGAATAAAGCCTATAAAAATCATAGAATATGTTTGGCTGCTTACATTGTAACTACATTCTCAGGTTATATTAAAGACTTTCAAGTACACGATCCTCATAGAGTTGGTAAGATATCTGTTGAATTGCTTGGAAGGATCAATGATTGTCGAGCTCTCACCTATAGACAGGATATCAAGGCGGCAACTCTTGAGGATTATAAAACGCGCACCCTTCCTACACGTCAGGTTTGAATATTTTTTTCTCCATGCTGCCTAAGCCTAACTCTCATCAATAATAAGAAAGCCATCAAACATGAACTGCATCATTGTTCATTGAGTTTTGAATTTTGCATCATATAATGTAATTCTTGTTTCATGTCTTCTCTGTTTGAATTTGAATCTGCAAATGATAATCTGTTCACCCCAGCGTTTGAATGTGTTCGGACTTGGAATCCCCCCTAAGTATTTTAGCATTGTCCTGCATTTCTTTTGGTTTCATCGACTTACATGTCTTTTCCCTAATAACAGATGATGATTTTTGCTCTATAATTTCTCATGTTTCAAATTCATCTTGTTATGATTTTTTGTTCTTATATTTTTTTGAAGTAATTGATCATTGGAAAATTGTAATATTACGTCATGATTGCTGTAATAATTGAGAATTATAAGATATGTACGCTACAACACGTTAGGTTTGTGTCATCTCCCTGAGTAGGACTTTGTTTTCTTACCAGTTACAAAAAAAAGCCATCAAACATGAGCTACATCATTATTTATCAAATTTTGAGTTGTGCCATTCTAGGTTTTGCTTCATATAAAGTACTTCATATTTAATAAATCTTATTTCATATCTTCTCTCTGTTCTCTGTTTGATTTGCATTGTTCACTAAATGCTAATCTGCTCCGCGCTGCTTTTAGTCTATCCTCTGTTTGACTATGTTAAGTTCTTGGATTATAATCCTAATTTCCTTTATGTTTAACATGACTTGCATTTCTCTTCCCCTAACGACTTTATCAGAAGAATTAGTTTGCTCTATTATTTCTCTCGTTCATATTTATCCTATTGCATTCTGATGTTCTTAATTTTTTGGAAAATACATGTACCACGGAAGCATAATTGTAACTTTTTCCTAGCAGAGTAGATTTTTTTCTTGGTGAGAATGTTTCTTGCTATTTCTAGAGGTATTTTAAGGTAGTGTACCTATTGGACATTGAGAATGAAGAAGATCATAGCCCCCAAGCCCAACAGTAATCTACAATGTCAAAAAGATGATCCACAACCTCTATAAAGCATAAAATTGGTGTGGGACTTCGCAGAAAGCTCCTTGAGGGGGGATCCTTTCAGTATCATTTTATCTTCCTCTCCAATTCCAAAGTATCTTTAAAATTTGTGATCTTTCTATTCTATCAATTTCCCATCTTAAACACTTCTTCTGGAGTACACCTCCCATGATGGCTGTCCGGCTGGATAAGAGGATATTCATCTTGAGGTGCAACAGCAGCGTCCCTAACTAGCAAGTACTGCACTGACAGCTTATCATGTTCGTTTTAAATATTTTACGTATGTGGATATATATCATAGACAATGAATTCTCATTTTGACCATATTTTTTAGTGCAAACAGAGAATGCTGCCGAATGTGCTATTTACAATCTTTAGGTACTTATAGGTTTTTGCTCCCTGATTCTGACTTTTTACATGAAATGTTTGCATACTGTAAATGGAAATGTAATGCTTCCATATGTCCATGAAAGCTTACCTGTTGCAAGGGTCTGGGTATTAGTTGTCATACTAGTATGGCTGATTCTCATTACCTGAAGGAAGTTTGGTACTTTGCTGTTACAGGTAGACATAAAATACATATTCAACAAATCTTTATTATAGGAAGGGAACACAACTTTGCAGTTCCACTGGGTAATAAAATACATATAAAATATCTTGTGAATGAAATAGTTATCCATAAATGTGAACTTGTGAGATATGGCAAAGAGTCTTTCCCGCTTACCCTCCTAGATCTGTCGAAGTGTCAATAATGTACTCAAAATATTTGCAGTCAAACTGTGGTTGTGTTGCACAACCTGTTACTGTATCTTGAGGTGGGTCTGTGCCAGTTTATACTCCCTGCTGCACTTACTGTCGACCAAATTTGTGCAACCAATAGATCAACAACTTCCTCTTCTGCATTAATTTTCACTTGTTGTTTTCCAGTTTCTGAATATATTGTCCTCTGCATTTTCAAAACCTGCCCTACTGCATATTTATCCATTTACCATACCCATTCATTATTTTTGCGCTTTCTTTTGAGTTCTTGCTATACCAAGATATGTGGAAAGAATATCCAAAATTGTCATTTGTCTCCACTTTCACACCAACCTCCTTGCTCTCTTTTTTCCGTCTGAAATAATTATTCTCATCCATCTTTCTGTTTCCAGACACCAACCATAATATCATTTTGTGTCCAAGAAGAACCATTATGAGCCATCTTTCTATCTGGGACAATGAAGCAGAAGGAAGCATCTTTGACCAGAAAAATCCATCATGTAGACATGCTACCCAAGTTTATACCACTATTGTCCAAGATTACTATAGCCATAAGGAGTCCTCAAGTTACAATAGTTTACTATTAAATATCTTGATTTTCAGTCTTTCTTCTTTATCTTCCTTCCATTCTTATTGTCTGTCAACATAATTTTTTCCAAAGTTCCATTAGATTTATTTCTCTGTCTAAAACACAATTTTATGTGAAGATAATGAAAGCATACGCTTGGAGAAGTCATCCATTGCTGCAGTTAAATGTGTTATTGACCTTTCAACCTTGTTAAAAAACATGTATACCTGTTACCTTAAGTGCTTTTATGTGGAATCTTGCTTTAGACATTCTCTTGAAAACCTTAAATGATCATTTGCTTTAACATCCAACTATCCAAGTGAGGTTCTTTTCACTACCTTTCTTACTTATGACCAAGAACTTATTACTATATCTATTTTAAAAAAAATTACTATATAAGTTATTGATCTATTCTTCTTCTTGCAGTGGGGATATGTTGTAATTACAACACCAAACGGAGTTTTGGATCACGAAGAAGCTCAGCGGCAAAATGTGGGTGGACAAGTTCTTGGCTACTTTTATTGAACAAGTTCAGACGTGGTATGGTTGAAAGTTGGCAAGAGCATTCTTCTGATGTCATCTGTTTACTACATTGTGGCTTGCCGCTGACAAGGAAGAATTCAAATATACAAGCAGCCTGCCCTTTCCAAAGGCCTTATATGAAAGTGGATTGTCCTTTCTCCATGGCCAATAGGGAATAAAAACATGAGAATTCCTGTTAAATTTTCTCTATTTACTTGTAGCTGTACTTCTGAGCGTTGTTGGTGTGGAGACTTTTGAGTTATAAAATGTTTTTATGCTCAAAATCTATGAGATCATAACAGCCTTCGTGGGAAAAAAATATCAAAATTGTTCAATGCCTGCCAATTTAATTTTAATATGAAGGGGCAGATTTCCATATCTCTTGGTGATCAGAAAGTTCTCATGGGTGTAGTTTGTAGGATATTGATGTACAATATGATGAGACGTTGGAGGAAAAACTGTTTGTGATATTAAAACCTGCGAGTGGAGGCCTAAAACTCGATGTACGATAATAACATACCTAGTGTTTACTCCAACCAGCCTACCCGAAGCTTGGACATAATAATTTTGCCTCAAAGTTGAGACTTGAGACCTTATGATTTTATAGCACGCCACACCGTTGGTGCAGCAAATATCCATATAACCACTTCAGCTATAAACTACCGCGGATCAAAACGCAACACAACAGAACAAAAGGACACAATCTCATTTCTCCTTTATCCTTAGCTATTAAACAGAAGAGCATGTCCACAACTTTCTACCTCAAACATCGAGATCAATTACTGAACTGAACTTAGCAAGAAAAGCATGAGCTTGTGAAGGTGCTTTCCGCGCATAGACAGCACTTCCACCTGTTGTTATTAGCAGTTAGCACTCATCAGCATAATACAACTCAACTAGTAAATTAACTATAAGAATTGCAAAAGTACAATTCTCTAATTATGAATGATCAAATATAGGCAGCTCCACAGAATGTAAGGCAAGAAGACATGATGTTACTATTAAGTTAGCCAGAATTTTTTCCTCACTACGAACTTCCCATCAAGAGCCTCTATTACTCAAAACACACAAGCACATAAATATCATCTCTCTTATCACAAAAGCACATAAAGTGCACACTGACAAGTAGGAAATCTAAGCCATTACTAAGCTTTGCTCACTCGACACTGGTGCGGCTTACTGCACCAAAAGTTTCACTGTACACATCTCTGGTTCATACCTGGTGAAGTCTACGCAGAATTCAACAATTTTCTGCCTCGACACTTAAAAACATATCCAGTATTATTACTGAAGCTCGAGCATGGAAAGCCAGTAGCTTGGAAGATGCTTTCTCCACCAAGACAGCACCTCCTCCAACAGCAATTATATTATCACTCAAAGGCTATTTTCCTAGATGACACTAGTCAAACATGGGGAATAGATTACAGAATACAGATGATCTTCTCCTCTCTCTCTCTTGCACACATAATCTAACTAGTAAAATTAACAAAAATCTATCTGCAAATTTCAATCGAAATAGTAAGAACGACCAAGCAAATCAGCTCTGTTAACCCAAATATTTTTGCACTTATGGAGGACTTGTCCAATGAAAAATGTGTGTGTGAAATATGTTATCCACTACACTCTCTCATGGACTTACACTAATAAGGTGGATGATTATTACACTGCAACATACACTATCTAATTTGTTATAGTAAGAATAATAAGATACAGTCAGCTAAAAAGAACTATGAGAGCACGTCAAATTGGTGTGTAGTTGAACTTAACCACGAATTTTGGCTGAGTACAAACTCGTGAATACAATATCCAACACCCCCATCCCCAATCAGATCATCAACATTTTAAAACCGCTACAATATCAAATTGCAAAAGTTATGAATGTGAGTTATGAAGTATTCATAGATGTTTACCCTAGTTATGAAAACTAAACTTACAAAGCTACGCATTATACACTTCTGCAGCTTCTACCAGTAATGATGCTTTCTCTGGCTGAAAAAAAGTGAACTCGATCCATTCAGTATCAGATATGACATCCAGTTCCACAGTACTCACTGTTTTTTCTATTAAAAAATCATCACAAAGACTAAGCATGTCATAAAGTTAAAGTCCATGAATAGGAGATTTGGTTACCCAGACTTCCCAATTGTTCACGCACGAAGAAATGCTATAACAAGTTTAAAATGTTTGAAGATTAGGTGAACACAACAAATATCAAGCTTGTATAGAACAAAGCAACCATTCCTGTTCCCCTATATACCTATACCCCTCTCCAATAAGAAGAGTCCCCACATTTAGTTTCTTTTAACTGAGCATCAATCTATTCTAATTTCAATCCTCCTATCCATACAGATCAACTACATCAACTGGACAGCTTTGTCTTCACAGGTAACAACAGCGCAATCCCATCAAAGGTTATGAACAGATAATCGATACATCAAGTCAAAGAACAACACGACCAGACAATGGATACATTACCAACATGCACATTAAAGTATAAAGCAAAAACTATGTAAACCATTAAGAACAGCAAAAGAACTCCACCAACACAAGACTCAATAGAGTTAAAATGTACATTAAAGACGTTCAGTTTTCAGAATGAAATAGAGATAACTCCACATACTATGTCACAATATACCAATTGCGCAGCCTCATTATTAACAGGAAAATCTTTAGTTTCTCAATCATCCACGCGCCTTCAACTCGGCAAGGCGCCTGGTTAGATCGTCCTCGTCGACTTTCTCACTGTCCTTAGTAGGAATAGCATGTCCAGCTGCTTGTGGAAGCCCCACAGAGACCTCAAGGCCGTAGTCATCGGCCACCTGGTGCATGAGACTGTTAACCTGGTCTTCCGGAGTCGACAGCGAGGTACTTCCAGCCATAGAACTCTCCATAAACTCAGCTTGAACTTCCATATTAACAAACTGGCGCTCGAACTGGTCCATCGTCTCGGACATCTTCTGGAGATTACCGGTATTGAGAGAGGACTCTAGTGATTTGACGATATTACCCATAGACTTGCTGATTGTGCTCATTTTTGCCTGAGTATCGAGTCGAGCCACAACGGCGTCGAGACGCGAGGACAAACGGAGATAATTCATCTGCTCGCTGCGCTTGCGGATTGCATTCTCGGCGTAAATCCTAGCGCCGTCCATATTCCCTTTCTCGATCGCTTTTTTCACCTTAAGCTTCTCGGATTTTTCGTCTTTTTCACATTTCCGGGCTTGGCGTTGAAGACTCTTCGATGTGAACTTGAGCTCCATGATCTGGTTCATCAATTTCTCTGTGTTCCCCATGGATCTAGATCTGGCGATAAACTCTTTCGAATTTGTGAATTATCGATACAATTTGGTGATTTTTCACCTTCGAATGATCACTTTCTTCTCCTCTTGGTATTTTATTAGGGTTTGAAGACGGATATTTTCCTGGAAATTACTTGCATACCGAATTTGTATATGCTACTCGCTTTCCCAGTAATAACCAATCTACGGTCAGAAAGAATTGTAGAGTCTTTAATTCAATCACAATCGTTGGATCACCGAAACACGCAGTCGTGGGCCCAAGCGATGAGTCGACCGTTGTACAAGTCTTCACCTTTTTTTCTCATGTTGGTATGTCCTTTTAATATAATTTATTTTAATTTATAAGTGATGTTGGTATTTCTTCCGAGTGTTACTTTATCGGATGGATCAGACTAATATTTTTCTTTTACCTATTGGATATTCATTTTAAATACATTAATTCCTAATCACACTGATTCAGTAATGGATTAGCAATTATAGGAGATTATTATAAGGTGTATCGGCTAATCTTTAATATTTATGATATTTTTTTTCGATGAATATACCTTATAATAATGATGACTTTTTAAGCAGTGACAAGATTATACTGATAAATTGATCTAGAATTCAACTAATTGTCATATTTTTATTGTTTAATGAAAGTATTTTTGTCAATGACTCAATAAATGGCCGCATATTTTTTATGTATATATCCTTAATGTTTTTCTAAAGTTTGTTGACTTAGCTCTCTATTCTTTAAATGAAAATAATTATAAAAAGTAAATAATTTTTAATGAATTTGCAACTTTAACTTTTTAAGAGTTAGGACTAACAAAGAAAAAATATATAATTATTAATAACAAAGGAAAAATATATAATTACTCTTATATATCATGAAAAAGTAATAAATGATACTAAAAAAGTTATGATAAAGTAATAAATGATACTAAAGATGTTATATTAAAGATTAAATGCAAAATAACCGAAATCGTGTATTTCTTTGGACACTTTGGATGTATACAATTTATGCCAATTGAAAATTAATAAATATGAAACTCAACAAAGTACTAAATAATCTAATAATATATAACTAAAAATATAAATTATACGATAGTCAATAGTAATTGTGGTGTCGACGGATAATAACAATAATTAGTAATGAATAATTATAATGACGTTATTATGACTAGTGGCTTATGGGCAATGACAATGATTGATAGTTACAATTACAATTATAAATAGTCACTAGTAATAATTCAATTCTGAATGTGATTTGTGTATACAAACACGTTTATCGTTTGTAATGTCTTCTCAACAATTTTAAAAGCTATAGAGTATGACTAGGAGTTTGATCAAATAGTTTTATATACGGAACCATACACGACAATAAGATATACAGTACCAAAAAAGATAAAAAAGACTATAATTTATAGTATCCGGGAATGAACTCCATTTGCATTAAATACGAAAAAATATTCTGCAAATGAAATCAATACTACTAAAGTAAATAAATTTTAGACGCAACAGCAGCTTTTCTTGATAATTTCTCTGCCATCATTATTCCCAGTAGCAACTTGTTCTGGAGATAAGAGAGAAAGCATGGAGGTCACCAGTTGCTACATATTATACAAATACTGCCAATTTTGTTACCCCTCAAAAAACAGATGAACTATAATTACATTATTTTGTTCAAACAAAATTGACTTGAGTTACAATGGGACGGTTGAAATTTCTATATTTTTATTTAAAGTCTCAAATTTAAATTTTGAATATACAAATAGAATTTCGTTAAGTTCCAATCTATTTATCAAATACAATACAACAAACAAAATAAATAAATAATAAAGTTGCACGTCCAACAATTCACACATGTATCTCTTTTTTTATAATTTTTTATGTCAGAAAAACTACTTGGATTTACCAAGTACAATTCTACTCAATAAGTTTACAGACTACATTATGTCTGTTTTTTTTTTCTTAAAAAAGACGTGAATAATCTTAGTCATATATATATTATCTTGGATAAATCTCATCCAAGACTCTCTTAAATATAATATTAGTTCACTAGCAAGGATAAAATTATAAAAAGTACATGAAAATTCACTTTCTAATCTATAATCAAATGACTTTGTTAGACAAGTGAGTTTTAATGTTTGTATTAATCTACTTTAAAAAGAAGGGATTAATATACTCTACTTAGCTTTAAAATCTATTTTAGAGTCTATTTAAATTGAATTTTACTATAATTTAGGATCTGTGTGAATTGTCTTTTGTTAATGACAAAAGTCATTAGCTATGATATCTAACTTATGACTTTTGATTTATTGTTATTTTGAATTTAAAGTAAGTGTCTAAAAACACTTTTTAGCTTTACCCAAACACTTTAAAACTGTTTGAAAATCATTTCAGTTTAAAAATACTCATTTTGTTATTTTGAATTTAAAATAAGTGTCTAAAGCACTTTTTAGCTTTACCCAAATACTTCAAAATTGCTTTAAAATCATTTCAGTTTAAAAACACTAAAAATAAGTCAATTCAAATGGACAATTATAAGTCAAAAGTAATAAGTTAGGATTTTTAACTTATGACTTTTTAACTTATTGCTATTTTGATATTAAATTAACTGCTTATAATTATTTTTTAATTTTATCAAACACTTAAAAACTATTCTCTTTGTCAGGATTATTTTTCATGTTGTGCTTATCGAAAGTCAATTTGACTAATTTTCAAAAATAATTTAGATCATATTAATTCGATATTTTAAACTAAAAAATTATATATTCTAAACCTATATGAAAAATATAATAAATTATGATTTTTTATATATTAATATAATAAAAAAATACATATTAAAATATTAATTAAAAATTTTATAATTTAACTCTAAAAATAAAAATCACCATAAATAATTTCAAACGAAAAGAGTACTATATAAAAACACTTAAAATAAGTATACACGTAATTAATTGAGTCAATATGGGTTAAATGAAACGGGTTAAATTTGCTCAAAAAGACGAAAAAAGGGTCACCGTGATCGATGGAGCATTGATTATTGTGCCTGAAACTTGACCTGTTTTATGCTGAAAGGCACCTAAAAACGGTTACACAAAACAACAAAACGCCCACTCCACGTGTTCTGCCACTACTCTTCACCCTTTCAGCTTATGTGTCACCTTTCGCCCCCTGCTTCTTCTCTTCCTGTATTTCTCCGCCATTTTCTCTCTGCTACAAAACGCTTATCTAGCCATCTTCCATTAATTGCATGTACCATTAGCTTCAGCGGGGATTCACGTTTTCCCTTGTTGGAGTTTTTTGGGGAAATGAATGAGAATATTGGTGCGGAGGATTTGGAAACTGTCGCCTTTGAAATAGGCGTGGTGGTACCGAAGAGTTTAGGAAATAGTAAGGATGGAGATGACACTGATGATTGTGTTGAGGTTCTCGTTGATGAATTTCGAAAAACGGGGTTGATTGTTGACAGAGTTATTGGCCTTCAGAATGAATTCCTCAGGGTGCGTTTCAACTTTCTTCTTCTATATTCAGCTGTTATATACTCTGGTTAACGTTACGGTTGCGCTTAGCTTTACAGGAGATCGTTCTTCACTAGTAAATTTCTAGTTTGATTTTTGTTTGAATAGTAGCGCTAGAGAAATCAGCATTGTTTAGCTTACATTTTGTTTTAGTTTTCATAGTTCTAGATAACCAACGTGTAAACCCAAATGAATCTTCCTGCATTTCCTTTTTCCCTTTACGAAGTCACTTTCTTATTAGCAAACATGCTTTGTTTTTCTTTTCTTTTGAGCTCACGATGTATTGGACACAGCCTCTCTACCCCCACATAGGCAGAGGTAAGGTTTTTGTACCTCCTACCCTCCCCAGACCCACTCGTGGGATTATTACTGGGTATGATATTAGTTTTGTGTGTAACAATAAACAATTAGTATATTGGATATCCCTGAATGGATGGAGGATTCATGGGTGAGAACTGAAATAGATTGCAGCTTCCCTGCTGATATGCTCCAGTTTTGGTAGTAATTTTCAGTGTATTCGTCTTCTTAGTGGCAACAGAAATGATAAGCAAGCTTGTAAGAACAGCATCGACCATAGTATTAAGCTTGGCTCACATAGATTAATGTGGTAGGCATAATGTCTTTCCTTGTGGGGATATAAAGAACCCCAAAAGTTTAGAACTGAATTTTGGACCTTGATACGGAGAACCAACATTCTCAATTGTCACGAGCTAGTGTATTCTTTACTTTAAAAAGTTTGAACGATAGCATATAACATGTTAGGTTCTTTACCTTTAGCAAGATAGGCAATGCTTGAAGAGTCACATATGGGCACCCAAGGGTGTGGCCTATTGGTCAACGAAATGGGTTAAGAATCATGAGCTATCAAATTCCAGCGGAGACAGGCAAACAACACTAGGTGATTTCTTCTTATATTACCTAGCCTTGGTGGACATAGTTACTAACAAATATCCAGTAGAATTAGTTGAAGTGAGTGCAAGTTGGCCCGCACACCACGGTTAACCAAAAAAAGAGGGAGCCACACAGAAACAAATAATTTACCAATGTCTATGTATGTGTACACATCTATGTGGGCTGTCCCTTTTTCTATGATTATAATTTTCTTTAATTATTGAATACTGTTATGGGCATGATATATATATACACACACACTTGGTTCATGACTTCATGTAACAAAATAGGTCTGGTCACTCAAAAGACATCTCTTTCTTGCTGGTTTGTTCTGAATTCAGCATATGAAATTACATGATCTTAAGCTCTTCTTTCCAGTTGGGAGCGCCATTTAAAACTCTTGGCCAGGCTGCAGCAGAGTTACAGTTGAAGAAACGGACTCATATCGGTGATAATCATTAAATTGTTTCCTCAGTAGATTTATCTCTAGTTGCTCATTTTTATGTATGATCTGAGTAATTACTGGCTGATGCACCTATCCAAAAAATTGCAGGCTTTTGCTTATTTCTGAGCACACAATTTTGGTTTCAGGAGTGGATTTGCAGTTTCACTGGGATGAGGTTGAAGCATATGAAAGGCAGCCAGATGGCTCCTTGTTTAGTTGGTTTGAGCGCTATTGTTGCTACCGTCACATAATATATGGGATTGTGAGTTAACTGGAATCCTAGCCTACTCTAGATCTTGTGGTTACTTGCCCTAATGGATGCATAAGTTTATTCCCACCTTCATTTGATTGTCTATATCAGATTAGGCAAGTCTGAAGCCAGTTTTTTCCGGTGCTCTTTAATTGTCCTATGTTTGCAACTATTATTTCCTTTTCCTTCCTCACAAATAAATTTGATATGTCTTAATTTATCCCAAAAAATAGTTGTCTGTATCTTAATTGCTGGTATATAAAAATTCTTTAGTTATGTAATATCTCTCAATGTATTTCTCCCCATATTTCAAGTTCATGTTAGCTGAGTCCAAAATTGCAGGTGAACACAAGCACCTCAACAGTTGTATTAAAGTCTGATGGAAATGAGGTGCACTGGGAACCAGGAAAACCTCTTTTGCGGACATTAGAGTCTATGGGCATTGTTAAAGAAGTGTTTCCTGTGCATGGTATGTTTTCTCTGATATTAAGTTAACAGTGGTCTAGAAACATCCAAAGAAGATTAAAATTACTTTGCAGATGAAACAAAGAGGAAGCAGCTTCTAAGAAGTTGGGCATTGAACTGGTGGGACTTCACTGTGCAACCTATAGATGATATTTGTAACTATTATGGAACGAAGGTGAAGTTTTTGGATGAGTCTTTTGCCATTCTCTAACCATGTTATGATCCACTGCTATTTGTGTCAATGTTCTCTACCACTCACATTTTCTACTTGTTTAACACCCAATACATAATGTCAACAATAGATAGCTTCCTATTTTGCATTTCTTGGGATGTACACAAGATGGATGCTCTTCCCAGCTGCATTTGGAGTTACAGTGCAGTTAGTGGATTTTGGGTAGGTCCATTGCACTTTCTGTTCGTTTTTACTGTCAAAGTTTGTTTTAGTTCTGATTTTGAACAAGCTCTTATATATTCTCCAGGTCATTGCAATTGTTTGTCCTTTCTGCTTTCTTCATAAGCATAATTTCTTGGGCTGTGTTATTTTTCCAATTTTGGAAACGTAAAAACTCAGCACTTCTTGTCAGGTGACACATTCAACATGATTATTCCGGTTGTTTCACATCTTTTTATCTTATATTGAAGTTATTTGGATTGGCATCTTTTCATTTGTATTTCACTGCCTGGAGTGCAGGTGGCAGATGAATTATCCAGCTGTAGACAATGAATCTAAATACTTGGAAGGTGAATGGTATCAGTTTCAGTCCCCTGTGGAGCTCATGAAGAAACAGGGAGCTGACAAAACTGATAAACCAAGAGGAAAAGAAGCATTCCAAAGAGAGGAATGGCTTGGTCATTTCATGAGATTCAGAAATGATGCCATGATTATACTCAGCATTATATGTCTCCAGTTACCTTTTGAATTGGCTTTTGCTCATGTCTATGAGGTTTTGAGGTCTGACGCATCGAAGTAAGCAACTTTATATACTTCTACCTATGACATTAAAGGACTTTGTCCATAACTACATGTGATACTTATATTTACCAACTTGTATCATTTTTTGCTTATAAAATAAGAAAGGAAAAACATATTATATTATGTCTGAGTCCTAATATCATCCCAGTGTCTGAAATATCTTCACGTTGATGGTTAAGTTTCCACGTCAAGATCCTCTGGTTCGCATTCATCTTAATGTAAATAATCCAGGATGCATTACTTTTAAGTATCCCAGTTCAGCGGCGTATTTCACATCATGTTTATTGATGTATTACCTAGTTTCTGATACTATTGGAGAGATACCAATGTTGCTAAATTTAATTTTGATTGTTACTCCTTTATTTCATTTATTCGATGTCCTACTTTACTTCATGTTCTGTTAGAACCGAGAATTCTACCAGCTTTGGAATGCCTAAGTAGTATTTTTTCTTTGCCTTTGAAATTCTTATGTCATGCCAACATGCAGTTTAATTTCATAAAATAACCTGCCATATTTTTTTAACTTTCTATTATATTCACCTTCCGGGGTTTAGATATCTTAGTATGCAGATTGCATTCTCAAAATGTTGGTCTTAACCCCAAGTAAGTAGTTGTCTTCCAAATAATTCCAATTTTCTTGCCTATCCATTTCAAAATCTTTGCGGACTTCACAGTTAATATTAACATAGCCTTTTCTGCTCTTAAATTCACTTCAGTCTGCCACATATAAATATAAAATGCTTTCTGCTTCTTACAGGTTTTGTCTGACAGCTGTATACCTCTTTATTATTCAGTACTTCAACAAAATTGGTGGAAAGATATCAGTGAAGCTCGTAAAATATGAGAACAACAAAAACATAGAACGGAGAGCTGACAGTTGGGTTTACAAGGTGGTTATGAGAAGTTTTGTTTCTCTCTCATTTGGGTCCAGACTTTTAGCCCCTAATTGAGAATTTGTTGTCTTGTGCAGGTCTTTGGCCTTTACTTCATGCAATCCTACATTGGAATCTTCTATCATGCTTTATTGCACCGCAACATAATGACACTTCGCCAAGTTCTCATTCAACGTCTAATTATATCAGAGGTAGATGGGATTGTTTCTGATTTTTTTCATATATGCCATCTAAATCTTTTACTAATATATGGTTACTGTTCACAGGTGCTAGAGAATATGTTGGAGAACTCTCTACCATACTTGAAATACAGCTTAAAGAAATATAGAGCTGTGGGGTAAGGCATTTTCTTCATTTCGGCTGGTCTGCACAGGATTTAATTGAAAAGCTAATGTACTCTGGTTTATTATTTGTTTTTTTACTTTATGGTCCATCTGATATATATCTCTTAATGTGAAGAAACAAGAGAAAACGTGAGAAAGGAACATCCTCGGAAAAGACCCAACACATGTCTAGAGTAGAAAAAGAGTACCTTAAACCTGATTATTCTGCTAGTATCGGAGAGGAGCTTGAAGACGGACTTTTCGATGGTAATCCATGCTTCATATTCTTTTTAAAGATCCTACATGAATTTTAATATATTGAACACCTTTAATAACATGTCCCTGTTTGAATTATTACAACTGCTCAATTGTTTATAATACCTGTAGCTGATTGGAACTCTTAATAATTGCAGATTTTTTGGAATTGGCGTTGCAATTTGGCATGATCATGATGTTTGCTTGTGCATTTCCTCTTGGTTTTGCCTTCGCTACTTTGGTACATAATACACATGGCCCCTCCCTCTTTTAATATCGTTTACTATTTCTTTTGTTTTAGTGAGAGCAATACTGAGCCAAATTCAATTTTGCTTCTGCAGAACAACATAACAGAGATAAGAACAGATGCACTGAAATTGCTTGCCATGTTAAGAAGGCCCATTCCACGTCCTGATGCAACAATTGGAGCTTGGCTAAACATATTTCAGGTATGTGCTGCCCTTTCCTTTAGCTGAACCCAATTATACAAACTCTTGCTTGCTAACAGCTTGTTCTTGCAATGTCTTAATCTCTTGGAATTCAGTTTCTGATTGTCATGTCAATATGTACGAACTGCATTCTCCTTGTATGCCTATATGATCATGAGGGGAAATGGAAAATATCGCCTGGAATTGCTGCAATTCTCATCATGGAACATGTACTTCTGCTCTTAAAATTTTTGTTCTCACGCATTGTTCCAGAGGTATGACTTCTAGTAGCTTTATCAATCTCAGAGAATACATTCACCATTGTAACTAACGAGCGTTGCTCATTTCCCACATCTTAAATAGGAGCCGGCGTGGATAAAAGCTAATAGGATGAAGAACGCAACTCATGTACATGATATGTGCTCCAGACAGCTTTTAAGGAGCATTTCTGGTGAAAAGATGCATGAATCAAAAAAAGATGAATAGTGACATGTTGAAGGACTTAAAGAGTGACAAAATCCTCCTATCCACACTACAGTCTCGCCTTCATTCCTCAAAGCAAAATTTGAAGGTAGATGTCGGAGCATATACGAAGACTTTGAGCTGTGTAAAACTTTGCAACGAGTGAGTTTCATCTTAGTGAACCCTTAAGTGCCAGTGTGCTTGTTTGGCTAGCCAGTGTAAAGTGCAGTTTTCTTCCTTGAAAGTAAATAAGTTTTGTATTTGATTCAGCAGCTAGATTAGGTACCATTTCCTAGTATTCGTTAATAATGTTCGTAATCACCTCCATGGGTATTCATGCTCATTGATACTAGAACAGCATACCTAATAAAATACCATAGGTAAGCTGGGGAGGGTGGAGGGTAGAGTGTAATTAGACTTTACCATACTTTGTGGATCCGGAGACAAAATTAGTCAAAAATAAGAAAAGACAACAAACAGAAGAAATAAAAACCACCTCTCCAACCCATGCCTGGAGAATATAATAAGAAATAGAAAAAAAGAAAAATATGAAAAAGATGCTACAGAATTGAGTCCATGTTTGTATTGAGCAAATTATGTACGGTGAAAATAAATAATCACAACTATCAAACTCAAAACAGAATTGAGTTCATGATTGTATGTAGCAGTCCGTTCTTTGTTTCTGCAGGATGTATGACACAGCTGTTTTCTTTTTCCATTGATGTGCATGCATTTCTATTTTCTCAAACAGTTCTCTGCCGATTTGCTTAAAGAGATGTTGATTGATATCTCACTGTTGAATCAACGACGAGAGCTCCCAAAACGGTCACTGACTTGACGGGCATAAGAGACCACGCTTTTAGCCCATTTCTTGATTTCTTCCTTAAACTTCTTAGAATCCAGATGTTTCAGCGACTTCATTCCAGGATCAATTGAGATTTCCATGAAGGAGAAGCAGCTGTTGAACCGTCGACGCTTTGCTGCAGCTTCATTGCTCTTCATAATTTGCTTCCCTTTGCTGCATGAAGCAGCTGCTTCTATGGGAACGGAATCCTTTTCCATCAACTGATCCCCCAGAATGAAGATGTTTGTTTTTTAATTGAGGGGTTAGTCTGTTTTATTTATACCAAAGAGAAATGAAACCAGAGGTTTCCAAGCGTATGTAGCAAGGAACAGTAGTCTACAATAGACTTTTCAAAATATTCTGCAGGGGTTTGTGCTACTTGTCAATTATTTAGTTCCGTTAAAGCGTGTTAAATTGGTGTTCATTATTCTCAAGTGGAAAGCCATAAATTACTAAGCTTCTTGTATCTTTTTTCTTTTCTCTTCTTCTTCTACGAGGAATAGTTATTACCAACCTTGAATTGACGGAACTCTATTAACTAATACCAAGTTCTCTGCACGTTCGGTAGGAAACTTTCAACTTTCTTCGATAACCTACCAATCATGTGAGGAAAAAGACATAAAACCAGACCACTAACTTTGAGTTCATGAAGATAATTTTTAGCTTCAGCCAACGAAAATGCAAGAGAATCTGTGTTAATAGATTCAATAAATTCTAATTTGGCATAATACATATATTGGACCCTAAACTTGACTTCAAATTTTAACTTTGACCTCAAACTTTCATAATGTACAAACAGACACTTTATCTATCCAACTTTTAAATAAATAAACACATGAGTCCTACATGGCACAATACACATCGGACACCACGTAGGACAAAAAATGACATGTAGGATGACACGTAGGACATGTGTGTTTATTTGTTCAACTTTATACAAGGTTAAGTGTCTATTTGTGCACGTGCAAAGTTAAAGGGCATAAATGTGATTTGAAGCCAAGTTAAAGGGCACATTTATGTATTATACCTTCTAATTTCATGATCTATAAGCTAAAAAGAATATTAATATCACCAGTGCATTTCTATTTGAATATTCCTCGGTCCCAATTTATGTTAAAAGGTTTTTGACTTGGATATAAAAAATAAGAAAAAGTTCTCTGGTCTAAAATTGATGATAAAAGATTGTGTTCTATAAATTATTTCATCAAGAGTAAAATAGGCTTTTTAAAGACAAATTATTAGTTAATATAAAAATTTATCTGATTGATTAAAAAAATAGCAAGTCAAATAATTGAAATAGAAGAAGTACCATACCCTCAGCAGCAAGGAAAACCAATATAGAGAAACAACCATCAAATCTCAAACATTTTGGCCGGATGATAATTAAATTTAAAGCTAGGCTTAATTAGTTTGGATAATGCCAAGTATGTCGAGCCCCTCCCAATTCAAGATCCTTAGAGTCTAGTTTGCCATAGAAGCCACAACTCACTTTATCAAGGGCATCAAAAGTAACTCAACAACGCAAATCAATTGGAAATTTCTCAACTTCCTACTAAATCATACAAGTAAAACGCCTACAACTTTTGCAATTTTAAGCACATGTATAAAATTAAAAATGGAAGAAGCAGATATAGATCCAAACTAAGACCACAAATTAATGTAGATAATCTTTTAATGCTCTGATAAAGGAGGTCATTTTTAAACTCAAAACTAGAGATATTGCCCTTGCCAATAGCTAATTCAGAAAGAAACAAAGATAAAGTCAAACACAAAACTTTGGTACCGGAGAAAACCCATGCATTACAAGTCATACACTGTAGCATTTCCTAGCATGAACTCTTAAGCCTGTCGGTTCCTCTTCTTGGCACCTGACTTGGTGACCTTGAGACTCCTGTGAACAGCACTCAACCTTGCAAGGGCTGCCTTCTTCAGATCTGGCCTGTAGTAGTTGTCTCCAACCTGTACAGAGAAGTCATTAGAGTACATTCTTACAATAATGTGACAATACAAAGTTGATACAACAGAAGTTGCGATTTAGAAAAAGGCAGTTTGCTTAACACCAACTAGCATATTAGACAAGACAATCAGCAATCTAATATTAAGAATAGCATAGGACACATCTTCAAGCATCTCCAAAGAAAAAAAGAAAAGACATATGGTGAGAAGAATGGCAAATCAGTCAACATGATTCCTGAGAGATTTTACAAATAAATTACTACCACATTATTCCACATATGGATAATTAAAGTAGGTTTGGACTATAATCACTTCAATTAACCAAAATAACAATTTTAGCACTATAAAAAAGAAACCAATTTTCTTAGCTAACAACCAACTACCACTTCAACAAAGTTCATTCTTACCAATTGCTTTTAGTATTTCACTAGTGTAGAGGCTCACGAATAAAGGACAAAGGCATGTTCTAGATAAATAATTAAAATTTTACACTTGAGAGTAAAAACTGTGAAATCTCAATACATCTGTGTAACTAAAGAATTAGTTACTTTAGAATGAGCAACTATATTTCTGAGGGTATTTAAAATAAGCAAATATTATCATAATTGGATAGGAACAAGGCAAAAGTATTCATCATCAACGCTCAGCCTTGATAACTTAATGGTCTGTTGGTCAGTGATGTGGTGGTCTGGAGAAGATGGAGCTTTTCAGTAGTTGTTTCATGCGGTTTGGGGGATGGTGTTAGCTGGAAAAAGGATCTTGGCGGCTGCGAGCTTTTTTGGAGCTGCTTTCTTTGTGGTTTGGTGGAGATTTGGTGGTTGGATGGCTGCTCTAAGTGGAGTTGCTGGTAGCTATTTAATCGCTGGCCGTTTGGGTGTATTTTGAAGCTGTTTAGTGGTGAAGAAAACTAGGAAAGAGGCGGGGTTTTGAAGAGGAAATGGGTGAGCGTTGGGTTGTTGTCGGAAATGGGCAGTTAAAGAGAAAAAGGAGATGGGATCTTTGGTGGTGGACTCACAGGAATCCAGCGGAACTCTGGTGAACTTGTCACAAATTATAAACACTAAAATAAATTTCTAAACACTATAAATCTGAAAATTACCCCTAAAATCTTATCCACCACCCTTTAACCTAATGAGCCAACTATTCTTTAAATAGGGAATTGATTTTCAATTCACTATAAACAAACTGTTCTTTAAATAGGAAATTGGTTTTCGATTCCCTAATTAAAGAATAGCTTGTTCATTAAGCTAAGGGATGGTGGATAAGATTTTAGGGTCAACCTTAATTACTTAATCACCGGGCATCCAAACAAATATTTGTTTAAAAATTTTAATTAGGCACCTTAGCAGATAAGCTACCCACTTTAAATTTGATTACAAACATTGCCAAGATGCAAAGTAAGCATAATTTAGTTAAAGAAAACAATTGCAGAAAATACTCCAGTAAATTAGTGAACAGAAGTGAATCAAAATTCAAACCTGGTTTGTTACAGCCTTGGCCATTCTGCTGAATTCCTTCTTCATCACAGACTTGTTCAGCAACCTTGAAGGCTTGTTTTGCTTCTTGGTTTTCGATGTAGCAAGCAACACAGATTTATCTTTGCCCTCAGGCTGGATAGTCACAGTTTTCTTGTTTGCTAGGCCTAAAGAATCATTAAAAAGGCATAAAACAAAATGACTTAACCGTTATCAAATCCATGCCAAATTAAAGTTTCTCAAACAACAAACCAACTCAGTAATCTACGCTAGGCAAACCTTCTACACTTCAATACATAAGCTCACCTAACATAACAGAACTCGAGTACAATAGAAAAACCGTATGTATACACTTCAAATAAATATCAACTTTAATATCTTACATGAAAATCGCATGTTAAACTTCACAATCGAATAGTGAAAGACTAATCACGTAAAGCAAATTAACAATTGCATATACTCGACAAAATTAAACCAAATACACCTAATCACGATAAGTAAATAACAATACCAACTGATAATTTCAATGGATCAAAATCTCGATCTAAGGATTCTAAGAGCAAAAGAGAAATGTCAATGGCATAGAGGCTAACCAGAGTGCTTGTAGGAGTGAAGGTTGTAGAGATTGTTAGGCTCTTTGCTGAAGACCACGCCAGCGGTACCATTACCGAACTCCTTCACTAAAAAGGAGTTGTTCTTCTTCACGATCTCCCATACTAGTTGCCCTGGAACTGTTGTCATTGCAAATGATTCCTAGGGTTTGCTCCGACGGCGGGAAGAGGAGGATGCTGAGAGAGTAGGGTTGCAAAATTGTGCTACATTTTCTTATATATATTGGTATTCTAAAACCCTAGGCAAGGAATGTGGCGAATTGGGCCTATTAATTTACCGAATTGCCCATCTTTTGTTCACTTTCCTCTCACATGTATACGCTTAAGAACGAAAATATTTTACCCTCAACATTATTATTTTTTCCGACTAATTGTGAACTTTGATCAAATATTTTATAATGTACTCTTTATTATATTAACGTTGTGAAAAAATAATTCATACTTTCGTATAGTTGTTAAATATTTTAAAATATTAAGTTGATTTAATTCAGTTACAAAATGGTGAAGTGAGAATATGTTTTCTCTTTTTCTTCTTTACGAGAAAAAACTAATCATTTTTTGCCTGTTTTATGCCTTATCAATGAACGCTTTCTTCGAATAAACATCATTAGATGAAACCGTTTTTTGTCTGTTTGGGCTTAATTTGCAGTTGAACTTATACTCCACAGTGATATGATGCACTTTATGAGTAAGAGTGTTTTCGAATGAGATACTTGAATAAGCTTATGATCTTACACTTGTTTTAACTAAATTCACGAATACATGTACTTTTTATCAACACAACTATCGAGCAGCTTCGATCACAACATTTAGTGAAACTCTAAACGCCCAAAGCCTTTGCTCCAACTTTTTTTCTTTTTTTGTACCAAAGTGCCAATACAATACATTCCAACCACAACATATTTTCTTTTTCTTTTTCTCAGGAACCTTCAGCTAATTAGTCATCAACCTGGTTCTCAATATCAGTACTCATTTCTTATTTGTAACTGTGGTGCAATCAACAATCATGCAGCTAGACATTTACTAACATTATTCCATGCAAATAGTGACACAAGTAAATCTACTGACGCATAATCTTTGACAAGTTTCAGTTTGTCCAAACCTGAAATCAATTTTGCTGTAACATACACCAAAGATATCCCTTCTAAACGCAGATTCAGACTGACATAACAAGACCATCCTTGAGATGAGAACATGAAAATTCATCAGCTCGAAAGCTCCGCGCTTTTCATGTTCAAATCAAGCCTTTCAGTTGTCAACATCTCAAAATACAGAAAAAGGGAAGAGGAAAATTGTAAAATGCAACGACTACCATAATTATATGAAAACTTCAAGTTATCAACAATCAAAGTTGAAGAATTGAACCAATCCTAATATCAGAATACCATCTTTACACCTCAGCTAATGTTACATTATATACACCAACAAAGCAGCCGATCAGCAAAGTTCCTCAACGCCAGTGATCACACCCTGTTATTGTACAGAAATGATTCAACTCCGGAATCCAGACTGGGCTGCTACAAATCAGAATTCCTAAACAAATTCTCTCATAGTTCACTAACTCTGATCATTCTGATCATTGGAACATTATTCAACCAATGTTTGGTACAAGAGAACGGTTTGCAGGTCGTATTGAGTTATTTAATGCTTCACTTATCCTACTGAACACTATTTTCAAGGGGACACAAGCTACCGCAGGTCCTTTAAGCTTCTCTACTACAGGTTTCTTCTCTCTATTTTGCTGGTGAGAACCGGTTAAAGAAGACAATTTTCTAATCTTCTTTGAAAGAAGGCCATTTTTCCGTGTCTTGGGCGACTTTGTTGGTGAACTGCGAGGTTTCAACATACGATGCTTAGTCGAAATCCTACCCGCAGAACTCGGCTTGGATTCATAAACAATATTTGCACTATGCAAAACTGAGCTGTTCTCACCATGATCCTCATCTAAGTCATAGCTGCTACTATAGTGCTCAGATCCACTGAGTAGCAGATTATCACAAAAGCCATCATCCAAAACTTCAACTGTGAGGGGGTGACCTATGATAGGCTGACCATTCAATTTGCTCATTAGGGAGATATATGGAACATGCTGTGGACGATAGCTCGCTTTGACCTCAAGATTAACATCATACAGTGAGGAATCAGCAATGTGGTGCCTAAGAGAGAAATCTGATGACTCATATTTGGGGTTAACTGTAAATCGAGACTGACGATACGGTAGCAACCTCTGTGGAGTAATCAGGTCTGCAGTTGGCCCCTTCATTTGAGATTCTCTAAGAGAAACATTCCTGCTCCAACCTCGCAACTCATCGACTTGAATTTCCGTAACTGGTCTTGACTTCAAAGGATAGTTGTCTACTTTCCGACCTGGAGAAAGAGGGAATGAATCATGATCTATAGCAACCAAATATACATTTAGTGCATCTTTCAAATCTCTGCATTGTCCAGAATCTTTCGTTTTAATCTTACATGTGTGCCTCGAATTCCTCTTCCCTTTCAACTGCCATTTTGATGTTCCTTTCACCATCCTCTGTTGGCTGAAACAATGAAAATCTTCACTATCAGAACTAGTGGAGCCTGAGTCATTAAGTTCCTCACTCCCAAACGACATAGCTTCAACTTGGCTGCCCTGGCTAGACTGTGCCCCTACACCACCTTGAGCTTTCTGAGATGTGCAAGATACTATAGGAGACAAGCCTGTTTGGAGAAACAAAAATATCAGCATAAATCAGCCAAAAGAACTGCAACCATGTGAAATTCAGAAATATAAAATCAGAAGAGGAACGATAAACAGGAAAAGAGAAGCTTTTTTAATAAAATTGCTTCAGAAATCATTGGCAAAAGAACTATTCATAACATAGATAAGAAAAGAAATTGAAGACAACCATGTAGAAAGGGAAGTACAATGACAAGTTGACACACTGAAAACGTTCTACACAAATTCACAGAACTTTTTTTTTTTTGAACAGTTCAACAGAAAATAAGTTCTTTATTGAAACAATCAGAGTTAAGAAGTCTTTCTATAGAGAAAGCTCAGAAGTTCAAGATGGGCAGAATGCAGATGGCTGGCATATAAGGTTAGTGCACAAAAATGACAGTGTCATCCGTGTGGAACCCATAAGATTAAAATTGGTGCCTCTACTAATTAATCTGCCAAACTCAGCCACAAACCCCAACATCGAGTAGAGAAGAAAATTGAATTATAAAGAGTCACCTACTCTAGTCTCTAATTAATACTTCCTTAATGCAAAACCAATTGCAAACTTAAAGAGGAAAGATTCACCAAAACTAACACTTCAAATTAGTTAAACTTAAGTTGTGTCTAATGCCTAAGACCAATATGTGAGGGCTTCCATAAGACATAGAACACATTAGTTTAGGTCCTCCATAACTGAAGAGAAAAGGAAATCATGTTGCATGTATGCTCTTCTACACCATATTATGCAGAGGTTATCCACTTCCAAGGGAAAATCTATGAGGGATCTTCGACTAACAGATCAAAAAAAAAAGCCTCTAAGGCTAGCTTTTGTTACCATTTTCAGTGCCTGCACTAGTGGCACATGTGCAACAAGAACTACAAAGACAACATTAATTGTGAATGCTCCATATCATTGGGGCTTTTAGCCCAAAGGGAATTTAATTGTGGGGCTTTGAGCTTAAATGGAGAAAGGTACTAGTGAAGAATATGTGTGTGGGGTAATAATGCAACGAAAAATAACTACAAACATAAACAGTAATATTTGAAACAGTTATAACTAGCAAATAAGATGATGTTAAAAACATGATGTTCAAGTTAAAAAATTATTTGAAATGTATAGTTTTGTGTTTCTTAAGAAAGTTTTCTTCTACTAAACTCATTATTCTTTATTCCTTATCACTAAAATTTAAGCATAATGTTTTTAACAATTGATGTAATCAGTTGTCAAATATATTTATATTTAGTACAGTTCACTTAAAGATAGACCCGCTGGTGATGAGGTGCATGCCTTAAATACTTAGCACCACCTAAGTGAGGTCAAACACACAACCTGGCTTTAACGAGTACTTAAACGCACCTTAAATTAGTTTTAATAACACTGCTACTACTATGTAGATTATAAACCATGAATGCAAAGAAATCTCTGTTAATGCACATAAAAACCTGCAGATTGCTTCTCTTCGGCAACTAAGGGCACATCAAACAACCTGTCAGAAGAACCATTCTCAGGCAACCCCAAAATACTGGAAATTCCATTCTCTTTCTGTTCGTGCTTAACAAGGGAAGAATCATTAGTGTGGCCAAATACGTCCAATGGCTTCCCATTCTCTGAGATAATATCTGTGTCATTCAGTACTGTAGGAAAACTTTTCCCAGACTCGTTAGATTGTAACGCAAAAACTTTGCTTTCAGATACCCCTGCAAGAGTAGCGCCAGTTGGACTGGGAAGTTGTTCACATGTGATAGGAACAGAAACCATTGTTGTACTCTCCAAAACCTTTGTCAAGGGACGGCGACGGCTCTTCTTCTTTAAGAAATCATGAACATGTGCCACCTGAGATCGCTTCCTTTTCAGAGATGACACGACACCCGTCCCCAGGTCATCAAGTCCTTTCATGCGTTTACTTCCCTCAGTTCCATCATCCTCTGAGTCGTTTGGTGTTCTCCTCCGTGTCCCACACACAGCTTGATCCTCAGATGCAATTGTAAGATTTGGCGCCTCAAATGATACACCAGATTGAGACAGTTCTTGAGCTGAATTGGAATTATTTTCGGAACTATTCAGTTCCTCAACTAACTCTTTACCATCTTCAAGAGGATTAGAAGTATGTGATTCTTCCATGGTATGATGCTCTCCGCCTTCTTTCTCTTTTCTTGAGAAAAAATCCGGATGGTCTTTCCCGAGACGAGCACTTTCAATCTCTAGAGCATGAATAATGGCATCCTCTCTTCGAGCATATTTGACAGCCTTTTTTGAGGAGTTAGCAGCAGAAGCCTTAGCTTTCTCAATACATTCATCATATTCCCCACAACGGAAGGCTTTCACTCGCTTAGATTTTTCAAGATTGTACCAGTCCCTGAAACAGCAGCAACTATTAGACACTTCATCAAGAGTCAAGCTAAAAGGAAAAGAAAATGTTCACTTCAACAGTTGGTACTCTTTAAAATGGGAAGAGCAAGAAAAACACAATTCCGTTGACAAAAACTGGGTTAGACAAAATAAAAGACATAGGATTGTGAAAACGGAACAGCACAAGTCCGAATGTTGAAGCATTAGCAGGCTAAATGATAGCAAGGAACTGATCTCTCCTTTTTATTTGTTTTGCAGGCCAAAAGATTAGTAAGGAAGTAATGTCTCCATAACTGGGAGAAGCTGGTGCAATTACAGAAAAAGTACTAAGATGCTTTTAGTGCCCTAAAAGAACTTTGAGCCACTTGAACTGGCATTAATTTGCCAGGAACATGTAAAACTGGATTCGGAGTGGAATAGATTAAAAAGGGACTCCAAATGACTTCTGTCCTTGATGCTACTGGGCAAGAACCACAGTTAGGATCATAAAAACCTTAGCTAGCTTGATAAATCAACTTTATCAATAGAAGGAACATTTCCCATGTTGCCAAAACAAAATCCTGCAAGTCACACATATATGACAAAATGCTTACAACACTAGAAAACGTAAAAAACAGCATTGTTACTCGACAAATTCCAATAAACACCTAAAATGTGATCTCACTGCCTACATTAAATTTTCGAAGCCAGAAACTGCTGTACATACTGCATAAATGGCACAAGCAGTATAGAACATTTCATGACAAAGAAAATACCATAAAAAAGCTTTATTGAAATACTAAAACCGTAAGTAATAGAAGCAGACTGAATAGATTTCATTGCTGACCCATTCTTCAAGACAAGTCATATTATCCTAAAATGTGTGTGTACATACATATATATATAGGGAACTCAGAATTTGAGGATAAGAACTCTAGTATTACAAAAAGTATAAATGAAGAGCTAATACTTTAACACTACAAGTTAATTCAGCAGGTTTTTCATGTTTCAATTGTCAGAAGTAAGCTACCACAGTTTATTGTTTCACAATACGGCAATGAGTGCCATTTGCTTAGTTCTGCTATAGGTGGGAAGTGAACTGACACTATAAGCCGAAAACTATAGTAACTCGTGAGTACGGGAATCTTAGCAGCCACAAAAGATTGAATCATACACTCGGTGAACTCCTTTCCTTCACTTGACTCTACAAAACAAATTTTACTTTCATTTTGTCTAGTTGCTGCTGCTTAGCTAATTTATCAAATCCTATCCAAATTCTAAGGATATAAAACAGCACAGAAGTATCTAATCTCTTTTTAATCCATATTTGACAAGTGTAGGAGTGGGAACAATGATTTGGATTAAAGCAAAAACTAGAGGAAAAAGGACCACGGTTTAACCCTTGAAAGAAAACCATTAGAAGGAGAACTAATTTATAAATATGTTCACGCCTCCAGAAACCACCAAAGAAGTGCCAAACAAATTACTTAAATTCTCATACTTAAAGGGCTGCCGTTAAAATAAACCATAAATAAATAAATATAAAAAGGCAAAGTAGCTCAGAGATGAATGTACAAACAGAAGGAACAGAAACTTACACACTGGCATCCTCTCTTCCAAGTAGCTTAACGGGGGTCCCTAATCTTGGTGAAACAGAGCAACTCTGAGGTAACTCATCTGAGCCCAAAATCCGACCAGGCCACCATGACCCATTCCGCCTCCGGACCCACACCAGACCCCCAACCGACGCATCAATGGCTTTGACAACAGACTCACCAGAACTCCCCATCTCCTTCAAAGCCACCAGAGATTACCGGGTTACAAAACAAGGGAAAAAATCTCCAAAATTCAGTCAATCCACAGCATTCCTAAGCATGCCCAAAGCCCCACAAAAATCACCTCTTTACCTATCATCAAAAAAATGCACATAACCCTTTAAACCACATAACACAAAAAAAAAATTATAATAATCAACAGAATGTTTTTCAGAAAGAATTCACATGCAACACAAAAACCCAGATATCTAAAACATTAAAACACCAAAAAAAAAAACAAATGAATGAGTTTAAAAAAAAAAAACAGAACAAAACCGATTGAAGGGTTTATGCCAGAGATAGATAGATCTAGCTGGAAAAAATCTTCAGTTATAAATATGACACTTACCCTTTTTTTTATAAAAAAACAAAACCCACCTCCATTTTTTCTTCTTCTTTCACTCTGGTACACATTGAGATTTTAGTTTCAGAGAAAAACAGACATACATATATACATTAATTAAACAGAGAGAGTGAAGTGGTCGCCGCCTAAAAGGAGAAACTTGATGAACAAATGAAGTAGAAAATAGTATCTTCTCTCTGCACGAACAAATAAAAATGGATCGAACGTACCCTTTTCCTTTTTAGTATCTTTTTTATTTTCTCTTCCAAAACAGAGAAGAGAGAGAGAACCGTCTTCACTCGCACGCTCACACAGAAGGAGGGGGAGTGGGAGAGGGAGAGGGAGAGGGAGAGAGAGGGTTTTTTTTTTTCTTCTTTAAATAATATATTATACTAATATTTGTTTTTTTTATGGAAAATAAGTGTAGTGATTCAGCACGACAGGTAGTACAATAAGATATCTACACCTCTGTTTTGTCTACTTGTTAGTGGGCCCTTTCTTATGAATCTTTGATCAAAGAAAACGTGTCCCTCTATTTTGTCATAATTGCAATAACTTGTCACGTGAAATAAGTAAATTGTTAACTTTAACCCTCAACTAAAGCATTGATTAATTGGTTGACCTCTACATTTTAAAGCATTAATTCTCTCACTAGGATGGTTATTGTGGGCAAAACCTACCTAAATTTGTGGAAATTTTTAACCCCTAGAGCCTCATATAAGAACCAAACCGCCGTACATTTTTAAGATAGTCATTTGTGTTTAGAAATTTATATAATAACATTATCTTTTTAAGGATTATAATATTACTTAATTATTTTAATTTTTTTTAGTATATTATTCTACTTTTAATAAGATGTTATGTCAGATTTTTTTTAAACACGAAACATATTTCTACTCAAAAAAAAGTATATTCGTAAAAATATTTAGAAAAAAAATGATATTGGGTAGCATTAAAGACTTTTTCATTAGCGAAATTTCTTTCTATCGAGAATTCAAAAAAAAATTGTACGTGTAACTATTTTTTTCAAAATATAAAAGTAATTATCTAACTAAGTCAAGCATAAACGACTATCTGAAGAATTTACTTTTGAAACTAAAATGACTTGTCTATTTTTAAAATTTTTATGTTTTGCTTCATTTTGAAAAATTTATTTCTAATATATTTGAATTAATTGACAATATCCTAATAATAATTGAAAATTGAGGTAACACTTTAAGGTCTTTCTATTACATTTCTATTTAATGTCCCTTTAAGTAAAAACTCATAACAATAATAAATGATTTTTTAAGATTAATTTTTTGTTGATTTTCAGCTTGTATGATAGAATATGAAGCTAATAATTACTATAAAAGAAAAGTTGTTGAACCTAGTAAATATTTGTAGAGGTGAATTTTGTTGATTTTCACATTTAATTGTATAAATATGTATTTTTTTATAACATTATATGTTTAGGAATGACAATGGGGCGAAGCGGAGGCAAATTTATAGCTATGTAGGTAGGACAGTTTTCAAGATTGAGCGAAGCAAGTGAGATGTGAGTCTGTTTGAAGTGATTTAAAAACCTAATGCATTATGGCATGGTGGGTTGCGGTCTATGTGATTTTATGCGGATTCAAATTTAATTTTAAACTTTTGACATGTTATAAAGTTATAGAACATTATTTATTAAGATAATTTATTTAATGTTACAAAAACTTCAAGATAGTGAATGAAAATGACTCAATAAAAAATAATACATTTTCTTACATACTTCCTATTTGAAATTTAAAAAGAAAAATAAGTTATTATCTATTAATCAATACAACTTAATGAGAAAATGCATTTATTTCTAAGATTTTTATTTTTATTACCAAACTTAATTTTAAAAAAGGCAAATATTTTTAAAATTTATGTTGGAGGGTTCATGTGTGGAGGTTTATGCGGGTTGGACTGAAAATAAAAAAAGTTGTTATTCGAGGCGTGCTGAAAAAATTTATGGATTAAACTCAACTCGCCCCATCTCGCCCGATTATCATCTTTATATGTCTATGTGTTCTTAGTTCAACTATAATAATTTTTATTTAACAAAACAATGTGTTCTTAATTTAGCCGCAATAATATTTTTATTAAATAGAACAAGGTGTTTTTTCCACTTGCTTTACATGAAGTTATTATTTATACTAAATATATAAAAACTATTAAGCATTCCATACATTAAACTATGGACAAAATCAATATTAAAAAAGTAAGTGTAGATTTAGGGGAGAAATAAAAATACACAAGTATAGTACAAATACGAAGGACTATGAGTGCTCCATCTAAAAATTCAAGAATGACTGTGAGTTTTAAATCATAAATATCAGACTATTTTGGGTTGATATTTACAACGTTGCAAACCTTATGAACTCAGATGTCACGTAAAGAAACTCCAAGGATTCTTTGATAATTATAAAGAGTTTGACTTTTAAATGTGTTTGAGATCTACGGCTCTGATTTCTCACGATCACTGTGAATTCAGTAAGGTCCCTTTACCCTAGATTCATGCGAGTGAAACTCCAATACGACGTCGGAGCTTTCTCCATTGCTTCTCTTGTGATAGAGCTCTTTAGGTTTTTTTTTCTTCTACAGCTCTCTCGAGTCTGTCTCTGTCTGCTGTTTGAGTGATCGCGAAGCAAGAAAAAGTGAGAAATTTATCGCAGAGCAATCATGACAGGTAATTTCCTTAAAAGATTTGACTTTTCGCTCAAATTTGAGCTTATTTGACCTATTTTTCGTTAGATGTTTGAGCTGTTGGTTTATAGCAGGAGGATTTTTAGTATATGAGCTATGTAATCGGAAGAAATCCAGAAGTCACTTAATTGAACTATTTTCATATATATATAAAGTAACAAAATTTAATTTTAATACTTAAGCTACATATTTGAATTTGTGACAAATCCTGAGAATATGTGCTAGGCATATGCTATACAGTATTTGAATATATTGGTGTGTATAGAGTGGAATTCATTGATTGCAATCACTATATCTGTCTTATTAGAACTTTGGACTAGACTATGTGCAGGAGCAAGAGATGGAAATCGAAGCATTGGAAGCAATTCTTATGGATGAATTCAAAGGTTCAGAACCGTCCTTTATAAGTTGTTTCTTATTTGCTCTGTTATCTAATCTTATTGGATAACTTTGTTATGGTGGTTCTGTTAGAAATTCACTCCAGTGAAAGTGGGCTAAACACTTCAAATCGATGCTTCCAAATTACTATTTCTCCTCAGGTACGCAGAAATTTTGGTATCATTTACTACTTGGCTGTTCAAAATTGATGATATGACCAGCATAGTAGTGCCTAGAGCCGGAATTGCTTATAAGTAGTTGAGCTTCTGTTTGGCCTTGTCTATGTTGCGCTAGCGAAAATGAACTTTGCATCTTATTGGTTCTTTCACCAGTTTTATTTATGCTGTTTTGATTACTATTATCATACTTCTTACAACTTTGCTTTTTGTACAGGAAGAGGACGAAGAATTTACACAATCATCAGGTTTTGCTATTTTCACAGTTATTTCCTCTGCAGCTCTCTTCTTTACTTTTTTTTTATCAAGTAATGAACTCCCGCTAACAATGATTGGTACAAATTGTTGGTGCAGTTCGACTGGCTTTAATATTCTCTCACACAGAAAAATATCCGGATGAACCTCCACTTTTGAATGTCTCAAGGTAATTTAATGTTGCACTAGGTTATGCCATCCCAGGACCTGTAGTATTTTCTATATTTGCATACATTGTTCTTCAATGCCTAAATTACAAAGGGAATTGTCCTTAAATTCTTTTGTTGCTTGTAATTGGAAATGGACTTTACCTTTTACCCACGGTTCAACATATCGTAAATGCATGTCCTTTATGTTGTTTCTTGCAAAGATGACAAGCTGTAGGACAGACTAAATAATAACAAACTCAAATATTAATGTGGTCCAGCAAGACTTAATCCATCAAGTGAGTGATCCATCGTTGTGTTCTTAAAAGGGCTCACTTTGCTAATATTCTTAACAGCAGATGTTAGTATGAACTCATTTTTATGTCAGCATAACAGGAGGTGCCTAGTAGCTATCTTAGTTTTGCTTTACTATTATGATGTGATATAAGCAACTTTGTGCAACTAATACATCTATGATCTCTCTCTTATTTTTTTAGTTTAAAAGGAATTCATTCTGGAGATCTGAAAATATTGAAAGAGAAGCTTGAACAAGAGGTATGTTTCAAGCCCTGATCATATGTAATATGCTCCTGGGTAATATTGTTTCTTCTGCTAGTGAAAATTTGGCTGATTATTGTGGTAGTGGCTATGACCTCACCCTTAAGGCCCCAAAAAGAAGCCTTATTCTCTCTATATTTCCTGTCTTTAATATTTAGCTACTGATGTGGAATAATTTATAGAATTGACTAGTGTTGCTCTTTTGTAATTTCATGCACTTGTTTTTTATGTCTTAGCTTCTTATATGAATGCTTGCATTCACAGGCTGTTGAGAATCTTGGCATGGCTATGATCTATACATTGGTCTCATCAGCTAAAGACTGGCTATCTGAAAGATTTGCTCAGGAGACCGACGAAGGTGTTGAAGACGATGAAGCCAAAAAAGAGGAAGTAAGTGAAATGAGCCTTTATCAACTGCTAACTTGAAAAATCATAAATCGAAGATTTCAGTGATTTTGACACATAAATCATGATTTCCCAACTTCAATTGAGTAGACAAAACCAGTGCTATCAAAGGCAAAATGCACAAGAAAGCTCTAAGGTCAATTGGAGATTTAAACACAAAGCACGAATAAATATGTATATGTAGTCCAAGAGTAAGAATTATTATTAAAAAATAACAAATATATGAACAAAGAAAAGAACTACGCTACAGTGAAATATGAATTATTTTGGTGTCGCCTTTTTAGGATTACGCTCATTGGCAAGGGGAAAATGCCTTATAGCCTTGATGAGGACACTGACGTGCCCATGAAGTGAGGCAAAGCACTCAACATGTTTTGTTCCTTCCTTCCGGGATTAAGCGCGCTTTTGATAACACTGAACAAGACATGGTTGCTTTAGTATGATTTTGATAACTTATCCACTCGAATTCAAAAGGGAAACGAGGGTGGGGTTGTTCTATCGTGATGGTACTTGGATGAGGCTCCCACATATATTCTTCTAATGTTACTTCAGAAATTGAGCTAAAAAAATAGTTTGTGTTTTGGCTCAAGAAGGCCAGCCTGGCCAAGATACTGGGATGTACTTGAAATCTTCCTGAAGTTGTCAACAGTGTGAGTGCTATGGCTTCTTCTAGTTTGAGCATGAAAGTGATATGACGATTATATCCGTCTCTCGACTCTCAGTCAAGGTAGTCAGAGGTGACCAATCAAGATACTGGGATGTACTTGAAATCTTCCTGAAGTTGTCAACAGTGTGAGTGCTATGGCTTCTTCTAGTTTGAGCATGTAAGTGATATGACGATTATATCCGTCTCTCGACTCTCAGTCAAGGTAGTCAGAGGTGACCAATACTTCTATTCTTCACTTTTGTTACTTAGCCTCTTCTGGAAACTTTACAGATTTAGCTTGCATCTACATATTTATAAGCAATTCTGTGGTGCTCTTTTGAACTACCTACTGAAAAATCGTCAAGTAGTTTATTTTGATTGATTGGCCTTGAATTTTGATCACTTAATGTTATCGTTCATTTGACTTCAGGTAATTGTTCCACATGGAGAAGCAGTTACCGTTGAAACATTCTTGGCATGGAGGGAAAGATTTGAAGCTGAACTAGCTCTGGAAAGAGCCAAGTAAGTTTTTTGCATCTGCTTCTTGGCCAAGGTTGTAGAACTGAAGTGGGTCTTCTTCATCCACTAAACTAGAAGCATTATTCTTTCTAAAATGCCAGTGAAGCTGCATACAGTAAAACAAATCATCAACTCCTAATCTGTGATAATCTTAAATCTTGGGCAACTTTAGGGGCACTTTGTTGCCAGAGTGAAATGTTTATTCTTTTTCTTATTTGTAGAGTGCAGGGACTTTTAAACAGGTGATATTAGGAAATGTTGTATCGACGAGTATATAGACATGTGTTGATTATTGCCATATTATGTTACCTCTTAAACTCCTTTGCTTTCAACATTTTTGCTTTAGAAACTTGTGGCTGGTGAACTACTTTCTGCATTTCCTTTTTCTAAATTAGGCTATTTTGTTCATGATGTGCAACCATATATCAATGTTCAGGTTAATGCCAGATGCAGCACTTTCTGTTTCGAAGGAAAAGAAACTCACAGGGAGGCAATGGTTTGAAAGTGGAAGAGCCAGTGGGGTAATGTATTCTATTGCGTAGTTGTTGTTTCTAAGTTAATTTTGAAATCATGCTATTTTATTCTCATCGATGCCTGCATTGCATTATGTTATAATGGAAACTGAAAATTTAAAATGGCCATCAAAATGATTTGTGTTGAAGAGGACACCAAGCTATAGTTTCAATTTTGCAGATACTGATCAGAGTTCCATAAAACTGTTCCATTAAGAGGAGTCTGTCTTTTTTTTTTTTGTGTTTAATAAATGTGAAGGCAATGTTATATAAGCTAAACGTCCAATTCTCTTTGCTAAAATATACTGACATTAGTCTAAGACATGATAACAATTTATTGATGTTTTTCTGCATTCAGCCGGATTAAAGTAAGATGCAAGCAATGACTACCCTCTGACCTGATTTTTAGTATGATCTCGATATTTGTTCTATTATCTTTTACTTTTGTGTTGTCAGAACTTTTTGCGTTACTGAGACAAGGGTTATGGGGCTCAGAGAAAGGAATACCTGTATGATAAAAGTGTAGCTCTGGGCCCCGTTCCTTTTCCTTCTGATTAGCCTGCTGCTAGTAATATTCCCTGACCATACATTAATTCTAACAGTTAAGATAGTATACACAAGTGTTTGCTGTATGTAGTGGTAGCTCATTTGATTTGGGTATGAGGTGTTGTTACTGCATAAGCTGCTTAGGGAAGGTTGTAGGTTCATGATATGGCTATGTGTGCTGTTGTTAAATAGGGTTTTCTTTCTGTCAACAGAAAGCTGCAGCAGCTACTGCTGAAGAATCTGATGAAGACGTGGATGATATTGATTTCGATGATGATGATTTTGAAGGTCAATTTTCTTTTTCTTGTTTGTACTTTACTTCTCTTCATTTGATTGTGGATCATAATGACGTGATTGTTTTTATTAATTTTTTCCTGTGTGTGAACAGATGATGAAGAAGAAGATATGCTTGAGCACTATTTGGCCGAGAAAACAGATTCATCATCTCATTCTTAAACAGATTCAACGTCAAGATAACTTTTGTTTTATGCTGAATGTGGAAGTATTGTTTTGCTCATTTCTCAAATGTTGTAATGAGGTATTGCAGGTTGTACCTGTGCCAGTTTTGGCCCTAGATCAGACAGCACGAGTGCTGAACATATGTTTACTGAATATAAATACACTTTTTGATCGGTTAAAGATTTATTGATGATGCTTGTGTGTTTCAATTTGAAAATTTGCTCATCTGCTCCCTCTGGATTTAGATATTTTCAAAATTCTCCATTTCTCTGTTGAAGAGGTGAGGGTGGAGATTTACTAATACAAACCAATAATGGAAGAATCGAGACTAAACATGTCTTACCATGAAAGCTAGAATGCTTTAAGTTTAGGTGGTTCAGGTGTTCTGTTGTGTATGAAAAACACAATATAATTATCAAGTTTCAAAATTACCACTTTGCATCTCTGTTGATGGGAGGTTGCAGATTTCCTTGAATCAATTAAGATGAGGGGGAAAAAGGCGTATTTAAAAGTATATATATAACACTAAAGTATAAACGTCAACAAGAAATGGTTGTTAAAACCTTATAGTTTTTCTTTATAGTACTGATAGCTGAGTTACATACTATGGATGAACACAGTTTTCATAAATCATAGGGAGATCTTTCCTTGTAAATTTTCTTCTTTGGATTGCTCGAATTGGAATCAGGTTGACTGACTCGAGGTCCAGTTACTTATGCTTCAGTTTTTGGAATAGTTGGTTTGTAGAAATAAGAATACTTTTTTGGTTCATCTCCAGATCTGTAGTTCATAGACACAGAAGATGCAAGTTTCACTAGACTTTGTTGAGCCTTCTGTAAGACTCTAGTTGTCTTCACTTTAGCTATATAAAAGCCAATAGCATCTACATACCATCCACTTCTTCCTTTAAAGCCTACAATCTGCCCACCTTCCATTGGCATTGAAAATGGCGTCCTCCTTCAACACCAAATGGTCCAAATTTTCGTTTGTTGCTGCTAAAAGTGAGGGACCTTATCACAGGACTACCACCATACACCACCGGGCAATAATAGCCGCTAACGCTCGTTAGGTATTCTTCTGGAAATTGCAGCTTAATCTGAAATTGAGATTCACTTATAGGCATTAAGATTCGTAGTAGTAAAAGATTTGACGCAAAATGCCCAAAACAACAGTGATGCCAAAAAAGATTTTGATTTTTTTTTTTGGTATTGTCAGTGTATGTACTAAAATGTGTCACCTGCGCAGTTCTACTGCCTCCAACTCCTCCATGCTTCTCTGCTTGATAAGGCTGGCCATTTTGGTCATAGACAACAGTGATGGAGTCTATACAAAGAGAATAGACAAGGGTAATTTCTCTAACTCCATTGAAGCTACCATCATCCCAAGGGCTTCCACCATGACCACCCCATGATCCAATGACGATCCTCTTCTTTATTTCGCTTCCTTCGTCCTTCTCCACATGCAGTTTATCCGCACGATATTAGTTCATCAATCTTACAGCCTAAAGTCTAAACAATGAAACTCTGCTTACATTCAGAAACGAATCACAAATTTAAATTTGATAACTTACCCAGTCCATCACCGTAAATGCAAAGATAAGATTCCAAAACCTAATCAAGTTGATTTCAAGAAAGAACCTATCGTTGTAGTGTTTATATAGTGAGAGAAACCATTGTTATTGCTGGACGTATCTGATACTGATTTTTACCATTTTTCAGAACCTTAGCTTTGCATCTAACCTATAGACAGTAGTGGAAACCTGCAAATCTTATCATAGTTGGGATTTTGGATAAGAATCAGATGCGTATGGCAAAGGCAAAAGAGACAGAGAGTAGTGTTAGCACTGTATCAGTGCTTGTTCCAGTAATCACTAATGCACCTTTTTTTTTATCTGTAGAGGAAATATTCTTTCACTTAAAACCAGCACTAAAGAAGGCCGATATGTGTACAATGAATTCTCTAAGATAGTTCCTCTCTGATATGGAGGGGAGCTGATAAAATTTACAAGACCACTAAACTTCCATCCCAAAATGGTCCAAATTTTAAGCAAAAACCAACCATCAGAAAATGGAGTTGACGAATTATTTAGATACACGCACGTAAAAAGACGTTCTTTAATTTGAACTTGGTCAGTTTGGGTCGGATGAGCTCGTCTGAAAGTAAAATGATTAAAAAAAAAAAACTGGTTCTAGTTCAAATAGATGACTTAATAAGTACAGGAAATGCATATATGTCCCAGGTATTACTCATCTATATCCTTCATATCTCTACATCTTCCGGCAGAGGTGCAGCTTCGCTCCATTTTAGTTCCAAGATCGTATTAGGATACTCCGCAGAGGACACATCTGGAAGCAGAGACATTTTAGCGCCTTCTAAATAATGTCGCCAGCATTTCTTTGAGTAATATTTACAACAGCTGGGAGGAGTCTTCTCTTTGTTCAATATCTTCTCCTGAATGAACTGTATTCCACAAAAAATAACAATTGAGTCCAATCCACTGTAGTAGTTGAAAGCATTGAAGAACCAGAAAATACGACTTAAGGATCAAATGAAGACAAGTCATCTTACCACGAGGAGGTCACTTCTGAGAGATGTCTTTAAGATGACAGTTTTTGGATGAAAATCTCGCAAGTGACTGTTGAGAAGATTTTCCACCATTCTTGCTGATTTAGTCAATTGTATCTTGTATGGTCCAAAATAAGAAAGATGAAGTCCTCTCAATTCCTCATATATATTCACACCCTATAAATGCAACATGAATATATAAGCAAAAAATAGAACACACGGGAAATCCATATAGAATCATTGTTGAGAAGAAGTTCGAAACCTGTTTGGAGGCAAGAAGCAACTTGAAACCTTTGCCATCAAACCCTTCAATGAATTTCTGCACTGACTTCTGTTTTTGGGATTTCAAGTGAAGCTTCACTTCTTGCAACCGTGAAGCATTCATGGAAGAAAACGGCAACTCAGCACCAGTATATTCAAATGAAAGTAGATTTGGTGCATCAATGTTGGCTTCCTTTAGTTTGTGGCACCTTACCAGAGAGAGCGTCTTCAGCTTGTCACTCAAGATTGTAATTCTGTGCAATGTACGGCATTCCAACAGGAACAGTTTTTCAAGTAATGGGAAGTGGGAGATAAGTTCATGAAAGGTCTTATCTGCCATATGTGAATGATTCAAAGTCAAATTCTTAAGATTTCCGCACCCAGCCAAGATTAGTTTGCACCTTGAAGATTTCTTCCCATGGAACCAAAATGTCTCAAGATCAGGTGCCTCAAGTTTGACTGACCTGAGGCTGGATCGCTCATGTACCTCAAACTTATTTAGTTTAGGCAGAGATGAAACATGCAAGAACTTCAAACCATAGCAATTGATCAGTCGCATATCCTCGATCAAAGGGCAGGCCTGTACAAAATTATTGACTATATTCTCATTGATACGCATTGCTTTCATGGATAACTCCCGTAGATTTTGGAGCTTTATAGCAGTAGAATCACCCACTTCACATCCGTAGAGCTTCAATGAAGTTATTGTCCTAGAAGCAAATACAAGCTCAGGCAGGGCATAAAAATTGCCATCCATTTTTGCATGAATATCAAGCTCATTAACATTTTTGTCTGTAGCAACACTTATCCAGTGATTCATAAAGGGAGCCAGAAGGTGAACAGAAAAGATGACATGCAGCCTGAACTTCTGTATACTTGGCAACTGTTTAAGTCTGGTTCCTAATGTATTCTCGACAAACAGAATGAACTTCTGTATTAATGGCAGCTCCACAAACCCCAGGGATTCAAACTCCTGTTTGAAAATTGAGCTCTGTTTCTCCACTGGTAGAGGTTGGAGATGATCCCACTTATCAGCAGCGTTTACACATTGGAAGTGTCTCTGATCAAAATCAAAGGACGTGAAAGACTCCCAAATGACTTTCCACTTCTTAGACAAAATGCTAGTTCTTGCTAAATCTGCTGGCCAGCGCAGAAGACAAAGGATATGATGTAAAATGTGTTCAGGCAACTCAGAGATCCTGTCCACATTAACTGTTCTTTCATCTGTGTTGTTGGTGATCTCCATCATCTTTCCCTTTTTTCTATCCTTTCTCTGTCTCCTGCCTTTTTGTTTCCTTTTCTTCATTAGCTTCGCGTCTTTGGAAAATCTAGAGACCCTTTGTTTTGGCAAACAATAAGTGTAGAGTTTTAAGTTTTAGATATCATACAGTTGCCAAAAAATCATGTTTAGATTCAATGAAATTCCATTTTATTTCTTATCACTTGAGCACAATGAGAAGACTAAATCTGTAGTTCTGGAGCAAACTAAATCCCCAAAAGAGACCAAAAGGAAACCAATCCAATCCAAAATCAATAGAAGAAAAATAAAAGGAAAGCGTCCATCAATTTCTAACCTTTATCAGCGGTTTAAATAAAACACAAAAACTAAATAATATTTTGTGCCAAAATAGATGATAGAATGCAAAATAATCTAAACACAACCATCTTAATCAGCTTGAAACCCTAAATGCCAAATTGAGTATCAATTGATCACCGCTGTGCCAAAATAACGTATACGTAAACATCATAGAATGGCAAGTAACAGGGATAATATAATTTCAGTTGGTAGGCTATATGAATTTTCACCCTATCCATGAGAGTTTGATTAAAAAATTAAAACAGAATCCGAAGAAATCTAAACATGACCATCTTACTAAACCTGAAACCTTAAATTCCAGATCGAATGACAATTTGATCGTACATACCAATAATCTCGGAGAAAATCAAAGAAAAATCCGAAATTACCTGTTGTGACTGCAGATACTTCGAATTTGGGAAGACGAACTGTGTTGAATGAAACTGGTCAAGATATTTATATGTTGTTCGCTTACTTGGGCTTTGTATTCTGCTTAAAAGCCCAAAGACAGATTCTGGGGCCTGATGAGCGCCATATAGATTTTGTCTCGAATTGACACATAGGTACAAATCTACTACTACATTTTATTAATGAGGAACATTTATATATAACTATTTGAAATTACTCTACGTAACTATAATTTGATAATTTCAATTCGTAGTTACATGTAATAGAGATGAGAGAGGCGAGCGATATTAGGAGAGAGGGCAAAAAGTGGAGAGAGATGAATTGTATATGTATATTGATTAGATAATTGTATATTATATATATGTATTTGTATATATGATAAACGAGATTGGAAAAGAGAGGAGAGAGGACAGGGAGTAGGAGAGAGGTAAATTGTATATGTATATCAGTTAGATAATTGTATGTTATACATATGTATTTGTATATTATGTGAATTATATACAAACGTGACTAATTATACAAACTCAAAGTCAACCACGTAATTAATGTATAATGTTAGTCGCAAGAGGTAATTATAACAAAATATAGTTATAATGAATAATTAAGTAGTATAAGTTTGCCTAACCGCGTAATCTTTTATTTTTAAATTGACATATATATTAAGAAATGACATAGTGAATTTATCATTTTATCCCTATTAATTTTGAAGTGAATGAATTAAAAAATTAAAATTTTCAAAGAATTCTACCTTTCTAAAGTAATTAATTGAGGGTATCATAGGTAAAAAAATTTATTCTTTCTTAATTTATTAAAATAAACAAGTAATTTGAGACAACTAAAAAAGAAAAAATAAATAAGTAATTAGAATTTAGGGACAAGGGAGATACTCCTTGTGCCAACTCCCTCTTACTAATTAAAAAAAGAATATCATATTTTTATTTAAAATAGTAATATAATTTTAAATTATTTCTTTTATTCTTAATAAAATTATTATAGTCATATAAATATCTATCACTTGTTTCAAATAAGTTTTTATTGAAAGTTTTTCTTTATTCTTAAAAATGTTTTGTCAAATCAAATTAACACATATAAAATGAAGCGTAGAAAACAATTTTCAACCCAGTAATATTTAGCAATTTTTAAGCCCCAAAAAGGCATAATACATAAATATGCCTTTTAACTTGGCCTCATTTTACAGTTATACCCTTTTAACTTTGGATGTGCAAAAGTAGACACTTAAATTTGTGTAAAATTGAACAAATAGACACAAACGTCCTACATGACATCCTACATGAAAATTTGTGTCCTACATGGTTTGTGACACGTAGGACACATGTGTCTATTTGTTTAACTTTATACAAATTTAAATATTTATTTGTGCATACTCAAAGTTGAAGGATATAAATGTAAAAATAAATTAAGTTAAAGGGTGTATTTATGTATTATGCCCCTCAAAAAGGTCACTATCTATAGCTAAACCATTTATCCATTTATTTTGCTTGGAAAAAATAGGAGAATAATTTTTTTTCTTCTTGTTTTAAGTTTTTATATCCCTAAAATTGGGGATACATTTTTCCGCTGTTGATATATATTTTTAAAATTATGAATTTCAATTATTTTATTTTATTCTTATCTAGTTATTAGACATCCTTAATACTATGGATTCGATTATCTTGTTTTTCTAAAATTAGATTTTCATTGTTTTATTTTGTCGCTTTGATATGCAATTAGTATTAGTTAAAATTATTATTTTTTAAATTCAACGATGAATCTTTTTATACACATGCAATCTATCAGGTGACTACAAATTAATGTATATCAAATCAAATATAATTTAGTAGGTGAATAAGGACACATGTATATCATTTTATTAGGTGAATATAGAAATATCAACGTAAATAATGTATACAAATTTGCTGTATGCATTTACATATATACAAACTCAACTTCAAATCAATGAAAAAGATAATTGAATGTATACCGGTACATTAGGTGAATACGGACCAGGTATAACAATATAAATGTGTATAAATTTATTAGGTGAATATCAATACAAACATATGTATACAAATTTGCTATGTAAATTTACTAGCAGATATACATATTATATGTATGCAAACTCAATTAAAAATAATTTAAAAACAATTACAACCTCAAACTCATTTCAGTGAAATATGGAGAAGATAAACATGCTATGGATAAATTTTTAAAGCAAAATAATATTATTAACTTACTAACATAATATTGGCTAAAATAAATACTTCAATAAGTAGTTATACATAAAAGAAACCAAATACAAGTAACATGTGAATTGATGAATTTGGATCATTGTTTAATGACTTACTTATTGAGATCAAGATAATAAGATATTAGTCTAAAATTCTCTATTACTTTTTATCAATAGAGGAAAAACTTTATTTAAATTTGAATTTCAAATAAGTAAAAAATCTCAATGAGTTAATTTGATAATATTTTTATGAGTAAATAAGACAAAACAATTAAATGTTTAATCACTCACAATTACATATTTAAGAAATTTATACAAAGCAAGAAAGAATTATTAATATATATATTTAAGAAAAAATATAATATCGATTAGAATTGTGGGACTGTAAAAATCTCGAAAGTAATTAATTATTTTAATACTTATAGTTAGGACTGTTTTAATTAACTAAATCTTTTCCATTAAATTAAATATATATCACGTATTATTAATCCAAATAAAAACTTAAAAAAAATAAAGAGAGAAATAATCTTAAGAGTTTTAGAGCTTCAGACTATGTTGAAACATGCTTTTATTTTGGAAAAGAATTGAAGTTAGTGGAAGTAAATCTTTTTCTAAAAATAAAATTGAAAATCAGATTTTGCATTCATTGAATGCAAATAACTATTGATAATTTTTTATAACCATAATTTTGATACCATAAATACTTTTAATATTTAACAGATGAATATATAGACAATAAAATGTCAATCAAGCTTATGCTTAGTGATTTAAATATTGTAATTTTAAATTTGTTTAGAAAAATGGTGAGAGGAGAAATGAAAAACTAATCTTGAGATTTTTAGAGGTTGTGACTATGTACAAACATGCTTTTATTTTGGAAAAAAAATTAAAGTTAGTAAAAAATTTTTCTAAAAATAAATTTAAAGAACAGAATTTACAGATATTTATTGAGAACTTTTTAATAGCCATTAATTTTGAGACCATAAATACTTTAATATTTAATAGATGAATATACAGACCAAAAATTCCCCCAATCAAGCTTATATTTAGTGATTTAAATATTATGATTTTAAGTTTGTCACTTATAAATAATGTCATTATTTTTTTTACATATATTTATTACACTTATTACTTAACACGATACATATATTTATTACACTACTGCTTAACTAGTAGTGTTAAAAAAAATTATAAGTGATAGAAAAGTTCAATCCTCAACCCTCGGATCTTAAAAATATTTAAATGACAAAAAACCAAAAAAAGAAGGAAACTAAATAAATGGTGATTTCATTTTTATTTATTTATATTCAATGGAAAAACATAAGACAAATCTAATAAAGCAAACATCTAGGTTCTTCCAAGTTCCAACAACAATAAAAAACATACACCTATTCCTTTTCTCTCACATATATAAAAAAAAATTTCCCTACAGAGACAACTTCGATTACTGGAAAAAACCTTAAAAATTTCTCTATTATTTAGACATCTGGAGAAGATGACATCTAAAAGCTATAAAGCTAGTTCACCAACAGATTTGGTGTGACAACAAGATTCTATTTTTATTCTTTTAGACTCAAAAACTTTTTTTTTGGTCTCTGGATTCTTCATAAACAGGATTTGTTCCTTCAATCATGCCCATACACTCATTTATAAAGTACAATTAAAAGATAAGTTCAATTTCAGACTTTCTTGCTCCACCCCATGATAGCTGTTTCACCATTTTTGGTATAGTATTGATTCAGTACCCAAATCTTGGGATTTGAATTTTTTTTTAAACTTTTTGTGATCTTGGAATATATATCCATTTGCTTTGTTGGGATTTTCTTGATCTGGGGTTGCAATTTTATTGCCTGTACTGTTTGTTTGAATCGACTTGTTGATGTGATTCTTGAAAATCCTTTGCTTTTTAATAGTAGAATGTTGTGAACCACACAGCAATGATAAGTAAAGCAATTTGGTAAAAAGAAAATCGTGAGTTTTCTTGAAGTGATTTTGTTAGTGGTAGAATTAGAAATGAAGTCAAGAGTAGGGAGTCAAGGATCATTGGAGGAGGGTAAAGATTCTGTTACTAAGGTGGTAACTCAGTATAAGCCTTTATCAATAAGGTTACTTCAGTTCCTGTTGTTGTTTTTGGGTATTGGTTTTGTATTTTCATTGCTTAGTATGTATATGGTTCGGTATTCAGTAATGCAGAATGTAATTCCTATGGTACAATCAAGATTTCAGCCCTGTTTTCAACAACTTAGTTTGGAGAGTTGGATTAGGCCTCCGTCGAGTCTGTTGCATTCTATGAATGACACACAGTTGTTCTGGCGAGCTTCAATTGTTCCTCAAATCAAAGAATACCCCTTTAATAGAACGCGTAAGATTGCGTTCATGTTCTTGACTAGAGGGCCTATACCTTTGGCGCCGTTGTGGGAGAGGTTTTTCAAGGGGAATGAGCTTTACTCAATCTACATACATTCATTGCCATCATACAGACCTGATTTCCCACCTTCATCAGTATTTCATGGCAGGCAAATTCCTAGTCAGGTAAAGTGAACATATTCCTTTCCTTTTTAATTGTACATTATGCTTGAGTTTCTTCATATGCCATTATGTGTAAAAAAAATAAATTAAACTTTGCATTAGTTTCCACCCAAGTTCTACCATTACCCAATGTGTGTCTGTTACCATTTTAGGATTTTCATATGGGGAACTGTCAAAGAGGATTCTCTTTGAATATCTCATCAGATATAAATGCTTACCCCTTATACTTCCTATCATGTAAGCCTCAGTCGTGGTCTATGGTAATAATTCTGTGTTTTATGCCTTTTCAGACAAGGTTGTTGAAACAGATATTACATAGATACTAGCTATTTAAAGCTTATCGTAGTCTTTATTGCCCTGGGACTCAGTAAAGATGAATTGTTTGTATTATTTTATTGTCTAGCTTCTTTTTAAGATATCTGGATTCATGCTCCACAAACTATCTAGGATTTAACCAGAATAGTGAATGATACATTTTATTCAAAAGGAGACTAGCCATATCTGGACACAGTTATAGATATATAAAGTTGGTGATTTTTTCTTCTTCTTCAATGTTTATTGTTATGGAATTCCCTCAAGTAGTACAAAGTTAGGACATGAGGAAACTAAGTTCTTTCTTGTAGCTAATCATCATCTGGCTTAGGTATGCTTAGGTGATATGTTACTTCCACGGTGTTGTACTTGAGGTAATGCCAAAGTCATCGAAAGTTGGTTGCTTTTGCAGTGAGGCTTCAATAAGGGTTGAACTGATGAAAGTGGGATAATATAGTTTAGATGCGTTGTTTATATGAGTTGGTCACAGTTGTGTTCATCTAGATGGTTTCTGAATATTTGTGACAGCTAATTACTAATGTAAACCTTTTATGTCCTTAATCTCAATAAATACTCTAAGTTTTTTGCTGGACTAGTGAATGCTGTAATATCAGGGACGCCAATAATGTTCCCCATATTAGGAAGTTTGTACTATGATCTTATGTTGAGACTTTTAGAGCAACCCATGTTGGCTATGTATAGCTGTGATGGATTTCTCGTGCATCATTGGGCAGAACTGGATAAGCTGTCCTGGGTAGTGCAGTAGGCCCAGGAAGATGTTAGGATATAGTAACCTCCTTCTAATAGCTTTCAACTGTCCATCTCTAGAAAGCATTCCATTGTTTTTCTCCGATATTGGTTTTATCATTGGGTGAAGAGTGTAGCCCATTTCTGTATGGACTATTTTCTTTGATAAAGCTACAAGGAATATTTTCATGCATATTTCATAATGGATGATTCATATTTGTTCGATTAGAAGGTTTACATGAGCCTACTTTGGTGACTGAAGGACAGACAAGCTCACCGGTCAAATCCTTTTCGCAAAAATGTTCGTTTTCCATTTAGCTGCAATTTGGTAGTACATGAGAAGTAGGAATATAGAGGCCAGTCTTGAAATAATAGATCAATCTCACTGTTCTGTTGCTTCTTTTTGTGTAGGAGGCGAAGTGGGGAAGAATGAGCATGTGTGATGCTGAAAGACGGCTTCTTGCTAATGCACTGCTTGATATCTCCAATGAATGGTTTATCCTCCTATCTGAGGCATGCATTCCTCTCCATAACTTCAAAGCTATCTATCACTACATATCAAAATCGAGGTACAGCTTTATGGGTGCAGCCGACGAACCTGGACCTTTTGGAAGAGGACGTTACAATCCAAATATGGTACCTGAGGTTAACATCACTGAATGGCGTAAAGGATCCCAGTGGTTTGAAGTGAACAGGAAACTGGCTGTTGACATTGTTAAAGATGACGTATACTACCCTAAGTTTGAGCAGTTCTGCAGACCGCCATGTTATGTGGATGAGCACTATTTTCCAACTATGCTAACCATAGAATTTCCTCGCCTCCTGGCAAACCGGACTCTTACTTGGGTGGACTGGTCCAGAGGTGGTGCTCATCCTGCTACATTTGGGAAGGCCGATATTAATGATCAATTTTTCAAGCGAATTTCTGAAAGCTCAACATGTGTATACAATAACCAGCCAACTTCACTTTGTTACCTTTTTGCCAGAAAATTCGCTCCTAGTGCGTTAGGTCCTTTGTTAGAACATTCTACTAAGTTTTTGGGCTTCTGAGATTCGTAAACATTTGTTACGAAATATGAGCAGGAATCCATATAGGAAATTTCCTAGCTAAATAGATCTGGTGAACAAGCAAGTGTCATGCTTGCTATTAGATAATTCAATATATAGAATGCCATGCATGATCTTATATGCTTACTGTACTCTCTTCTATAATGATATTGTATTGTTGCTGTTGATTTTTAGACTTGGAGTAAACATGATCAGTAATGGTTCATACAATCGATCCAAACTTGTTTGGAACGAAGAGATAGTTGTTGGAATTTTATTTTTTTTGTCCAACATAAGCTGGCTCATAGGTTTGAAACTTGGGGGAAGCATGACCCTGTTCTCTATCCTGCTTTCCCTTGAATACCGTGTTAGTGCAACTGGGTGGTGTGAAGTGTGAACTCGCCCTGTGTATTCAGTCCACACATCTTGCACTGCGTTTTTAACACTGAACTGGAGCCCCAGTAACGTGGATGTTTTCCCAGCTCTCTCATTTACTACGCTTGGTAGCACTTTGTGAACAAGATCAGGAAAACAAATTGCTAGAAAATATACGACGTTGTTATTGTTGTTGAAGTAAATAATTGTTATGTAGACGTTGACCTTGTTCCAGATATACAGTTCAAGCTAGATTGGCCGGTTCCAGCATTACATTTAAATGAACAAGGATCTATTTCGTGCATATGCCTACAAAAGAGTAGCACCTCACAATTCATCGTGACCATTTATACTTGATGAAGGAACTTGTGGTTGTGCTTCGAGAAGATATGTAATAGCCAAAGATGCTTGAAGTGCAGCACCAAAAGGAAGTGCTTCTTCGTTTATTTTGAAGTAAGGTGAATGGACTGATGCAGGGTTTTCATTTGTTTCACCCTGCATTCCGAGCATGTAGAAGTAACCCGGGATAACCTCTTGGTAAAACGCAAAATCCTCTGATCCCATTAGTGGTTCCATGTCTTTTACATGATCGTTACCAAGCATATCACCTGCAACTCTCTGGAAGTGTTTGTGCAAGTTTTTATCATTCACGGTTGGAGGGAAAAGGGTTTGCTGTTTGTAAGAAAATCCACAGTTGCATTGCACCTCTGTACAGCAGCTTGCCCAACAATAACCTACGCGAGAGGAGAATTAGCGTCTCTACAATGGAGAAAGCATGGATAAACAGAATGAGACTGTCAAAGCCGAAAAATTACAGAAACAAAGACAACTTGCAGAATATTTTGACACATCTGGAAAAAATAATGTAAAGAATGTAGAGACACCAAAGAGTAAGATGGGCTTTGCAGTACGGCAGTAGGATGAGTGTGCGATTTCATTCCATATGCAGCGTATAAAATGAGATAGCTAAAACCCTGATTATAATAAAGTGGAAAGCACAAAAATGGAACATTCATGATTTTCAAGGCAACATCTTGAGATACTGACTAATTTAAGAATTGATCCTACCTCTTCAATCCGTTGCCTAAGCTGCAGAAAGCTCTCCTTTGAAAAAGCCCGAAAAGTGCCACCGATGGTAACAGAGTCTGGAATAACATTAAATGCACCGCCTCCTTGAAATTTAGCAACTGTGACTACCTGCAGATCATACTTCATGTCAAGTAAAACTACATGACAAAGTTGGAAAATGAGAACCATCTGTTGAGGAATATTGCAATCTTTATCTTGAGGATTACATTTATAAATGCATCATAAATACAGTTAAACACCCATGTCATTTTAGCTGCAGAATGAGCTTTGTCTACCAATCAGGCTATAGTCAAATATCATAAACCCAGTAAGTATACCAGTCATTGCACAATCACAGTGAGAGAGAGTTCAAACGTTCTTAAACAATCTTTCCATAGTATCATCTCATCAGATATGACTTTTGGTTTCATAAGAGAAATCAGAACAGGGAGGAGAAACCAATCTTATTGTTAAGGAAAGAAGAGATTTCGACCCCCGATTTCCAAACAACCTTAAACAGATTCCTCTATGAATATATTTCCATTTTCATAAAAAAGACAAAAAACCTTTTTGGGCTACGGCTGCAGGCAGCAGCACGCCTCCTGATATTTCTACTACTCATCCAAAAGAAGCATGAATCAGAAAACAGAGAAGAAACTCACCTACTTCAGATAATTTCCTAACTTGAGCTTTGTTAAAGGAAAGAAGGGACTTTGAACCCCTTATCTCTATTAAACTGGTTCCGCTATTGTTGAGCAGGGGCGGAGCCACCTTATACTAAGGGGGTCACCCTTCAGCGGAAAATTATATTATTTATACATGGTTATAATAATATTTTATCTATATACAAAAGATGTCAAACCCCCTTCGACTACTTTGTGTGTGTATTTCTACCGATTTCAAACCCCTTTATTAAAAATCCTGGGACATCCACTGTTGTTGAGTACTAAATTAGTTCGGCCCAAGCACTAAAAATATTATTAAGGAAATTTCATTTAAACACTTATATGAAGTTCTCCACTTTATAAAGGACATCACCAGAATAGATGCATATGGCAATTCAAAGCAAGGATATGCCTGTACTAGCTGATCTAGTAACTTCTGATGGGCTGCTTCCAATTTACATAATTGGATCTCATAGAGGCTCAGAACAGGAAAATTTGAAGTTAATTTAACTCTTGATTGAACAAAAAATCACCAGACACAGGGACATTCAAGTTGGCAAAATTCTGCATGGGTCTTATTACCTCTTTTGGAGACCATAGGGTCATTGGAAATGCTTAAGATTTATATCATATTTTACAGGCACAGGGCAAGGACAAACTCACTTCTCTCGATCACTCAAGCACATAGTAATTGAATCTTGTTTGCAATTCATAGTTCTTTTGCCAACGAATCATGACAAATTCTCTGAATTATTCATAGGTGGTTCAGACGCTGCAACGAGTTAATAGTGACCAGGAGCCAGTACATCATAGGTGTTTAATAACAAAACCCAATTAGAATTTTCTGGTGGTCAGTGAGGCTTATCCCGTGGGTAGAAATATACCTGAGAATCCAGAGGATCAGCCTCTCGGGAAACTAGATGCTGTAAGCTGACAATGACATTTGATGCTGCCAGAATTGGATCTATCGAATGTTGTGGAATAGCGGCATGACCACCTCTTCCACTAATTACAGCTTCAAAAAAACCACTTCCCGCCAGAAAGGGTCCAGGTCTTGAAGAAACTTTACCCAAAGGAAAGTTGGGATGGACATGCAGACCAAATATTGCTTCTACATTTTCTAGTGCTCCAGCTTCTATCATTTTCTTGGCCCCACCACCTCCCTCCTCTGCTGGTTGAAAAACAAGAGCAACTGTTCCCTGTCAAAATTAACCGAGAAAATATCAGCTGCCAGAAGATTATTATACATTACAAGAAAATTGATGTCATGTATGCACTGAGGAGTGACCTATGGATTCATTAAGAAAGATTTCTGGATATGGTATTTTCTCAAAAGGTAATCAGATTTAAGAGCACGGCTGACATTTTCAGAAACTGTAAGTTATACACTAAAAAGCTTAGAAGATTCTCTAAGATATTTCCTTTGCTGGTCAATAGAGCTTCTTGCTCCTTTCACACTTCACAAAGCAAAACAAGGTTTAAGATTATATCAGAGGCTATCTTGATTATCGACCAGCCAGAATTATATTTCCAAGTTGTTGTCACAAGTAGAGAAGGTACACATGATTCTGCTAACTCCTAATCTATTGTAAAGATGAGATTTTTATTTTTCAAATCGCATTCTCTCCATGTAAAAGCATCCTTTCACACCATATAACTTGCTCTTCTGTCACCCAAATATCTGGCTCCCTGCCCCCTTTTTTACAAGGGTCAGAAAATTAGAAAATGAATGCAAAAAAGACCTATCTTTCTCCAATCAATTACATTGGCCTAAAACTTATGGAATGAACCAGAAATCCAGCATACATGCCAAAAACAATGAAAATTGATTCACTTAAATGGATATGATGCAAAGTGAGAAACGAGCAAAAGTCAAATCTCGAGCAGACAAAACAAAATTGTGATACTACTAATACAAGAATCAAACCTTCAAAATGTTCTGATGTTGTAGAAGAATCTTTGCAGCACCAAGAAGCATTGCAATATGAGCATCATGTCCACATGCGTGCATTTTACCAGGATTTCTACTTTTGTGCTCCCAGTCCACCATTTCCTGTTAACATTAATTTGAAAAACTAATTGCTTTAGCTTAAGTACAAAAAAAAAAAAAAATTCTCTCCTCAGTTTGGTGATTCTAACCAATACATCAGTACAAAAAAAAAAAAAAAAACTTAACTTTCTATAACAGAATTAATAATCCGGTCGCACTTAAGAGTAGGGGAGTGAAAGCATTTGATTTCAAACCTGCATAGGAAGAGCGTCCATATCCGCTCTAATCCCAACAAAAGGGGGGTCTCCTGAACCAATGAAGCCAACAATACCAGTATTCGCAAAAGGGTATTTATACTGAATCCCCATATTATCCAATTCTTCTCTAATAAGCTTACTAGTCTCTAATTCTTCATAACCCAGCTCAGGATTCTCATGTATCCTTCTCCTAACCTCCACCATCCAATCAAAAACCTCAGATTTCTTCGCAAAATCAAGAAACTTACCCGGTATTTCTGGTAGTTCTCCTGAACTCAATTGAGATTCTGAGAATATGGGTGTTGTGGCAAAAGAAACAAAAATCAAAATCAAGAAAACCCATCTGGAGATATCCATATGAGAAAAAAAAAGTTGGAAGAAACCCACAGATGGAAGAGAAGAGTGAATGAAAAATAAAGGAGTAGATGAAGAAAGGAACAAATTCAACAGTGAAATCTGTACTTCATTGGATTAGGTGAAAACGATGAAAATATGGGAAAATGGATAGAGGGTCCAATTGAAATGGGAAACGTATCGAATTAAAATATTGTTCCTTTGGCAGTAAGAGCTAAGAGATGAGCACTATAAAGATGCCTTCAGTGACAGCTCCAGTAGTTTTCAGCCTACAGTTGACCTCACGTGCTTAATAGAAATCTCTCACGTGCTTAGTTTGCCAGCCGCTTTTTTCCGTCCTTTTTTTTTATATTTATTTATTATTTTTCTAAAATAAAAAATAGTTTCAGAATTAGTTTGGTTGTGTTTTTTTTTCGATTGTCTTTGATCTCCACAGATTTATTTCCCTATATAGATTTTAGAATTTTAAGTTTTAATCATTTTCAAAATTCAAAAAACAAACTCAAATTAGTTTTTAACATTTTCACTAACAAAATTTGAAACTTTGAATTTATATGCATTTCCAAATATAACTTTTAAAAAAACAAATTTAAAAATATAAAATTTTAAGTTTAAACTTTGAAATCTATCACCAAACAAGAGCTTCAATAAATAACTATTTTTTAATTCAAGAACTAGAAAAATTTGTGTCAATAATAAATATTCAAGAGCAAAGATGAAAAAATTATTAGAGATAATTTGTCACAACTAGACTTTAGCTGTGTAAATAAAATCTCATTTTAGCTCAATAAATCATTGATAATCTTTTCACAAGGTATCCTTTATTTTAGTAAAACTTTAAAGTTATGGATCCTTTAACAAATTTTGTTTTAAATAATTTTAATATTCATAGTTTAACTTTGATTATTTCATAAGAAGAAAGACATAGAGTACACGTCATGTTTCATTAAATATTTAATTATTTTATTATGTTTCATCAATTATTTAAGTTTGAAATATGTTAATATCTTTGATATATTGGTTCCCTTTCGTGTTAACGCGTCTGTATTTTGTTAATACATATATTATTGACTTAGAAATTATTAGAATTGATTCTTTTTTTGATGTCAATCAATAGGCATGCTTAAGAGTGTAATTTTATGTTTAAAAGGCTGGAACGCATGAATGTACATATACTTACTACTAATTTTATAAATTATTGCACATAATATACTTTATTAGTTCGGAAAAGGGCCTAAAATACCCTCAAACTATTAAAATGGTACAAAATTACCCTCCATCCACCTATTAGTCCTAAAATACCCTTGCTGTCTACCTTTAGGTCCTATATTACCCTTTATTTTTAACGGTCACTTTTTAAATCCAATTAATAAATTAATTAATGACGTTGCAATTTTTAATTGGCTAGATTTTAAATAACCTAAATTAATTTAAAAACCCACCCATTCCCAAATTAGACCCGCCCCAAATTCAATTAACCCATCTTGCCCATCTACCATCATCCCCATAAGACCATCAAACTGCTCTCCATCGTTGTGCAAAAGCATATGTCAGAAATCTCTTATTCGCCGGCCACCGTGGTCTTCCCGGAAAGAAGGAGTAGTGAGCTACGGTGTGCATCGTCGGAGAACCTGTCGGCGGCTTGCCGGAGTTCATTGTACTAGTACCATTAACTACAGGCGTTTCCACATCTGGGTTTTATGAGATGCTGAATGGTGGACGCATCGAGCACACCGGTGGTGTTGAGGTTGAAGTTAAGCTGGTAGGTCTTGAGAGCAAATTCAAGAGCATCATCAAATTGTGTAATCTTAGGAAAATTCTGCTAGTTCAATGGTTTGATTTAATTCAGCTAGTTCAATGGTTTAATCTTAAGAAAATTCAGCTAGTTCAATACCATTTTAATTTTGTGACATTTCTTAAGCATTTGAATTGATCTTGCAAATTGTGTAATCTTTCAAGGAAGATGAAAGGGATGATGGTAGATGGGTTAATTGAATTTGGGGCGGGTCTAATTTGGAAATGGGTGGGTTTTTAAATTAATTTAGGTTATTTAAAATCTAGCCAATAGAAAAATGACACGTCATTAATAAATTTATTAATTGGATTTAAAAAGTGACCGTTAAAAATAAAGGGTAATATAGGACCTAAATGTAGACAGCAAGGGTATTTTAGGACTAATAGGTGGATGGAGGGTAATTTTGTACCATTTTTAATAGTTCAAGGGTATTTTAGCCCTTTTCCGTTATTAGTTTTCGTTTGTTCATTTATTTTCTATTCAATGAAAATATTTAAAAATGAATAAAAATAAGAACGTATTTAGATAAAGTTAAATTTTAAAACATAATGTATAAAAATTAGAATTAAAAAATTACAGAAAAGACATATACAATTTTTGTAAAATAGATTTTTTTTTTAAGTAAAACTAATAATTCAAAATAAAAAGAATATTATACATTTATAAGTCGAATGATCATCACAAAATTTTATGTTTCTTGAATCCATAATTTTGAGAAAGAAATGAATATTATGTTTGTTTAGACACTTTAGAAAAATATTTTAATCCTATAATAAGATATAGATAAACACAATAAAAATTGAAGAAAACCTCTTATAACTCTAATAAAAATGTCTATAAACCACACACATTGACACATGCTTCTTTACTAAAAAATGAACTACTACCGAGGTCCACAAACATTAGTTGGTTGTCACTTTCGAAGACAATTATTTTTATTTATTTTAATATATAATAAATGATCTATTTATCTTTTATAACTGATGAATCATTTAAATCATAATTCAAACATTTTTGAAAAATAATTTGAATATTTTGTACATGTTAGAGTAATGATTTGTTGAAGCCTAAAAGCTTTAACTATATATTTTCAAATTTTGAACAATATTTAAGCAGTAGCTGAAAAAACTCCACCAAAGTGCAGAAAGCGAATTTCTATATAAAGTGCAAAACGCTATTTTTAACAGCATAATTTAGATTGTAAACTATTTTTAAATAGCATTTAATATTTAATAATTCGTAATCCAAGTATGAAGTTTCAAAATTTGAATTTGAAGTTTAAACTATTAAAGTCAAACTTCATAGCTGAGTGAAGTTTTTCAAGCTAAAAGCGATTACCACAGCAATGTTTTGCCATCCAGCGACAATATATCTAGTGAAGTGGGATCTAAGAATGATAGAGTATACTTCGACTATTCCGTCCGGTATAACTAGAAAATGGGCCTAAAATCCAGTCGTAGAAAACCCAAACCCAACACTTGACTTGTGCAATTCTATAGCCCAACGAATAAATAAGCCCACTAGATAAGGCGATCCAGCCAGTCAGCCCGACCGTTAAATCAGAATTTTTGGGATTTTTCATTTCGTTTTAGCCGCCCTATCCTTTAAACCGCTAACTATCTTACGTACTCGGAGTCGGAGTTATTTCCGGCGCCTATGGTTTAACAGTCACTCCGACTGAAAATGGCGGCGGCGGCGGCGGCTACTTTCGGCATTCGCTCCGTTCCTTCTAACATATGGCTCCACAAATTCGGTGCTCGAACGGCAACTGCATCAATACGTTCACGTTCATTCACCACTCTCGCTTCTCTTTCCCCCGTTGAAGATACTGAAGACATTCAATTGAACGTAATTCCAAAAGAAGATGCAAGGGAATTGGTTTCTAATACTAGCAATAACAACAATTACAAGTCTAATAAGTCTTATTATCCGAAGCGAGGGCAAACACTGGAGCTAGTATGTGAATCCCTTGCTTTCAAAGGAAAAGGTGTCTGCAAAGTTGCTGACAGTGGTTTTGTACTCTTGTGTGATCGTGCACTCCCTGGAGAGCGATTCATTGGTCGTGTCACTCGCAAAAAAGATAATTACGCCGAGGTGTCTGGTTTTTATCCTTTCCAGTTTGAGTAACTGCATTTATATTTATTTTTGTTTTGAATGATTTAATGTGTTATCGTCTTTCAATTGGCGAGGATAGTACAGAGATGTAAATTTATTGTGAACTTTTAGTACTTGTGCAATGTGTTGATTGATGTTATGCATGTTGATAAGGAGGGCAGGTAAAGAAGTTGAAAACAATAACACCTCATTCGGACTATGTTGAAGCACCATGTGAATATGCATCACACTGTGGAGGTTGCAAGACACAGAGTTTGTCGTATGAAGCCCAGCTCAAGGCCAAAGAGCAACAAGTTCGTGACCTGGTTGTTCATGTGGGCAAGTTTTCTGAACAAGAACCAGAACATGCGGGTGTCATGAAACCCATTGTTCCCTGTGATATCCAATTTCACTATAGGAACAAGGTCAGTAAATGATCCAACCGAATTTTCATTTTGGAAATATTTGACTAGAAATTCTACTTACTGTTACTACTAATGCACTCTAAGACGGCATTGCTTGACAGTTTTTCCTTTTTGGTTGCATACCTTTGCTTTATTTGTATAATGCTTATTTTTTGTGTTGAGGCCAGGAGTCTGAAGAAATTAGACATACTTTTGACTGCCAATGCTTCATTCAGCTTGGCAGTCATGGTGGAAGTATGAAATTATATTGTAATTTATGCTATAGGGAAACATTTTGATAATCAGATGATTTGTTCAAATAGAGAGAAAAGTTGCATCTTTTTTTCTGGCAAGGCATTAAATAATTTCATGCCTCTTTAACACACACACAAATAATGCGCCTCTCTCCACTAGATGGTCTGGTTTATACAACACACTCAAACACACACACACACACAAAAAAAAAAAAAATAATGCGCCTCTCGCTCTCTCTCTCTAGTTATATATACATATATATATGTAGAGAGAAGAGAGAAATCATAGAGCACTAAATGCATTAGCATTTTATCAATTAATTAACAAAAAATTAAATTAAACATAAGTTATTAATGTAAGGGGATTTTAAAGAAGAATAGACAAAAACAAAGGAGAAATGGTAATGTGCTAAAAGTTAGATGAGTGGGGTGACTAGTTTAAGGGAGATCAAGGTTGGCCTATTGATTACTGTTGCATTGCATTACAAGATGCTAGATTATTTTTTGTAGGCGCAGTGATATCATGTTGTTTCATTATAAAGTCTACATGAAGATTCTGAAAGTAAATTTCCTTTACTTGTGAAAAATTATGTTGGTTTCTTTGTATGTGTATAGCAATTTTTCTTTATTTTGTCCACCTACTTATTTCACCTGCTGGTTTTGCCTTCTTATTACTATTATATGTGAGCAATAGTAGTTCTAATGTTCAGAAATCTAAAGGGGAAACAAGAAAGGGAAAACAAAAAAGAGAGAACGAATTTCGACAGGTGGAAAACTGATATGTTTGATGTGTTTTCATTACATGCGATGCAGATGGAATTCTCTTTTGGTCCAAAGGGATGGGTACCTGCTGAACAGCTGCAAGAAAAATCTACTGATGAATGTGTCTATGCTTTGGGTCTGCATGCCCCTGGATTTTTTGATAAAGTTTTAAATGTGAATAAGTGCTTATTGCAAAGTGATTCAGCAAATGAGGTATGGTATGTGCCATTGAATGTAGCTAGATTTTTAGTTGCCAAACATCTGCCTTTTTCTCTTCTTTTTTAGAGCTGTACATGGTCTTTTACGTTTCGATGGACTTACCGTTTATGAGGTGTGTGAAGTAAACAAGCATATTGTAGGGAGGAAGTGCAAAGGGATGGGAAAAGACAGATAAAATGTCAAAAAGGGAGGGGGTGGGGGTGGGGGTAAAGAGGTATTCATTAGTAGCACACTATTGAGCATAACCACATACTTTAGGTCTGTATTTGCCAGCAGAGAGAGCTGTGACTTTGGAATTGGTGATATTAAGAGGCTAAGAAGTTTTATGTGGTAAACTGGAATGTAGTCATATCTCATAAGAAATAGGGGGTTAGGGTAAAATGATTTAAGGCAAAATATTAAAAATAACATCATAATGCATTAAAAAAGCATTAATAAAGCACTATTTAAAAAAAGATTCGGATATCTGGCAATGAGAGTCGTGCAATTTGAGGAGGACGGTCATTGTAGGGAGTCCAGGAGGGGAGAAGAAAGCATCATAATGTCTTTGGAGAAAGAGAATGAAAATATGCATGAGTTTCACGGATACATCAGCTTCAAAGTGGTAACAGAAATAGGGAAGCACATCTACAACAATATTTAGCATATCAACCTAGAAGTTATTGATGGTAGCACAGGTGTACTGAGGTGAAGAGGAAGGAGGCGTACTAGGTTGACTAGGAATCTGAATTGAGATGGCAGATAATTCCAAAACCCCTTTTTCTTTTCACTCCACTAGTAAAGACGATAGCAAATTACAGACATATCAGGATACCTGGAATTGAAGATACAGACAGAAATGAGATTTTCTGAGTTCTAGGTTGTCATTTTACTATAGATTGTGAAGGGAGATTAGAACATTTACAACTCCCTTAAGCTAGAACACCAATAAATTAAAGTTGCCGTCTAGCTCATTCACCTTTGTTTAACCTGATTCTAGACCTATCACTTATAATTGGCTCATGTTGATCTTTATGTGTAGATGCAATTAGACAGCTCTGAGAGCATCTTGTTACCCTCATTTGTACTCTTCGCAGATTTGAGCTTGGAATAAATTTTTCCATCTATTATTTTTCAATTCTGCCTTCGACTAGTCATGACTTTATATGGGTTTTTTATTTCAACAGTGATATTGTATGATGTAATTTCTTCTTGTATAAACATGATTTTGTGATTTAGGTTCTCGCAACTGTGCAAGAATGCTGGCGGGATCCAGAGTTGGGGCTTTCTCCGTGGAATGTGCACTCTCACACTGGCTTTCTGAAGCATCTAATGCTTAGATCAGGCAGGTATTTGATCTTATTTCTGCCCTTTGTGAATAAAGCATTGAAATCATCATCCGTTTCTTCCTCTCTTTTTTTTTTTTGGGGGGGGGGGGGGATAGGGCATTGGGGTGGCTTGCAAAATCCATGAGTAGCTATGTATATAGTTTACTATTAGGTATTCCACAATATGTTTTGGGGCTGAATTCTTAGGTTCTTGAGCAAGTCTCAAGTCTTCCATTTTTCAGATTCTTCCCCAGGAAGCTTTAGTCTGTGTCATGCTGTATATAAAGTTCATATCTTTTGTATGATGTACCTTGCACCTAACGATAATTTTTCTTATGGCCTTTCCTTTCAGGAATATTGAAACTGGTCTTCCTGAACTTATGGTTAACTTTGTAACTTCTTCTGACAATCCTGAATGTTTGAGGCCCCTTGTTGAGAAAATCGCCACTATTCCTGAAGTGGTAGGTTTAACATATTGCAGATAACTTCATTCTTTTGTCTCTTTAGGTGAAGAAATTCCTATATTGCTTGCTTACTCTGGGAATCATATTACTTCGACTACTAAAGTGATTCCATCCTGAGACAAGTTCTGGTTTCATGAGTCAAATTCTTGATTAGCTCTTCTCTCCTATAGGTGGACCCATTGGCCATTGCGTTTTTTTGGGATGCCACCGAACCTTCTATTTTCCACAAAGTTACTTTTTCATTTGTCAGTCTGCATCTGCTATAGAAAAATTATCTATGGTGTCATTGCTACTAAATTTTGTCATTGATATTTAACAGGTAAGCATTGTTAATAATGTGAATACTTCTATCGGCAACACATCTGTTGGGGAGAAGGAATATACGTTGTATGGAAAATCTACCATCACAGAGATTTTGAGAGGGCTTACTTTCCAGATTTCAGCAAACTCTTTCTTTCAGACGAACACACGTCAGGTATTTGGTAAAGAAATGGCTAGGCCAGTACCTTGATCTCTTCAGTTTATACTTCCAAACCCTGTTTGTTTTTCCTTCTTTTTAAAAATTTGGTGCTAAATACAAACTCTTGAACTTTGCAGGCTGATGTTCTCTATAAATTAATTGAGGATTGTGCATTTCTTAAAGGAGATGGATCTGAAATTGTTCTTGATTTATTTTGTGGGACAGGAACCATTGGCCTTACACTGGCCAAAAGGTATATAGATTTTCTTCCTTGAGCTGCAAGTTCTAGATTTTGCTGATCTGACATTTATTTCTATTTCAATTTGCAGGGTGAAGCATGTTTATGGTTTTGAAGTAGTAGCTCAAGCTGTATCAGATGCACGTCAAAATGCCACTCTAAATTTCATCAATAATGCAACCTTCATCGAAGGTGATTTGAATAAAATTGATTCGACCTTCGCCAGCAACTTGCCCAAGCCTGACATTGTTATCACAGGTTATTCTCTTCTTGTTTTCCTGATGGATGATATGTTTCATTTGAAGCGTTAACTTCCGTTTCTTTAACAAACCTTGGTTTTATGAAGCTTATGAATGTTTTATTGGTTAGTCTCCCGGGACTAAATTTCTTTGTGAATACCCTTCAGTTTAAGTTCCCAATTCACTTCCTGGCAGCAGGGATATCGTAAGATTAGTCCTACACTCCTGCTGGTATAAGAATAATCAGAATGAAATAACTAACGTACATTGAAGTGTGAAAATTGTTTAGAAAGGAAGCGTCGCCTCTGTCATGTTAAAACAGGATGTTTGATCTGCTTTTGGTCAGTCTTTAGGTTAGATTTCTGTTCTTGTCCCCTTCAATGAAAAAAGATGGAGATCAACAGAACAACTAGATGGCAAAGGCAATGAACTTTGGTCCCAGTTTGTGGTATGAGCCATAGTAAGAAGACAGCCTGAAGTAGCCACCTTGTACATATCCGTATAACTATAATGGAAATTTTGGAAGTTTCATAGAATCTTCTGCTACAATGTGTTCAAGGCTTCTTAATATTGACTTATCCTTCCGAATAAGAAAATTTCATGTTTACATAGAATGCTTATTCCAAAAAGCAATGATCGAGGAAGTTGTTTCCCTATAGTTAAATGTCTCAACATAAAGTTGTCTTCCTGTGGTAGATAATATTTTATGCAGTTCTCAAAATTAGGTCTCCGATGGCATTCTCAAGTATGTTATGTGAATGGCATGTGAGACCATGATTTAGTATACATAGCAATCCTTCACCTTTTTCTTGGTGCACCTTTGGAGTTCCCATAAACTTGCTTACATTTATATTATGTTGCCGAACCTGCAGATCCTAATCGCCCTGGAATGCACATAAAATTGATCAAATTTTTGCTAAGATTGAGAGCATCACGGATCATTTATGTATCGTGTAATCCTGCCACTTGTGCTCGTGACCTTAATTATCTCTGCTATGGTGTGGTAAGTATTTGAGTTTCCATGTTAGTCCATAATTATTACTATCATTCACTCTGCTAAAGTCCATGACATATTTCAAATGCAGCCGGAGCAGAGTATAGAGGGACGTTATAGACTGAGTAGCTTACAACCAGTCGACATGTTTCCCCACACACCTCATATTGAATGTGTTTGCGCGCTTGAGCTTCGGTGATAAACCAGTTGTACATCTTGATTCCAATTAGTTGAATTTCTTGCGTCTGTAATTGTTATTGCTGCGTTCTGGTACTGCTGACATAGATTCCTATGAGATTTAGAAAGTGGAAGAATAGAAATGGAAGTCATGAAGCGATGGTTTGTTCAATTGATTGATATGATTAAATTTAGGATTAACAAAGATCCATTTTAGCTGAATATTCTTGTAAAAGAAACTTATTTTCTTGGAACACGGATGAGAAAAAGGCCATCAAGGCTGCCAATGCAATATTAACTTAAACAGGGGCTTCCTAAGCACCTTATAATAAGTACTTTAATTACTTAATTAGCTTTGAGACATTTGGTTTTGACGTTTTTATACATGAGCATTAGTCTTATTTTATAGAAGTTTTTGGTCTTTTTCCACATCTGAATTTGCTTCAACAGTCACATAATTGAATGTGTAGTTTTCAGTTTTCACCATTAAAAAATCACACGTCTCACATTAAAAAAAATGAATGGAAAAGGGCAAAAAAAAAACCGAACAACAAGAAAAGTTTAAAAAATATCCTTCATTAATCTTTTGATCTAAAAATATCTTTTTACTCATCTTTTTGATCTAATATTACCCTTCCATCTACCTTTTTGCTTGCTTATATCCTAGCAACTAAAATCTCTTTTTTTTTTAAAAGAAATATTTACTATGTGTCATTTTGTTATTGAATGAAATAAAAATCCACCTCTATTATTTTTTTCCATAGTAAAATACAAATCAAAATAATATATCTTTTTTTAAATCTAGTAATTTTTATTTCCTATAACTTTTATCTTTTTGATTTCATCTCTAAATTATTTGTTCTTTTGAAAATTCTGGTCAATTTTACTACTCTTTGAGTCCAAACTCTTTTGATACTATACTTGACAATTAACAAGACAGATTAATTTTTATATACGCCACAAGTCGTCATGGCCATTCATTCTTTATTTTTTAAAATGACAAACAATTTGACAAATTTCAAAATGGATAATAGTACATGAATGAAATAACATATATAAGACATAAATTGAATCTAAAGGGAATAGAGACCGTTCATCACATTAAATCATAAAATTGGTAATCCGCTCAATTAGGGACGTGGATTTCAGCCAAGAGTAAAAACGAGTCGTTCCATCATCCTCAACTGCGTATCATGGACTAAAGGCCTATGTCGTCGCTAAGCTAAAATTCACAATTTTAGTTATTTCAACAGTAACTTTCATAGGAAAATATGCTTGTTTTATATCGATTTTATGATAAAAAATAACATTATATCACTACACTTATATATATATATTATATCATCCTTTGATGCAATGCAACCGTAATGAATAACACACTAACCTTGATCTCCCTTAAACTAGTAATTAACCCCTCTCACCTAACGCATTATTTGTGTGTGTTTTTATGTGTTTTATATAAATCGGACCATCTAGTGGAATAGAAGATCATAAATTTAGGGATGTCGCTCCCCTCCATTATTCTTTCCTTCATTTCTTCAAGTGCTTACAGATATTTGTCATATATTTAAAATTTAAAGGTTAAAATTATATTATATTAACAAATATAATAGCCATAGTTAAATCAACTAATTTAGAAAACTATTTCAACTTTGATAAGAATTACTTTTCCGTATAAATTTGATATTTATTAATTTCATCTTATATTTTTTTATTTACATTAAAATATTAAAATTGTAGAACATTAAATGTTTATATTTAATGTGATATATAATAATCTTCAAAAACATTTGCATTTAAAACAATGTTATCTTCTATTTCACACACACAAAAAAAAGATATTTATTTTATTTTATTTTTTAAAAGAAACACTGTATTTTTCCCCCTACATACACAATAGCCACATTTTCTCCTTGGAATAATTTTGGTATTTACATTTAACTCTAAAAACCTTTCATCTTGTTATTTTTTACTTTATTAAACAACAATGTGCGTATATTTTTATTTATAAGTGATATACATCAAGAATCCAAACGTATATAAATTTTAGTGTATATAATGTGCATATAATGTGCATATAAAGCTAAATTTAAATAGTTTGTATACATTAATTAAAAAAATTTAACATTGATGACCCAAAAAATGTAGTGTGTGGAGTCATTCTCTGATGTTAAATACATATTTGATGAGATTTTCTCATGAAATAACGAAAAAAAAATATGTAAAAAATATTAACATATAAAAGACTTCAATTCATAGTCACAATTTTTTTCTCCCATTTAAATGTAAAAGTGGTAACCTGCTCAATTAGCTTCATTTAGTCTCTAACAATGTTTGTACTGCTTCATTCTGGACTCTTTTGTTGTCTCATAAAACACCTGTCACACATATAAGGGGCTACGAATTACGTAATTTTCTTTGAAAAATTATACCACCTAAACAAGATATATAATGTCATATATATGTTCAAATCCTTATAATCAGTATGAAACAAAAGAGGGAAAAGTAGGGCTAAAAGCACTATTCTGCAGGTATTTAGGTTGCTTCGAGTGTTGTTGTATCCATTAAACAATAGTATTAGTTATGTATATTGAATGTGTAAGGTTCAATGTTAAAAACTGATTGTTTTGTTGATGTTCAATTCAAAATTTACAATCATATGGCTTTAGCATCTATTCCTCATCAAACTTACATTCCTCTGCCATCTTCCAATTCAGGTGGTCTTTTCTATCACCCAATATTTAGTTTTACTCCCATGATGGTGTTGGTGTTGTTAATTTGAGGTTTTGGGAATGATTAGGGCTTTTATTTGATTTATTTCGTTTTCCCTTTTGCATATAGTAACCTTGATGTTTGAGATGCTGTATTTTACCCGTGGATTTTACTCTACCAGAAATTTGCAAATGGGGTTTACTCTGTTTCAGTGGCTGGTGGTAGTGGGGGTTTGGTGGATGGTGGTATTTCTTACTTATCATCAATCTCGACTTTCCATTTTTGTTTTTTTTTCTTCCTAAAACTCCATCAACTCTCTTCAAGTTCCTATGATTCTAAGGCTTTAGAACAGTTTTGAGATTAGGGTTCTTGATTTTGTTGATATATGGTTTCATGATTTATCTTTTGCATACTACAAATCAGTAATTGCTATTTCGGCACAAGTCAACTGGCATGTGTTTTTGTCCTGATAATCATATTCTTTTATCATTTTTGCGGTTTGTTTTCTTGTGTTTAGGTTTTTATGAGCTATCATGCATTTGAGCAGGTGGTAGGCATGCTGATCATGAAGTAGTTTTAAAACCAGTCCCCATTTATATCATCAGCCATGAATCTCAACTTCCAGCCACATTTCTCTACCCTTCTCCAAAAAATGAGATGGTTGTTGGACTTGACTGCGAGGGGGTTGACCTCTGTAGATATGGAACTCTCTGTATTGTGCAGGTTTTTTTCAGTTCTCACATGTTCTGAGTAGATACCAACTTTGTGCCTCACTTGATTTTCAATATTATGATGTTACTCAGCAGTAGCTTTGTAAGTTTATTATGAGTATCATTACTTAATATATGTTTTCTTGCAAAGCAAAAACGCATTGGTAATAAATAATAAAAACTTCTTCTTCTCAAAAGCTCTCGGCGCACGTTAGCTTAACGTGAGCTGGAAGGTGTTAATGGCGAGGGGAAGAGGTAGAGGGCGAGGACGAGGTCGGAAAACATCAGTAATGGAGGATGGTAGCTCAATAGGAACTTGTATGGAAGAAAAGGAAACACAGAAGATGGAACAAGCTCAACAAGAGGTAGCTAGTGATGAGCTAACCACTAGCACTAAAGGAGCTAGGAAATTGAGTTTCGAATCTCAAAGAAGTAAGGAAGAGGATCGTGGAAACCTAGATCTGGAAGGGTTTGACGATGTGATCCAAGCAATAGGTAATGGAACAGTATCAAAAAATCCTGAGAATAAGGATGAAGTAGAGACTGATCATGAGCAGAAGAAGGAAACAATTGAACCATGGGTCAATATGTTTAAAAACAATAGAGTTGCGAGTAATGGAATGCAGCTGTCCTATTTTCCTCCACAGGTGGTTGATGGACAAGCAGTTGTGCAGCTTGAAGAGAAAGAGGTACAGGAGGAAGAACAGAAATGGAAATGTGCTCTGATTGCTTATGTGATAGGGGAATGCCCAGGGTATAATACAATGAAGAGGTTCATAATGGTGAATTGGTCAAGTGTGAGTAAGCCTGAAGTGTATCTTCATGAAGATGGGTACTATCTAATTAAGTTCCAGAAACTAAGTGACATGAATGAGATCATGTATTCAGGGCCTTATACAATCAATAATAGACCAATAATATTGAAACAATGGTGTCCGGAATTTGATTTTGGGAGTGAGTTCTTATCAGAAATTCCTCTATGGGTAAACTTTCCAAAACTGCCTTTGAATTGTTGGGGTGTGGGATCCTTGAGTAGGATAGCAAGTGCAATTGGAGTTCCTATTTTTGCAGATGAATGTACTACTAATCAAACTAGGATCTCTTATGCAAGAATGTTAGTGGAGGTTAATGTTACTAAAACTATACCTCAGAAAATCACTGTGGTGGATCCAAATGGGAAGTCATTTTTGCAGGATGTAGTGTTGGAATGGAGGCCTCAATATTGTGACAAATGCCAGAAGATTGGACATGTATGCCAAGGGGAGAATGCTGCAAATGAGGAGCCAATGAAGAAAAGAAGGCCATGGAAGAAAGTTACACAAACATGGCAATACAAAGGTCCAATTACACAGAAAACTGATGAAGAGAAAAGGGAGGAATCTAAACAAGAGGTGAGGCTTAGTCCAAAACAGATGGAAGTGCAGGATGAAGATCAGATAGTAGAGCAAACACCAAAAAGTATTGAAGTTCAAGAGCATAGAATGTTGGAATTGAACTTGGATAACTTTCCCATATTGAAACCAATTCCAATAAGGAATGGATTTGAGAGCCTTATGCATGTTAAAACAGCTTCACTTTCTGTTGATAGAGGTGGAGCACCAAATTCTTGTTGATGAAGTGGTTGTTTTGGAATGTGAGGGGTATGAATAAAAGGTATAAGCAGAAGGAGATCAAGCTGCTTCTACAAAATAAAGTGAATTTAGCAGGCTTAGTTGAAACAAGAGTTAAAAGCAATAATGTGGGATCAGTTCTTAGAGGAATAGCTCCAGGATGGCAGGCTCTACACAATTATGAAGATAATGCTAATGGTAGAATATGGGTGATTTGGGATGATAACTGGTATGAAGTAAAGAAGACTACTAGTTCTACTCAAATGATACAATGCCAGGTGAAAGAAAGAAGTAAGGGATATCAGTTTATCTTGTCTGTAGTATATGGACTTAATACAGTTGAACAGAGAAAGGCTTTGTGGAAAGAAATGGAAACACTAGCAAAGGGTATTACACAACCTTGGCTGATTGTAGGGGATTTTAATGCTGTGCTGTATGCTAAGGATAGGATAGCTGGTATACCTGTTACTATTAATGAGATAAAAGATTTTGGAGAATGTGTGAGAGACATAGGGGTCAATGAATTGCAGTGGTCTGGTAGCTACTACACTTGGAATAACAAGCAATGTGGGATGAATAGAATCTCCAGTAGAATAGATAGAGCATTTGGCAATGATGAATGGATGGACAAATGGGGACATGTAATGGTAGAATATGGGAATCCAAGTATTTCAGATCATAGTCCTATGATGCTAACTCTCCAAAAAACTCAACAGCATGGGAAATGTAGCTTCAAATTTTTCAATGTTTGGACTGAACATGAGAGGTTTATGGAAATGGTAGAAAAGGCATGGAGAAAACAGTATGGATATGATACAATGAAGCAGGTGTGGTGCAAATTGAGGGATCTGCAATACAGTTTACAAAAGCTGAACAAGAAAGAGTTCAAGTACATTGGGAAGCAGATTGATCAAGCTAGATTAGAGGTTGCAAATATTCAAAAACAGCTAAATGTACAAGCTACTGAGGAGCTGATTGTGAAGGAGAAAGAGATGCTGATCAAACTGGAAAAATGGTCTTTAATTGAAGAAAGTGCTCTGAGACAAAAATCAAGGATCAAGTGGATTCAATTGGGAGATGCAAACAACAAGTATTTTAGTTCTGTCATTAAAGAGAGAACTCAGAAGAAAAATGTAAGAAGTATTATGGCACTAAATGGGAAGATGCTTTATAATCCACAGGAAATCCAAGAGGAGTTTGTGCAGTTCTATAAGAGTCTAATGGGGTCTTCAGCAGGGAAACTACCTGCTATTAATGCAAAAGTGATGAAAAGAGGACCTACATTATCAAAACAACAAAGATTACAACTGTGTAGTGGTGTAACTGAGCAAGAGATTTATGAAGGCTTGAAATCCATAGGGGATGATAAGGCACCTGGGATTGATGGATACAATGCTTTCTTTTTTAAACATACTTGGCAGGTTATTAAAAAGGATGTTATTGAAGCTGTTAAAAGTTTCTTCACAACTGGGAACCTCCATAAGAAGTTTAATTGTACTCTAGTGACTCTCATTCCAAAGGTGCAGAATCCCAAAACAGTGAAAGAATATAGACCAATAGCTTGCTGCACAGTGATGTATAAGATCATTTCCAAAGTGTTAACCAAAAGAATGCATGGGGTGATGCAAAGTATTATAAGTGAAAGTCAAGCTGGTTTCATCCCTGGAAGGAAAATTGCTGATAACATTGTTCTTGCTCATGAGTTGGTTAAGGCCTACACTAGGAAGCATATCTCTCCAAGAAGCATGTTGAAGATTGATCTGCAGAAAGCCTATGATTCAGTTGAGTGGGATTATCTTGAACAAGTAATGTGTGGTTTGGGGTTTCCAGAAATGTTTGTTAATTGGACAATGAAATGTGTTAAAACAGTGAACTACTCCATAGTAGTTAATGGACAGACATCTCAGAGTTTTGATGCAGCTAAAGGTTTGAGGCAAGGAGATCCAATGTCTCCCTTCCTGTTTGCTATAGCAATGGAGTACCTGAGCAGGCTACTCAAGGGGTTAAGAGAAGACAAGAAGTTCAAGTATCATCCTAGGTGCTCAAAACTTGACATTACTCATCTTTGTTTTGCAGATGATTTACTAATGTTTGCTAGAGGAGATTTGGAATCTGTTAAAGCTATACAACTGTGTTTCTCACAATTTTCTCAAGCCTCAGGTCTACAAGCAAATCTGAGTAAGAGCTCAATATATTGTGGAGGGGTTAAGCAAGAAGTGAAGAATCAGATTGTACAACAACTAGGATACAATATGGAAGAACTTCCTTTTAAGTATCTGGGAGTACCTCTATCAACCAAGAAAATGTCTGTGATGCAATGGTACCCCCTCATAGAGAAAATAATGGCAAGAATAACCTCATGGACAGCTAGGAAGTTATCATATGCAGGAAGGATTCAGCTGGTGCAGACAGTCCTATTTGGTGTTCAAGCTTACTGGGCTCAACTATTCCTCTTTCCAACTAAGGTAATCAAATTAATTGATAGTATGTGTAGAAGTTATATTTGGTCTGGTGTTGGGAAGGTAACTAAGAAAGCTTTAATAGCTTGGGAAAGAGTATGTAGGCCAAAAAATGAAGGTGGTATGGGGTTGATAAACATGCAACTATGGAATAGAGCTGCAATAGCTAAACTGTGTTGGGATTTGGCTAACAAGGAGGACAAATTGTGGATTAAATGGATACATGACTACTACATAAGAGGGCTCAGTGAATGGCAGAAGAGAGAACAAGCGAGTTGGATGATCAGGAAGATAATGCAGGCTAAACAAATAGTTGATCAAGTTCAAATCAAAGAAGGAAAAGGAATGGTTAAGCAAATTTATGAGCATATAAGAGGGGAGCAACCTAAACCTGTGTGGAAGTGTCTAATGTTCAGGAACTCTGCAAGGCCTAAAGCTATATTTACTCTATGGATTTTAATGTATAGAAAGCTAGCAACAGTGGATAGGCTTGCTAAATGGGGGATAACACATGATTCAGCTTGTGTGCTATGTACAAATATGGATGAAAGCATCGACCACATGTTTTTACAGTGTCATTATGTAGAGGAAGTGTGGGACAGAGTATTAACATGGGCTGGTTTCAACAAAAACAGAGCAAAAACATGGACACAGTTTGTGCAATGGTGTATACAGCATGGGAAGGGGAAGACTACAAGAGCTCAACTATTCAGAATGGTATTAACAGAAGTAGTGTATGCAGTATGGAATGAGAGAAACAGGAGAATTTTTGAAGACAAGAAGAGTTCGATAGAAGAGATTGTTAAGAAGATAGCATATGTAACTATAGCAAGGTCTCCTATTAGCATAAGTAAGATTATTAGCCATAGGAAGATCTGATGTCTAGTTAATGGTGTTGGTGTCCTAGGGAGTATTTTTCATGATGTAAAAGCATGCTGTGAGAGCTGCTTGGATTGTAAAGAATTTTCGGTAATTAATGAATTGGTTACCAAAAAAAAAACGCATTGGTAGTTTGGTACACTTGAAGAATAAGTCTGTATTAGTTGCTGACATCCAGAGAATTATCTCCTAATCTTTCGTTGCCTGTCAATGAAAAAATGTAAAAACCGTAGATATAATCCTCTTTAAGACTTTATGCATCCAAATCAAATACCTGCTCTGTTCCAAATTAATGGATCCAGTACCCGAGGGCATTGATAAAAACTTGTCTTTTTGCCATCCTTAGTCCAATCTAGTGTATAAATTGTGAGGTGTAAATTGACTGTCTTGGTTGGTTAGGTGATTCCATGCTTAGTTTCACAATTCTATAGGTATTTCCATAGAAATTTGTGTGGGGCTTGATCATATTCACCTTTCGATTGACCTTTACATTCTTTTTGATGAAGTATGACCTTTCCTCATATAAATTACTAGCTTGCTTTTCCGGACGCTATCTACTTGGTTGATGCAATACGCGGTGGGAGAAAGTTGATAAACGCTTGTAAGCCTGCTCTTGAGTCTGTTTATGTCACAAAAGTTATTCACGACTGCAAACGGGATAGTGAGGTCTTATAGAACTTCTTTTAGCCTCCTCTTGTTTCTCCTTCCCTCTTGTATCATTTTTGTCACGTTTTTCCTCTTTCTTTTTCAGGCATTATTCTATCAGTTTGGTATCAAGTTGCACAATGTTATGGATACCCAGGTTAGCTTCTGGTACTTTCTTTCGAGCTACTTGACTACTAGTTTCTCATGTTATCCTGTGAAATACCTTTCAACTAAATTACTAAAGTAATAAGTGATTCACACGTTACTCTCTATCTGCTTAACCCGACCCTTTTCATACTCATTGCATGTTTTCCCTTCTACAACCTCATATTTATGATGCTTGTTTTATTATAGTTCACATGGATTGTGCTGATTTCCAGCCATCATAGTTTTGATTTCTACACTGGCTCTGCTTGTATCTCTCTATAGTTTGTTAAATTTACTGCACCATTTTTTGTGACTTCTAACTGATTGGGGATGGTATGTAATTTTGAAGATGCTGAAATGATGAATCTGGGGAAAAAATTCGAGAACTTTATATGGTGATTTGGCATCAAGACACTTTTCTTTTTTAGTTGCTGGCTATGATAATACTGCTTCCTCTGTGCAGTAAAAATCTCGGATTATTACATGAATCATTTCTCACTAATTCTTTATTCCAGACGTGGTTTATTTAATGCATATCACTCCTGAATATTAACTAACTTCCAACAGAGAAACAAAGTTGCTTTTATATCACATTGACTGCTTATCATTCTATGTTGTACAGATAGCTTATTATCTGATTGAGGAACAGTTGGGGAAGAAGAGCTCACAAGATGGCCATATCTCTTTTGTGCGTCTTCTTGCAGATCCACGTTATTGTGGTACTATGTCTCTGTTCTGCTTCTATTTATCTTTTCCCATGTGGTGACTGCATTAAGTATATGAAAGTTGAGAGGTTAAATGAAAGAATCCCTACTGGATGACCAGATAAGTTTGGTTCCTGGAAACGTTTTGATTTGGTTTTTAGAAAAACAGAAGACACCATCTAGGATTTGGTAGTGATTATATTTGCTCTTATGGTTTTTAATCATAAAAAGACAAGGAAAAGAATTGCAAATTTCTTCTTTGAAGTGCATCTCATTCTTTGAGGAATGTCTTTTCAACATTGTGTTAATTATGCATTATGGGAGATGGCATTGGGAAGTGATATTGTTCTGTAAGTTTTGATTAGGGAACAAACTAATATGCATATTTCAAGTTGTCATGGTAATGCTGTAATGAAATTCAAATTAATAGGGAAAGGGAGGACCAGGAACCTTCTAAAGGAATTTTTTTTTGTCTGGTTACTTCATAACTTCGAATTGTAATTAAAGAAAACAATTGAAGCAGCAATTCTATAGTGTACAGCAAGTACTCTTCTTGATACTGGCAATATAACCTCAAATATATTTTGCACTTCCAGTGGAGTTTGTGGCTCTAACCACCTCTCCTCTCTGACTGCTTTTGCGCATGAAATCCTAGGTAATGCAATGAACTTTCATGATGATCATCTCTAGAAAGAGCTTGCTATGGAAAATTTCTCATTATTGGTTGTAAAATAGAAGTTCATGGACAGATTAAGTAGCTAATACACTTCACTTTGTATCGTTTTATGTGATTGCAGGTATATCATACGTGGAGAAAAAAGAAGTCCGTTCCCTTCTGAAGGAGGTTGGATTCTGTTTTACCTTTTCCTTTCTTCAGTTGACATGCCTACCATGTGAAACATGCATCTTTGGATATCATTCCCAGATAACAGTTTAAATCCTTACAGAAGAAATGAGCATTTTGAGAAAGTTCTTGGATGGTTTTCAAAGACTTTGGTAGTAGAAAAATATGGAAATAATTACCAAGTGGGCAACTGGCAACAATTAGTCTTCCAGAAGTAACACAGTGTGAAATAAACCAAAGTCTTACTATGCCTCTCCGACCCCCAAATAAAAAGAAAACACAAAGGAAAAAAGAAAGCCATCCTCCTATCGGTGCTGTTGGAAATGAGGATGGGTTGACAAGATTTTCATTGTTTATTGCTCCACTTAACTATGTGCTCTTTGAGATAGCTTATTTTTTATTTCTTATTAAACTGGTATCTGGGATGTCTCGCGCTCACCTCACCTTCCACCAGATACCTGCTACTTTCCACCGGCACAACTAAATAGGCAGATGGGAAGAAGTCGCATAGTGTTTTTCTGTTCTCTAGAATTTGAAACTTAGACCTCATGGCTCTTCAAAATAGTTGCCGATCACATATAAATGGTATTGCATTTAGATTACATACTGGCCCAAAAGGCTTCAGGTTTTGCTCAGTTATACTTGACAGCAACCTTTCACTTCTCAAATTCATGTTAACTATATGGAGCTTCTTTCCATGCTTATGTACTCCCTTCTCCGCACAGTATCATGGCTTATGTACCTTCTAAAATTATATTGCTTAGTTCCTTTTTATACAGGATCCTCAGTTTTGGACCTACCGACCATTATCTGAGCTGATGGTCCGTGCAGCTGCTGATGATGTTCGATTTCTTCCATACGTATTCCATAGGATGATGGAGAAATTGAGTGAAGAATCATTGTGGAGACTTGCAGTTCGTGGTTCACTTTGTTGTCGGTGTTTCTGCATAAGTGACAATGAATATGCTGATTGGCCAGCAATCCCTTCTATTCCAGGTGATCTTGAACTCTCCACCAAGTCTATGAATGCATATAGTGGCACCAAAAAAGATATATGTTGTTTTTTTGATATACTTTTATATAATTGTAGAAGTTTCTTATCCTTCATGACTATATTAAGACATTGGAGCCTTGTCCTGACATTTTGCCGGGTTTGATCACCTATAAGTTAGTAGAAAATTAAGCTGCCCCGTGAAAAGTATAACATAAGAAGTGTTAGATGTGAATTTCAAATAGTACATGATTTTGAAAATTTAATTTGTGAAAGTCTGTAGCTTATCAATTTTCTAGACATTTTTAACCAATACTATGTTGGTGCATTTCTGCTAAAAACGTGATTAGTCTTGTCAGAGTTCCTCAACGTGGAAAGAGAAACTTTAGAAGAAGAGATCTTGTCCATACTTGATGTGCCACCCGGGAAAATGGGATGCGTCATTGGTAGAAAAGGATCCTCAATTTTGTCAATTAAAGAATCATGCAAGTAATAGTCTCTCGCTTTGATCATTCTTGTTTGCTGGTTTATAGCTTGTTTGGCTAGAGCTTTTAGCTAAAAGTACTACCTTTTTTTTCTTTCCAGATAGTGCTTATTTTAAAGAATTGAAGTGTTTGGCCAAGCTTTTATGTAAAAAATAGTGTTTTTGAGCAATAGCAATAGCTTTTTCCTAGAAGCACTTTTCGAACCTTGGTCAGGTACACATTACTGCTCTAATATTGACCAAAGTGATTTTCAAATTGATCAGCCAAACCCGAATTGCTACTCTCCAAAAGTATTTTTTTTGAAAAACACTTCTCTAAATAAGAGATTTTGGAAGCTTGGCCAAACATGCTATTAGTGGGTCTTAATATGAAACATTTTGCAGGGCAGAAATCCTAATCAGTGGATCGAAGAGAGCGCCAGACAAGGTTGGTATATATAAACACGTACTCCCTCCCTTTGAATTTATGTGGTGGTTCGATTGGACATGGAGTTTAAGAAAGGAAGAATAACTTTCAAAACATGTGGTAAAAAACAAGCCATACACTTTTATATGTGAAGGAGAATTTTTGTTTCTTGAAATATGTTTAGTACTATAATTTGAGCCTCAGCAGAGGCTAAAACACTAGTCTAGATGAATTCTTCACATTTGTCCAAGTATTGATGACCAGAGCTACCCAATACTAGTGATGATGAGAAGTGAGGTAGCAATTTCCCCAGGAATTAGTTGAGGCGCAAGCTGGTCCAGATACCATGGTTATTAGAAGGAAAAAAAATGGACCACTCTTGTCATTATTGTATTTTTGGTTTTAGATGCAACCAAGTTTTGAACTTTAGAATAGCCAGTCCAGGATTAGTGAAGAAATTTGTAGATCTAGGCTAATTAATTGCAGAGAAACGATGGGATGTGCCACATTGGGTGTTGGGCTTGTTCACGGCGTATGTCTGGTTGCTTGAGGCCAAGTCTTGCGAGACACGAGCCTCATACTTCTGGCCCAAGGTTTTCTGTCCTCACACCAAGGCCAGCTCCGGATGAATCTCAGTTTATCCTTTCAAAACATTTTATTCGAAAAGGATCCTATAGTAATCGTCTGCACTTGTTAAAATGCCTGCCTGCCTGCCTGAGAATTGCATTTTAGCATGTAAATATTAGCCTGGGTAACAAAGAAGTTGAGTAATATATATATATATATATATATATATATATATATATATATATATATATATATATATATATATCTATATATATATTATATTAAAAAGTGCAAACTAAGTAGAATGATATCTTCTATTATTATCAAATTCTTTACAGGTTGAGGGATGTTGATCTGATATGTGTAACACCAATCTTCTCATTTGATCAGGTTTTCATCATTGGACCCCTGAAGCAGGTAAGGAAAGCAGAAGCCATGTTGAGGGGCCGGATGTTGTGACTTGTGAGACAACCCTTTTGCTGCACCTGGAAGCCAGAGCTTTGCATTCATATTACCCGATCCTCACGCTAAAAAATCTTTCCTTTTTGCTAATATACAAACCCTGCTATGCCATATGCCAATTCATCTCATATTGGTCGCGGTTCTAAATCAATGCATCTATTGTTGAAATTAAATTGGTACTTGTTTGCACTAAAATTTTGAATGTATTTTAGCGCCTAATACTTGTCTTGACGTGGACGAGATAGACATTGTTCTATAGGTCAATTGTGAACTTGATCGGTGGAGTGGTCTTGGGGGGGTCATTGTCATGCCCACGGAGTGGCCAGCTTGGGAATTTTGAGAATGATACTAGATAGGAGTGGACTATAAAAATCTAGTTGTAATTTTTGTAGTGGGAGCCATGGGTGGATAGTTCTAGAAAATGTGAGAAAGAAATTGACAAAGGGATAAAAGCTAGCCCCCCTTCTTTCACAGTTCACATGACCACACGGTGACTTTGGGGAATTGCGGACAAAAGAGGTCGTTGGTGGGCTTTAAGGCCATTGAATTTGAAACAGCGTCACTGTACAATGCATGTACAGCAAATGTTTCTTCAAATATTAAGAAACCTCTTCAATGGTGAATTGATTTGATGTTGGCTTTTCTTTTCCCAATTTACTCACCGTTTACTTTTACTCATCATTTTTCACGTATCAAGAAAAAATAGTTACTAGTGTCTTTTCCATGTTTTAAAACATATTGTTTAGTAAGATATTGATATTAATTGTTTTATTAATAAATGTGGTTTAAAGTTAAATCGTGACAAATAAAAATGAACGGAGAGGATATCCGTGTTATCCCTGCCGACTTGTGTGGTTGTTCATTTCTAGTAAATGTGAGCACGAACTCTAAGAAAAACAGTTCCACAAAGTTGGCAATGATGGGTCCATTTCTCATTTAAGGCACCAATTATTTTTGGTCTAATTAAGATTCAAATTTGCTAATGTTGGACCGAGTAAAGTTCTCGTGAAACTCTACTACATTTAAGCTCATTTATAATGTGAAACTACATTACTCGATGAAGACAACAACAAATAACGACTATGCTTCTATCTTAAGCAAATTTGAGGTTGACTTTCTTAGTTTTTGTTGTCATGTCATTACGTTTGAACTCGTCCAAGTTCAATTTATTTTCTTGAAGTCACTTCAAAATAATTTCATCTGATTGTTGGTCAATTTATTGTTCATTAATTCCATTTTATATATACTGTTAGAGAATTAATCTGTGGTTTTTTTATTCTTGGTTTATTGTTAGTGCCAGACTCAGGTACTTAGACAAGGGTGATCCTAAAAACACTAGAATGTCAGATATTTGATCAAACTTTTGAAATTAGTTTATTTCTAAAAGTGCTTTTGGATATAAGTAGTTTGGTAATCAAATTAAAAAACACTTTGAAGGAACAATTAGCGCTCAAATAAGTTTTTTGGGTTTTTAAAACAAGAACTTTTGACTTCTCAAAAGCATATAAATCAATGATTGAATCTCTTTTATCATTATTCTCAACTCTTTTCTTATATTAGGAGGATTAAAATTTATATATAATACAAAAGAATAATTCTCTAAAATAAGAAAACATTATTGGAGAAGACTTAATACTTTGGAACTTTCCTTAATCAATGACTAATCTAGTGTCTTAGATACTTATTCTCCCTCTTTAAGTAATCGTTAAGCTAAATTAGATTCGTATGAGTATGTTTATAATTTGTGTAAAAGAATCGCAAATCTTTTGCTAATCAAAATGTGATACGAAATAGAATGAAATCTAACAAGATAACCTAAACAAGTAATTTTGACTGTTGTCATGATAATTAACAATCAAGAATCAATGGGATTCTCATGATCAAATCTGACGGTACCAAATCAGCAACTTTGATTGATTTCCCACGTGGAAAATACTGTAACTAGCCACTAAATTTCTTCCACGTGTACATGAGGAGGTTGTGTTCACGTGTACAACATTAGGATAAGAATTTTATACTGACTACAGTAGAAAGGATTTGTGGGTCCCAGTTGGGCAAAAACGCTGAGCCGATAGATTGATCGGCTTGAAAATGACTTCATCGAAGCCGACAAGTTGACAACTCACGTCGGCCTCTTATTGTTAACGGGGGAGGCATTTATTTAGTTTTTTGATTTGATTGTGACATTCAAGGACGTGTGGATGGATGGACCGTTTTCTTCTTAATGAGCCTGGCTCACATTTAAATTAGGAAAACTACACAAATTAAATTCATTAGGTTAAATATTTATTTAAATTGGATTCACTTTAATATATTTTTCTGATTTGAATTTATAATTCAAACTATTTTTCTAATTGTCCTTTGCTCTATTCAATGAACCGCTGCTGATATTATTAGTAGAGGCGGAAACACCTTACAATAGGGGTCATCATCAGCATTCGAATTCTCTTTGGCAGAAAATTATATATAACATTACGTTGTTAAAATAATTTGTTAGATATATATAGTAAGATGTCGAACCCTCTTGGACCATTTAATGTGTCTATTTTGTCAAATTTTGAATCCCTAATTGAAAATTCTGACTCGTTCAATGATCATCAAAGTATCTGTACACTAATAATACTGCAGAGTTTTATTCAGTGAAACACTGCCTCTTTCTCTTTGGTATGAGTAGAAGATATATATACTTTAATAGTATCACATTGTAATTAATTTAGTATTGTCTCCGCTAAAGCATTGCTTCTTGTTCTTTGATACAATTATCCTCTTTGATGCTTTATGCTGTACACATGTATTGAATAGTGTATGAAAATGAGGAATAGTCATTTGTAGATAATTTCTCTTTTTGAGATACAATTTTTTTTTCTTCTTATTGCTAATCAATTATTGGATGGTGATAACGTTTTCCTCAATTAGAACTTTTTTCTTTCTTTCACATTATGTGTTATGATGCCCTTGAAATTTTATATGTCCAATATTCATTTTATCTTTTCATTTCTTTATAAAAGTTCTACTAAAACAAGAACTATTAAAATGGATAGATTTTTTTAATGAATTACATGTAAATTTTTTGTATATCCGTTATTTGTTACGGTATAGCAAATCAATACTGTAATCTTTTGTACACTTATTGATTGTTTTTATTGTTGTAATTTACTGGAGTTGTCTTGTAGTTGAACTAAATTCCAAAAATATTTTGTATTATATGACAAAGAAATTTCTCATCATCCCACGGATAGTGACAAAAGCTTTCAAGGCTTGAAGCAACTTAAATTGATGACCTGTACGTACATTAAAGTAGATGATGTTAAAAAAAAAAAGAAAAAAAAAGAGTAATTAAACAAATGTAGAAAAAAATAAAATGATCCAACTAACATTGATATAATTCCTGTTACGTGGAGATCATATTTCTGTTTTATTGTTGCATCCAAAACCAATTTGTTTCTCTTTGATCATTTGTGTCCTAGTTGGCTTTATCTTATCTTAGCTACAACTTTTCATTGTTAAGAATTTTTTTTTTTGTTACTTATGACAAAGTGTAGTCCAGCGGTAAATAAAGTAAAATAAAATTATAAATGAATATTGACAATTTATTCTCTGCAATTTTAAATTAAAAGATTTTCAATATATCGAATTTATTATTTGTTACTTCTTTTATTTAATGATCAAGAACGACTTGACTTTAAAATACTTATTTTATCGGTACAATAATCTATAGTCACACAGTTATTTAAGGTTTAGGTTATAAATTCCGAAAACCTTTCCATTTTTCTGAAATTTTGTTTCCAGTCTTGAAATGTTGTCTTGGTGAATTTCTACACATAAAAATATGCTTTATGCTAAAATTACTGAGTTCAGATGAATTCTGATGATTGAGTATTGCATCATTGATCTCCTATATGATTTTTCTCGATAGATATACACCAACTCTCTTAAGAGTACCATGCGTCTTATGTGTAGATTTTTTCCCTTTCAATTACTAATGTTAGACTTTGTTCGTCCACTAACAAATCACCAAATTCCATTAGAGAAAAAAACGATGTTGATAGGGAATAATTGGTATCCGACAGAATAATCGAAGTATTTAATTCAACCGTCTAGCTAAATACACATAGGTAAAATTATTCAGTATTATGAATTAATAGAATGTATAAGTATCTAATAAAATAATTGAGACATACATAATTGAACATTCCGGTGTACATGTTATCTTGTTTTTAAAAAATGTTTCCCTGATTTCTACTATGTTAAAATATATACGTAAATGGAGCATATATATATATACCTTAAGTAAGAGAATCAAATTATTACGAGCTAAATTAATTATTTGTGTAAAATTATTATTTGGTTACAACAACTCTAATCTAAATATAATTAAAAAACAAGTAGACTAGAAGGTGAAGAAAAACATGAGCGTTGACAATTACAAGTAGGGAAAAAAATCAAATCAATTTGTTTTTAATGATAATATAGAAGGGGGCCTGGGTGGAAAATTTATACAGAAACAAGCAAATTTCTATGGCAACCCATTTCACTGAGCTGTAATGATGGGTCACATGTGGGTAGGATTCAGAAATTTTAGATGCGTTCCTAAATATACATTGCCATAATTTTTCTATTTCTTTCCAAGTTTAAAAATTTAAAATTCAATCATCAATAAATAGATTGATATTTCATTCAATGGTGTTAGATAGTGTTATAAAGTAAAGTAAAAGTGTTTAAAATAAGTTATTTAATCATTCAGTATATCATTTTATTCATATATATCGTATATTGGCCTTTGCTCACGATACAAGTTCAAATTTCAGATTATACGATATATTTCATTTTAAGAAAATGATACATTTCTTTACTTGAAAGAATTGTTCTACAAATTCAAATCTATACGAAGATAAAAATCATTGAAATTATTATTTTTTATATATTCTAAATACTTTAGGTAAAAATATACGTATAATTAGTTGAAATACAATAAAGTTAATTCGAATACCACGATGATATGTAAAAACAAGAAATAGTGGAGGGATAGATAAGATGTGAAAAGACAAAGTCCTAGGAGCAAGTTGGTGAGCTTCTGATATCTTCACTTAGCTTCTGAAGTTCTGACTCCTAAACAATTTTTCTTGCCTGCCAACATCTCTCTGCCTCCTCAACTCTTCCACTATTTTTATTCTCCAATCTATTTTCTTTTGACCATTAAAAATAGTTTTTTTTTAATTAGAAATAATTTAAAATTTCATTTATTTTAATAAAAATCGTATATGGTCATATAATTGTTACGATATATTTAAGACAATAAATTTAAAATGTTATACGGTTACATAAATATTATAATATGTTTAACGTCACAAGTCTAAATTTATTTTTTTTAGAAGGTTGATAGGAATATATCCGTGGATACTGAAGGAAGGAATAAGAACTTGTAGTGATAATTGGTAAAAGAATAGATTTTGAGTCCATTGGAATCTAAAACTTAGCTTATGAAATAAAAATTTATCCAAAACTCATTGCATAAATTGAAAAATATAAATAAAATAACAAACATTCCATCAACCGAAATTCAACATCAGAAAAATAAAAAATAATTAGAAATGAGTTATTAAAATTGTCACAAAGTTACAGTTCTGCCTAGTCAACTGCTCCAAAAGGAATTGAAAAAGTAACTTTATTTTCACAATTATAAATGGAGTCCAAGCACACCTAAAAAGTTTGCTTAAAAATGCCTTGACTGTCATTTGCTTTTTTCCAAATTATTTTTTACTATTTGCAAAAAAGTTTACCTTTTTATTTTTATTTTTTCTGACAAACCAATTAAAAGGGTTATGATTGACCCTCGGTAAACTTGGTCATCAACATCTAAAGAAGATGGTAAAAGGGAGAGTAAAAAGTAGTAAAAAAGTCGCAGTAACAAAAATATTGCTATGATTAAAGTTATGATTAGTGGAAGTCTTTTAGAAAGATTCAAAAAAATTGCCAAAGCCTAAAGTTGCTTCGAAGGATATACACTTACTAACGAGATAGCATCAAATTCAAAATTTAAATTGCTATTAATTTTTAAAATAGATTCAAAATTTAAATTATTATTAAATTTTATTGAGCTTGTACTTTTGATTTTATCTCTTCCTCTCCTTATATGTACCAATTGTGTAAATCTTTTTCTAATATTGATTATTATCGATATATTTTAAGCTACTATAACTTATTTTTACTTTATTTTTCAGATTACTATTACTTTTCATGAATAATTATGTATAATATTAATTATGTTTATATTATTTATTAGTTAAATTGGCATTTTCATTTTTTTTTTTTTTTTTTACACCCTAATATTTATATTTGAGCTCGACTAAATACAAATTCACATTAAAAAAATCACGTGTGTGAAGCGTTTTCTAATAATGAAACTAACTCTATATTTAGAGCTCAAATTCAAAACTTCAAATAAAAATAAAACTTTTAATCACTCTATTACAATCATCGATCAGTTTAAACTGACTTCAAAATACATGTGGTTTCATGAGCTTTTTAGAGCACGCATGGAGCAACAATTGCTAGAGCAACTAAGCAAACCAAAAAGGAGGTGGACAGAGCTTTTCTCAATTCCTAAAATGTTTAATTATTTATTAATTAAGAAAAAAACAACATTCAAACTGACGGAATAATATATATAATTTTTTTTTATTAACATTCAGAACGCATCTCAATAACTCATGCTCCCCATCTGCAAAACTATAATCATACAGCCCCACGATGAAGACGATTACAATAATAATAATAATATATTCGGTAAATTTTTATATGTAATTAATAATATTAATATTTAAAATATTTTATTTTTGATTTTACTAGATAAAAATTATTTTTAAAAAATTAAAATTCAATAAATTATTTATATTATTCGAATAATAAAAACTTATTATCATAATCTTAAAACCATCCGTTCGAATATATAATAATCGATGCGCCCCACAGCTGGCCCCACGAAACTGACCAAAAAGCCTTATCTTCTCTAAATAACAAATAATAAAAAACATTACATCTCCTGTCAACTCTTTGAACTATATAGTATAAAATATTTTATTCCTGTGCGACCAATATTTTTCCAATTAAAATATATACTACTCTTTTTTCTTCCTTTTCCATATATAAATAATTAGCTAATGTTCTTCCAAACAACATATTGCAAAAGTGGTCAAGAATTTTGGTATTCCAATATTGCAGCTAAAACAAACTCTTCTTTCTCAAACAGCTTGCAGTTTTCTGTTATATGGTAAATTTCTGAGTTCTCATCATCTAATTAATCATTTATACAACTAGACAAATTGTATATATAGTAGCTAAAAACTGACGTTAGCAATATCTATTTTTGTATATTATCACAGGTTTATGGTTGTTAGAGCCACTACTTCTGCATTTCACTAAATAATACAGAGTTTCATTCTGTTACAGAAACCCAACATTTAATTTTCCTGCAGACTGCAGCTAACTTAATTGTAAGTTATTGTTTTCTTTAAATTTCAATCTTGATTGTCACCGTAATATCTAGATAAGTTCATTAATCGTTGCATACCCACCCATAATTCAATATTTACGTTTTTGCCATTGAATCTATCATTGAATATTTTAGTGATTTTGCACGATTACATACATGTTTTAATCGACGACTCACATTTTTGCAGGTATTGAAGAGGTAATATCAATGGAGAATTTGGATTGGAATGAAACTCCGTTTAATTTTGGATCTTCATTTGATCCAATACATGTAATATCAAATTGGAACATGCCACAACGCCAAGAAGCTGCTAATAGATTGGCTTCTGATTCTATGGCTGCTAAAGCCGGAGCAGCAGATCTAACCCGGGATTGTACTGATATAGCCTTTTCTTCTTCCCCAATACTCAATATGCCTAACAATTACATCAATGATAATAATCCATTAGGCCTAATGTCCGATTTCGGTGTCGAAATTGTTAAGCCAATCTCCAATACTGTATCTCTAGAATCCATTGATTGTTTATTATCAGCAACCACCACCAACAATACAGACACGTCAATCGAAGACGATGGCATGTCCGTAATTTTTGCTGATTCGAATAGCTTGTGGAATTCTGGAGAGTCTGCAGGAATTAATCCACAGCTGTTGACCTGTCTGCCTACTGATCATAAGATACTGGAAGAAGAACAAAATCAAAGAAAACGAAAATCTTATGAACTTGATGAAGCAGTTTCACAATCATCGAACGAGTTCAATCTATTCCAGTCAAATTCATTAGGAGATTGTGGTAATTTCCAGCTAATTTCAGAAAAACAATCCAAATCGAAGAAGATGAGGTTAATTGAGAGCTCTAATAAGCGTCCAAGTTCATCAAACATCAATTTCCAACAAGCTAGTTCATCAGTATCGTCAATTGATCAAGAGCCTGATCCGGAGGCGATTGCTCAGATGAAAGAAATGATATACCGAGCTGCGGCATTCAGGCCGGTTGATTTCGGTGCTGAAGTACTAGAAAAGCCTAAACGGAAGAACGTAAAGATATCAACGGATCCTCAGACGGTGGCGGCGAGGCAACGGAGAGAAAGGATAAGTGAAAGGATTAGGGTTTTGCAAAGGCTAGTACCAGGAGGAAGTAAAATGGATACAGCATCAATGCTTGATGAAGCAGCAAATTATTTGAAATTTTTGAGGTCACAAGTGAAAGCATTGGAAGCAATAGGCCAAAAACAAGATCCTTTTACTTCAATAACACAATTTAATTACCCAATTCCCATGCAATTACCACATTTTCCACTACAAAACCCTAACCAAATTCATCGACCAAAGAGTTGACATGTTTTTTTTTTGTTGTTGTTGAAAAGAAATCCAGGAGGAAAGGGACAATAAAGATATGTAGTGTAAAAACTTTTTAAGTTTTTTTTTTTTTTTTTTTTAAAAAAAAAACTTTGTTTTTGTTGTTATTCTTGCTCGCTCCCCTCAGTTTTGTATAAGATGGGACTAAGAATTATTTTTAGTACGTAAGAAGTTGATTATTTTAATTTCTTTGCATGGAAAAATAAGGACTTGCTCAATTAGTATGGTAATCTCTACTTTGTAACGATAACACATTTAGTTAACATACGTTAACTAAATGGAGTTTGAGTTTGAGTTATTTAATTTTAATTTATGCGTTATGAATTATTTGATGACCGTCACAAACAATAACCATGCTACTAACAAGTAGTTTTGATCTTGAGTGCCTTGAGATTTGATTTTTTTTTGTTAACATTCACTTTAAAGATGTTTTGATGTTAAAATGTTAGACACGTGAAATGAAGATTTCACATGATTATTTTATTCAATCTAATTTATTTAGTACCTTTCGTACAATGAAAAAATGAAGTCAAATTTTACCGGCTTCATCTTGAGTACTTGAAACTTAAATATATATAAGTTGCTATGTCGAGAAGAACGAATTGTAACTTATAATTGCAGTATATATTAGCTGGAATTTGATTAGTGAATGGAAAAAAGAGAGCTTAGAGAATAAAGTAAATAACATGTTTTAAATAAAAAAATACATCTAATAGCTAGTGTAAAAGTTATTATATCATCGATATATATTAGGAACTTAGTCATGAGTTTCACTGAGAAGAGCTTTAAAATATATATAAAAAGATAAACATATAAAAACTTTGAGAGATTCAATATTTAACATATATATAAAAAAGTTAACTTTATGTTATATATAAAATACTTTTTTTTTTGACAAATTAAAGGGTTCGGATGAATTGCTGCACTTCTAGCTCCACCTCTCTTGTATATACGTTAGATAAAAAAGAAAATATGTAACTCTCTGTTTTAAGCAATTTTGATTTTTTTTTTAATGTTATCTACACTCAGAGTCATGATTATTTCATCATGATATAACTCAGAAAAGTTATCTTTATTGCCTAACTAAATAATCTTGATCCAATATTATATCATGATGAACTCATTATTGCATACTCTTAAAGCATCAATAATGAGCATCATAATGAGATCCATAAGGTGAAGATCTCAAAAGGCCATAAGTAATAATAAGGGCTATGATTAAGATATTGGAGAACATAAAAAGTGATTACCACTTTGTACCTGCAAGTTTAATTATATTTAATTTAAGATTTTTGTACTTTGAAATGTTAGAAAAGAGTGAAGTTTATTTTAATGTAAAATTAGTGAATCCTAGTCAGTGGTCCTGTCTCCTTGATTCGATCCAAAGCGTGCCCCTCGGGGTTTTCACTCCAAATCCTTATTGCTAACCACGTTTATTCTTCCTTTTTGGCACTTGCTCTTTATTTTAATCTTCATTATCACAATGTTTTATGCAAAAGAGGAGGATAAGAAAGGGTAACCACCACATATTTATATCAAAGTCATATTAATTAATTTTATATATGATGATGATATATCAATCAAATATGGTTAAGTGATAACAGCGTATACAACTGATGCATTAGTGTGGTGTAAATATCATTCAAATTGTTAGGCACTCTCTCCGTTCACTATTAATTGTCAAGATTTTTATTTTTAAATTTAGATTTTAAGTACTTCGACTAACATTGTAAGATGTATTTTTTCATCATATTGATATGCAAAAAAATTGCAATTTATAATACTTTTCATAGAGTTTTTGAATATCTAAATATTTTGTTTAAAATATCGAATTAATGTAATATGATTTAACTTTAAAAATTAGTCAAATTGACTCTCGAAAAATGTAACATGACAAATTAAAGTGAACTAAAAGAGTAATTTATTTCCATATCCAATACTTAAACTGATAAAAGATAACATGACTCAATAGGAAATAGTGATTCAATATTTGAATTTAATGAATTCAATATATATCAAGTATGAATTCATATTGAACTTTGTAATTATAGGTTCAAGAATTTAATAGTTGTTCAAAAATTCTAATAATTTCACATATAAATTTGTTTATGCTTGATGAAATGAATATTAAGTTCAGTTAAATTCATCAAAAAATGCACTACATACATCATGTCGAATAGATAATCGTTGTTAACTAGATGTGATAAGAAGCTGGCAAGGATATCATCGTTATTATTTATAATAAAAAAAGCAAAAAAGAAGAAGGAAATAACATGTGTACAATTAATTCTTGTTGATGACGAGTAGGATGATGGTATAAGGCAAAGTGGTGAATCTTTGAAAGAAAAAATGTGGGGTTTGAGTCTTTGGTAGTATTGCTGCAAAGAGGAGTTGGGATAATTGGACTTATTTGATTGGATAGAATTAAGAGGTTACAGATTTTGTTTACTAAATATAGAAAGTTCTGTTACTTGACTTGTAATGATTCCCTACTTGTTCTCTTTCAAATTGCGTATAATGTTCACAAAATCTAACTAATTCTAATTCATGCACTTAAAAAATCTTAATATATATTATTAAAAATAATTTTATTCATAAATTTTAAATTAAAAAAATAATAATTACGAGTCACTACAACTTTCAGTGGTGGCTAAGTCATCTATGATGTCTTTAACACAACTAGACTCATAGCATAACCGTTTTTAGGAAATATCAAAGTCAAAAATTTATTTGTGTATTTTTATGGATAGGAATAAACATTTGACTGCTTTTAGTTAAACTGATTGTGATATGACTATCTACTTGTCCTAGTTGATTTTCTTCAGCCAACTTTTAGTTCATTCATAACAATTTAAAGACTATCAAGTGCCCATCTCCGATGATCTGGTTTTTATCAAGTTATTAGTAAGTGTTTATCATAAAAAATTAGCTAAAATTTCTGTATTAGTAATTTGATTTTGTAAATATTTTTTGCACGGTCAATAAATAAAACTTAGAATTGTATCTTAATTGGAAATAAGAAGTTTTTTTATCACTAACTTTCGTTAAATCCTCTTATTTGTTTTCATCATATTTGGTGATTCTTTTATGGATTTTGTATTTGAATATAATATTGCTATTTAACGTGTACCCAGTATCTAACTTTTGATGTTTACCTAATTTGAAACAATCTAAATATATGATATCTGAGTTTAGATTTAACAAATACGAACTCCAAAAAAATATATGATTGAAATTCAGACATTTTATCGCAGTTTTAAAGCATAGTATCCTTCGAGGTAGTCCCAAGAATGTTGGGCCAAGACTCCAACTAATCTAGCGGCCCACGAGAAGTTTGACATATTTTGGGTGCGCACAATGGGCCAAAATCAGGCCAATTTGACCCGCTGAATTTTGTCCATGCCACAGGCCCATAGGACAATGCTCTGAGATCGTCTTTTTCATTTATCATATGAGAATATTGAAGAGAGATTTATTACTGCCCTAAACACTGCTGCCAACTAGTTTACAAAATGTATAGTTTGTGCACATTTAATATTCAACATACATATAATAAATATACTTAAACATGTACATCATATATATGTTTTGCACACATTTCAATTATATTGGTAATTAAACATGACGCGTGTTTGATTTGTCTAAACTTGTACATAAACAATGGTGTTGACCTTTCGATAAACAAATTAAAGATATCGATCGAAAAAAATATAAGGAAGCTGCTGAAACTATTATATACACGTTGATGATGCACTCTAGGAATATTGTACTCAGTTATAAAAATAGTGACGTTGCTCTCAATTTGATAATCAAATTAATGTGGAATAATGGGAAGGAAATTTATGTAGTATAGTTATTAATTGCAAACTGAATTAAACTATTGCTGCCACCCAATTTATCTAATTAGTTTATCTATGTGGAGATCTATTCTAAAATTGTTCAAGTCACAAGATAATATTCAAGAAAATCTCTTTCTACGAAGTTGTATCAGTTAACACAGGTGGAGTTAGAAATTGAAATTTATAAGTTTGTAGTTTTTGATCATTTAAAATAAAGGGAAAAGGCTTAAATATGATATCGAACTTTCAGAAAAGGTTTATTTATGTCACTCGTTAAAATTTGGTTCATCTATGCCATTATTGTTCAAGAAAAGGCTCATTCATGTCATTATCTTTTAACAGTGATTTTGTAAAACCATTTTTAATATGTGTCTAATTGTAATTCGGTTAGATCATCAATTTTTTAAATAAAAAAATAATAATTCTGAAAAAAAAAATTAATTTTTTTGACTTTTTTTTATTTAAAAAAATTGATGGCATGGGCTAATTATAATTGGGCATGTCATCAATTTTTTAAATAAAAAATATAATTCTGAATAAAATTGAATTATTTTTTTTATTTTTTAATTAAAAAAATTGATGATGTGGTCAAATTATGTTTGACCACGTATTAAAAATAGTTTTGCAAAATCACTGTTAAAAAATAATGGCATGAATGAATCTTTTCTTTAAAGGTGATAGCATAAATGAGCTAAACTTTTAACTGATGACATAAATGAGTCTATCCTGAAAGTTTAATGACATATTTGAGCCTTTTCTTCAAAAATAAATATAAAATTTTGGCAAAGCTACTTGATTATTGAACCCATTACTCTTATTCTAGCGTGACCCCTACTATATTGCTTGGAATAGTAGTGTTATATGTATAATTGCAATAATAATTGCTATTGTACATATATATATATATCAGTATATTATGATAATTACATATATCTAATTATTTAATCGATATACATATAATTTTTACCTCTTTTTCACTTTTTGCCCTCGCTCGCTCGTCTCTCTCCTCTGTCCCAGTTTCACTCGCCACTCTCCTCTCTATAACATGTAGCTAGGAATCGTAATTAGCAAATTATAGCTATAAAGAGTGATTAAACTATTTTTGAGTGGCTATATGCGATAGTTTCCCTATTTTTTATGTATTTATTAAAGATGATGAACTGGTATAATGAAAATACTGTCTCAATGATCATTCCAATGCGCTCCCATTATCACAAAAGAAACTATCAATGTGATAGTGCTCTGCACCCACTGATCAAAATACAGTATCTGTACATATATTACATGAAACAAAACTACTAGTTTGTCTTCTACATTCACAATCAAATAAACACAGAGTCATCAATCTCATCTTGGGATGGAGGACATTATCCAAATTTTCTGTTCTTCAATTCGAGTCATAATTCTCAATCATCTGTCTTAAACATTGTTTTATTATCGTGACAACGAGAGATATAGCTGGTCTATTTGTTGGTTCAAGAGAAACACAAGCCATTGCCAATGCCACAATTCTCTTTGCTGAATTCAGATCAACTTGTTCTCCTAATCTTGGATCGATTACTTTTGAAACATCTCCGTTATCATTAATCATACCATTGACCCATGTTATTACATAAATCTTGTCATGTTTTCCTAGTAGATGCCGTCCTGTTATTATTTCCAAAAGAACCACACCGAAACTGTATACATCACTTTTCTCCGTTAGCTTATTTGTCCTGTAGTAACTGCAGGTCAATTCGAGAGTTCAAATTAGATATACATAGTCGTTATTCTTTTTGAGACAAACTAATAATAAAATGACAGAGCACATACTCAGGGTCAAGATAGCCTGGACTACCCGCGATTATGGTGGTAACATGACTTCCCTCTCCAGTTGGTAAAGTCCTTGACAAACCAAAATCAGCAAGTTTTGCTTGGAATTTATCATCTAATAGAATATTACTAGACTTGATATCTCTGTGTATTATTGATGGCTGGCAACCATGATGCAGATACTCCAGTCCTACATTATTTTTTCAGATAAAATTAAAAGAAACGCATCAAATATATAGTTATTAGTCATTCTAAAAGTACTGTGGTAGATCGACTGAAATGATTTTCATCTAGTCGTGTATATATATATACCTTGTGCCGCATCCAAGGCTATATGAAGTCTTTCCTCCCATGTTAAAGCATTTGGATTTCTATCTGCACGCCATGATAAAAGACTTGTGAAACATCTGATCTAAAGAACATTTGTTGACTATAAATCAGGTACCTGATAGTTGCATGTCTAAGCTTCGATTGGCCATGTATTCGTAAATAATACCAATGTGGTTCCCTTCAACACAATACCCAACTATAGAAATCAAGTTCTTATGATGTATGCTCATCAGGAGACTAGCCTGTCAAGTCAAGTTTATGTATAGTCAAATTCGTGTTAACTAAATATAATGTCTTAGGTACTAAAAAGTACTTCTTCAGTTTACCTCAGCCTGGAATTCCTTGAACCCTTGAACTGAAGATGGGGACAGCATCTTAACAGCCACGTCACGGTTATCAACATAGCCAAGATAAACTGTTCCAAAACCTCCTTTACCAAGAACTCTCTGGAAGTTGTTTGTCATGTGCAACACCTGTGAGTATGTGAACTGCCGGTTTTTCAACTCCAATGCAATTTTTGGACTCTGTACTGTTGTTTCTGTCTCAGTGATCTTACCTGTTTCAGAAATTAATTAGATTTACTTCTTCAATATCAAATCATTGCGCAAGTATTAATAGATTTTATGGTTTTTCACCTTTTTTGTTTTTCATCCTTCGAATTATAAACCAAAGAAGTAGTAGTAAAGCCAAGATACCCAAGACCACCACGGATGCAATAATTCCTGCTAGTGCACCAGCACTAAGTTTATTACCATCTTTCGGAGGAGGACTAAATTCATCTTTCGGAGGAGGTGGAGGAGGACTAAATTCATCTTTCGGAGGAGGAGGTGGACTAAATTCATCATAACTGTATGACAAAAAATTATTTGAAATGTAATTATAAGTAAATAAAAGTGAATCTTCAATATCTAATGACTTGATAACAATTCAATATAACATCAAACTTTAACTTTAGATGAGTTGATTTCACAATTTAACTTGTGACCAATTATATGAGATTATAATATCCATAATTTTCTAAATCAATCTTGGATGTTTTTTGTATACTCATAAATTAATTCATGGATTCTGAGAGTGGAACGAGACCTCAAATCGAGTGATCCATTTCTTGATTTTTCCAGCAATTCTTCAGGAATTTTTCCGGAGAAACTGTTTCCTTTCAAGTATCTGTCACAAAGATAACCAAATTACTCTGTGTTCTAATTAAATAAATAAATACACCTTCTGTTCTGATTCATCTGACACTTAAAATTTTAAAATTCTAAACTTTGATAGTGAATTTGAACGTAAAAATTATCGTAGATCAAAATAATTAACAATAAAGGTCATGAGTGATGAAATTACAGTTTTTTTAAGAAGGGTAGTTGTGCGAGATTGGCAGGGACCTTTCCCGTCAGCAGATTGTTTGACAAGTCCCTTCAATAGAAACACAACAATAATGTAATAAAAATCATATTACTGCAACTGTATCGCATAAATTGAGACTAAATGAGTTATAGGAGAGTAAATTACAGCGCTTGTAAGAAGGCTAGTTGTGAGAGATTGGGAGGCACCTCTCCCGTCAGCGGATTGTTTGACATGTTCCTTCAACAAAAACACAACAATCTCATTAAAAAAAATTACTTAATATATAACTGAAAATTTTATTTTATGCGTCGAGACTTCATTTGTTTCACAAATTGGTGGATTCAAAATTTGTTCGACCCAAATTTGTGAAATAACAAGTAGCCTCGTACAAGTTCTTCATTTTCTAGTTTGGTTCAAGTGACAAAGCTTGCAGTAGATAGATACTTACAACGTTTCTAGTTTTGTGAGACTTATTATGTAAGGCGATATTGCCCCTTGTAATTCACTTGAAGATAAGTCTCTACTCAACAAATTAACTATATGTTAGTTTCATCCTCCAAAGAGCAAAATTAGAAGAAACATGTTTATACTAAAAAAAAAAATCAAATTTGAGAGCATAGAAGGAAAATACAAGGAGATAATTGTGGGGAGATCCCCATTAAAATTGCATGTGACACCCTTCCAAATGTCAGCTACAGGGCCGCATGGATCTCCTTGCCAGTTCTTTTTAACCTCGTATGTTGATTTGACATTCATAATAGCCTCAACTAATAGCAAAATTAATGTCAAATAATTAGTGTAATCGAAATAAGGACTAAGTATAATTAATCCATCCAAACTTAGGACATAGTTTGTCTGACCAAGCTTTTACGAGTTAAAAGCATTTTTTTTCCTTCTAAAAAGTGAGTTGTTTGTGTGCGCGCACATAAACTTACCATCTAAGTCATTTGTTTGGGGGTTTATGATTTGCTTGACAACTTTATACAACTCTATGGCATTGATGGTAGGATGACGAATTGAATTTCCCGTTTTGTTGAGGGAAATTTGGTGCCTGTCTTTTGGCTTTAGAGCTGATATTGAAAAAATTGTGGTTACAGACATATAGTTCGGAGCAAATGACCCCCGATACAACTCTCCATCAACATATATGTTGAATTGCCTATTGACATGGTTTGCTTCAATCTCTGCAAAGTGCAAGTAGATATAGTACTCATCTGTTGAATTCGCAGGTTCCCACCAAAGTGATATTCCATCAGTGTCATTATCTGCTGCTATTGCTGTGCTCAGCACCTTTGTCGGCGGTAGATAACTGTTGGCGTTATCAATGGTTGAAGTCGTACTCAATGATATCGTGTTCGCATCATTATTATATGGCCACCATAAACGATCATAGATGTCATCTTGGTACCTGATGAAATTTGACAGTAGTACGTTATAATAAAATGTTGTTATAGAGGATGAATTTGAAAGAAAACAGAGTATTTACCTTACTATTTGAGTGGCTGTTGAGCCAAGATCTAGACGTACGAAAGTTTGAAGTGACCCGGATGTGGTCTTGTATATGGTTGAGTTCAAGAGTCTCAATTCAAGTGCGGATATAAATGGTGTTCCTCGATCCTTATTTACTAGACAAACCTGTACAAAATCCGATGAGAGAATGTGTATGATCTCTTCATATAACGGAACTGAAGCATTGACAATTTGAATCGTGGTCCAAAAGTCAACTCCGAGGTGAAGATCAAAATTGATCAGTAGCTGACTCTTTCCATCATAGTTTCCGTATAAAAAACTAGCCCTGATCAAGTATTTTTTTCCTTTTCCTTCTGCAACTCTAATAGTGTAGCAATTTCGTTTTCCTTGGGGAAAACTTGTGAGTGTGTACAACTGTTGTTCCAGGTCATCGGAGTGAAACTCACTCGAGATAGTAGCGTTACTACCTGTATCCACGAATGCTGAATCGGAAACATATTGGAGTCCAGTAGCTACATCGGTGTAGTTGGAACCTCGAGGAATTCCACAATCTATGCTTATGAATCCTGAATAAAATTGAAGAATATAACAAGAAGTATCATTTATAATCAAAAATAAAAATGAGTTGAAAGAAGAAATTGTATATACCTGATTGATTAATTTGGGCGTTAGCTTCAAGTGCAAACAGAGAAATACAAATTAGAAAGGCAGAAATCAAGTCTTTCGTCATTACACTATTTCAGTGTTGAAGCTAAACCAAAACTCTAGATTGTTGATTACTATAACAGGAAGTAATTAACAAGCTTAATTATATGCATAATCCAGGTTGCGTCACTAATTATTTTGTTTTTATAAATTCACTAGAAGTTACGACTTTAGAATTATCCCGTAAGGAACTATTCTTATGCATTCTATTTTATCAGTAGCCATCGCATGCCAGAAAGTGAAGTGACGATTAAAATAATTAAGCCTAATTTGTGAGAGAAATTGACTTTTCTAATGATGACAATCTTGATAATTAAGTTCCATTACATTCAAATTTCTGATGAAGTAAGAAAATTCTATGAAATGACATCAAGCAAATGTATCATTAAAGTTATAAAAGAGTGAGTGAATGTGACTGTTCAAGAAGACAGAGACTAGTAAACTAACACCAAAGAGCATATAAAGAGGCAATTACTCGGTGATACAAAAATTCTGTAAGGTTCAGCAAAAGTCACACTCAAAGAATATGATGTAGACAGTCTATCCTGATTATTTTCACGACCTAAACTGTGATCTATAGGTCACTAGAAGATAATTTTTATCGTTGCTCCCTTTCAACACACTACGGAGCATGCACATTCCAAAAAACAATCACAACTAGTTTACAGGAGCCTGGTCTAGTCAACTAAAAGAGACTAAGTAAACATTTTTCTTTGAGATCATGAATTGGAGTTGATCTCATTAAAATATCTGTGATTTCTCCAGTTGCTGTTTCTCTTTGAGATGCTGAATTACACAAATAGAAAATTCTCTATATTAGCCTATTTGAACTAAATATTTTTAGATTTGAATACGTCAACCACTGCTTGGTCTAAAGTATTTCAAGAGGGAAAATTTGTGACGATGACAATGAAAAACAATATTATCAATTTAATCATGAAGTATTCCGGATGGTTTATGTACGTACATCTACAAGAAAGATACATATATACATATATACTTGTAATAATAAACTATATGAACAATTTTATCGATCATGTTGACAGCAGAACATGAGATTTCAAGCTCTAAAAGATATCGAAAAAAATGTCAACCATTTGATATTCTAATACTGGTGTCATATTGCTGAATAATATACAGAACACAATTTACAAAAGTCACATAGACTTGGAGAAGGATAATAAAAAGGAAAAAATGAAACCCATAAACTTACTCAAACAAATCCCACAAGCAATTTTCTTTGATGCAGAGGCAATCCCTCTCCAAAAGCAAACGGACCTTGGATTTGATGAGTTCAATTAAACTAATCGTTTTCAATACAGTACATATATATACACAATGAAATTTCACTTAAACAACAACAAATTTAAATTCTGAGAACCTTAAAGGTTGAACTCATCAAGTTTACAATTTGTATCCCTCTCTGCATCATGTCTCCCCTAAGGACTTCCATACCACCTAAACATGTTCTCTTTCATCGTTACTCAATCTTCCACGCGCACAAGAAAAGGCAAAAAGGCGAGGCTCTGGAGTGACTCAATGTTGAAAAATACTTAGTATGATCGCTACAATCACTGTCACCTCCAGCGCTACTTCCGTCTCTGTCACTTTCCAATTCAGACACACCTGGCTTAAAAATGAACAATCCATGAGTAGAACCAGGTTCACAAAACAACCAAGGATGCACATCCCAAAACACTTGTACGTGCTGCTCGTTGACTAGTACCGTCTGATTTCCCCTGAATTTCCATTGCAAATTCTTTATGTGAATCAAAACAATTCCATCTATACTTATCCACATTTCAGGATCTCTTGGCCCTGAAGTTGAACTTTCTACAACAATATCACTTTCTTTTTTGTTGTTTTCAAATTTAGCCCTTGTTGAGAAACTTTTCTTACCAAAAACATGTTCTTTTTTGTAAAACAACAATGCATCTACAAGAGCTGGCCTTGATTTTGTTCTCTTATAAGCTTTTTTCTTGTAATCACCTAATAATAAAACAACTTCTTCTTCTGCAATTAACGCGACATAAAAATCTTTAAATGGTTCAGGACTACCTGAAAATTTTGCTGATCTTAAATCCCAATAAGCCTCCAATTGATATCCATCAACCTCAAATGTCTTGTAACCTTTTTTAGCCCAAAAATGCCAAGGTTTAAGATCAATCTTGCAAGTTTGATGATCTTCATTCTCTACGCTATCAACAGATATGGTAAGGCAATGATTCATCATATTTTTTCTCCATATAACAGTCACATTACGCCAATATCCCCCGATATGAGATTGGTAAACACATGTAACGCTACCCTGAGCATTTTTAGGATCTACAGGATCATCTTTTAATTTTTGAGCAATGGATGGTTGAGAAGAAAATGATTTTGCCCTCGCCGTAACACGATGAGGCATTTCTCATATACTTGAAAAATGCATAGAATTCATGGCTATTTGCTACATGAATGTCAATTAATCTACATCCTTTGAATGATGAAATATCAATAGAAATAGGAATTAGCGACCAACATAATATATATAATTACCTTGAGAGATGAAAGTGATTCAGGTTTCATCAAGAGACATCAATGCCTTAACAATATAAGGGATTAATTGTTAGTAGTATTATATTTTGTGGAATTTAGATGGAAATTCAGAGAGTAAAATTTGTTTATTTTTGGAGAAAAATTATGTTGGTAAAAGGTTCTGGGGAAGCAAGACCTTACCCCTTAGGTGAGAATTTTTTGAATTTTCTATAGGCTTTGATGCTTTTGTTTATTAACTTAAACTATAATTATTTTGATAAATCAAAAGTATTTCATTAAGGACGTGTGTGTTGAAGATACGTTGGTAAATTCATAAATAGTAAAAAAATAAAATTAAGTTTGTATTTTAAAAAATAATTAATATTTTAAATTTAATATTTCATAATAGATGTTGTTTTCCAACTGACATCACTAAAAAAAAGATCAATATTACAAGATATAAATGGAGCTGAATAGTATAGTTAATTGACCACTTTTTAGTAATAAAATAGTCATTATCATGTAATATTAGATTTCATACATAAAATTTTGTGATAAGGATTATTTACTAGACCGTAAGATATTTATTTTAACTATTTTTTAGTAAATAAATTATTTTTAATAATTTATTTAATGAATCTCTGATAAAAAGTAAAAAAAAAAACAACTTTTACTGACAAAACGAAATATAAAAGTTGCTCTTTCATCGTTGTAAATTTGATAAATTTTTTAAAATTAATTGAATTAAATTAGTTTAGTATTTTATATTTTTCTCCGAAATTACTACTACGTTTTTAAAAATTATCCGTTGTTTAACTATTGTAGTGCTATTTCTTTACTACCATTAATTATCCGTTGTTTAATTACTACAGTGTCGTGAATACTGGTTAAGTTAATCAAGGACGAGATGGCGTCGACGCCGATGATGCCGCTGAACGCCGATGGAAGTGCACCGGTGGCTCCACCGCTACCTGGGACGGACATGACGAGCATATGTTTCAGAGACCAGCTGTGGCTGAATACTTATCCGCTCGACAGAAACCTGGTGTTCGACTATTTTGCACTCTCCCCGTTCTACGATTGGACCTGCAATAATGAACAACTCCGTGCCCGCGCCATCCACCCGCTGGATTTTTCTCATATCTCGTATGATTTCTTTTCCTTTCCCCCTTTTTTTGCTTAGAAAACGAAGTTTTGATCTTTGTGAATTGCACAATTAGATTTGCTGACATTGCGAAATTGAATTGTTGGGATTTCAATTCATAGTTTGCCTTTTAATTTTCTGCTGGTAGAAGGTAGATTGAAGATGCGATATGTAATTAATCAGTTTGGAGTTCTGGGTTAGAGATTTGGGGGAAAGGAGAGTATGTTGGAAGAGGTAAAATTGATAGACACAAGTACAAGTTGGAGGCAACTGATATTTGGGGAAAATTAACGATTTTGTTGCTCAGCACAAGTTCGTTAGCAAGTGCACAGACTTAATTTGTATGAGTACTTCTCGATTTTTCAAGACCATATGTGAATGTATGGTATTAGGTAATGGAGACATGCACAACTAAATTTGCTATTGAAAATATGCAACTTGTTTTATAGGAAAATGACGGGCATGGAATACACGTTGAGTGAAGTAATGGAGCCTAATCTCTTTGTCATCCGTAAGCAAAAGAGGGATAGCCCTGAGAAGGTCACACCAATGCTTACTTATTACATCTTGGATGGTTCAATATACCAAGCTCCGCAGCTCTGCAATGTATTTGCAGCTCGACTTGTTAGTATTCTAGTCCTGTTGATGCCATTAAATTGTCTTTTGCTACTTGTATCTTATATGCCATTATCTAGATAAACTAAGAGTAGCAATCTTTATATTTAGCTTAAGAATCTGGGCAGTTTAGTAGCAAAGAAGTTAGACTCTTTCTTGGGTAGGAAATATATTTCGCTTCCCCTTCTTCTGTCTTTTTGTTCAGAGAAAGATATTCGTTATTTGACTGCGCACTCAAGATAAATCTTCTAAGAAAATCCTCCCTTCCGCCTTGTAGAATAGCTTACTTTGCTGGAAAAACTTCCCTTGCTATCACCTAGAAGGTCATTGTTTAAAATTCAATAATTATGTGTTATTGATTTATCCAGGAAAAATTATTTCATACTCCTGGCAGTAGATTGGTTTTGATCTGGTGCTTACATCTGATCTTTCTGTGGGTGATCCATACCAGGTGCGCAAGAATTTCCTTGCCCTTAGAAAGGAATTTACTTTGGAACTGTTGAATGCTTTGCAAAAAACTAAGAACATTGAAGCCCTCAGAGGGTGGTAAACATAGTGCCAAAGCAGAGGTAGATAAATCCTTCTTCATGAACATAAAAAAGTTTGCAGAAAGTACCATTTTAATAATTTAGAATCTGCTTCCTAAGGATTTATGTGTACAACATGATGAGAGACTGGACGGATGAGAGTAAACGGGAACAATGGTTTTGTTCAGTCACTTGAACTTCTCTGTGCAGTGAGGAAATGAAGCTCTGTCTCCTGTACTAGTACTTTAGGAAAGATCACTGTTGATCCTTTATTTTTGCTTTTGATGTGTATGCCTTTAATGTGAGTTATTTGTGGCACTAGATGCTATTAAAGATAGTACACGCCAAGGTCTGGTTCTTGGTTATTGATTTTTAATTACTGCGTATTTTGACTCATAAGAGGAACTTTTGAAGTAGGCATGACATGTTAGGTTCTTTGTATGAAGAAATTTTGTAAGCTATCTCTTGAAGATCTCAGCTAGGTAATGTGGTTCGGTCTGTGGATGGGGTTCTTCTAATATTATAGGATTTCAAAGGAATTAGAGTTAAAAAGGAAGTTGAAATTGGAGGAAACTGCAGGAATTCCATGTGATTAATTATTTAAAGGTCTCCGTTTTAAACCCGAGTAGCAACATTTCCCTTATCATTAAAAAAAGAAAAAAGGAATTTCATCTGAAAAAATTCATAGGGAGGAAACTTTAGAGGGATAATGCAATGAGGATCAGAAGTGGTTACAATGTTCTTCTGTATTTATCTGTCTTTAGTATTGTGTAGAGCAGGTAATATGTGTGAACTTTTGGTATGCTTGAAGTACTCTTCTGCTTTTATGGGGAAAACTTGTCCCCCTTTTTCTGCGATATGGATATCACATATTAATTTTGTGTGGGTTGAATAATTCATTGATGGAATATAAAAAGCAATTGATGTTCATTTTCTTCATTTACTTATTTGACAGGGGCGTGCTCTATATCATATATCAAAAGCTTTCGGTACTGCATCCTCAAAGTTGGAAAAGATTGGATATGGTATCTTGATATCTCATTCCTTAAATTTTCCATCCTTTAAACCTTTTTTTCTGTGCATGTGGGTGCTTTGGAGAAAGTGCCGTTACTGGAATTTTGTCTAGCTATCTGCAAAGAAAGGGTTTTGAGTTATGCAAACACCCAAATCTCCATTCCCCCACTTTCACCCACCCCAACCCAAAAAGAGTGAAGATGAAGTAGTAGACAACAAGTTTATTTTATTCTTTAGTTCCTTTTAAGGGCTTGAATGAAAACAAAAAATTTCTGAAGGCTACTTTAACACTGAATTTCTTATTACGACACGTAGCCATTTAGTTGTCAGGTTGAAAGTTGGGAGTTCAGACCTGGGTGGTGTTTAGATGTCTTTCGATAAGTTGGACTTGTGTGCAGTGTGTATAAATCTTATATTGTTTAAATCAATAATCTTACGTTCAGCTTGCAATGTCTATTTCTATCATTTTTACTATTATTTCATTATGTTGATCCTATTCAATAAATTCCTTTTGCAGTGGAGTCGGAAAACGATAGCCAAGCATCTGAAACTAAGCCCACCAAAGAGGCCATCGACTTCAAGGAACTTAAGCGAGTTGATCACATCCTTGCTTCTCTACAGCGGAAGGTAAATGTAATTCCTTGTATGGTCTGCATGGAGCTTTCTTATAACCAATTAATCTTGTCCAGTTCATTTTAAAGTATGAGGTCGTCAATCTTAATCTTAAGTCAAGTAGCTTCATTTGAGTTGTGAAGTAGTTATGTTGGAAGTATTCTGAAATTTTATTTTCAATCCCAGGCTTCATTTACGGGGATATTTGTGTTGAAATTCAATAGATCAAGTTCTAAAATGGAGATACTTCTTTTTATTTTTGCAGCTTCCGCCAGTACCTCCGCCTCCACCTTTCCCAGAAGGCTATGCACCCCCTTCCACTTCAGAACCCTCTGAAAACCAGCAACCAGAGACTCAGCCGCCTCCAATTGATCCTATTATTGATCAAGGCCCGTCTAAGAGAATGAAGGTATGAGAAGGGAGTGGTGTGTCAACTGTTGCATAGGAGCAAGAACTTAGACAAGGTTGTCTGAAGTAAAAATGGTAAATCAGAAGTTACTGATAATTTCATAATTTCACATCTTTTCTGTCTCCATCGCGAAGTTTGACAATGTACATCAAGCAACACAGTAATTTATTGAAGTCACATTCAAACAATTCCATTGTTACAAACTCAAACTGAGAAATATCACATTCATTTCGACTACTTGTATCTGTGCAGTATAACTACGCAAGTGTAAGAACAATTCAAAGTCTAAAGAATAAGGAGAAAAGGAAGAATAAGGAGTTCAACTGTTCATAGAAGAACAAGTCAAAGTCTATAATGCTGCAATGAGCAATTGACTCATTTATTTTGGCCCTCAATTGCAATATTCTTCTCTTTAGTTTCTAACTGTTCAAAGGTCGAATTGCATTTATTATATCATTGAAAAAAATAATTATTGAACAGTAGTTCAACCATACCTTAATTTCTCCATACACTTGACAAAACTCAACTAGTTGAACTCAAAAGTTGTCCTGGCCTGTTATAAACTCCTGTACGCATTTGGACAAAGAATTTTTTTATTTTTTTTGTCTTTTTTTGATATGTTAATGTTACAAGTGACAAGTGAAAATCTATATTTGAAATAGTATGAACAGAAATAGTATAAGTATGGAATTAGTTACTGTTTTATTATATTGGAATATTGATTAATGATGATGAAGAAATTTATATTATAACTACCTAAGAAATGACCTGACTTTGTAAATTTTCAGACCCAGAATTAAATTGTTTGAAATTTGTCACACAAGTCAATTCCAAGCACATGATTAATGCATTTCGATGACTAGCTAGCAGACTTGTGAATATTTGAAACTCTCTAGAAACTAAGTGAAATAGTAGCAGTAGAACAAATGCCAGTTCATATAATTAATTTTTAACAAAGACATGTAATGAATTGATTGTACATATAGAGCACCTGTAAAACAAAGGATGCTATTGTTGATTTAATGTGAAGAAAATTGAAACTAGAAAAAACAATGGCAAGTAATTATTTTGTGGTGTTTATTTTAAATGTTAGCGTTATATCACATACTAAGATTTTTATAGTGTTGCAAACTTAGATGACAGTCTAATATTTTGTCTGTAAGATTGAGCAATATATTAGTGAACATTAGACCCAGCCCTATTCCAAACTATTTTTTTGTCTTCTAATCTCTAATTCACTTATTAAATCAATTCCAACAGGGTGGTATATTTAATTAAAAACTCCATCGTATACTTTAATTAAAAAGTGGTGATTGATTTTTGCCTTGTTGTATCAAGCAACACATATTATAAACATAAAACTTATTACATCATCAAGCTCTATATATATAATAACTAATATAGTGAAATTAGTGTATGCTTAATTACTTTATCAAAATTTAGTCTAAGGTAATGGCTATGAATTCTGAAAAAACTCTTGTGACTACAATCATTATCTTTATGCTAGTTTTATCTCCGGCTGTGCCCAGCAACGCCGATCGACTGACTCGTCGAGGTAATTTACTATCGAACAACATTAATTTATCATATTATGTAGGGAAAATGCATAAGTACCCCCTCAACCTATCTCCAAAATCTCAGAGACGCACTTATACTATACTAAGTTCCTATTACCCCTTAACTTATTTTATAAGTAAATTTTTACCCCTTTTCGTCCAACGTGGCACTAGCTTAACGAAAAAAGTCAACCATCGTTGAGCATAGTGTCACGTAGGCCGAAAAGGGATAGAAAATTATTAATAAAATAAGTTCAGGGGGGAAATATGACCTTAGTATAATATAAATGTGTCTCTGAGATTTCGGACATAAGTTGAGGGCTACTTGTGCATTATGTTATGTAATATAAGGACATATATAACTTATTGAATTGAAAATTTTAGTATAACATTTTCATTTTTGAATCCCTTTACTAGAATTTTCGGCTTAAGGACTATAAATATTTTAACGAATTGATGGTGATTGGTGCAGAACTTGGGGTTAAAGAACCAAAATGTGAGAATTGCATATGTTGCCAACCAAATACGCCGTCGTGTTGCGCCTGCGCTTGTTTCGTTCCGTTTAAGGCCGCCGTGGACCGGCCGTGATCATGGAATTAAGCAAATTAATGATGAGAAGATCAGAGACATATTGTGTGATCGATTTCTACATAATAAGAAAATAATTTGCTCATGTAATTAATGTTTTTGGCAATGTATTTTAGGTCATTTGAATTTTTGTTTGTGTGAATAACATTGGTTCTATAAAAGAAATAATATTTAAAAAAAAAAAGGGTGTTTAGTTTACTAGGTACTAAGTATTTTTTTTGTATTTTTTTTTGGTGTTGATGTACTTTTTTAAATTATTGTTGCTTTAATTCTTTTTTCTTTCATACTCTTATTTTATTTAGAATTATTAAATTTCAAATGTAAAATGAATGGATTTTAATTTACCAATTTAATTTTAAATAATGACATATTTTGTAACTTGTGAATTCGAATTATAATTCATTTGAATTATATTCTTCGAAATCTTCTCTCCACCATTGCCACGGGCCAAATGAACGAAGAATTACAAAAGGAGAAATTGTCTCCTTTTTATATTTTTAAAGTTTATGGATTAAAATTGATGAAATTTATGTAATACGCTTGTATTATTAGTTTTTTTTTAAAGATTAATAAAAAAAGTCAACTTTTGATGTGGAAATTTTTTGCAGCATAAAGCAGAGTATTATTCTCAGAGTTGAAAATCTGCCCCAAAAAAATAAAACTAAAGACTTATTCTAAATTTGCAGTCGCAATTGCTGACTTTTCAATTATTTAATGTTTATTAAATTAAGATAAGCTCATAAATCCTCCAATTGCATATAAAATTATAGCAAATCTATCTGATTAAGTTGAAGATTCCCCTAAACAAATTAACTTGTAGTCAAAGTCAACCTTGAGTTTGTTGAGTGAGAACATACATTATTTCAATTTTTATCAGAGGTTCATTAATTTTCCATTTACTAATTTGCACTATAAAATAAACTCCTAGTTTTGTTTACTCATCTAAAATTCAAATGGGAGCTATAATTCCAAGATGTTTAATAGTCATAACCCTTGTTTTTATTGGTTTAATTTTATCTCCTGGAATCCAAGAAGGTGTTGCTGCTCGTTCTAATGTGTATAGAGGTAATTCATTATACATATTATTAATTCATCAAAAATATATTGTTATTGTTCATTTATAATACTTTTTGCGTAATTTGAATTTAATTGTACAGAAGTACTTGTGAGGAGATCAATATGTCCTGCTTGTGTGTGTTGTCAACCTCCAACACTAGGATCTTGTTGTCGATGTTGCGCTTCTCCTATCAATTCACAGTCCAACAACACTTCGCCTTAATCGACATATGTAATTCAGAATTTAAAATTCGATAAATTTAACCTTTAAAGGATTTTTGAGCAATTGTAATTTTTTTATTTTTACTTGTCAAATTTGCAATGGCATGGTCTCGTATTTGTTTATTTTGTGTCCTCTTGATCATAATCAACAAACTAAATTGCTTTTATCAAATTCCATGGCATCTTGGGAAGTAGCCTATCCATAAAATATATTTGTATCCTATGTTATGCTGAATTAATAGAAATATGAAATGTGTTTGTATATAGATTTCTATAATTTAGATATTGTGTCTGTCACGGTCTGATTTAAAAAATTTACTGTTCAATTATAGACTAAACTTATCACTCGAAACAGCCTGTATCATATTTTAATTGTCTAGTTAAAGCAACAAAGCAAAAACTGAAAATAAAAAAAAGAACTTTAACATTAGAAATAACAAATTTAAACTTTGACCTTGTTTATTTTGTGGATACAAATTTAATATCGAAAGTGTATTCGAGAGTCAAAACTTATTAAATTTATTTTTTTACTTATAAAACAGACGTATCCAAAAATTCAAAATTATTTATTTCTCAATCTCATTCATGTAAAACAACCCCTATTATTAGGTAATCACTAATATCTATAAGAAGTAAAGTCAAAGAAAAGTAAAGAGATAAGAACTCCACAATTACATGATCAATGTGCAAGGTGCGGTATAACAATCAACTATGCCTAACTTAATTCACCTTTAATTCGTGTGTAAAAAAGAATTAAAATCTATCGAATATCGAATCGAATAAAAAATAATAATTAAAACTTGATTAAACATGAGTCCTGCAAATGGGGCAAGTTTTATTTATGCTGCGTACCAACCAAAGCATAATGCAATCAGCGTGAAATTTATGGGTACAAGCCGGAACAACACCGTATCTTTCCCCCTTTAAAAACTCCGATAAACAAATCGCGCAATCGTTCTCCTCATTAATGTTCGATTTTCCGCTTTCGTTTCCTTCAATGAAAATCAAATTTTCATAATTACCTTCTTCGAGTGATTCCGCCGGCTGCTGCGGCGGGCTGAAATTAGGTAGGGATGCGGCGGAGGAAGGCAGCGCGTGGCGGGAAGAAATTGGTGATACGACGCCGTTGTTAGATGAAAGTCGTCTTCTTCTCCTAATCCTCGTATCGATACTTCTTTTAGCCCAACTATCGGACAAATAGAGAATGAAAATACAGGCAAAAATCAAACACCATATGGCTTCATTCGTAATTCTTCTTTCATTCATTAATTAATTCTGATAAACTTCGTTTAAGAGGTTTAATAACAGTGCAATCCTTATTTACAATTATTAAATTGATATAAATAAAGTTAGATTATTTAAAATTAATTTATCTATATATATGGTAATGTTTAGTACTAATACTATTTGATTTCTACTTTTATAGTAGGTAAAAGAGTAATACTTGTGTAGTTGGTTAGTCACCTTTTGAAAAATAAACCAAAATACATTTATTGTATTTTCTAAATCAAGTTTAGATAATAGCTATGATTCTCTCATTTTACTTTTAATTAGTCCTTATACTTTAAAAAAATGTTTACTAATTATTAATCTAGTCAAAATAAACCAAAATACATTTATTGTACTTTCTAAATCAAGTTTAGATTATAGCTATGATTCTCTCAATTTACTTCTACTTAGTTCTTATACTTTAAAAAAAGTTTACTAATTATTAATATAGTTTAAAGAATCAAGAGGTAATTATTACTTAGTTTCTGATTTATTTTTATAATTAACTATAGTTATAACTTAAAACATGAGATTTATTGTTATTTTTTTTTAAAAATGTGGGTGGGATTGGAGGAATTTATATATCTATTTTTCAATTTAATTTGATTATTTTTGTGTTTTGTTTAATTTAAAGTAAAATTAAAATCAAATTAAATATCAATTTTCAAAATTTAAAAAATTAAATTTAAGCAAATCAAATCAAACATTAATTTTCTTAAACGATTTGATTGAATTGAGTTGCAATTTTAATTTGATCTTTTTACCATAATTGCGAACAATCCAAATTATATAAAAAACTTGCGTAAAAACACTATGATAAAAATCTCCTGCTGCTGTAGTGAATATTGCATTAAATTTCACGACTTTCCAAGGGATTTTAGCAGGCTAGCCTATACTCCCTCTGTCAAAAATTATTTGTCATGTTGCGCTTATCAAAAATCAATTTGACTAATTTTCAAAAGTAAATTCGATCACATTTATTTAATATTTTATATAAAAAAGATAGGTATTCTAAAACTATATAAAAATTACTATAAATTACAATTTTTTGCATATTAATATGATTAAAAAAACATCTTAAAATATTAGTCAAAATTTTTATAGTTTAATTCTAAAAATAAAATCATCATAAACAATACCGGATGAAAGGAGTATATTATAGTGGCTTATTATTTATAATAAGATACTCCTTTAGTTTCAAAAGGAACGTATAATTTAATTTAGAATGAAGTTTAAGAAAAGAAAAAAAATAATCTTGTAATTTTAAATTAAAATTATATTAAAATATTCTTTAATCTTATATTTTAAATATGTCATATAAAAAATTAAAATATTATAAAAATCTTTTTTAAATAAATTAATTAGGAAATAAAATCATTTTCTTTTTGAGACGGAGATCGTAAAAGAAACTTGAGCATTGCACATGAACAACTCTACAGCTAGTAGCTAGTGACACCAGTACAAGGTAAAACTAATAATTATATTAATTGATTAATATAAATACAAATGCAGAGTGTGACCACTAAATGTATATTAACATTAATATCGATACATTAATAATAATGAGCCAGCCCTACGAGTCTACTTTAGGCTAGCAAAGAGAATTTATGGTTCGAACGTACATTATTTTTTTTCAAAACTCCATAGATATGCAGAATTTTATTTATTTTTTATCTCTACTCAGATTTTTGAGAGAAAATACGAAAATGACTTTGAATTTACCTCCAACAATTTTATTTTTTTTAGGAATATTAGATAGAGAGGTGGAACTGAATTCTGCCAAACCGACTTAAGTACAAATTGCCAGAATAGTAATTAGTACTAATAAATGTGCCACTGAGTAGCATTAGTACAATCCTTTATTACTATAATGAAAGTATTATTTTTTTAATCTCTTTTTGGGTTTGATTTCTAAAAAATATGACAAAAATAGTTCATGTCAATAGAGCTAATTCTCGATCTTTTTAAAAAGGATTTTACATTATAAAATTAAACATGTTAAATATGTAGCTCTAGAAGTGATTTTCGTTATCTCAAAGCTATAAATGCAATACCAAAAATTAGTTAAGTTAGGAACATTGAAATTCGTTAACAGTGACTTTCTAATTCATCCGAAAATGTTAAGACATAATTAACTAACAATGTTCTTTCTTTAATTAATATTTCTAAAAGGAAAAAAAATGTTTTAAATATAAAAAAATACATTTTTGGTCATAATTTTGATTATCCATGACCATCACACGTCTTGGTGGTGTGGTTTTTTTTTGTATGCATTCAAGTTTCATTGCGTTACGACTTTAAAGGGATTCAAGTACACGCGGTTTCTATGTAGTTGAATTGTTAATGCATAGTTAATTATTTTGTACTGATCGAGTGGAGTGGTAAATACTTATTTATTCTTAATCAGAGGTTTTTGAATTTGATATTTAGTCAACTTTGTTAGGGAGCGTTTTAGCAAGAACTTATTAGTACGAATTCAAATTCAATCGGATTGTAATGAAAATATCGGACACCAGATGAAAAATTAAAAAAAAAAAATATATAGTAGTAGTTGCTAGTTAGCAAGTGTAGAAGAACAATCATGGCATATGGTTATGGAGATGATGAATATGAGAGTGAGTGGTTCTCCTTCACATTTAAGAGCTTTGCTGCATACTGCTATTGAAATCACTCTTTAAAGTCACTTGTCTACCATCCTTGGACCAAATTTCTCTCAAACCTAACTTCCTTCTCATTATTGTTTCAATTATAAACGACACAACCAACATGAACTTGTTGCATCGTTGTACCTACATGTGACGTCCTTGTCTATAAATTTGAGTAAAACTCAATTTTAAAAATTAACTTACGAGGGAAGAATTGTTCGAGACCTTACAAAGAAACCCAAACACCCATTCACCACTAATATGGGAGAATCAACACTAATAAACACAATAAAGTGAGATAGAATTGATAACTAAAAGCTACTTTAAGTCTAACTTAATCTCACAAGTAGCTCACGAGAAAAGAATCGTCCAAATAGTCTATCCACAACCAACTTGTCGTGGGAGAATCAAAGTAGGACTAGTTTTTTCAAGTAATAACAAAATACATCGAAAAAAAGAAGAAAAGAAAAAATAGGCAACATATAGTACTCCCTCTATTCCCGTTTATATTTTATATGACTTAATTTATAGTCACACATATTGGGACCGAAAATAAGTAGGTATAAATGTGAAAGCTAACAAAGCAAACCTCGAAAGATCACGAGTAAGAACACAACGAGAAATATACCAAAATACACAAAAGATTTAATGTGGTTCGGTCAATCGACCTACGTCCATAAAGGAGATGCGCAATCCACTATAACTATGAGAGTACGAAATACAGTGAGAAACAACCTCAACCAATTCACTCGGAATACATAGGAGGTTCACACAAGTGATAACGTATCAAGCTTGTGACGCACAAATTCTCCCCCTAACCAAAACTCTCAAAACCCTTTAAGACTATTGTGAATGCTGATAAGTTAGAAGGAACATGTCTCTATTTATAGAGTCCTAAACCTTTACCCACTTGAAAAAAGATTAGTCAATCCAAAACATTTTCCTAAAAGAAAAACCTATTTATGATAAAAAAAAAATTAGGATAACTAAAACCTAACAACACAAATATCTAGCACTTATTTAGATTATAAATTTTAAAAGTCTTTTATCTTTTTTCTTAAATTTCGTATCAAAGTAGATCTCTTCTACTAATCCTGTGCAACACAAACTGGTATCCAGATGTAAATATATGTATAATGCCTCATCCTTTGTGAGGCAGGCAGTGAATTATGAAAGAGGGAATTAAGTGTATCACATGCATGCTCCCTAGCTAGCTCGTGGCCGCAGCCCAATGCTATACCAAATGCCTCTCAACTACTTCCTTTTTTTTCATTATTAGCTTCGTGTAAGAATTGACAACATACTTACTTTCTATCTCTATAATTATTGCACCCTACCAATTTTAATCTGTTTGTGAGGTTGACAAACAAACCTTCTTATTGTCAATACTGGCAATGAAAGCTCTGTTTAATGAATATTATTTCATTTTTGTTTTCAGGGATAATGTCTAAATTTACCGTTTGTGTACAAAATATCTTAATTTTACTCCTTGTTAGAGGACATGACAAAGTATGGAATACATGAATGACCATATATCTATGTAATTTAGGCTCAAACTTTATATTTATATTAAAAGTTTCACTTAATATATCTACATAATTTATTCAATTTATTCGAATTTAAAATTCTAATTTTAGGTCATTCGCAAATTATCTTGTATCTAACTTTGATTGAATCGATTCCACGAGTTAAAATATTCTAAACTTGAATTTATTAACTAGGAGACGATTTTGTTAATGATGTGATTGATATAAATCATCTCAATGTTTATGAAAAGGTAAAAATTAAGATATTTCGTACTGACTATATTTACATTGATTTTAGCAACTTGTGAATTAATGGCACTTAACTACCTCCAAAGCGGCATTAATGGCTATAGCTCAACCTTCATCTCCCTTCTTTGAATGCACAGCTATTCATCCTCAGTCGGTTCTGACTTACATTTGGCTCACTATAAAGTTTTGGTTGAGGAAAGTCAGAACCAAAGTACAAAGTTTTGGAAATATGGGTATCTACAGACAGCAAAAATTGGCGTTTTTGTTTGTGGCTTTATTGGGCTTTATTCACATCCGTCTGAATAATGCTCAAAGTTCCACAACACTTGTTCCGGCAATCATTACATTTGGCGATTCCGCTGTGGATGTAGGAAATAATGACTACATTCATACTCTTTTTAAGGCTAATTATCCACCTTATGGAAGGGATTTTGTCACTCGTCAACCCACCGGTAGATTCTGCAATGGAAAATTAGCTACTGATATCACTGGTAAGTTATTTTTGAAGTTTTAAATTTACTGACTCGATTAATTCATAATTTAATGTTCTTCATGGATTTGACAGAATTCAATAACTTCAGTTCAAGCTTTGTAACGAATAGTCTAACAGAATCCATAAAAAAAATAATTATAATTTAAAACACATACTCTAAAAATTCTAGCTTCGTCTTTGAATTTACGTAACTTTTAACAGTTGTGGTTTAATTTTTTTTTAATGTTGTAGCTGATACACTTGGGTTCACTACTTACCCGGCTGCATATTTGAGCCCTGAAGCATCAGGCAAGAATCTACTTATTGGTACTAATTTCGCTTCTGCCGCTGCTGGATTTGATGATAAAACCGCCATCCTCAACGTAAGTTTTACAAGCACTCTGTTTTTTTTTCTTACAGTAATCATAGTTTGGTGAAGAAACGTGTTAGATACAGAGCAAATAATGAATTGTTGATTTATTATTGTCGCTAAAGACCGTTTTTGATGTAGTGTTGAGTTGTGATCAAAGTTAGTTAATTTGCGGAATTGGGACTAACTATTGTTGACAATTTTTTGTTGATGCAGCATGCAATTCCATTTTCAACACAGATGCAATACTACAAGGAGTATCAATCCAAGCTAGCAAAAGTTGCAGGCAGTCAAAAAGCGGCATCCATCCTAAAGGATGCACTCTACATAATAAGTGCAGGAAGCAGTGATTTCTTACAGAATTACTACATCAATCCCTATCTTAACAAACTCTACACTCCTGATCAATATGGTTCTTATCTTGTCGGCATATTCACTAGCTCCGTCAAGGTAATAATTTGTTTCATGATGCTATTTTGGTTGTAGAATTCCACACTAAATGCTTTTTAGTGAGGATGATCAATTCGTGTTTTCAATCAAACTTGAATTAAATTAGTTGCGAGACACTATCTCTAGTCTTTACAAAACGGCCCACCATAAATTTTGTATAACAGGATTTGTATGGGCAAGGAGCAAGAAGAATTGGGGTAACTTCACTTCCACCATTGGGCTGTCTACCAGCTGCTAGAACATTATTCGGATTTCATGAGAATGGATGTGTGTCAAAGATCAATACAGATGCCCAACAATTCAACAAGAAAATGAATTCAGCTGCAACACAGTTACAAAAGCAACTTCCTGGACTTAAGATTGCTGTCTTTGACATTTTCCAACCCCTATATGACCTCGTCAAATCTCCATCAGACCACGGTAATTTTTCATATAAACTCTACTGCTTATAAAAAAAATCCTGCATACGACACTGTTACTGACGTACTTTTTTGGTGATTATTAGGATTCGCGGAAGCAAACAGAGGGTGTTGTGGAACAGGAACAGTGGAGACAACATCATTATTGTGCAACCCAAAATCACCAGGAACATGTAGCAATGCAACACAATATGTGTTTTGGGATAGTGTGCATCCATCTCAAGCAGCTAACCAAGTTCTAGCTGATTCACTCATTATTCAAGGCATCAACCTAATTGGATAATTAATCCAATAAAAATATGTGAATTTTATATGTAAGACCTTTTAAAGTTACGTTGTGATTTTCTTTTACTTTTTTAAAATTATCGTTTTCTTGTTGAGATGCATGAAGATGAAAATGATGTTTGTATTAGTTATTTTTACTGTTATTAATGAGTGTTGGCTTGGAAAAAAATGTACTAAGGAAAATTTAAATTGAAAAGTCTCCTCTTATTTTTCAAGCCTACAATAAACATTTATTCTCATCCTAACGTATAAAAAATGGCTCATAATATTTTCATCTGCTTTTTGATAAAAAAAATAATCTCAATCTTTATTTTTTCGCTGAAAAATATCACTCAAATTAATACCCGAATCTGATTTTTTATTGTAATTTGAAATAGCACTTATCATGACAGGCCATATATGTTAGTACTTCCATTAAAATTAAATCCACCATTTTTTAAAGGGAAAATTATATATAATAGCAAATTAATAACCTAAAATAAATGGAGTAGCTAGGGTTGATTTAATTGTACTCTATAGTAAACGTTTGCGAAAAATTGCCAGGCGCCTCTCTCCCAAATATCTCGCTCGCCACTCTCGCCTTTCTCACTTATACAAATAAAAGCGAAATGTATAAATTGTGTTTCTGTTTATATAAAGCGTGAGAAAATTGTATATACGCATGCAAATACATATATTTTCGTCTTATACACTTATAATTATACAATAAAAATACTTTCCTACCCAATTTCTTTTGCTTTTCTCTCTTTCTCGTTTTATACAATTTTCAAATTGTATCTAATTTCTCTCTTTCTCGTTTTATACAATTCGATTCAATTGTATATTCCTTGTCAAGTCTCTTTTGTCTTTCTCTCTTTCTCATTTTAAACAAATTCAAATTGTATATGATCGTTTTATACATTTATAATAATACAATTCGTTTTATACACTTCGTTTTTATACAGTTCTCTGCCCAAGTGTCTTTCTCTTTCTTGTTTTATAGGCTTCGTTTTATATAATTTGCTTCAACTGTATATGTATAGCAAATTATACAGTTTTATGTTTGCTATGGAGCGTAATTATGCAAATTTTGCTATAGCATATAAATATGAATCTTTTATTTGGTATATGTAAAAGTTGCCTATTTTAAATCCAAGTTTGCGGACCCATTTGATTTGAGGATCAGGCCCATTTCTTCATAGGCAAACTCCGTTGCAAATACAATTTTATTTGGACAAATTTATCAGTAGACAAAGTGTTTAACCGTCTTTTATTAGAAATAAAAGAAAATATCTCAATGAGCTAAATCTTATCTTACCAATCCTAATGAGGTATTTTATCACCACCACAGTGTTTATAATACAGTAATGATGATGCTTAAATATTAACAATCTTCATACGTCAACTTCCATGCCAGGTCCAACACCTGAACTATGAAGTATAGTTTCATTAAACGTGAAAGAAAAATAACAATTCATACAAAGAAATATAAAAATAAATAATATGAAAAAGAAATAGTAAAACTCAGTGATGCTTCTAGCTGTCGATAAGTCAAATATATATATAGATTATTCGTCAGAATATGGAAGTTATTATATAAAATAATCGAATCCAAAATAAATGGGTGTGCGACGCAACCTGGGCAAATTTCCAGATGCACTTTCACTTTCGCTGCCTCTTAGCTCACTTTTCCTTGTATTATTAGGTAGTATCTCTTTCTATTTTACTGTAGTAATTTGTTTTCTTTTAAATTATTATATATTTAATTTCTTGAGATAAGACTTCTAAACTAGGTCCTAAACCCAAAATATACTCAGGGAGGGTGAGGTTTTATTCTAAACAAGGGCAAATTTCATTTGCTAATCTCTTTATATGTTTAGGTAAATCAGAAAATATATTGGAGCCTCATCAATTCTGTGACTGTCTACTGGCCTTTTAGCTTCTTTGAAGCAATGATTGTGTCTTCAATTATTTTCTGACACTTCCTGTCATTTTGCTTGAAAATTCTTCATGAAATACAACTTATTTTAAAACAAATGAAATATAATGTTACGCAAGTAATAACAAAATATAATACATTTTTAGTTAAACATCAGTCTTATGTTGCAAAGCTATAAACAAATTAATAACACTATTGCAACCGACAAAAAGAAGTAATGGGCTAATGGCTAGCTTAACGTCCCTTCTATTTTTATTTTTTTTAAAATTAAAATGACGGTACTCAAAATTTGCACGTATCATGGTGATTAGTGGCGGAGCAACACTCCTAGACCTAACATTAATGAAAATTAATAAGAAATATAATGAAGATGAAATAAATCTGAGCTCCACTTTTTTGTGCTAATCAGTATTTTTAAAGACGGTTTTGGAAAAAGTCGCAAGTGAATCCATAAAACATAGTAAATTCATGAAACCGATTACTTAAAGTATAGATCGGTTTACAATAGAGAAAAGAAAAAAATATATATATATAATATATATATTATATATATATATATATTATATATATATATATATTATATATATATATATATATATATATATATATATATCACTTTAAGGGTGTGGGGAAGTTAGCCCCAACCCCTACCATATCTATAAGACTATAACACATAGATATATAAAAGGAAAAATTACTAAAATACACTACTTTAATTTATTTAATTTCATTAATTCCCTACTGATGTATTAAATTACAAAAATCCTCTTTTTTATCCCAAATGATACTAATTAAATTTTATACATTAAATTTCATGTCCAACACATAAAAAGATACTCAAATTCACAATTTAAATTAGATACTTAAATTTTTATATACTTATCAATAATTCATATATATATGATACTTAAATAACAGATGTATGACAGTATGATACACATATACTATTATTTGATACCTTAATATATACGAAATATAAGTAAAAATAAAACAAAGAATCATTCTATCATGATCACCAAAAAATGATACTTAATAAAATTAATTGAACATACTAACAAATATATTCAAAAATCATGATAAGATTAAAAAGATACTTAATACAATTCATCTTATACTAACATATAAAAAAACAGGTTAACATAATACTAATTGAAACTATATATATAAACGAAATATTAAATTTAAAATATATTTCTTTGATACATTAAATTTCATGTCCAACACATGAAAAGATACTCAAATTCACAATTTATATTAGATACTTAAATTTTTATACACATATACTATAATTTGATACCTTAATATATACGAAATATAAGTAAAAATGAAACAAAGAATCATTCTATCACGTGATACTTACAAAATACTATTTGAATCTATATATAAACGAAAAATTAAATTTAAATATGTTTCTTTGATACATTAAATTTCATGTCCAACAAATAAAAAGATACTCAACTTCAGAATTTAAATTTGATACTTAAATTTTAGTTGCAATATATCATCTCACCGGAGCTCCGGCAACAAATACTTATCAAAGGGCATCGTTATTATATATCCGGAAAAAATCGTCTATTAATATATCCCCTTCACATGGTACTATTATTGTTGCTATTTTTATTTTTTCATGGAGTTGATTTGCCCAAATTCCTGGGAGTGAAAATAGTTACAAAATTAACTTAAATCAAGTGAAGGAAAATCAGTTACCCTTGATTTTAGCTATAACAGTTACAGAAAAAAAAATATTCTGTCATTTATATTTAAGTATCATTTCTATTTTATAAAGTATCCGAAATTCTTAAAAATAAGGGATTTTTGGTAAATATTGATATTATAGGGATAGAATGTAATTTATCATTTACAGTATGTCATTTGCCTAATTTTTACTATATAAAAAGGCTGAAATGACATAAATTTTCATACTATAAGCATAATACATTGATTCCAACTAACACAAAAAAAAATTATATTTGTCGTATCTTCTCCTTGTGAATTATATACCTAACCTTAATCATAATGACTCGCCAAACAGATTTTAACAAAAACGTATTAAAGCCTTAGCTCTAAAGTAGGTAGATAAGCAACAATTTTTCAAAGTTCTGAAGAAAATTGAGTAACGCTGATAGAATTATAAAGATGAAATAAATGAGGACCTGGGCCAGTGTAGCCTGTTTTCCCTTGCTGTTTCAGGTCCCTTGTATTGAATGCAGAATTGTTCATCCTTTAATTATTGATGTGATCAGACTTGCAACATACTGTGATCATTATATAGTTTTCAAGTGTCTAGCTAACACACATTGTTCGATTCATTTTTGGAGAATGGGCATCTACAATAATAGACCAGCATTGATATTGTTGTTGGTGGCGTTATTGGGTTCTGCGATCCGTTTGAATAGTGCTCAAGAATCAACAACGCTTGTTTCAGCAATTATAACGTTTGGGGATTCAGCTTCTGATGTAGGAAATAATGACTACATTATTACTCTTTTTAAGGCTAATTATCCACCTTATGGAAGGGATTTTGTAACTCATCAACCTACTGGTAGATTCTGTAATGGCAAATTAGTAACTGATATGACTGGTAAGTTAACTTGCTAATTCCTACTCTAAAGTGTTTAGTATTGACGACTTTAATGTGTTACGATCACTCAACTAACAATTTTTACTTCAGAAACTCATTCAACTTTGTTTCGTAACACAAAAGTCTCACAACTACTGTTCACCTATAAGGTTAATCATTCAACCAATTCAGGCGGTATTTCCACTAGATATTATTTACATTAGAAATTTTTTTAAGCTGGATTTAGCAGAACTCATTAACTTCAACTCAAAATCTGTATTTATATTTAAAGATTCATTCAAAATAAAATTTCTAGATTCGCGTTTCTGAATTTATTTATAGGATCCTGTTAGTTTTTAGTTATTACTATCAAGTTAACGTATGTGGTTGTAGCTGATGCACTTGGCTTCACTACTTACCCGGCTGCGTATTTGAGCCCTGAAGCATCAGGAAAGAATCTCCTTATTGGTACTAATTTTGCTTCTGCCGCTGCTGGCTATGATGATAAAACAGCCATCCTCAACGTAAGTTTTACAAATGCTCTGTTCTTACTGTTGTCATTATATAGTCGATGTCTTTACTAAAACAAGCAGATCGTGAATTGTGTGTAACGATTTGTTGCTAAAGACCATTTTTGTTGTAATACATCTCTGGTTATGTAATACGAATTTTGAATTTGGGGCTCGGTGTAGTTGACAATTTTTTTTTGGTGATGCAGCATGCAATTCCATTGTCTAAACAGATGCAATATTACAAGGAGTACAAATCCAAGCTAGTAAAAGTTGCAGGCAGCCAAAAAGCGGAATCCATCCTAAAGGATGCACTCTACATATTAAGTGCTGGAACAGCTGATTTCTTACAGAATTACTACTTCAATCCTTATCTTAACAAAAATTCTACTCCTCGTCAGTATAGTTCTTATCTTGTTCGCATATTCACTCACTTTGTCAAGGTAATTTAGCGATGAATTAGCAACAAAGTTCATGACTAATTTCAACTTTTTATTAGTGTTGGGTCGCAAGACACAACATGATACAACCGATTTAAACTTTGATGAATCAGAAGTTAGTTAAACATTTATTATGTAAATAAACAGGATTTGTATGGGCAAGGAGCACGAAGAATTGGGGTGACTTCATTGCCACCATTGGGGTGTCTTCCAGCTGCGAAAACAATGTTTGGATTTCATAAGAGTGGTTGTATCTCAAAGATCAATAGAGATGCCAAACAATTCAACAAAAAGATGAATTCAACTGCAGCACAATTGAGAAAGCAACTTCCTGGCCTTAAAATTGCTATCTTTGACGTTTTCCAGCCCATCTATGACCTTGTCAATTCTCCATCAGACTACGGTAATTTTTCCATATAAAATCTACTATTCAACCACTGCTTATACAAAATCCTGTTTGTTATTGACATAATCATTTGGTGGTTATTAGGATTCGTGGTAGCGAATCGAGGGTGCTGTGGGACAGGTAAAGTTGAAACAACATCACTATTTTGCAACCCAAAGTTAGCAGGGACTTGCAGCAATGCAACAGAGTATGTGTTTTGGGATGGAATTCATCTATCTGAAGCTGCAAACAAAGTTCTAGCCGATACGCTTATTATGCAAGGAATCTACCTACTTGGATAGCTAATACAACAAAATATGTGAATTTTAATAACTGAGTTGATTGGTGATTTAAACTTTTCCTTAGTTGAAAAAGTTCGATTTCTCACCTTTCAATTCTCATTTATTTGTTTAGAAGTTGAAGATTGAAAATGATGTATCGTGTAGTTGTCAGTTACTTATTTCTATTTTTAATGAATGTACCATGTTGTGTGTTTGTGATGTATTTTCAATTGTTCTTTGTATTAAATGCAAAATGACATCCCTTTTTGTTTGTTTTTATTTGTTCTTTATATTAAAAATTTACTTTCTTTCGTTCACTTTTACTCGTGTAATATTCGAATTTGACATATTTATTAACAAAAATGAATGATTGATAGGATAGTTTTACCATACTATGGCTTGCCCTTAATTTCATTATACGTTTAATTTGAACCCTATAATTATACCGTGACACTAATTTGCCCTACATTAAAATGGAGCGTAGTCAACGTGGAAGCTCGAAAAAAGAAGAAGATACATTTAAAATTTCTGATTCTAATTAAAAGAACAGTCAATTTTTTATGGGAAAAGGGTCTGATATACCCCTCAACTTTGTCATTTTGAGCTGATATATCATTCGTTATAAAAGTGGCTCATATATGTCCTTACCATTATACAAACGGCTTACATATACCCCTGCCGTTATAAAATGGCTCACATATACCCTTCATTTAACGGGAGTTAAAAAATTAGTTTAAAATTTATATTTATTACTTCTATTTTTGTAAAAAAAATTATTTAGTGGTATATATGATTCTTCTATCAAAGTTCAAGGTATATTTTAATTTTTTTCATACATAAATTATTTTTTGACTTCTTTTATTATAATTATTTGAATTTCTTATATTTATTTTGTTTTTTTTTTCTTTCATTCCTTAGTTTAAAGAATAAAAAATTAAACTATTTTTTTTATGTATTGTAATTTAATATCGTATTCGAAGAAAAAATTTGGTCATCTACAATAAGTTTTACAAGAATATTAGTGAAACATAAATAAATTTGATTATCAAAATAATAATTATAAATTAGTCATTAAAAGTCGAAAAAAATATGTTTGACGAGGATTAAAATTTACTCATATAGGATTATATTTTTTAGAAAAAAATAATAAAAATTTAGATTAAAATATTTTTTTTTCATTTACGTTAGAGGAAAAGGTATATGTGAGCCATTTGTTTACAATTAGGGGTATATATGAGTCACTTTCATAACAAGGGGTATATCAGCTCTAAATGACAAAGTTGAGGGTTATATCAGACCCTTTTCCCTTAAAAGAACAGTCAATTTTTTATGGGAAAAGGGTCTGATATATCGCTCAACTTTGTCATTTGGAGCTGATATACCCTTCGTTATAAAAGTGGCTCATATATGCCCTTACCATTATACAAACGGCTCACATATACCCTGCCGTTATAAAATGACTCACATTTACCCTTCATTTAACGGAAATTAAAAAATTAGTCTAAAATTTATATTTATTACTTCTATTTTTTAAAAAAAATTATTTAGTGGTATATATGATTCTTCTATCAAAGTTCAAGGTATATTTTAATTTTTTTCATACATAAATTATTTTTTGACTTCTTTTATTATAATTATTTGAATTTCTTATTCTTATTTTGTTTTGTTTTTTTCTTTCATTCCTGAGTTTAAAGAATAAAAAATTAAACTATTTTTTTGTGTGTATTGTAATTTAATATCGTATTCGAAGAAAAAATTTGGTCATCTACAATAAGTTTTACAAGAATATTAGTGAAACATAAATAAATTTGATTATCAAAATAATAATTATAAATTAGCCATTGAAACAAAAAAAAAGTCAAAAAAATAAGTTTGACGAAGATTAAATTTACTCATATAGAATTATATTTTTTAGAAAATAAAAATAAAAATTTAGATTAAGATTATTATTTTTTTTCATTTCCGTTAGAGGAAAAGGGTATATGTGAGTCATTAGTTTACAAGTAGGGATATATATGAGTCACTTTCATAACAAGGGATATATTAGCTCTAAATGACAAAATTGAGGGGTATATCAGACCCTTTTCCCATTTTTTATTCATATGCCCTGCCCAATATTACACAAAATTTAAATAAAATAGTAAAGTTATATAAAATAAAAGTTTCTAAAAACGAACCTCTTCGACGTACATGTAAGAAAAGGAAAGTTTTCTTACTAACGCCAACACACTTTCCTACTTTCACCTGAAATAAGAAGAAAAAATAAAATCAACAAACTAAAAATTTTCCAAATCCGATTTAAAGAAGGAAACCTGAAAAAAAACAGAAACTAAGCTGTAAAAAAACTTATATATATAACATAATTGCGTTCATTATTTACCATAAGTTTAATTGTTCAAAGAAAAATGGTGATCAATCGTCATTCAAGAAAAAATATGAAGAGCATTGCAAGAAAACGTAATAATAACAAACTAATCGAACAAAATTATTCTTCTTCAATTGAATCTCTTCCCAATGAGTTACTTACTGATATTGTTGCAAGAGTTGCTTCTTTTTCCTTCAAAAATTTTATCAATGTCAAATTAAGGTATGTATGTATATAGATATATATTTATAAATATCTTATTTTTTAAATGAACAATTTTTAATTTTTTCCTAACCGGTTGATATTTTAGTTGCAAGGTTCTTAATGAAATTTCAAATGAACGATACATATATCAGAAGGCGACACTGGTAGATTTTCCAATAGAACCTTTGTGGCAAAAGGAGAAGGAAGAGAAGATAAATAAAGTTACTTCTTTCATGGAGCTATGTAGAGAATGCGGGAATACAGAAGCCCTATACAGAAAAGGAGTGGTGATAATCAATTTTAAGCTTTAGACTCGTAACTTTATTCCTATTAGACACTCACGACTCAAATTTTGATTTTCTTCGTATGTGCTCAGGTGCCAAATTGATATTAATATGTGCTTAATGTGTTTTTATTTTTAGATGGACTTTTTTAAAAACGATAGACCAGATTTTGCAGTGGAATTGCTGAAGCAAGCAGCAAAAGGAGGCCACATTGGGGCATTGTACGTGATTGGAATAATTGGAGTCTTTTTGGGTGGTGAATTCAAGCGAAAAGGGGTAATGTTGATTGGTAACATGAAAGAAACCAAGGCACTTAGAAAAGTAACTAGAGAATGTCGAAAGAGTTTAGAAGAGATCTTGAAAAATATTTGGGTGAAGAATCCTTTAGTTTTGGGAGAAAGGCCCACTCGTTGCACTATTCAACATCAGCATCGCGCTCGTAGGAATGGCTGGCCTCTTGATAGTGACGATGAACAAATCGATTTTCATTGTCATGCTTGTAGTTGTGATGTAGAAATTTCTTATATTGTTAGTGTTTTGCCTAGATATTAGAATTACATGTAATTATCTTTTGAATATGTAATATTTTGTTATTTTTCAAATTTGTTATTATCTTCAAAATTTCGTTGAATATTGTACAAAAATCTTGGCCTCCTAAGTTGATTTTGAAGTTCCATGATAACAGTTTCTTGCTCCTTGAGACAATAATACTCTGGCTGGAAAAATCCATCTCTGTGCAAAAGAAACGAAAAACAGATCAGCTCGCAACAATCAAATATTTATTCTTTAGAAAAGTCATAATTCTTCGAAATACGTATCTCTTCACAAAAGTTGCAATTCATCAGAAAAATCACAATCTTTTAAAAAAGTCACAATATTTTAGAAAAGACATAACCCTTCGTAAAAGTCTTCAGAAAAATCATAACTCTTCATTTTTCATTCAAACTTTTTATAAAACCCAAAATATAATTCAATTGCATTCATTGTTTGTAAAAATCTCTTCAAGAAAAATGTTGATCAATCGTCATTCAAGAAAAAATATGAAGAGGACCGTTAGAAATAATAACAAAGTCATAAAAGAAAACACTTCTTCTCCCATTTTATTGCTTCCCAAAGAGATACTTACTGAAATTGTTGGTAGAGTTGCTTCTTCTTCCTTTATAAGTTTAATTAATATCAAATTAAGGTATATATATATATTATATTTATCAGTAGGAATACAGCTAGTTAATTTTCTAATGGTTCTCTGAATTACTTCTCTGTCAATATTTTAATTATTTTACTACACTATAATATATTTTAAAAATGTTTCAATATATATTTTATTTTGTACCCTGTGCAAACGATGTACGGATTATGTATGTTGTTTCCCGCTCTTCACCAGGTTAGCATTTTAGAATTTAATTTTGTTTCCTAACCAATTGATATTTTAGTTGCAAGATTTAAATGAAGTCGCAAATGAACGATTTGTATATCAGAAGGTAACGTTGGTAGACTTTCCGATTGAACCTTGGTGGAAAGAGCAGACGCAAGAGAATAAAAATAAAGTTGCTTCTTTCATGGAGCTATGTAGAGAATGTGGGAACACAGAATTATTATACAGAAAAGGCGTGGTAAGAATTAATTTTAAACTTATACTCTTTACTTTGTTCCTATGCAACTCAAAATTTTTGGGAAAAAAAAAATCTGCATTTGTTTAGGTGATTAGTTTGAACATGATTTATTCGAGTGTCTAAATGAACTTATCCATGTATTTCAGCCTGACTGATATTTAACTGTTCTTTTATTTGCAGATGGACTTTTTCAAAAACGATAAGCCAGAAGTTGCAATGGAATTTCTGAAGCAAGCAGCAAACGGAGACCACTTTGGGGCATTGTATGCGATTGGCATAATAGGAGTCTTTTTGGGGGATGAATATAAGCAAAAAGGGGTGAAGTTGATCGGGAGCATGAAAGAAACAGAGGCATCTAGAAAAATAACAAGGCAATGTCGAAAAAGTTTATTAGAGATCTTGAAAACTATTTGGGTGAAGAATCCTTTAATTTTGGGAAAAAGACCCGTTTGTTGCACTATCCAACATGAAAAAAACATTCTCAGGAATGGCTGGCTTGACAGGGACGATGAACATGCCCACATTCATTGTGATGCTTGTAGTTGTGATGTAGAAATTTCTTATATCCTTGATGTTTTGCCTGCACGTTAGTATTATCTTTCGATTATGTAATATTTTTCGGATCTGAACCATGGAGATAAGTTGATTCGTTATTTGTCAAAGTCTGTTGTTATTTGTCTTTAAAATTCATGAATATGTACAAACTCAGTGACATAAAATGATTAGAATTCAGCACTCGTGAGTTTTTAAATCATGATTCCACCTCTGTGACAGTTTGAGCAAACACAAATGTTAGAAGGAACTAACAGATGATGATCTCCTGCCAAATCCCATTTTAGAACGGGACCCTTTTAAAGCTTTTGCATACTTCAGCAATTCTGCTTTCTCAGGCTCATTTTTACTTGTGTTTTCTTGAGGTGAATCCAATCTTCTTGAACCTGACGACGAACCCCCATCACTATTTTGCCTACTATTCATCTGATAGTTGTTGTTTTCTCCTAATTTGCCGCTCCTTGAACCTTGAGACACAGAATGTAGGTCCAGAAATTGTTTGGATGAACCTTGCGATGACGTTCTTGACCTGATGTTGAGACCATTAGCACCGGAATCTATGTACCCTGGAGAATAACTAGAATGTCCTGCTACATTATCTTCTAGAGTGTGCACCATATCCATAGAAGAACTCCGACTAAGTGGGCGGCCTTTTCCTCTTAGGAGTCTCATAAGCTTACTAAACACTTTCTTTTTGCTCGAAGACTGAGTTTTACGGGGTGATGAGTTGTCAGTAGAAGTTTCATCAAATTCAACAGAGTCTGTAAGAAAGGATGTTTGGGAGGAGGACCATTCGGAATCAAGATCACTAACATTAACCTCCCTTTCTCCTTGACTTTCTTCTTTATTCGCATATTCAAGAATTAGTTGCTTGGCTTTCTCCTCTGACTTGGGGCTTAATGTTTTGCTGAGGTCTCTTGCAATTGTCTTACCTGTGTCTGGCTGATAGTTCCTCAGCTCATGCCGCAAACAAGCATTTATCCATCGGAGATAGACTAGTTCCTCAGCATCAGTGCAGCGATCTGCTTGAAGACGTTCAACATCCTTTGCTAAATCCTCATTTTGCTTTTTCAGCTGTAGAGTTTCCTTCTTCAGTGCTTCTGTCTGAAACAAGAAATGTTCAATAAGTAGACAACACTAAACAAAGCGTAAAATGAAATGTAACATGAACAGAAGAATTACTTCTTCGTTCTCCAAGACAGAAGAAGCAATGATCTGAACAGATTCTAGTCTATGAGCAAGATCTGAATTTTCTTTTCTTAAACTTTGGTTAGACTTATTCAACTCATCAGTCTGAATCTCCAAATCCATGAGTCTTCGGAGCTTTAACTGGACATCCGATTCAGCTTCAACATTCTTCTTTTCCTGATCATGCAACTTCATAACTTTTTCTTGAAGGGCTAAAATATGTTCTTTACTATGATCAGCTTCTGATCTCACTTTCTTTTTCAGTTGCTTTATCTTGACTTTTGCAGCTTCGAGCTCACAAACAACTTTTCCATAATCAGACACTTTCGCCTCTAACCTCATCTTATCCTCAGTCAGTGACTCAATCTTGAGACCAAAAATCTTGGCCTCCACATTGTTTATTTTTAGTTGATTTTGAAGTTCCATGATAGCAGTTTCTTGCTCCTTGAGACCATAATATTCGAGCAATTGGATCTCTAAAATCCTCTCCCTCTCTTTGAGAGTTTTAACAGTGTTTTTTAGACTCTTAATCTCTTGCTCATGGTTAACAATTTCTACAATTCTATATTCTCTGGGTGAATCTTCATGCTGCATCACTGTTTCAATCTCTCTCTTTGAGGTAGATAAAGCAAGTTCCTTGACAAGTTCATTGAACTCTGGCAGGAAAAATCCATCTCTCTCCGCGTTGAATATACCACTACTAGATGGAACACCTATGGAATTATCAATTATGTGTTTAGAGATGTAAAGGTCCTCCTGCAAGAGAAACGAAAAAACTGATTAGCTTGCAACAACCAAATATATATTACAGGAAAATTCACGACTAACATAAATTGTTCAATGCCAACTATAGAGAAAGAGCATTTCCCTGAAACATAAATTGTTCATTCAATACATGATGTTCGCGCACCAAATAGCAATGACATGAGATTGACTGGGCAGGGTCGAGTAGACGAGTACAACTTCCCAGTAATCTAACTATATTAACCCAAAGCATTTTGTCAACAAATGCTTGAAGAATCAAAGAACAAATGTATAATCTTACGTGTTTCTCTGACGCGATAGAAACTGATTTCCGGGAGGAAGGTGACGGAGTTGCAGGGGAGGCATGATCAATATCATTTGTGACCTCAAAATTTTGACCACCTGTAAACTCAATTCACAAAATCAAAAGCAAAGAGAAAAAAACACCTAATCAAAAAAACATTAAATACAAAAAAAAAAAATTAACCTGTTGCATATGAAGGTGAGGATGAATTTGATTTGGAGGGTTTGATTCTTTTGGTTCTGAAAATTGTATAGATAATTCCACCAAGAGATATAGCCAAAACAAAGCCAATTTTGAAGACAACAGGCCTTATAATGTTCCTATTATCTCTCACCATTATCAATTTCTATTACAAAAAAAACTTCATCATGGATTTGATTTCCCCTCTTCCTCCTCCTCATCTAAATACCCCCAAACAACACAAAAAAAAAAAAGGATAAAAAATATGGGGGTTATTGAAACAAGGAAGGGGAATCACTTCTCCAAGATGATAAAGTTAGAAAATGATAATGGTGTTAGGATAATTATGGAAGTTTATTCCTAGTACTCTATATTAATATTGAGATAATGGCCTATACATGTACCCATTTTTTGTTGTTGATATTTCAATATTTATATGCTCTATTTATTTACATGCGGCACAATAAAAGGAGATATGTCTAAATTCAATGCATTATTATAGGTTTGATGTGTATTTTTAGGCCTAGCAGATATCATAGTTAAATTTATTACTACAAAATATGTTTAGAGTGAAAATTTAAATGCCAAAAGCTGCTCAAAGGCCCTCTTTTCAATTACTCTATGAAGTTAACGTAATTTAAAATTTCAACCCCAGTATCACATTCTATTTTTGAACAAAGAAATGGATAAATACTCAAACTGTGTATTCATTCGCGGTAAGATATTGTGGCTGAGGAATTACAGCTAATAGCATTGATAATAGTTCTATAGCAAGGTATGCGCTTCAGCACAACAGTATACACAGAGACCGCAAGTAGATCCAAATGCGGATTTTCTTTTCTATCAGAAACCAGCAAAATGAAAAAGATTCATATCATTGGGATACAGAAATTCCTAAGGTACAAAATTGATAATGATGTTTCAACTATTATCATCCGACACTGCAGAGAGATCTTGTAGTACTGACAAAACGCAGGCAATTGGAACCACCATCCAGCGCTTGGGAATTCATTGTTAGTTTCCATATCATCAAAATCTTGGAGCTGCAGAAATACAAGCAAGAAGAGATTAGATGAGAAATCGAGAAACAATTGACTGGAAAAGGATAAGTGTGTTTCCCTTTTTATTACGTCAAGGTGGGGGTGGGAAGCTAACCCCTCAACCCCGATAAGTGCTAGGGATTTAGATTTTTGGAAAATTCCGAGTAAAAGATTTTGCAGCTGTAAGAAAGAGATAATATATGCAACGAGTAGGCTTTACCTCCACCAATGGTTGCTTCAGGCAACCTTTCAATAGAGTACTTGTGTTGAGTGATATACATGATTGGTACACCAGGGACCTGATCATTCAACGTTAGATGTCAGTTTTTTCTATATATACATGAGGAACAAAATACTATAGTTAAACAGCAGAAGAGAGGAAAAGGAGTACGAAAAAGAGGATACAAGCTAATCTGTCATACCTTGCGTATTCTACGTTTCAAATCTCGATCACATGTTGCAACAATATAGCACTTGTGCTGTAGAAAAATAAAATCATCCACACATGCAATAGGATTACAAATTGGTTTACATAACTAACAACTTCAGAGAACATCATGCACAATGGATTAAGATCATACCTGTGTAACTCTCTCAACAATACAATCATCGGCATATGTCCCTTTGTGAGTACAGGGAAGCCTTTCGAATCGGGGATCTTTTGCAATTCTATTTACAACAACGAAAAATGTAAGGGAATAAGAACATCCATTATCATGAGGACAAAAACCAAAAGTCATGTTCTTGCCACCAATTTCACTGTTGTTGAAGGGAGGAATTCACATTATAATCTAAATGAAATGATGATGGAACAGATTTATTCTTTGCAGAGAACTTCCGAAACATTACAGAAACTTAAATCCATTAGTACTACACAAAGTTACCCATGCTGGTATCATCACTAGAAGCTGAAAAAAGCATCTGCATGACTAGTTAACATAGTTTACTCAATCTAAACACAGTTTTAAGGCAATGCTACTAGCTGTCCTGCTATTGATCTGGAACATTCTCCACAAGGTAGTATTCTTTGCACTCATAATATGGATAGTTCCAAAAAAAGAAAAAAAAAAGAGCACATACAGGCCATCCACAACAAGGTCTTCTGTTCTGCATTTATCCTTAGAGCACATATCAGCTTATATCTCCTTGAGGTCAAATTGTCTATTTTGGTCTCAGGGCCTTTTACTTTTTTCAACATGTGAGGTCAGAAGTGATTCCTGCTTATCTACTAGTCATTTCGTCAATTCATAACCATCTAAGTGAAGGGTAAAGCTTCTACTAATGCTTGCATATTTCTTTTTCCCTTTTTAGGTGAACACGTTTTTTTTATTTCTTCACCCTTTGCATTCGAGGAAGGACTAAGAAATGATAAAAGCCTTAGATGTACACAATATAGTTTGTTTTATTATGTTGATATTAAATTAAACAAAATTATAACCATAAAAACTAATTAACAATACCCTCGAATCATTAAATATATATGCGGGAAAGTAGTTTCTCTATAAAAACTATTGCTCTAGCTAATCATCCACTCTCCCCAAGTGTGAGAAAAAAGGGACAAAACTAAACAGCACTTAGTTTAATACAGTTTGACTAGTGACAGAATCAAAAGATAACTTGAAACAAGTACCTAAGAGCAACACGGTATTTCTGACCCAGCTTCTCAAGCTCAGCCATGACACAGTCTGTAATGCAAGGAGTACCTGCAAAAGGACAATATGTTCAGCGGAAAAATGCGACTTCTCTGTAAATACAAATCCAGTTCTACTTTGGATTTTCAGTGATGAATTCAGATAGATCAAAAGTGGCAATCACTTGCATCAAGAATTTTCAAAATTAAAACAAAAAAACAACAACTACCATACCATGAAACAGTTATCTCATTTCATTTTGACAATGTTTTGAGACACAACTATTATGTACCTCAATACTTTAAACATAAATGTATTCGACCAAGGGAAGATTGTGATAAAGAAGCGGGGATGGGGAAAATGAGAAACCACCTAGTGATGAGGGAACTTACATTTGGCATACAAGCAATCCATCATCCCTTTCTCCAGGTCCAACTGAAACAGAAGAGTCAAGCTCGATCAACTTAGTCATACAAATCAGAAAAATAAAACATATCAAGTAAAAGAAATCATTAGCCAGAGAGCCAACAAAAATCATATATAATCCACATTGTTCACTAGCAACCACTGTCTTCGGACTTTTTTGTAGAAAGGAACCCACTTTCTACTTATTGGAAAATAAAGGAAGGGAAAAACAATGAATCTGATTGAAGAAAACCTATGTTGTTCTTAATCATTCCGGGCACCATAAAGCTAACCACGCACTTCTCTCACCTATATAGTTAAATATCTTAAGCTATATGATACTCAGTTGATTTCTAGCTGCCAAGCACGGAAAGTTTAAAGCATAATGGATGTCACACCCCTTTATCCACAAAAATTCTCCACAACTCAAACGTTTCTGATGCGAGATTTTTTTAAGAATCCTATATTTTTCCTAACACGTATTATGGTACAAACAAGATATAAAACTTGAAGGCTTAATGCTGGGTGGAATAATATACAGAGGAGACGACACCAAACCTGTAAAACATTAACAAATTATTTTAATTTACAAAAATTAAAAAGAAGCCACTTACTTTATTCTGAATGGAGAAATTAATAAAGTTAGTATCAACTAAAACAAGATACGGCGGCCCTAAAGCTGTGTTGTACTTGAAGAAGAGTGCAGACGAAACATAAGGCCTGAAACACATAACCAGCAACTCAATATTCAAAATCAACAAAGTCCTTTGCTTTAAATTAGAAATTGAAGCTAAAAATACAAACTTACACGTTTCTTGGGAGCTTCTCTTTAGTTAAATCTTTCTTATTAGGGTTCAAAACTGCCTCTTTATGCCTGAAATTGAAACATCATTAAAATTCAAAAAATAGAAAACCAAATACGATAATAGATGCGCGAAAGAGGGGATCAACACAATAACTCACTGCTTGATTGCTTTGTGGGTAACCATTTTCTTCATCACTGCAAATTTGGGAGCCTTTTTAGCTTTCCCCATTTTTGGTTCTCAAAAATCTGAAACTGGACAAAGGGGTTCTGCAGCTGCAGTGCAATTTCAAGAATGTGCTCCAATTCTCAAAACCCTAACGTGATATGGAGCGGGTCAAGGTGCGTATAGTTGGAGCCGGTGTTTATAATGGGGAAAAATATCGTGGACTATCCGGTGTTGGGCCCAGTATTGATGTTTGGAATTTTTACCCATATATAACCAAGGGCAACTTTCACATATAGCAAACAAAAAAATTCATATTTGTATAATATAGCAAACTTTGCATAATTGCGCTCCATAGCAAACAAAAAACTGTATAATCGCTTAAATATACAAGTGTATAATTCGCTAGCCTAAATTGTATAATTCGCTGGCCTAAATGTATAATTCGCTGGCCTATTTCGCTGCAATTGTATAATTTGCTTTGCAATAGTGAATCGAATTAAAATGTATGTATATTGCATAATTATAGTGTATAGCTAGAAGAAATATGTTTTTTCGCTTCATACAAAACAGAAACACAAATATACACTTCTGTTGTATAAAGCTAGAGAAAATGTATTTCACTACAATTGTATAATTCGCAATTGTATAATTCGTTGGCCTTTTTCTCTGTAATTTTTGAAGTAAAATGTTTGTATTGTATAATTAAGTGTATAACACGAAGATATACATTTTTGCATGTGTATATACAATTTTCTCTCGCTTTATACAAAACAGAAACAGAATTATACACTTCTGTGTATAAAGAGAGAGAGGCGAGCGAGAATGGAGAGTGAGATTCCTGGGAGAGAGACGCTGGCAAATTTTAGATAAAGTTTGTTATGGAGCACAATTAAATCAAACCCTAGTTATTCCATTTAATTTAGGTTATTAGTTTGCTATTTTATACAATTTTCCTATAACGAATGCACAATTATATATCGGTGTAACAATGATTTATTCGTATAATCTACAAGTAGGTTTTGGTAATATATCATGTCTTATATTTATTTTGCAAAAGTAGAAAAATTATTTTAAAAAGACATTTTTAAACACACAATGCTTCACTATTTACTTATTTTTGGTCGATATATATAAATTATATATTGATTGATTTTAAATTTAAGCATTTAAATAGGTCATTATTTAGATTAATTCTTCTTAGATGGACAATTTTACTAACCATTTTAACTAGAGTAACTTTCACCTATATCAAATATAAAAATTATATTCGTATGTTAGCTATAGTTTGTATAATTGTGTTTATAACAAAAATAAATATGTTATTCGTTAAATATACATATATATATATATATATATATATATATCAAAAGTAGATTATAACTCGCTATACATATACAAAGAACTAATTGTATAATCTGTTATGCATATACAAAAAAAAAATACCTGTATACAAAAGATGAATTATATAATTGTGTATGTATAAAGCGAGAAAGAGAGAAAGACAAAAAGAAAATTGCGTAGAGGAATATTTATGTTGTATAATTATAAATGTGTAGGACGAAGACATATCTATTTGGATACAATTTTCTCTCGCTTTATGCAAACAGAAATGCAATTTATTTTTTACATTTCGTTTCTGTATGTATAAGCGATAGAGACGAGGGTGGCGAGCGATATATAAAATAGTGGCGAGCGAGATCTGAAAAAGGGAAAGAAAATATATGTATATATACAATTTTCTCTCGCATTATACAAACACAACACATTTTATAATTTGTATTTTTATAAAAGCGAGAAAGACGAGCGAGACTGCCACTAAAAGAGAGTAGCGAGCGGAATTCCATTGGGAGGTAGGCAAAAATAGCAATAATTTGTTATAGGGTACAATTAAATCACAATATATTTATAACATTTAATTTGAATTAATAATTTATTATTATATATAATTTTTCTTTTTTAACTATACCGAATAAGCCTGATTCAGATTAAATTAAATATTAAAAAAAATGTTGTCTGGATTTCATTTGTTATATTTTTAAAATTCAAACATCTTCTAAATTACAAACTGTTCTTTTTTTTAAAAAAATTACTTTAAATGTTTTAGGTGAGTAGTTTTTATTAATGCCTTCCTTTGTAACCAAAAAAAATACAATTTTAATTCTTTTTCGTTACATTTGATGTCGATAAATGTGTCATTCGATGAAAAAAGCATAAACTTTTGTTTTAATCCATTAATGAATATGATTTAGATTTGATATTAATCTCTTTTTATTCGTGACAGATTTTTAAATTCATGCAACTATTTTTTTTTAAAAAAACACATATATAATGCCAAATATTTTAGTTACATTGCCTTTTAATCTTCAATTGAAGATTTCAATTGTACTAAGTTTTTTTTTTTTTTCCAAAAGGGAATAGAATTATTTATTTTGAAAATAATCTATAAACGTTTAAGTCCTACTTGAGTTGTAGATGGTTGAATTTGAACTCTGTTATGTCCTAAGTAGACATATAGCATCTCGACCAATATTTATTTTGATATAATATACATGTTTTTTAAATAAATTATGAGAGATAAAAATATTTTTTTTTTTAACTTCAACACTTTTATCCAAACGCATAACTGCTTATTTTAAAAATAAGTTTCAGCAATTCAATAGTACTTTTTTAAAGCTGCTTTTATTAAACCCATCCAAACGGACCCTTATTTTGGATATAATATACATGTTTTTCCAATAATTTATGAGGATAAATATCGTTTATTATTTCTATAAAATATGAATCATAATTTCTCCACCCATTAATCGTTATTTATAGATTCAATTTGTGAAATTATGTAGAATGTATATACTATTATTCTTATTATACAGTCATGCCCGACAATTTTTTTTGAATTCCAGACTCAAAAATTAAAAAAAAAAATCATTTGTTTTGTTCCAACAAATGAATAAATTTGAATTTAATATACAACGTACAATATAGAAAAGGGGGAAGAAGAAAAAACAAAAGTTAGCAAAAAGGGCGAGTTTCCGTTCCCGCCGTTTAACAGTCAGTGAGAGTGCTCTGTTCAAAATTTGCGCCTATAAAACTCCCGGAATCCTCCATTTTCTCTGTAAATGCAAGTACCAAACATGCAAGCACTAAGAGCTCTCCGTTTCCAAAAACACTTGCTCAATCTCCCCCCAACGAACCCCCTTTCATCTCTACGTTTCACTATCATAAACACTTCTCGCCAGTTCCACTTCACTCGCCGGAAACACTTCCCTGAAGAGTCCACAGCTCTCACCAACGACGCCGTACAGGGCTGGGCCGCTCCTTCAGCTGCTCGAGAAAACCCTAGTGGTGAGAATGTTCCGCAAAGGGAGTCTAAATCGAGTGCAAATTACTCCAATGTTTTGGGTTCAAAGAGTAGGGTTTATGAGGTTACAGGGAATGGGAACAAGAAGAAGGGGAAAGGGAAGAGTAAAACAGTGTGGGTGTGTTCTGATTGTGGGTATGATGATGGACAGTGGTGGGGGATATGTAAGCAGTGTAATGGGGTGAATACTATGAAGCGGTTTTCTGAAGGTGTAGAGCATCTCACGAGTGGGTTTGAGGTTTTGGAGAATGTGACAAGGTCGTGGCTGCCTCATCAGTCTGTAAGAGCTATGCCCACGAAATTGACGGATGTGAATAAGGGGATTAATCAGTCGAATTGGCGAATCCCTCTGTAAGTGAAGTGACAGTTCGTACCTACTTGAATTTGAGTTTGTTTATGTAATATGCATACGATGTTAAGATTTTGAATTTCTAGTTTATTGATATATACTAATCCTGTCTATGTTTTAGTTGGGTATCTACCAACTTTTCTAGCTTCTCGAATGAGTGAATGTTTAGATTAGGTGAAATTTTGACAAGAGTGTAGGACAAGGTGGACTGTCGTATATCAATTTGATTCTAGTGGAACACTGAATTTGAAAATGAATGCTACTGCCTCTTTCTAAGGTCATATCTTTGGATGAGTTCTTTTGGCCATTTAAGGTTCATATATAATATAGGGAGATCATTGATAAATGTCAATGAACACTCTGAATTAATGGTCTTGTTATAGGTCTGGCCTTTTTGGAGCTGAAGTAGGAAGAGTACTTGGAGGTGGTCTTGTGCCAGGTACTGCCATGTTCAGACCCTGCTTTTACATGAAGTTCATTTTGTCTTGCTACTCTTATATTAATGGCCATGAGGCATGAATTTATGGACTCAAGTATCTATACTATTCTGAAAAAATTCCAGCAATAACTAAAGTAATGTAATCAGCTTGCTACTCTGTTATTAATGAAATTCGGTTACTACAGCGTGCAGTTAAACCTTGCAATTTTGCTAGAAGTCAGAGTATCTAATATATAAAAGACTTAGTTATCCACCTGCAAATTAAAAAGGAAAGCTTCCAGAGTTGTTGCATTCTGTAATTCTTTTTTACCTGTATTTGTTATGGTAGGCTACACCTTGAACTGTACCACAGATGGATTAGGAGCATCAACCAACTTTAAATCTATTCCTGCAGATAAATAAATGCTGCTAAATGTACAGTCACTCTCTAGGTTGCCTTTAGTCTCAGCCTCTCACTATTTAAATGTTCCCATTGCTTTCGTGGAGCATTTTGACTTTGAATTATTGAGAGCTATTTGGTCTTAACCTTTTTCTTTAATAGGTAAGTTGGTCTATACCTTCTCAACAAAGACCAGTTCATTTTTTCACCTTTCTATGTTGCAGGTTGCTTAGTTTTAATTGGCGGTGATCCGGGTGTTGGTAAGAGCACATTACTGTTACAGGTATGATGCTGTGTGCGACATAAGTTTTTTGTTTTAGGTCATATTATTTGGAGTTCTCTTTTATTCTCCAATCACTTTAACTATCTTACTCTCTATTGCAAGATTGCAGCCATAGTTGCAGAGGGGTGTGATATGGGGGGACCAGCACCAGTTCTCTATGTGTCTGGGGAAGAGGTGGGTGATTATCCTTCTTAATTGGGCAGTGCCATTATTCTTCTTTAAGCTTTTGATATGTTGCATCTGCTAAACTGAAATTTAGACCAAGGGCATGAGTTCATGAAGGAGAAGTGATTGATTTATCTGGAAAAGGGAATGGAAATAGCAATTGTATAAAAAAACTACATGATTTCAAGTTCAGTAAATTTGAGGGAGCACACTCTTTTTGAGTGCAGATACTTGTCTTTTGCCTTGTAATACATGAAAGAAAAATTGGGGAAGTGTTGATGGCAAATTTTCCAAATTTATATCCTAGCTTTCTTGTTTAAATAAGTCTTTTTCCTTGTATGCAATTTTATGCTCTTGAAGAATATTGGTATCTTACTGTCTTGAGTCATCTGCATGCCAGAGTATTGAGCAAATTGGGAACAGAGCAGATCGGATGAGAATCGGGACAGATGAACTATTTTTATATGCAAGCACAGATGTTGAGGTTAACCCCTTTATATCATTCAATAATTATGAATGTCAATTTTATTTTTGGTATGGTTGACCTTTTTAAGTAGTTGTTCGAATTGATAGTTGACCAGTAGTCTTAAATTGGCTTGTGGTGGGACAACTATGACTAGAGGTAAAACATGAGGACCTTCCCGACCCTTGTCCCCTTGAAAGTGTAGCAAGTTGAGCTTAAGATAACTAGCTTGACTGCGGCGATGCAAACATGGGTGCTAGGTTCATTAAAACAAACAATGCAAGGTTAGACTTCATATGATCTGAGAAGGAGGAAGATTTAAAGTTGAACCTTTAGATGGGAACTGATTAGTGGTTCTAACAGTTGCAGTTGGATTAATGTGCATGCTGACCCATTTATATAGTTACCTTTTTATTGTTGCAGAGGCTTCGAATAAACAATTGCACTACAAAAAAATGAAAACAAACCATGTTATCCATGCTCTTAATTTTCCACATATCTCTTTGTTATATCATGCAAGCTTCACCTTATAGACTTGTAATAATCAAAAGCTTCAACTTAGTAGTGCATCTCACTCAAGGATTCTATAAGTGAAGGAAGGATGGGAATATCAATATTTTTATCTTTATAATCTTTAAACATGCAAGCTATAAAAATGATCATTTAATGGAAGATAGGCCGTTTATCTTTGTCAATGATGAAAGATAGATTTGTATTAGTTCGAGTGCTTCGTTTCTCTTGTAAAGGCTAGGTCCTTTGCATATTTGTTCAACAAATAACCTGGATTACTTGAAGGTTGCAGAATGAGATAATTGTTTAACAGATGCTTAGAGTGAATAAATCTGATGTGTTTATGTTTTATTCCATGTTGCCGTCTTTCTTCAGGATATTTTGGAAAAGACCCAAACTCTCCCACTGCGAGCTTTGGTAATTGATTCCATCCAGACAGTATATCTGAGAGGAGTAACTGGAAGTGCAGGTGGTCTATCGCAGGTTCACTGTTTTGTACTACCTACCTTTTGTATTATCACAGGTTCACTGTTTTGTGCTATATTTTGTAGTAGTGAGAGGTTTACTTAGAGTTCATTCAACTTTTTATCCATTTGAATGGGAGGGTAGATCTAAATTCATTTGTTATTGAAAGCTATCATGTGAAGGAGCTTCCTATAAATAAATTCTCTGTCTCAAGGCAGCTGTGCTAATGGAGATTCCAGAAAAGATTTTGCCTCTAAAGGATGTCTTGATAAAGCTTTGTTTACCTGCTTTTCAAACTACTGAGATAGACAACCATTAAATTGCTTCTTACTATGGTGTTCAGTCATCTTACTTAACGCTGATTCATTCATGACAGGTAAAAGAATGCACCGAAGCATTGCTGCGGTTTGCCAAGAAGACCAATATCCCTGTGTTTCTGGTGAGGATGGACAATTGAGCACTGTGCTTTAACTTAAGACATCTGGTTGATATATTTATTGCTGTAACTTAATTAAGGTTGTTTGTCTTTTTTGTCACGTTAGGTGGCTTTCTTTAATTACCCTCTCCTCCTTCGCAAAAGTAAATTAAATTCTCTCAATATTTTTTTAGTATTTTTTATGACAGAGGACTGAGGTAAAAATAATAAGAGGAGTTTCACCTTTATTTGAGAGGTATCATCTCGATTACCTTTATCGGAGGATATACTTTTTTTTCTCTTCGATGGATAAATTTTTGCTTTGTCGTATGAACCTATGCACAACTAGAAATTTGTTTTCTGACTTGATGATATGTTATCAGCAGCCAGAATCTTTTGATAGGTTTAGAGAAATCTTCCTCTATTCACTTTGCCAGTTATTTATCTGTTGATCTGATACTGAACTTTGGAAATTTCAGATTGGACATGTGACTAAATCTGGAGAAATAGCTGGTCCTCGAGTCTTGGAACACATAGTTGATGTTGTTCTCTATATGGAAGTTGGTACCTTCTGAATTTCAGATTTGAGCAGTATCTTCTCCTACTTTGATGTTATTTGCTGTATACACATGTTTTTTTCTAGCTTGTATTTATCTCTTAAAGTGAATAAAGAGATTTTGATATGGTTCTGAGTTTTGACACTGAAGATGAAACCATGTGCTCATGCTTGTAATGCTGTATGGTAAAGTGCCTATTTTTTTTAGTGATCAAGTGTAGAATGCTTGGTTAATTTATTCAGAGTCCATGAACATTTGGGTGTATCCTTTATAATTTGTGGCTTCATTGGCTCGTTTGCATGCCCTTTTTTACTTAATAGAGATAATAAGTTATGTTTGTGCATATGTTCTTTTGGTTGCATTTAGAATTTAATGTGCCTGGAGTTCGCTCTTGCAAGACAGAGCACTACACATCCGCCGTAGAAGAATTTTCTCTATTGTTTTTCCTTCCTTTAGGAGGTTCTTATTCTTGCTTTTGATTATGCCATATCTGCTTCTCATCAATGCTCGGGTCACACATTGAAAATTGCAGGGAGAGAAGTGTTCATCTCATCGTTTACTTCGTTCAGTGAAGAATCGATTTGGATCCACAGATGAGGTATTCAGATGCTTCTGCTCATTTTTCTTGTTCTTTCCTTTTGTTGAAATGCTCTATATGATTTTAGATGTTCATGGGACTTGAGACAGAGCTTCTTTTTCATTGTTTGATGGGGAGATAAGGGGAAGCTTAAAAGGAAGATCTATGCATTGCATGAATCAGTTAGTTTGAAGTTTAGTAGAAGGTTATCCTTCTTATCTGGTCAGCATATCCTGATTGAGAAAGGTTATCACTTTCTCATGGTTGAAGATTTTCCAAAAGTTTAATTTGAAGGACAAAAGAGGCCTGACTTAATATAGAGTAAAATTGTCAAAAGATTTCTCAAACCCCTTTAGTATGGATTATGCTATTCTCTTTGTAGGATCTCATCTCAGGACTAGTTGTGATTATCTGTGAAACATATACTGAATATTTGGACCATCCCTAGTGACTTCCTGAATCTTTTTTTTAAATGTATTGTTTGTCTTTTGTGCTCTGACATGTTCTGCTTGCAGCTTGGAGTGTTTGAAATGTCACAATCAGGCTTGCAGGCTGTTTCAAACCCAAGTGAAATGTTTCTAAGTGAACAGCAGTCGGATTCTGAGTTTCTGGCCGGATTAGCTGTTACTGTAATTATGGATGGATCTCGAGCCTTTCTGATTGAAATTCAGGTATGTCATTATGTAATAATTTGTTTTTGGGTATCTCTTGATGTAAGCTGCCAAGCACTAAGCTAGTTCTGGTAATTACAGAATAGGTCTCTTTGTGCAAAAACAGAAAGGAGGGTTCCCCCTTATCAGAGATTACTCCAGTAGTTATGTCATGCTATCTTTCCAATATACATCCTGCATATCTCACCAGAGTCCTGATAATCACATTTATTAGTTATTGTTCTTGTAATTATCATTTTTGTATAAATCTGCTGAGTGCAGAGTGCCAACCTAGTCTAGCAATTAACATGTGACTTTTTATGCTCAAGTGGAACCAAGGGTTGTGAAGAAGGTTCATCATAGACAAATATGAAACCCAAGGACAATGAAGGACTGTTTAAATCACATGCCTTATGGGGTAGGACTATGAAGGGGTATAACAAAGATATGAGGGGAATTGGAGGGGTATGACAAAGATATTTGGGTGGTGGGGGTGGAATTGCTATGACAAACATCAAAGTTAAGTGAGCAATGGAGCTAGAATCAGGTCCTGGAAACAAAAATGGTGTAGTGATATTTCCTTGTGCAACATCTTCTCTACATTTTTCTCCAAAAGCTATGACAACTGCACAGTTGTACCAATGAGGGGAAGGAAGAGCTTCTGATTTAAGCAAGTATCTCTCTAGTTATGGCCACATGAATCTGTGCTTCTCATGTTTTTTTTTTTCAAGTCAATGGCCATCAGGCCTTATAGGATTCTGCTCTTCTAAGTTCTAATGTAATATTTTCTCATACATTCTTTATCGTTTGAATAAAGTTTATATCCATGTAGGCTTGTGTGTTGCTGGTTCATCTGTCTCAAGACAAGTAAATGGTGTTCAAGCTGGCAGAGCTGAGATGATAATTTCAGTGAGTGATTACTCCTTCCAGAGTTTAAATGGACTCGTAAAGAAATTTTGCAAGGAAATTACATGTGCTGAAACTTGTGGCACATGCCATTCTTGAAAATCGTTGATATTCCCTTGTCGTTTTCCTGAAACTGAATGATTCAGAACCCATGGGCTATTTCTTTGGAATCAGATATGCTGAAGATTGCAAATTAATTGGTTCTTTATTACTGTACAGAAACCATTTAATGATATGTCCTCTTCATTTCCTGAAACTGAACAATTCAGATGCCATGAGCTAGTATTTTGGATCAGATATGCTGAAGTTTGCAAATAACGTTTTTTTTCTGCTGTATTCAGGTTCTTATAAAGCAAGCTGGTCTCAAGCTGCAAGAGAATGTAATGATTCTAATGAACCTTTCCCCAATACTTTCTTCCTTTTATGGCTCCTTCTCTATGTGCTGCATATGATTTTTAGATTGTGTGGATTACAGTAACCCCATAAAGTCTATTATGGTAAATGACCTAAGCAATCTAAATCTTAGTTTGTTCTTGTTTTACCTTCATTGTGATTTCTTTGATAGTTGGATTTTAAAGTTTTTTGTTACTTTCCATCAACTGGCTTTCACATGACTCTGGATCTTTCTTGGCAACATAATGGCCAGGTTTTCATAATAGAAGAGAGATCATTCATGCAAATGAACTGGTATTATGATCTATCTGATTTCGAAAAACCTTACCAACTTAAAAAGACTAGGCTATTAGGAGCACCATTAACATATACTAAAGCATTTGGCAATTTTAATGTAATTGATTCACTTTTACTAGACAATTTCTCTGTAGGATGTCTTATCTGGTATTCTTTGATTTGGTCCTCCATTATATATATTTGGTTTCTCAGTGTATACATACTTTCTGTTTTCTGTTACAATCTGATATATTATTTAGATCTTTGATATAGTTTTTGTTTAATTTGATTATAGGGCGTTTTTCTCAATGTTGTCAGTGGTGTTAGCCTGTCAGAGACTGCTGGTGATCTTGCAGTAGCAGCAGCAATTTGCAGCAGGTATTCTTTTGATATATACTAGTCATCTGTCTGCTCAGGTCGACAACCAACATAGTTCTCTGTCACAATTTGTATTATTATTATTTTACACAGCTTCCACAATTTTTAAAAGGTCAAATTCTTTCAATTAATCAAACATATTATTTGATGGGGTGTTTTTCCTGCAACTAACTTTGAAAATATTAATTTGCTTTAGTTCTTGTATAACATAGAAGTCAAATAGACAGCTTAAACTCCATGCTGGCTAAATGGTGTCACATTAATTACGAAGGAATACCTGATACTAGTGGACGTTTTCTGTACATTAATATCTTACCATGTAAAAGACAAAGAGGGAAGTGAATGAACAGAAATGGAGAAGAAGAAAACATCAAGCAGTTTTTCTTGATGACATTGAATTGCTTTGTCTTGAATTGGAAGATACATTTGCCGAGCTGTAAGCAAAACAATGTGGAACACATGACCAATGCCCTAGCCCCTATTAAAGTAAAACAAACAGATTTGTGCATGGCTTTGCTGAAGTTGATGATAGTGCTGGTTTTCAGTATAAACAGTCAAATTGAGGTTATCCTTCTTTAACATGAATTGGAACCTTCTTTTACGCTACAAGGGTGATATCACTCTTGAGAGTGAAATAGACTAGTGGATTTCTGCATTTGTCATACTTCTTGTAATTGTTTTTACATTTCCTGTCAAGTATGTAGATGTTTGTAAGCATGTGTGCTGTGTCCTTTTCAGTTTTTTGGAATTCCCTCTTCCTGTGGGCATTGCATTCATTGGGGAAATTGGCCTTGGTGGTGAAATTCGTACGGTATGTATACTTACCCAACCCTCCTTTTCCAACTTTCTGTACACTTAAAGTATTTTTTTGTAAAAGTTTGGACTTTGCGTCCTGATAACATGGCTTTCTCAAATTAGAGGGTGCTATGTGGACCCTTCATACAATGCATTGAGATCAAATAGCATCCTCAAATTTGAATAAGCCAGTTGATATCAATATATATATATTTTTTAGAAAAAGGCAGAGATATGATTCAAACTATAATTGTTGGTTTCTGTTCAAATTCATAATTTTAGCCCTCCTATATATTACATGATTTTTCTGATTTCATGAGTATGCTTTTATGGTCTTCCATTTTCTCTGTTATAAAAAATAAAGGACTATAATTCATGCATACTATGTAACCTTCTGCACAACTGTTGCTAGGAATGAATAATTAATTATGTTCCCTGCATACAACAGTAGGCCATTTGGTTCTCAAGAAAAAGCATTACAGTTTCTAGCTGGAGATCGTATGATTCACCATACTAGCCCACCGTGCACAAGACACGATCTCTTCCTCTTCCTCTTCCTCTTCCTCCTGTTCTAATCTACTTTTGTTTGTTCCCCTTTCAAAAAAATAAATAAATTAGGTACCAAGAATGGACAAAAGGATAAATACAGTGGTGAAGCTGGGATACAAGAAATGTATAATTCCCAAATCAGCTGAAACATTACTGTCAGCTTTAGATCTTGGAGATACTGAGATTGTGGTCTGCAGGAATTTGAAGGAGATGATAAACATTGTGTTCAGAAAACGCTGAGATATTGGTTGTACCGAGTTTTTTATGTGTAGATAGTGATGCAATCTACACAGATATCAGTACTGTATATTATCTAGGCTGTTCCTTGTAATTTTTGCGCAGAGTTGTATCATTTTGCACGCAGTACTGTATATCAACATAGACAAATTATCTAAACTTTCTCACCTAATTCTTTTAGCATCTATAAATTGGCACAAGCGTTTGATATCTCTGTGTTTATAACTAATTAGTGAATGTGTATCTTCTGTATACATATATTAATTCATTCCTAAAGTCCATTAAGAGTCTCGGCCCAATGGGCGCTGGGCCGTTAGGTAAAACAGTCCATAGACTGGTGCTGGGTTCCTTTACTCTTCCTCCTGTCTGTGCCCAATTGAACATAACAAAATAATTCATGCAGCTCAGGCATCCCTGTCACCGGCTCCGGCTGATTTTCCGGCAGCAGTTCCGATACTTCGCCACCAAGTACAGTGGCAGAGTAGTGGTGGAAGCTGAAGATGGCCGTTCATTCGCCGTCGAAGTGGATGCCCCTACTCTTCACACCGACTCCAGAGGCTATGCTCTCCCCCGCCGTGACCTAATCTGTAAGGTCTCCCAGATTCTTAAGTCACGTCCTTCCCCTTCTTCTGATCCTTTCCTTGACTTATCTGACTATCTGGATACATTGACAATAACCCTAACTCCCTCTGAAGCTTCTGAAGTTCTCAAATCCCTCAAGTCTCCAAACCTTGCTCTTCGCTTCTTCCGATTTTGCCCCTCTCAAATCCCTAAATTCCGCCATGACTGCTTCACTTACAACCGTATCCTTCTCATCCTCTCCAAATCTTCTCTTCCGAACCGGCTCGATTGCGTCCGCGAGATTGTTGATGAAATGGAACGTACTGGTATTCAGGGAAACATATCCACTGTTAATCTTCTTATTGGTACATTTGGTGACGGCCAAGGGAATGGTGTTAATGAGCTAACTAGGTGTTTGGGGTTGGTTCAAAAATGGGATTTGAAGTTGAATTGCTATAGTTATAAGTGTCTTTTACAAGCCTATATCAGATTGTGCAATCCGGACAAGGCTTTGGAAGTGTACCAAGAAATGAGGAGACGTGGGTACAGATTGGATATATTTGCATACAACATGCTTCTTGATGCTCTTGCTAGGGACCAAAAGGTTTCTTCTTTGTGATTGTCTCTCATATTATTCATTTTTTTTTGGAATTTAAGGTTTCCAAGTTTCAGTATGAGACTGTCTGTGGCATTATTAACTATTCTTTTTTTTAAAAAAAAAATATGGTGAAAAAGACGTCGTCTTTAATTTCAATTTTTGAAATTAATGAATACAATAAACACTAAGTTTGGGATAGATGGTTCATATCATGTTTCTCCTTCTGAAATGTGAATCCTTACTGAGTTTGTGCACTTTGTATACCAATTCAATGAAAACAAGCTGTCGTAGTTATACGCAAAATAGAAAAGGAATAGTTATGCAAAATGAAGTGCATTAACTTTACCTCCAGAAGGGTGGCTTAGCTGTTGAAAAACTAGAGTCACAAGTTTGGCTATGAAAGTTCATAGTCCAACTAAGGTGGAACATGGTGAACTTTCTCTAGTATTCTAAACCTTGGTGTGCACACACATGTTGGCTCTTTTAGGAAGGAAGTATCTTACTGTAAGGTGGATAGGAAGATTTCTAGTTTATGTAGTGCTATTATGAGAAGGATTTTTCAATTAACCTTGGGCAAGGACATACTTTTGAAAAACTAGAAACAATTTTTAAGATGCTTTAAAGATATTTTATTAGTCGTTAGTGCATAATATGAATAAAGCGTCTTAAGGCCAACATCTTGGGAAAATGCCTCTACTTTGCGAACAAAGTCTTTTTGGCGAGGCACTAGCATTTTTTTAAATCACAAAGTTGAATTTTTCTTTCACTAAGGAATGGGTGAGTGGTTCGACAAGTCCTCCTTTGGGAAATGGGAGGGTTGGCAAAAGTCTTGATTTCAATTGAAAGAAGTCGAAAGAAAGCTTTGATTCATCTATCTACAATAAATCCGTCTCTAGTCACAGATGCCATCATTATTTCTTGGTATTGGAACAATACAAGTATGGTCAGATCTCTTATTATTGAGTTTTTCTCTCTGATAAATGTAATAATTGTCTCTGAGATAAAATACTTAATAAACTGTATACATGCATTTGAAAATGCTATATAGGTATTTTGATTCCACTTCATGCGTGAGTCTTGAAATATATGATGAATATGGTTCTGCTTTGCTAATGATTCTAATGTGCAGCGCTTTGCCAGGTTGATCAGGTCCACAAGGTTTTCGAGGACATGAAGAAGTGGCACTGTGAACCTGATGAATATACGTATACCATTCTGATTAGAATGACTGGGAAATTAGGGAAGCCCGGGGAATCACTTTCTTTCTTTTTGGAAATGCTGTCTAACGGTATTTCACCAAATTTAATTGCTTATAATACTATGATCGAAGCTCTTGCCAAAGGCCATATGGTTGATAAGAGTATCTTCGTCTTCTCTAAGATGGTGGAGAATAGTTGCCGGCCCAATGAATTTACTTACAGTATTATTTTAAATGTATTGGCCGCAGAAGGGCAACTTGGAAGACTTGATGAAGTTGTGGAAATATCTAAGAGATACATGAATAAATCGATATACGCATATCTTGTTAGAACGTTGAGTAAAATAGGCCATGCAAGCGAAGCTCATAGGTTGTTTTGCAATATGTGGAGCTTCCATGATAGAGGAGATCGTGATGCCTACTTGTCCATGTTAGAGAGCTTATGCAACTCTAAGAAAGTAACTGAGGCTATTGATTTGCTGAATAAGATGAATGAAAAGGGAGTACAAGCAGATAGCTTCATGTATAATACTGTCTTCTCTGCACTTGGGAAGCTAAAGCAGATTCCTCATCTTCATGATCTCTATGAAAAGATGAAACGGGATGGCCCCACACCAGACATATTTACTTATAACATTTTGATATCTAGCTTTGGTAGAGCGGGGGAGGTTGGGGAAGCTCTCAAGATTTTTGAAGAACTTGAGAATAGCAATTGTAAACCTGATATTGTCTCCTACAACTCCTTGATAAATTGTCTTGGAAAGAATGGAGACATTGATGAAGCACACATGAAATTCATTGAGATGCAGGAGAAGGGCTTGAATCCTGATGTTGTAACATACAGCACTCTCATTGAGTGCTTTGGGAAGACTGAAAAAGTTGAGATGGCACGTCGGCTATTTGATGAAATGCTTGCAGCTGGCTGTTATCCTAACATAGTGACATACAATATCTTACTTGACTGTCTCGAGAGAAGTGGGAGAACTTCAGAAGCTGTTAGTTTATATGCAAAACTGAAGGAACAAGGTTTGGCAGCTGATTCAATCACATACACCATCCTTGAACGTTTACAAAGTGGTTCTCATAGAACATCAAGATTTCGCAGAAAAAATCCTATCACCGGTTGGGTGGTTAGCCCATTAAGGTGACATGCAAACAAGGATTAGATTAAGATGCTCATGATTACACGCTTAAAGGTTGAGCTTTCGCTTGAGCCAGCATGGTGCTAAAGTGACCTGACATTGAATTTATACTGAGAACTCTGTTGATGAGGATCTCAAAGAGTGACCTGCTGTAGACGACATCAACTGTTTCTTATCTGAAAGTAGTTACAAGATCTCATCTCTTTGTTAGAGAGGCAACTGTATATTGGTGAAATTGCACCAATTACTCATGTTGCCAGAGTTGAGATGAGAAGTGAATAGAAGACAGTTACAAGTGAGAAGCTGGTTATTTGTAGAACTAGAACTGGCACTGTTTCTGGAAATCAAATATTTAACTGAACTGATCAATTGTTTTGACAGAATTGAGGTGAAAAGTGAATCAGTAAGCAGGGTCAGGTCACATTGTGGGAAGGTGTTTTGTTTTTAGCTCTGGAAATTATCTATTTTTGCATCTTGCTGTCGATGAATGTATCATATTGTGGGTGTATAACTATATGTGCTATTTGGATTCATTATTTTAAGCTCCCATTTGGAGTGATTGTTCCTAAACCAGTTCTCCATCCCATTCTGCATTTGTATATTTTTTGTGTTCAAGACTGAACAATTAGTGAAAATTTTCAGGTACATATATGTTTATGGGAAAGCTTCCGATCAATTGTCAATATGGAATTCAATAGAACTTGACTCAAAACTTTGTATAATACCGAGTAGAATTCATAAGTGAAGTCCGAAGAAGATGGCGGCGTGTACCTTATGGGCTATGTAAATGAGCTACTATTGTTGTCTCCCTTTGGGCATCACTTGGGCTTCATTGTTGGGCTGTGAGTTCAATATTCTTGTACAACTTTTTATTTTCTCCTCTCCTATAATGCCAAAACAGAGAATGTGTGGTATTTTTACATTCTAATTATCGAACTAGTTTTCGGGATTGAGTAAGATTTGAGCTCCATACATATCGATGAGCCTTAAAAAAAAATTCAAAACTTTCTAATGGAGAACGTTTTATCCTTTTAAGTGGATAATCCACTTGTGAGATTCATCGCTATTTGATGATTTGAATTTGTGATCTTGAAAATAAAAAGAAATCACTTTTTATAATACTTGAAAGTAATCGGGTGATATAAAAATTTATATATAACTCATCGCTCAAATCGGTGGTTCTTCTTGTCGCCTAAGATGAATAAAATTGATAATAAAGAGTTTTTTTCTTGGTGTGTTCAATAATTGTACCTCTGGATAAATATATACAAAAGTTTCAGTAAATATTAAATTTATCAGTATCTTCCTTTTGTATTGGACTTGATAAATAGGTATCGTTGGTCAAAAGCACAAAGTAGCTATTGGGTAACTTTTGGTAGTGACTTCAATCATATTAGTCACCTGTTACGTTAACGGATATGACAATTGTTATTTCTCAATTTCAATATGTAATCAAGTATGAAGATGAAAGGAAATTGCACACAAACAATATAGATTTGTTATTTTCGATAAATCCTTGACTCAAAATAATGTTTAAAAAAAGTATTGTGAATAGAAATAACTGATATAGTGATAAAAAAAGATATTGAACTATATTAAAGCATACGATATCGTTCCCTTTGATCTATGTAGCTTTAATACACAAAAACTAGTATAAATTAATCATCGTTTTAGAATATTAATAGGAGGTATATTATTGACTTCATGAGAAGTGATGTTTACAAATATTCAGAAAGAGTTTGCGAAGAGAAATGAAAAGGATCTTAGGGAATTATTTGATAAGTGGACGAAAATCTTATGTAATCATACACGCCTCTACTTTTGTATTTTTTTGATGATATAAACAATATGGCACAGAAATTGCACTTATTATATTTTTATCTTATGAACTATCAAGTGCAATAATTAAGATGTGTGAAATGAAGAAAAGAGAGTAGTAAGTCCAAGACAAAATATTGCTAAGTCCAAGACAAAATATTGCGTTGTCCTAAATAATCTTGTACACATTTACCAGGAGAATATTTTAATTTTTTTTTATAAATATTTTTCTTAAAAAAAATCTTTAAAATAAAGAAGATAATTTTAGTGAGAAAACGTGATTAGAATTGATTTGAGTTTAAGAAATAAAAAGTGTATAAATAGATGGCGACACAATATTTTATTCTTTTGTGGCACAATTCATGTTGATTCGATGAAAAAAATCTTATAATAATATAAACATATTTTAAATTTCAACCGACCATATATATATATATCCTTACTTTTGTATTTGTTTGATTATATGATAAAATATCAAAGAAATCACGGTTAATATATTTTATTTTTATCAAGTACAATAATTAAGATTTAAAATGATTTGAATGAAATAAAGAAAAGGGAGTAGGTATGTCCGAGACAAAATATTGCGTTAGGGACTGTAAAATTGGGAGATTCATTAGTATTAATTTGTTTCAAATATTATTTTGTAACACATTTTGTAGGGTTTATTTAGCTATCACATATATGATATCTAATAATATAAAAGAGAATCATAAGCTCGCCCGTGTGGCGCCACCATAAGTCAGGATTTTTTTAAAATTTATTTGTTTTTAAAACTATTCTTTTCCTTTTAAGGATTCATTAAATTTATTTATTTCCAAATTATTATTATTTTTTCGTGAAAAGTTGTGACTTGAATGAATAATTGCGATATTTTAATGAGAATTTTTTTATTTTTACGACAAGTTGTGACCTTCCCGAAAGGTTGCATCATTTTCAAATAGTTGTGACCTTTCCGATAAGGCACAATAAACATTTGTTCACACTATCCTTTGTTGTCTATAAATATAGGGATTTCTTCTCATTTTAAAACAACGAAAATTCTTAACTTCTTATTTTTCTTCTTCTTCTGCACAAATAAATATTCATGTACTTTGTTCATGTTGAGTTTCTCACCGACAACATTGCTTATGTTACAGATCATGATATTTTTTAACAACCATAAATTTAATTATTAGGGATAAATGTTAAGATGTTACTAATTTTCATTTTCCTTTACATTATTAATATTTGTTACTACGTAATATTGTATGTAAAATAATATAATATTTTAGTTTTAATGATTAATAGATTTTAAGTATTATTTTATAAATTTCGTGATATTAAATTCCCACGCAAACCACATATAATTTTAATTCCTTAAATACCTCAAAACCTTAAAATATTTTTATCTACTTCATTTTGATAATTAAATAATTACAACACGTTTTAAATGATATGGATATCACGTAAAGAAAGTGTTACTAATTCACTAAATTGTCATGAAATAAAAAGGAGCGTCTTAGTTGGAACATTTTTTATTATTATTATTATTATTATATAAAGAGACCAATGCACACATCAAATGTTATTAACATACTAACAACATGAAGTTCATCTTCTTCTTCCTCTTCATCTCCATTGTTCACGCAGATTTAATTCCCAACCAAATCCATCTTCTGCACCCGAAAACCGGGTCCTCCGGGAGCCAGGTACCTCAAATCAACTGCCTTAGCTGGCGTTTAGCTGTTGAAACAAACAACATTCAGGACTGGACATCAGTGCCTCTTCAATGCGAAGATTACGTTGGGCATTACATGCTTGGCAAACAATACCGCGACGACTGTTATAACATAGTCGCCGCGGCTATTCAGTATGCCAAAACAATCAAAATTGGCAAAAATGGCAAAGATATTTGGGTTTTTGATATTGATGAAACTACTCTCTCTAATCTTCCTTATTACGCTCGTTCTGATGTCGCTTTTGGGTAATTAATTTTCAATTATGTTAGAACTGATTATTAAATCAATTAACTATGATCGATTCAATAAAATTCGCCTAATTGACATTTCATTGGTGATCAGGTCGATAAAATTCAACGGCACGAAATTCGATGAGTGGACGAGAGAAGGAAAAGCACCACCAGTACCAGCAGCTCTGTTTCTGTATAATACATTGTTATCTATGGGTATTAAACCAGTATTTCTCTCAGGAACAAAGGAAGAGTTTAGACAAATAAGAATTACAAACCTAAATAAAGTTGGATATCATTCATGGATTAGGCTCATTTTGAAGTAAGCATCTACTCATATTTCTAAATATTCGCGAGCTTCTTGCGAATTTTCATACTAATTTTCAAAAGAAAATTCATAGAATTTACAGTTTTTTTGTATTAAAATTATTTTTTTTTTTCTATTTTATGACTCGAAACTGATATATCTGTTGGTTGTTGTGGGTACAGGGGAGTAAATGATACAGGATCATCAATGAAGTACAAGTCAGGGAAAAGAAGGGAGTTGGTGAAAGATGGATACAGAATTGTTGGGAACATTGGAGACCAATGGAGTGATTCGCTTGGTGATTATGTTGGTCAGCGCACTTTCAAATTGCCTGATCCAATGTACTACATTGCTTAAAACTTGAAACTCGAAATTTGAAACTGACTATCAATGTCAGTAATTAGCATTTCTGTTTAGTTTTGGATTTTGAAAAATGTTTATTTTCTTCTACAACCCTACCTATTCTTATTTTGTGTTTTTTTTTCTGTAATCAATCAAAAGGGTGTAGAAATGAGAAATGCAGTTGATTCACAATGATTGTGGTTATGCTATAGGCAAAATTATTGATTTGGTATAGCATAAATGTTCATTTTGTTATTTTGACTAATAGTCAGCAACAACAAAAGGCATATACACAAATGGACAATCACTAGATAAACCATATTGAAATATCAACAAAAATTTCTATAATGATTCACTTGTTTGATTTTATAGACGGTCCTTTATTAGTATATTCGAGGATAACAAAGCGGCAACTTCAAGACAGAAAAACTTATACAAAAAATAAAAAAGGGTTATCGATTCGTATTTTGAATCGATCGATCAATGAATAACTTATATTGTACTAAGGATCCGTTTAATAGGAAGTATTAATCAAAACAATTTATGGATTAAAATACAGTCCAACAAAAATATTGTTTGGTTACTTTATTTAACATAATCCATGGATTAGTTATACCTCATACAAAGTCTTATTTTATCCCTAGGAAAGGGAGGGATAACTAATCTTTTTAAGATCCCTTAAATGACTAAATTATCCCCAAATCTTTTTTCCTATTTTTTTTTTTGTAATTCATGTTCTTTTTTTATTTATATGAGAATATTTATAAATGTTCGTTTAATTCTCCAAATTTATTCCATGTAATTTGATGATTTCACAAACTAATATTTTTTTCTCCATGTTTGAGTTGTTATATTGAGTTGATTTTTTTTTGTTTTTTTGTTTTTAAATGTAGTTCGTCAATTGACCACGTGAACTATTTTTTTAATTTTTAAAATAAGCTAAGCATATTTGAACAATTTAAGTAGCATTAAATTCATGTTAAGTTCAAGGTATATTTGACCAACAAAAAATTAGAAATATACCATGTGACATATCACACCTCAAAATAAATAATATATTTTTTTTATTTTTTTTTAAATATTTAACTTGACTAGTTAAATGAAACATAATCTCACAATAACTAAAGGGTATAATAGGAAATAAACTTTTTCTAAAGTTTTAAATCAAACATAAGACTATATAGGAAATAATGAACCAAATACTTGTTAAAAATAATTCCTGCACTACTAAACCCTGCATTACTAATCTATGCATTACTAATTCATGCATTATGTATCTTTGTACCAAACGACCCCTAACAGTAATGCCATGCATGTATTTTTCAACATGCATACGACTAAGATGATATCTATGAAGCTTATTTTAACTCAGGAGAATGAGGTCGTAAATGAATCTAAAGAGACCAATTAGAGTCCAAGTGTATATAAGTGCTAATTAAGCAAAAGTTAAGAGTATTGATGCTTTCTCTTGTTTCTAAAAGAGATTTTTGAAGATAAATGATCAAATGGAAAAAAATTTATGAGTTGGACAAAAATCTCAAGCAATCATATATGTCTCTTACATTTGTATTTGTTAGATATAAAATAATGAGGGCAATCGCGCTTATTACTAATACTTTATTTATTTATATCGATTATCAAGTAATAATTAAGATGATAGTGAAAATGTAATACGTAGACAGATAAATAAAATAGGGAATTAAGATGATAGTGAAAATGTAATACGTGAATTCACACAAAATAAAATGTGCCCTCTTTAAATAATTTTAAAAAAATATATTCAGTACGGACAGAATGAGTACAATTAAAATATTTAACACGCGTTGAAGATAATTATGAAATATGAACAATAAAAATGCTAGAATTAATAAGCTATTTAATTGGCCTACTAAGAAACATAATAGGCACATAAAGTTTTATTGGCCTCCTAAGAAAAATAAATATGCATAAGAACATGTATGTATATTGAAATGCGAAAATTAATCATAAAAAAAGACAAAAAGTATTCATTTTCTAAATAACTAACTTAATCTACGATAATATAACAGATTATTTCATTACTAATCCATATGTTGCAATGTCGCGCATGACTATTATTATGCCTATAAACGGCTTTTTATTAACGTTTCAATAGTGTAAGAGTCAAATTTTTTATTAAGAGTGTTAAAATATAATAAAATAAATTCATGAATAAGTTAAGATATATCAGTATGTAACATACAAATCACAAAAAATCCTTTAAGTACATGTCTATCAATAACGATAATTTACTATTTTTTTTGTTTCAACATTAATTAGTTTGATTTTCGTACTTCAAATCAAGTCAAATATAAGCAATGCACGATTTGCGATTTGTTGCTTACGCTTCACTCCAATGTTATCGACAAAATTATTTAAGTGGATCTGAATGAAAACAAAAGATGTACATTTTGTTTGATATTATACAAAAGGACAGTAGATCACACTATAAATAATGAGTGTGAAGAAATATAAAATAATGCGATAAAGAGGGTACTTGTTATCCGTAAAAACATAGTAATTTACTCTATAGAAACTCAACGTGGTGTGACAAATTAAGGTCCTCCATGAAAAATAAAAAATATCGATTTTTATATTCTGTGCGAAATATAAGGGATTAGTTCCTATAGAGATTTTCCTTGGTCTAATTTCATGCCTTATGACGAAAGGGGAGTCGGCGTGGCATAAAGTGAAGAATGGGGAGTAGAAAAAAATTCTCTTACAGGGTATTCCGAGAAAGTGGGGTCCTTTCATCTGTGCTCATTTCCGTTTTAGAAGTCAGATTGGATTTCCAATTGGTGCTCAACAGAAGGGTTAATCAAATAACTTACACAAACACATAACATATTATGATCCTCTTAAGCAAACAATATATATGAAAAAAAAAATAATAGAGTTAGCTAGCATATTTATATTTTATCAAAAATGAAAATCGTCTTTGATTAAGGGAGAATCGATCTAACTAACAAAAAAAAAAAGAGAAAAAACGAGAACGCACAAATGGACATCGTATCGAGCAGGAAAAGAGAATTTGAGCCCAAGCCCATCGTGACAGGCCTGTTCTTTCAAAAGCCCATCATAACAGGCCCATCTTTAAAATAGGCTAGTCCTTCACATAGTACTGCCCCAATATTTTCCCTCTTATATGTTATTCAGCTTTGAGTATGATTTATATGAATTTGCATCAAAAAGATTTTCTAAGTTGGATAATATTAAGATCTATTTCATTCGTAGGCTAAAATCTGAGACTTATTAAGATTGAAAAAAGATTTATCAATGTTTCTATCATCTTCGATTGTCACTATTTCATCTTCGAGTCAATGTTCAAACTATTATTATTTTCAAAATCGGATGATACTTGTGTTTCAACTTATGAAGAACTTATAATTTTATTTAGCATGAAATTTGTAAAAAAGAAATTGAAACATAATTTTTTTAATATGTTGTAAAATTTTGTACTTACAAAAGCATAATATTAAAATGGAATGAAGTATATGTTGGTTGGATGTTCTAGTAGGATTTTTTTTTTTTTTTCAAATTGATTTTGAATTTCTTTTTATTGAAAATAATATCTCTATTTCAAAAAAATAAGAAAAATTTATGTACTCTACTCTTTTCAAAGTTCGTGGTTATAATTACGCAGGATTGTTCACGTTGTATGTTGTTTTTTTCTATTATTAAATTAATTGTATTGTTCCTTGCAGAGGTTGCAACTCATGTGGTGCTAACAATATAGAAATAATCATTGGTTACATCGTTTTCGTTTCGATTAGACAAAAAGTTTTTGTGGTGTATGATAACTTTAGCCAATTGGTCATCCATTAATGTACCTTTACACCCCATCTCAAACTTCTTTTTAAGGATAATATTTTAGCTTCCACTCTAGCTTTACACCATATAAATAAGATTGATTGAGTTATATAAAATTAAAAAATAGGAAAGGGATATAGTATCAGGGGCAGAGGTAAATACAAATTAAGGTGTTCAATTAAAATCATAAAATGATATATAAAGTAATTAAATAACATATGTTAGAAGTAAGAATTGTTATAATTGAATGATTTCGAACCCTTTTAATGTGTTTAATACACTTTAAATGAGTTAGTGCTCCCTAATTCTTGGTTCCGCCAATATGTAGTACAATTTAATATTATTTAACTTTTGATCTAATATTACTTTCGAATCCGCGGAATTTCAATTGCTACATAATTTTAAACAGTAATTAATCAAGTTGAGAGAAATTGTTGAACATTATTTGAAAATTATTTATTTTTGTGAATATTTTTATTTTTTGTTATATTAGAAAGGATAATTTCTCTCAGTTTCAATATTTCAATTTTTTGACATTAAGAGAAAAGTATAAGGGTATAATTGTCTTTAGAGCACTTTATAAGATAAAATTTGCTTAAAAAGATTGTCTTTTATGCTTTGATATTTGCTCAATATTAATAACTTTAAAAAAGTATCCTTCTTTTTCGAATTAAGTTTCTCATGGTTTATTATTATAATTTATGAGTTAAAAATTTAATGTGTTTGTGTGTCTTCCACATTATCAAAAATTTATAGTTATAAGACGATCGATGAAAATTTTACGAGCCACAATCATACCCAAAAAAAGAATTTTCTACAATGAAGAGTTTCTAGCTGGAGGGTTTGAACCGAAATGAATGAATGAAATAATAGAGTCTTAATTGTTAATAACAGTAAGGAAAGTAAGGATCGAACACTTATTGAAGAATAGTCCAATTGTTTTTTTCCCTATTTCATATTAACTGAATTTATGAACAACACATGCTTATTAAAACATTAAATTGAAGAACATAATTTAAACCATACTTTTCACTATTATCTTTTGTAACTAGTGCAATTTATCTTTTTGAAAAATATCAATCTCCATTTAAGAAAAGAGTAAATATGAGAAAAATTTCAAACATCTATCTTGAATATGTGATCATTCAATTATTTTGAATAATAAAAATAATCCAGAAAACTCAATTAGTATGAAATAGAAAAAGTAATTAAGAAGATGTTACGAAAAGAAAGTGCAAGATAACAAAAATAAAATAAAATTTCTTTTATTTAAATACATACATATAGTGCATTCAACTAAAAATATTTTTTTCCATACGAGTTTATGTTATATAACTACATCCTAATATTATTTTGACAAAAATATATCAGTAAATTTAATTATGGAAATACTATATGATTGAAAAGTTCAATTTCTAGAAAAAAGTAGGATATCATGTTTGACACAAGCCAAACAAATTTGACTAAACAATTTGAAACCGAGTTATTTTGTAGCTTATCTTCTTTCATTTGATTTGAACAAATCTTTCTAGATTTCTAGCAACTATTTAACAACTTTTCAACAAGTTCAATTATTCAAATTTTAAATCATATATTTGAGCCTTATTATTATTATTATTATTATTAACAAACTCAACATGATAATTATAAGTTATTTTTACTCGTTCTGCTGTAAACACGCGACACAAGTTACTATTAGTCCTACCTTTTATTTGCATTACGTAGTTATTATCGAATCAAAAACAAAAAGTTGAAGCTATACATTTTTAAAAAAACGATAATCATATTTTTAACGGAAAAAGATAATCTAAAATTAAGGAGAAAATAAATTTTTTACGATATTTAATACGGCAGAATGACTCTTCCAAACCATTCATAGAGAAGATAGATAGAATAAGTTGTGATGTGCAAGTAAAGATGTCAAATAATGTTTGAATATGTGATTTTAGATCATAATTTGAATTTCGTATTTTTATTTATTTTTTAAATAAACAAAATTTGGATTATAAGCTTTTAATTTTTTATTTTTTTTCAAAAATATAAAATTTGACTTATGAATTTATAATTTGTAAAAAGAAACTTATTATTTTAAATTTTGTGTAGAAAGTCATATCCATTATCCGGCATGAAAAGATGTTAATGACATTTGAAAGGAATATACTAATGAATATTTAGTTATGTTACTTTTATAATATTCTTTAGTGAATTTTTATAAAATTACATAGAAAATTTATATTTATAACTATTTACAAACAAAAATTAGTATATTTATATAAATTTTAATCTTATATCAATTTAAATTTATATTACATATCTAAACGAACGTAATAAATATATTTATAATAAATATTTAAGAAAATAGAAAGAAACAAAAAGGTTGATGGATAAGAAGGGCCATCGTAGAGAAGTTGCGTTGATGTACTTTCGAATAGACCTCTTTCTCTTATCTCTATGTATACTTTTTCATAGCTTGTACATATAAGTTTTGATTTGATCCCTTTTTTTTTATTAAAATCAAAATAATTTTGGACGGTTCAATTTTATCAACTTTTTATTCCGTAGGTTGGATTAATAGATAATTTGGGGAAATAACCTTTTTTTCATTATTTCTTAAGGATTGCAAGTTTTATGAGATAAAATAAAAGCTAAGAGATGATCCGAAATTTTGAAATGAGAAGCTTCGATATAGGGAAAAATGGGTTTGAGTGTCACGTAGGATCTTAAAATAGTATAAACGTGTCTTTGAAATTTCGGGCATATGTTGAGAGGATACTTGTATATTTTTCTAATTTTTTTTAAAAAAATATAGTTTGAGATTTAACATTATAACTTATTTTTTTGAAAAAATATATAAATTTGACCTATAATTTTTAACTTAGTAACAAAATTTATCACCATTTTAAAAAAGAAAGAGCCATAATTTTTGTGAAGAAATGTATGTACCATGTGAAATGATATTATAGAATAATTAGTTATTATTATTATTAATTAGTGAATCTTTATAAAATTATGTTGAAAGCCTATAACAATAAATATTTTATTTATAATTTTATATATATATATATATATATATAATTTACTAATGCAGCACTTAAATATATTCATATATATTGTTCATGAACCATTATGGATCTACTCATTTAAGAAAATTAAATAGAAATTATAACAATTGTCAGAATTTGTAGAGTTTTCGTATCTTTATATAAAAAAAAAATCTTATCTAACAAATTTAAATTATATATTCAAATAAAATTTAAAATTATATCAATTAAAATTTCATATTGCATATCAAAATGGACATATAATAATATAAAAGAAAAGAAAGAAAAAAAAGATTGACGGATAAGAAGGTCCATTTTAGCGAAGTTGTATTGATGTGCTTTCGAATAGACCTCTTTCTCTTATCTCTATATTCTTTTCATAAGTTGATTTGATTTAATTTTTGTTTAAATCAATCAATTTGAACGGTTCAATTTTATCGACTTTTTATTGTAGTTTTCAACTCATAAATATCATCTTAAATTAATAAATTAGAGTTAGGGATTAAAATACTACATGATAGATATAATTTTTTAAGGATACACACGCTCAAACATAATTAAGTTATAATAATTATTGACACTCTCAAACTGAAAGAAAATTGACAAAATTAATATATTTTGAAATATGAAAATATTTTTTTCACATTTCAACCATACTTAATAAATAGAATGATGAGTATTGAGTTTAAGCATTATATAAAATAGGGAAAATTGTATATATAATAGCAAACTAATAATCTAAAATAAATAGAGTAGCTAGGGTTTGATTTAATTGTGTTCCGTAGCAAACGTTTGCAAAAAATTGCTAGGCGTCTCTCTCCCAATATCTCGCTCGCCACTCTCCTCCAATTTCTAGCTCGCTTTCTCACTTTTTATACAAACACAAGTGTATAAAAATTGTTTCTAATTGTATAAAGCAGAGAAAATTGTATAAATACATATATTTTTGTTCCCCTCTCTCCCTATCTCGCTCGCCATTCTCCCAAATCTCTCTCGCCACCCTCGCCTTTCTCACTTATACAAACAAAAGCGAAATGTATAAATTGTGTTTCTGTTTGTATAAAGCATAGTACATATATTTTCGTCCTATACACTTATAATAATAAAAAAAAATACTTCCCTGCCCAGTTTCTTTTGCCTTTCTCTCTTTCTCGTTTTATACAATTTTCAAATTTTATCTAATTTCTCTCTTTCTCGTTTTATACAATTCGATTCAATTGTATATTCCTTGTCAAGTCTCTTTTGTCTTTCTCTCTTCTCATTTTATACAAATTCTAATTGTATATAATCGTTCTATACAATTATGATAATACAATTCGTTTTATAAACTTCGTTTTTATACAGTTTTCTGCCCAAGTATCTTTCTCTTTTTGTTTTATATACTTCGTTTTATATATTTGCTTCAACTGTATATGTATAGCGAGTTACACAGTTTTTATGTTTGCTATGAAACGCAATTATGCAACTTTTCTATAACATACAAATATAAATTTTTTATTTGCTATACGTGAAAGTTGCCCTATAAAATATAAATGTCTCATAAAGTTTTATGAAAATTACACCCAATAAAAGAGTTTTCATATAATATATGCAAATTTTTCTCTTTATTTTCTGTAGTATAGAAATTTTTTGTCATAATCAAAAGAAAAAAAGAAAAAAATTAGGAAAAATAGTTGAAACATCATAGGATTCTTTTCTTAAACAAAGCCCATAATATTTGACCTTTTCAAATTACAGTAATGTTCCGTATTTGGAGACTAACCACTACGACTCCTTTCACGTTTTTTCTATGAAAAAAAAACTATGCTTGACCTCTCGGACAGAGCTAGGCGAACGTTCATGAATTTTAATTATATATAATTTATAAATCTTTAACAAAATTAATTAATAATTTTGTAATAAAGATAAAACAGTTAAAATATTTTTCACTATCAGTATTGTAAAATCTGACACTATATGAATACTGCTTGAATCTTGATATCATCAGAGTATACATACTCTGATCATATCAAAGATTAAGAAATAGTATTTAATGAATAAAATAACTTAATTACTTTAAATCTAATTAAGATAAATATATTGAGTTGAGATCAAAAATCAATTTTTTTTTTAAAAAGCACAAATGGATTTTTGTTGTTCTTCTTCCTAAATAAAGTGTGGAGGGTGTTTAAAAAGGATAAAGTGGGTAGGAAAAGTGGCATGCAAGAATGGCCCCCATGTCTCCTAGTCAATGATTTTATCTACAACTTGCTTCTTATCATAAAGCACAACTAAAAAATAAAAAAATAAAAAAAGAATATGCTTTTTTATTAATATTTTTATTTTTATATTTGTGGACTTAAATGGTGACTCAGATACTGGTGGCTAATATATATCAATAATAAAATAATTTCATAGTCATAGAGCTTATCCTCTTTCTTTAACTTAGTGCAATTTTTAAAGTCAATACATTTATTTTAAACCATACGACAAGATAATATCGAATCTCTGGATAAGCCCTACTTTTATTTTTTTTCATTCATTCAATTAAATATTATTATCTTAAACTTTTAAAAAAATTCTATTTCACAAATATGTTCCATTTTCTTGCCGTGTTACCTATTTTACTTCTTAACACGTGTATAATATTTGAAATTCGAACAAACTCAATAACTTTTTTTTTATTTTTACAGAACTTCATGTATATATGAAAAAATTATTACATATATGTGAAATATTTATTCGAAATTCAACAATCAAAACATGTTATATGTTTGATTAGAAATTTGGAATTTATAAATTTCAAATTTTAACTCCGTGTTTACGTGTATAACGATCGTGTGGTTGTTTGACAAGTGTCGGTAATTAGTTGGGGTTGTGACGCAAGTTTCTGTGTTGTTAGCTGTCATAAAGTCCTAAAAAGTAAATGTTAAATTTATATCCACACATTATCTTCTTGTACAATATATATAAATGCCTTCCTAGAAATCACTAACAATCCTATGTTTTGTATTGTATGTGCCTATAAAAAGATAAAGACTCAAGCTTTTTGCTAACTCACACATTGTTATTGTATATCTTATCTTTATTCCATTTCAAGAATCAACAAAAATTTGAAGATATGGAGAAGATTAATCAAGAGGAGCATCAATTATGGATGATAGATGAAGGACATGAATTAGATCATGGTGAAATTTGTGATAATAATAATATGAGCCATTCATCTTCATCATCAATTTCATCATCTATTGGTGAAGGATCATCAAACATCTCTAATGGATCTTGTTGTTCATCTTCACTTGATACAACAGATGATGCATCTTCATCACCTTCTTCTGATGATGGGGCTTTATATGACTTATCATCCCTCATGTCACAACTACCAATCAAGTAAGTACTCCCTCCCTCTCTTCTCCGTCGCGTTGTTTGACTGGACACGAAGTTTAAAGTTTAAAAAGCTTATACCTTTTTTTGATGTTTATGAATTGCAGGAGGGGATTATCTAAGTTTTATGAAGGGAAATCACAGTCTTTTACATCTTTGTCAAGAGTGACAAGTTTAGAAGATCTTGCTAAGAAAGAATCACCATACAGAAGAAAAATGAAGTCTTGTAAGAGTTATGGAGCTGGATTGGATTCTTATAAATCATATACTCTTCCTAAGGCAACTATATTGAAGAAAGCTTCTAAAAGTTCATCATTTTCATCATATGGAAAGGCAAGTTTTATCAGCAGGAGCAGGCCTCCTCTAATCCCTGTGCAAGAGATATAGTGTGTAGTACAGAAAACAAAAGAAAATAAGGAGAGTGTTGTATTTATTCAAACAGAAAGAGAGATCTAGGCTAGAGAGTGAGAAAGAGTTGTGTATATGTATACTTCAATTTTGGATATGTTATTGCATTTTTGGATATATTATTTGCCCTTGATACTAAAAATTGTTTAGATTTTGTTTCATTGCACTTGGGTTGCAAGATATTCATAGAAGATAAATGAAATCTCTCTCCATTGAAAGTTAAGATCATCATTTCCTACAAGTTACAATTCTAATGCTTTTGCAGCAATTGATACAGAATTCCTAGAATTTGATCTGAAAGAAGATCACAAAGAATATGAAACAACAGAGATGCTGTTTCTACTAAAACAAACAAGAACTCCTACAGTAACTAATTTATTCAAGGGGACATTCCAATACGATCTCGAATTCGACTTGATCTCCTAACTGGGGTTGTCAACACCACCTTCTTGATCTCTTCTCTATCTTTCTCCACCTGTTTTTACAAGTAAAATAGTTAAAGATTGAAGCTTTAATTCAAATACAAGAGAGGTCTACATAAAAATGAACTTGAACTTTGCAGCATACCTTTTTCTTCAAGATCTTCTTTTCAGCTGTGAAGCTTCCATATGATGGAGAATCTGTTTCCACAACAGATGGCTGAGCAGGAGGTAAAACAACACCTTTAGATGTGTTGGTGTTGCTGCCTTCTGCTTCAATCATGTTGTTTTTCCTAACACAGCTTCTAAGGGAGCTGCTGACTTCTCCAACCATCATTTCACCTAGTAGTTCAATCTTTGGTGCACTGAAGTGGCTGATCTCTTTCGATGCTTCTTTCGTTGGTCCACACAAAGATGAAGCTTGTGGTGTGGATTCAATGGCAGGTATTCTCTCAAGGTGAGAGTTCCTGCGATTTTCTGAGGGATTATTCAGTGGTTCTTGTAAAGATGAAACCTTAACAGAAGTTTTAGTTTTCTTCTCTAGGAGTTCTCCTTCAACACTGGCAATAGCTGAGTTGTTGAGTATTTCAGCTTGAGGAGTTCCAATAGAAGCATTTGGTTTCCTTGCAACATAGATGATAGCCATAGCCAAAAGCGCTGAAGCTGCTGAAACTCCAACGACAATTACAGCATTACTTGGTCCAATTTCTTTGACTTCAGCATTCTCTGACTCTATTTCAGTGTCAAAGTTGCTGATATCAACTTCTGTTTCAATTTCTTCAGCTCCTTCTGGTACTGTCTCCTGTATTTCTACTTCTCCAGTTTGTTCCTGTGAGGTTTTTTCGAGCTGCTCAACGTTGTTGTCTACTTCTGCTAGCTCAAATTTGGAGCTTGAAATGTCATCAAGCAATACTTCAAGGTTCTCTAGTTCAGGATCATTCTTATCAACTTGATCCCTCTGCAGCTGCTCATCAAAGCTATCGACTTTTGCCTCATCCACTTCATTGAAAATAGTAACTTCATCAGCATCTGTTGACATGGTTTCTTCCTCTTCATCACCATGTACAACAACACTATGAGTAACTTCGACCTCCATGTTGTCCTGATTAATATCAACATCCGCACTCACTCCTCCTTCCTGTGGCTGAGTTGTTTCCTCCATTTCAGCACTTCCCACTTCCAACAACTCCACAGTATCTTCAACAAATTCGACTGCCTTATTATTAGTTTCTCTTTGACACAATTCCAGATAACCACTTTGAGAATACTCTGGCTGATCCACATATGCGCTGTCACTCCCATAAATTTCATGGAAAACAGCTTCAAAGATGTTCTTCCTAATAATAACACCAGAATCTGAACTCACTACGGAGTCCATGGTTGATAAATTTGAGCCTGATAGAAAGAACACAGCCAATAAAAGCAGAATCTTTAAGACCCCTTTCAAACTCCATTCCCGGTCCACATCTTCTTCCATTTCTTCTTCATCATCCTCAACACTATCCTCCACCACATCTTCATCATTCTCCAGCTCCAGGTTAGATATTTCGGGCAGATTTGAGGGATCTTGAGTTTGCTGCAATGACCCTTGATCCTCATCAGATTTCTTAGGATCAAGAAAGGTCCCACGACGCCTATTTGGCTGGTAGCGGAGATACTTAGGTCTTGGACCAAGGTCATTAGTAAGAGGGTCATATGGTTTATATGAAGAATCAACTACAGAATTGTTTTCTTGGTCATTGTCGGATTCAGAGGCATAACTGTAGGTAGAAATAGGTAATTTTCCAGAACAATGAGAGGTCGAATTTAGGGAATTGGTCTTAGACCCAACATTTGAGGCTTTGTGAGGAAGGCTTTCACAAGTGGTTGAAAGTTCGTTTCTTTCTGCCAAAATCTTCTTCCTCATTGGAATTGAAGCTTTGGAAGCTGCAGATATAGTGGGTGACATGAAATTCTTAGTCATGGGTTTCTGGTTAAGTGGCTGCTCATTTTCATTCGATTCTCTTGACCCTGTTTAGTAGAAAAAAAGGACATTTTTTATCAACAAAATAAGACAATTTGTGATGAATACAACTGTCATAAGTTCTTAGATTTCAAGATTTTAGAAATATTGAACTTCAATCAAGATTTTCCAATTACATATAAGTATATCGTGAATCCATTCCCAATCAAAAATGTGGAACTTGTCTAATCGCGCCCAGAATTGGCTCGATAGCATGACATATAAGCTTAACTCAACCCCAAAAAGAATTTATACGGTTCATTCTGCAACTAAGGGACTTTAATCCAATCTAAGGGTTCCAAGAACCCAATTTTAATGATTAAGGAAATAGAAACATACCAGAAAGCGAACGATCTGGGACTGCAGAAGTCTTAGGATAGCTCAATGATGGAGTCCCTTTCGGTGGCGGCATAGTACGCATATCCATAGTAGAGTCGTCACACAAGAAATCAAATATCAATTTCTTCGAATTTGAGAAAAATTGTGTTCACTTTTTAGTTTTTGGAAAGTTTTGATATATATGAACAGTCAGGAAGAGAGTAACAATGGAATGAAGAAGATGACCGTTAGAAGAGTAGGTATCCATTTTTAAATCTGAAATTTCAGAAATATGACCGTTGGAGCATGTGGGCTGTCAGCGAGATTTACATAAATTCCACATTGAATGGGCCGCAAATGGCCCATATTCCTTTTGGACATGCAACTGAGTTGGGCTTTGTGTACATAGTTTGGCCCAATATTTACTTTTGGGCTTCATGATTGCCGTAGCCCGTGTCTGACCTGGCGTTCTAAAGATTCTTTTTGGGATGTGGACTGAAAGACAACTTTGAATAGTTAGAGTCGTTTAAAATTGTGAGATCTCAAAGTTAAAATGTAGCATAATAATAAAAAAAATGTTTATATATAATAATAGCAAACTAATAACCTAAAATAAATGAAATAGCTAGGGTTTGATTTAATTGTGATTCATAGCAAACGTTTGCAAAAATGTTATGCGCCTCTCACCCAAATATCTCGCTCGCCACTCTCCTCCAATCTCTCGCTCGCTTCCTCACTTTTTATATAAATACAAGTATATAAAAATTATTTAATGTATAAAGCAGAGAAAATTGTATAAATACATATATTTTTGTTCCCCTCTTTCCCCTCTTCCAGATCTCGCTCGCCACTCTCCCAGATCTCGCTCGCCACCCTCGCCTTTTGCACTTATACAAACAGAAGTAAAATGTATAAATTGCGTTTCTGTTTGTATAAAACATGAGAAAAATTGTATATACACATGCAAATATATATATTTTCGTCCTATACACTTATAATGATACAATAAAAATACTCCTCTGCTCCCAGTTTTCTTTTGCCGTTCTCTCTCTTTCGTCGTTTTTATACAATTTTCAAATTGTATCTAATTTTCACTCTTTCTCGTTTTATACAATTTTAAATGTATCTAATTTCACTTTTTTCTCGTTTTATACAATTCGATTCAATTGTATATTCCTTGTCAAGTCTCTTTGTCTTTCTCTCTTTCTCATTTTGTACAAATTCAAATTGTATATAATCCTTCTATACACTAATAATAATACAATTTGTTTTATATACTTCGTTTTTATACAGTTTTATGCCCAAGTGTCTTTGTCTTTCTTATTTTATACACTTCATTTTATACAATTTGCTTCAACTGTATATATATAGCGAATTATACAGTTTCAATATTTGCTATGGAGCGCAATTATGCAAATTTTGCTATAGCATACAAATATGAATTTTTTATTTGCTATATGTGAAAATTGTCCTAAAAAATATTTTTTTTCATATGTTTTCATGTTTGGCGAATAAAGTTATCCCGTAAATATATTGATAGGTTTATAGTAATTTCATAAAATCAATTGAAATAATCACAAAATAGAGATAAAATACATATTGTCGATTAGATAGAACGTTGTAATTTTAAATTAAAATCAATAATAGCATGATTGAATGCCGTGAAAAATGGCAATGGAAGGGTCAACGATTGTATTCATTCAAGTTGTGTGAGGTCAAAGTAAAAGGTTTAAAAGTCAAAACCTCTTTGCTTTGGTAATTTAATATTGGTCAAAATAGTTGAGAGGCTCTTTTGTTTTTATTTTTTATTTTTCTAATACTGAAAAGTAAAGTCAAAGAAAAATGAGAATTTAATAATATTAGAATTTATTCACCTAATTTCCACTTTGATCAACTGGCCTAAGAAAAGGTCTCTAATTTGGTGTATCCCACTCATATATTTCCTTTATAGGTGAATACATCATCACCTCGATTCCTTTCTACGTTGCCTTCTTCATTTAATAATCGTAGTAATAAATAAGAGATTACAGTATTTTTATATGATTATTATTCAAATAATAATTTTTTTTCTAGTATCAGAAATATATGGTTCAAAGGTTGGTGATATTGAATTTAGTGATCGTTTCTATCTTTATACGATCTGAATTTGTAACGTTAATTTACACTTTCACATAATATATTGATGTATTCTTATTAAATATCAGTTTAAAAAATTGATGTATTTGTGAAATTCGTTTTTTAAAAATATAAGGAAAAAGTCATTTATTAATAGAAAATTTATAATAACATCTAATTTAGAAATAGTAATACTTCAAACATGTTGATAAATTAATGATCGCAAGTTCTATTCATATCATGACGTATTCTTATAATCAGCTTAAAATTGATGTGTTTGTAAAATTAGTTTTGTAAAATTAAAAGAAAAAATTGAAGAGAGTCGTATATTAATAAGATAATTTACAATTAAATAAATGTCTTTTAAACGTCTAATTTATAAAAAGTGAAACTTCAAAAATGTTGATAAATTAATGAACGAAAAGATATATTTTTATAAGTTCTCTGTATTAATAATGTACACAACTCAAGCAAATAAATATCTAAAATATAAAAGTTAGCAACAAAGAAAGATATATGATGTGATATTTCTTCTATTGTCCTACCCATCCCAACAAAGTTGGGGAGAATGACGTTTTTGTACGTCTGTTCTTACATCAACATCTCACAAAATATAAATCTTTGGGAAAAATAAAAATTCGTTGATAAATAGGTATAAATTTGTTGTTCTCCACCATATATTATTAAAAAGTATAAAGATTTCATTTAGAAAATAGGTTAGTTCTTCCTACTTTTGTTTTCGAATAATTCTAGGGGTATTATTTACTATGATGCGTGTTGAAATTTAATAGATACATTATATATGAAATATATAATTTTTTAATATTTTCTTATATTTAAAGGTTAAATTTAAAATAATCTTATCAAATATTTGTAAAATTTCTCAAAATCCATTTTCCTTAATTAGTTACTTTCCCTTATTTTCATTTTCTTATAATCATTCTTTAAACTTATTTAAAATAAATATAAATTAATTTAGATTTGAGAATTTTACCCTTCTTAGTTCTTTATATTATTCTCTTCATATTAACAAATATCGTATAAAAAAACTAATTTAACAAATATTTTAAAAATGAATCAACACAAATATGTGTTTTTTTAATCAAAAACAAAGATAAATGTCTTCATTCAAGTTTACCCACAATTTTCACCAAATATTAACTCTTAGTCTCCATTTCACCTTTATCAGTTCACATAGATTTTCCCCATGATAAACTATCATTTTTCGGCTACAAAAGCTTCAAATAGAAGATAAAAATGAACTCCTTTTAGAGAGAAATTTGATAAGAACGATCAAATTTTGTTTTAGTTAAACATTTCTACGAGCAAAGAATAAACATAATCCAACGAATAGAGATAAATCGTTGAAAATTAAATCTAAACTTTCATATATAAGGATAAAATTGTCAAATCTAAACGAACTTATACTTATTTTAAATATGTTTAAAGTATGATTATAATAAAATAGAAATAAGGGAAAAATACGTAATATCGTAAATTACAGAGATAAAAATATTATAAAGCAAAACTTAAAGGGTCTCCAAAATTTTTTTTTTTTTTATAAAAAAGCTAATCTAAACCCCTCATAAAAAGAATTCAGTATAATCTTATCTATCTTAATTTTACCATGACTGAAAATTTGTTTCTCCCTCGAATGAAACAATTCATTTAAACATAGAAGACTTTTTTTTTTACCAACTACCAAACATAAGTACGAAGACTTTATTTTTGTCATTTTCTGTTTTAATATTAACTGTTAATTCAAAGCAAAATTATGAAAATGTAAATTTTGTAATAAATAGAGAGTAAATATATCCTTAATCCAATGTATAAATTTAACCTTAAATTTTCCCCTTTTTTCTCATTGAATTACTGAACTCTCCTTTGATCCGATCTCCTCTCTGTAATTTTTATTATTTCTCCTTAAAAAAATCACAAATCTTTACTTTACTCATTTCATTTTTTTCTCAGTGGACCAACTTTTTGCCAACCTCAAATTCCGGCAAAATGAAGAAAGTGACGGTGGGAGTCGCCGTGGTTGGTGCAGCTGCGGTGTGTGCAGTGGCGGTGTTAATAGTGAATCACCGGATGCGGAAATCTAGTAAATGGGGTCGTGCTATGGCTATTCTTCGTGAATTTGAAGAAAAGTGTAAGACTCAAGATGCAAAGCTTAAGCAAGTTGCTGATGCTATGACTGTTGAGATGCACGCCGGACTTGCTTCTGAGGGCGGCAGTAAGCTCAAGATGCTTATCACTTATGTGGATAATCTACCCACTGGGTTAGTGTTCATTTTGACGTATTGCCTTTGTATCGATTGAAATCTGAACTGCTTTTTTTTTTTTTTTCATTTGACCAAATTAGCGGTAATGGAATGTTTTTAGTGATGGGTGTCATTGGTAGAAAGGGAAAAAAAAGATATTTTTTAGTAGAAATCTGAATCTTTCTTTGTTTTGATTTCTCAAAATGGTCAATGAACTGATAGTTATTATATCGGAAAGTTGCATTTCTTTGTTGATTTCAGTATTTTTCATCAAAGAAAGTGACTTTGTAAGACAATAATTGTAAGTTGAGTTTAATAATTGAAGCTTAGATGCTTTACGGTTTCAGCTGTTATAGATTTGGCTGCTGGGTTTTAGGGACGTTAGCTGTGTGGAACCTGATTTGTCAAACTTAATTGAAGGTTAAATATGTTTAATCGAATATTTCAAGGATCAAAAGCTATTTTCGCTGATAAAAATTTGTCTACGATGATCTCAGATTAAGATGTAGGCATATTTTTATCAACGAATGTGCTAAAAAAACAGTCTTTCTCAATTTTGGTTCTGTTTCATATGGAAGTGTTGGGGAGTATTTAGATATCATTTCCATGAAATTGGGAAATTGGGAATTCTACTTTGATATTTGTATTTTCGTGTTTTCTACTGCTTTGTGTGTCCTCTGTGTTTTATTAAGCTATTGATGTACTTAGGACATTGAGAGAGCTGTAATACAGCACACAGAAACTTTATAAGCGGTAACTGTGTTTTGCTCTCCAGTGTAAAGTTACTCCTCAAATTCCCCTGACGTCCCCTGGACATATCCTGAGTTGAAATTGATGTGCTGAGCATTGTCATTCCAATAAGCGATTGACATAAATTTCTTTGCATTGGTTATGATGTGTGATTTGCAGCCATTGTTTCTATCCAGAATATCAGTACTACAGTGCTCTTTTAAACTGCCAAAAGAGTGTAAAGCCAAGTCGTGTTGTCAATCATATTTATTCAAGTGATTTGAAGTATTCTGTATGGTGGCTGATCTATGCCCATTATGAACTGAGAATATGCTAAATGTTTGTTCCATCAATACCCTTTTAATTTAGTGATGAAGCTGGTGTCTTCTATGCGTTGGATCTTGGTGGAACAAATTTTCGAGTATTGCGAGTGCAATTGGGTGGAAAAGATGGTGGTATTATTCATCAAGAATTTGCTGAGGCATCAATTCCTCCAAGTTTGATGGTTGGGACTTCAGATGTAAGTACTTGACCAGTTGAGATGTTGTAGCCTGCTATATTGTTTAACTTTTTTTTTCTTTTGAACTCTAAAGTTGACATGATTTCAGGAACTTTTTGATTATATTGCGGCTGAGCTTGCAAAATTTGTTGCTGCGGAAGAGGAAAAATTTCATCAACCTCCTGGTAAGCAGAGAGAACTAGGTTTCACCTTCTCATTCCCAGTAATGCAGACTTCAATCAACTCCGGGAATATTATGCGGTGGACAAAAGGCTTCTCTATTGATGATGCGGTATGCATAGTCCTTGCTACTTTGTGTTTCCTGCTCATTGTAGTTCCTTGTAATTCTAGCCATCCACTCTCTGCAGCTTGTTTGTATTCTTTCCAATTTGATTTCAGATTATTTCTCTACTAGTTCTGAAGATAACATATAGAGTGAATGGTTTGGTTATACTAATACTGAAACAGCCTGCTGATCTATATTTCAAAATGTGTTTGGCCTAGACGCTAAAATATGTGTGGCCCGAAAGAATACTTTGATAGTAGAAATTTTAAGATTTCATCAGCATATATGGAAGCAGTGTTATTAAAGGTGCAGATAAGTGCTAAATGTTAGGTGCAACCTAAGTTTGGTGCTTCTCTCTGTAGATGGTTTCAATACAAGCACAATTAAGTTTTATATAAGAAACTAGTCACTAAATCTAGATGAGAAGTAAAACTGCATCACTCCATCTGAATAAGAAAGTTCATATCATATGGTTCTTCTCATTTCATGTTTCACTTGACTGCAATTTTTCCAGTTCCATAGCATTATCTATTGTGCTTACAGTTATTTTTTATTGTATTACTTAAACACAAACACACACGCACTGACACTATTTTATTTAATTATATGAGCCTTTCTTTACTAAAATGGGAACTTGAAATGTCGTCTGCGTAAAATTCCAATGGATCTAAGTTTGTGCTAGTTGCTTGGACATAGGTTGGTCAAGATGTTGTTGGAGAACTCACAAAAGCTATGGAAAGAAAAGGTGTCGATATGCGTGTCTCAGCTCTGGTGAGTTTATCTGGTGCCATAGAAGTACTTATCAGAAAACATGTTAAGTACTGTTTAGTTGTAAAATATTGATTTTGATTAATGTTTTAATGAAAGGTGAATGATACCGTTGGAACGTTAGCTGGTGGTAAATATACGCAAAAGGATGTAGCTGTTGCTGTTATCTTAGGTACAGGGACCAATGCAGCTTATGTGGAACGGGTGCAGGCAATTCCAAAGTGGCATGGTCCTGTGCCAAAATCTGGTGAAATGGTTGGAATCTTTCAGTAGCTATTGATCTGATTTTTTCTCACTCTCGGATACTGTTGATAGTTGCTAAATGCATCATGTGTTTCTTTCTAGGTTATCAATATGGAATGGGGTAATTTTAGGTCATCCCATCTGCCCTTGACAGAGTATGATCATGCATTGGATAATGAGAGTTTAAATCCTGGTGAACAGGTGCTTGTTTGTCTATTTTTTATAACTTCTTGTTGTAGGCTTGCTTTATGTTATGATTACTTAGATGCACATGAGGAATATCTCCATTCATCCTAACAGATATTTGAGAAGATGACTTCTGGCATGTACTTGGGAGAAATTTTACGCAGAGTTCTACTCAGGGTGGCTGAAGAAGCTGGCGTTTTTGGTGATGAGGTCCCTCCAAAGCTCAAGGAACCATTTGTGTTAAGGTACTTCTTAGTAACTACAGAATTGCTGATGAATAATTTTATAATGCAAATTTGCTTTATTAACCACCTAAAAAGCGTATCCAAGGGTAGCCAATGGTGTGGATTAGGAACCATGAAGTTTTTACAGAGTGAAAAACATTAGTTGACTCGTTCCATCTGTCCAAGCCTTTGTAGAATGCAGGTGGGAGGTAGCAAGTGTCTTATGGAATTAATCGAGGTGCATGCTTGCCCAGATACCTCGATTATTAAAAAAGAAAAAACTTAAAAAACAGATCTTCATTAATTCTATGCATAGAGCTGAAGGTCTAATAAGATCAACAAGCATTGGCAAATCCTTTTTCACCTCTCTAATGGGCGATTGGCTTGAGTGTTGAACTTGTATATTTATTCTTTTTGTAATTAGATGAAAATCTTGCAAGTCAATATCAATTTCTCTCTGCAGCATGTCTAGATAATAATGACTAAAGAGTGGAACATTGGCAGATTTAAGTTTCGAGGAAGCATATTTTATTTACGTCTGTTTCTTGATGATCAATCAGTACTAAATAATGAGATGGTATTTGCATTTGGAAATACTTCATGTAATTGAATTTTAGTTTCTAATTCACTTGCATTACATGGTATTTGTCTTTTTTTGTCCATTTATCCACATTCAAACAGCACCTCTGATAAAAATGTTACACAATATGCAGGACACCTGATATGTCTGCTATGCATCATGACACATCCTCTGATCTGAAAGTGGTTGGGGAAAAGCTGAAGGATATTTTAGAGGTAAATATTGTTGCCTTTCGACTGTTACCAAGAAAACAAATGTTGCTATTCATCTATGTCTTTACACTGTAGAAAATAAAACAAGGGCGTCTTTTTGGTTTCCTCATCGACTATGAGTACAACATATGCCATCTTTCCTTGTAGAGTAACTTCCAGGAGAAAATACGGTGAACAATATTACCTCTTCAATTCTGTCACTCTTTAAAACAAAGACTGAAAAAGTTGGAACAACAACAAAACGACATACACAGTATATGCAGCCTTACCCTACCTTGTGAAGGTTGAGAGGCTGTTTTCGATGTACCCAAAAACTGGATAATTTCTCTTGCTATGACCAAATCCCCTGTAATAGCCCCTAAGATGACACCACACAGTAAATCGATATACGTATACATCAAAATTATTCAACAAAAGGGCCTAAATGATGATCAAATAGAATAACTGCAGGAAAAAAGAGACTGAAGTTGTTGATATTTTTTTCCATCAACAGTAGTATCTTTACTTCTTGATAGTTTATACACCCATCAACAGACATGAATTCACACTATCGTTTCTTCTGCCATTTAGATATCTAATACCTCCTTGAAGACGAGGAAATTAGTGGTTGAGCTGTGCAATATCGTTGCCACACGTGGGGCAAGACTTGCAGCTGCAGGTGTATTGGGCATCTTGAAAAAGATGGGAAGAGATACGCCTAAGCAGGGTGGTTCAGAAAGGACGGTTATAGCCATGGATGGCGGGTTGTATGAGCACTATACAGAATACAGGATGTGTTTAGAGAACTCTTTGAAGGACTTGCTCGGAGAGGAGTTAGCAACGAGCATCGTTTTTGTGCACTCCAATGATGGTTCTGGCATTGGTGCTGCTCTTCTTGCTGCCTCTCATTCAATGTACCTTGAAGATCAAGATGCTTAGGAGTGTGACAAAATCCATATCTTGCTAGAGGGTACTACCTTTAGACTCCTCTCTAGCGTTTTCGGTATTTTCTCTCCTTTATTGTACCATCAAAATGAAATTAATAATATCCCCAGCAGATACATTTAACTTTTATCTCTAGGAGAGTTTTCCCAAGAGTGCCTTCATAAACACACAATTTTCATGGATAAAGAGTCCTTTTACTACCTGACTGGATGATCTTCAATCATTTACTGATACGTACAGAATTTTCATTTCAACATTATCATTTTTCTTTATAACAGTCGTGTGCACCTCGACTAATTACATTTGCACATAACTTTATCCTCAAAAACATAAAATTTTGCTATCATTGTCTATGTTGTGTTTCATGTTTGAGATGGTTAATCACACCATGTATGAGTGGAACTATACTGAATGACGAAATTCTACTCAACTGTAGCACAAACAATCATAATAATTATTTTGCCTTTTTCAAAAACACAAATATTAGAAGCAATATTCATAATTTACATCCATATTTTTTGCATTTGCAACTACACTTGAACAATTAAAAAACTTCAAATTCCATACAAAACAAGTCACTCTCTTCTCTCAAGATAGGTTGACTCTACATCTTGTTAGCTCATTCATATCATTAGGTCAGCTGCTTAGTTGCACCTGAAACAAGCAAATCAAAAGTACCAATTTTAGTTCCCAACCGTAAGTTTAAACAAATCAACAGAGTAACAATTTGGCACTCACGAGTAAGTGTAGAGAGTTCAGAGCTTTTCAACACACGCAGCCTTTTCACAGTAGACACAAACATGCTGAAAAATATCAAACGTTAAACAATTAGAAACGAACCGATCAAAGTTACTACAGCCATTAATCTTCAAATAGTGTGTTGTAACCTTTATTGGTGCACTTTTTTTTGGCTTATATGGATCGCTGACAATAAACACTAAATCGTACACATGATCTTTGTCCTATGTACTAGTTTAGTTAAAGAGAATAAGAAACTATTTCAGACAGAAAAATGTGATCCAAATATAAAGAGAACATTAAGATATGCTAATCATGTGAGAATATTAAAAGGGAAAACAATAATTTAAGTGATAGTATAGTATCAGATCCATAGATAGAGATGCTTACTGCCAAGGGACATCCCCAACAAGCATCCTGTCACCTTCATTATCCTCATATACAAGAGTATATTCCCCACTTCCATCCAATAAACCACTTATCGCTTTCTCCCCGTCTTCCTTCTTCTCATTCCCACCACCAGATGAATCATTTTGAGCTAATTATCAAAACAAAGTTAGAATTTTTATTTTTGAACTAAAAGATCGTAGTGTTTAACTAGACAAGGGTAAAGGGACGAGTCCATTATTATTAGATAAAGTAACTAACCAGCAAGAAGTCCTCTAAAAAGTTGATCAACAGCAGAAGATAGTTTGTGATAGCTGTCATAAGCATTGAGATCTACTTTCCTTCCAATAGGAATACCATCCATGTTGATCTTAACAAATAATCCCTTCTGACAAATTTCCATTGGTTTTTTGTTGGCACTCTTACTTGGGACCACATTTTGTGTCTCACTTGCAGATTTGACAGAGCTGCTACTTGCAAGATTCTTCCTAAAGGAACGAATTGGAGGCCAACCTACAACTGGTGCTGGTGCAGTCCTATTTATTTTATTTTATTTTTTCAAGTTAGTTCAGAAAACAATAGTATATAATAATATCCCCCACCAACTTTATATTATAGCCGAAAGCAAAATTTAAACAACAGCTAAGACAGGGCATAAAATATCATCTTTAGATTTTGGTTTACTGGATTAGGTGGATCATTATCACGATTCAAATTTTGAGATTAAATTAACCCCATGTTTTGTTAAAGGTGTTAACTAAAATCATTATGAGATAAAAGATTATAATCAGGGTTTAATGAAGTAATTGTTCATAGTAAAGTTGATATTTCCATACTTGAGATTTAGAATGATTAACTTGCTGCTACCATAAATTTATTTATTTATATTAATAATAGTGGTGTCGGAGCAAATTTGAGAATTTGAAATTGCAGACTCATTATTATGTCAACACATTTCATTAACCATTAGGTGACACTAAATTTTTAATAGTCTTTCACGCAATCACTGTATATAACTTGAATCCGTGAAACTATGCTGAAATAAGGAACGAATTGAAGAAGTCTTCTTATAGCCTTGCTCCCCCATGACAGATTCAAACTTTTTGTACCACTGTCTGGGAGCTTGTTTTAGGCCATAGAGACTCTTTTTGAGTTTGCATACAAAATTTTCTTTACCATCTACTTTGAAGCCCTCAGGTTGTTCCATATAAATCTCTTCTTCTAGGTCACCATGAAGGAAAGCCGTCTTCACGTCCATCTGCTCAATCTCTAAATTAAGACTAGCAGCCAAACCTAGAACTGTGCGAATCGAGGACATTTTCACAACAGGAGAAAATATTTCGTCAAAGTCAATACCTTTTCTTTGACCGAATCCCTTAACAACCAATCTAGCTTTGTACCTGGGCTTCAAGTTGTGTTCTTCAACTTTAAGTTTGAACACCCACTTGTTCTTCAAAGCTCTCATGCCCTTGGGCAATTTTACCAACTCATAAGTGTGGTTCTCATGCAAAGACTTCATCTCGTCTTGCATGGCTTCAATCCATTGATTCTTGTGCTCATCTTCCATGGCCTCCTCATAACATTCAGGTTCTCCCCCGTCAGTGAGTAACACATACTCATTGGGTGAATAACGGGAGGAAGGAAACCGCTGTCTTGTGGACCTCCGAAGCGGAATATTTGATTCGTCCACAACTTCATGAGCAACAGGATCATCAATAACAATATCATTGTTATTATCAACATCAACATGTTGATTCGATACATGATTTTGGGCGTCACCATGATTATCAAACCCAACAACATCATGCACACTTTGTGAGGAACTTCATCATGATGAACTATACCACATCAAAACTTGAAGATTCTACCTTCTCCGCTTTGTCAATATCTTCAATTGTTTGATTCTCCATGAAAATAATATCACGGCTTCTCACAAGTTTCTTTTCAATTGGATCATATAGCCTGTAACCAAATTCATCTAGGCCATATCCAATGAAGATGCATTGCCTTGTCTTGGCATCTAACTTTGACCTCTCATCTTTCGGCACATGTACAAAAGCTTTGCAACCAAATACTCTCAAATGGTCATAGGAAACATCCTTTCCATACCAAACACTATTTGGTACATCACTTTGCAAAGCAACAGCAGGAGATAGATTAATAACATGTGCAGCGGTCAATAAAGCCTCACCCCAGAATGAGTTCGGCAACTTTGCTTCAGAAAGCAAACATCTAACTCTTTCCATCAAGGTCCTATTCATCCTCAGCCAAGCCATTAAGCTGAGGAGTCTTGGGAGGAGTCTTCTGGTGTCTAATACCTTGATGCTTGCAGTATTCGTCAAATGGTCCACAATATTCACCACCATTATCAGTACGAATACATTTCAGTTTCTTTCCAGTTTCTCTTTCAACTGAAGCCTGAAACTGCTTAAAGACACCTAACACATGGTCTTTAGTCTTCATGACATAGACCCAGAGTTTTCTCGAGCAATCATCAATGAAAGTGACAAAGTAAAGTGCACCACCCAATGTCTTTGTCTTCATTGGACCACATAAATCAGAGTGCACTAACTCAAGCAACTCTGTCTTTCTCGAAGGAGGGTAGGACTTAAAGGAAACTCTATTTTGTTTACCAGCCAAGCAGTGCTCACATTTTTCTAATTTAGCACTTTGGAAATTTGACAATAATTTCTTCTTGGCTAGAACATTAAGTCCTTTCTCGCTAATGTGGCTAAGCCTCTTGTGCCATAATATTGAAGAGCTATCGCTCTCAACTGCATTCACCATATCAACACAGCAGAGGCCGTAGTCCAGTATAGACCAACGACGTTTGTTACCACGAGCCACAACCAAGGAACCCTTAATGAGCTTCCATTTTCCATCACCGTTGGTACTAACATATCCTTCATCATCTAAGACACCAACAGAATTAGGTGTAGACGAACATCAGGAGCATGTTTCACATTGTTCAAAACTAGTTTAGTTCCAACACTAGTTTCCAAACAAATTGTACCAATACCAACCACCCTAGAAACAGTCTCATTACCCATACTCAAGGTTCCAAAATCACCAGGAGTGTAGGAAGAGAAAAAATCCTTCCTTGATGTCACATGAGATGCGGCACCAGTGTCCACAACCCAGCTTGACTCATCACAAGCAATATTTATCATGTTTGCATCAAGAACGGTAACAAGATCTTCGGTGGTGACGGTGGCTAGGCATTTTCATTGCCATCTTGTTTAGTTTCCTCTTTGTTTTTGTTCTCCCTCTTCAACTTCTTGCAGAACTTCTTTGTGTGCCCTTTCATGCCACAATGATAGCACTCAATATCCTTAAGTCTGCCTTTGGATTTGCTCCTATTTTGTTCTCTATGCTGAGAACCACGAGTTTTATTTCTCCCCCTGGGGCCAGTTATCAGGACATCCGACGAAGAGGAACCTTGAGTTTTTCTTCTCATCTCTTCGTTCAAGACACTACTCTTGGCGGAATCCATAGAGATCACACCATCCGGAGCAGAATTTGACAATGACGTTCTAAATGTTTCCCAAGAATCTGGTAGGGAACCAAGAGAAGCAAGCCTTGAATTTCTTCATCAAATTTGATGCCCATAGCAGATAATTGGTTCATAATCCCCTGAAAATTATTCAGATGGTCTGTCATTGGGGAACCATCATGATACTTCAAACTCAACATCTGCTTTATTAAGAACATTTTATTGTTGCCAGTCTTTCGAGCATACAAACTTTCAAGATGCTCCCATAGGGTTCGAGCATGTGTTTCCCCAGAAATATGGTTCAACACATTATCGTCGACCCATTGCCTAATGAATCCACAAACCTGTCTATGCAACAGATTCCACTCTTCATCTGTCATTTTATCAGGCTTTACAGTGGTAAATACTGGTTTATAAAAATTCTTGACATAAAGCAGATCTTCCATTTTCCCCTTCCAAATGGCATAATTAACACCATTCAAAGTAATCATTCTACTTGTGTTGGCTTCCATTGTTTTCCCCAAAAAATATAGTTATCACAAATCAAAGTAAATCTTTTCTGATGTGGAAGTTCAGACTGTGCTGCAACCACAGAGCATACTCAGATAAAACCTTGGCTCTGATACCAGTTTGTTGGGAAAACGCGGACAAACACAAAAGTATATATGGTAAAAGTAATGAAATAAAATGGGAAAATAACGACACCAAGAATTTTACGTGGAAACCCTTCTGAATAAGGGGAAAAACCACGGAACAAGAGGAGCAACTGATATTACTATAGTAAGGAATTTTACACTGTGTAGTCACGAATACAACACTCAAAGTGACTACTACACACTCAAAAGGAACAACACTCTTTTGTTTCCGTCTTACTAAAATATCGCTCACACTCTATTTTTCTTCACAGACTATTTTCTTATATAGTCTATGGAATACCTCACTTTGCTCTCAAAATGGTTTTTCACTCTAACTTGGTGTGTTCTACAAATGAGCAAGAATGCTCTATTTATAGAAGGATAAAACCATGCCTATGTCACTAATGACATATGTAAACATAGCAAAGTCAAGAATGGTTGCAAATCTTACCAATTTGCCAACTACCAAATCTTTTCTTTTCAACTCCCAATTACTTACTTTCCTTTTACAATTGCTTGTACCAATTGAATAGCTAAAGTTGACTAAAACAATGGGATGGATTCAACAAATCTCCAAAATGTTGGGTGGTCTTGGGCCTTCTCAACCCAAAAGCTAGCTCAAAGGTTAAGGCTTTCCCTCACACTTATAAATTGACCACCAGCCCTTCCACTTCTTCAGATCATTGCGTATTTGTACAAAAATTTTCTGACAATGATTTCATCATCCTTTTGTTGTATGTGGATGATATGTTGATTGTGGGCAAGAATACTTCCAAGATTGACGAGCTAAAGAAAGAGTTGTGTAAGTCTTTTTCTATGAAAGACTTGGGTCATGCTAAACAAATTTTGGGCATGAGAATTACTCGTCTTAGAGATGAAAGGAAGATTTATTTGTCCCAGAAGAAGTACATTGAACGCGTACTGGAGCGCTTCAATATGAAGAATGCGAAGCCTGTGAGTATACCTCTTGCTGGTCATATGAAGTTGAGCAAGAAGATGTGTCCTACAGCTAGGGAGGAAAAAGAGAACATGGCCAAAGTTCCATATTCCTCCGTCGTCGGAAGTCTAATGTATGCAATGGTGTGCACTAGACCTGATATTGCTCACGCAGTTGGTGTTGTCAGTAGATTTCTCGAAAATCCGGAAAAGAGCACTGGGAAGCTGTGAAATGGATACTCAGGTATCTTAGAGGAAGCTCAGATGAATGCTTGTGTTTTGGAGCATCAAATCCAATCTTAAAAGGCTATACAGATTCTGATATGGCAGGTGACCTTGATAACAGAAAATCCACTACTGGATATTTGTTTACTTTTTCAGGGGGAGCTATATCATGGCAGTCAAAGTTGCAGAAGTGTGTTGCACTATCTACAACTGAAGCTGAGTATATTGCGGCTACTGAAGCCGGCAAGGAGATGATATGGCTAAAGCGATTTCTTCAAGAGCTTGGTTTGAATCAGATGGAGTATATTGTCTATTGTGACAGCCAGAGTGCAATAGACTTGAGCAAGAACTCCATGTACCATGCAAGAACAAAACACATTGACGTCAGATATCATTGGATTCGTGAGAAAGTGGAGAATGAATCATTTCACGTCAAAAAGATTCACACAAGTGAAAATCCTGCAGATATGCTGACCATATGATACCGAAAGACAAGTTCGAGTTATGCAAAGAACTTGTGGGTATTACTCTCTCTCTCTAAAGAAGTTAAGATACCTTCTTCCAGTAAATGGGACTGGGGGGGAGATTTGTTGAATCCATCCCATTGTTTAGTCAACTTTAGCTATTCAATTGGTACAAGCAATTGTTAAAAAGGAATAGTAATTGGAGTTGAAAGAAAAGATTTGGTAGTTGGCAAATTGGTAAAGATTTGCAACCATTCTTGACTTTGCTATGTTACATACATATTCATTAGTACATAGGCATGGTTTTATCCTTCTATAAATAGAGCATTCTTGCTCATTTGTAGAACACACCAAGTTAGAGTGAAAAACCATTTTGAGAGCAAAGTGAGGTATTCCATAGACTATATAAGAAAATAGTCTGTGAAGAAAATAGAGTGTGAGCGATATTTTAGTAAGACGGAAACCAAAAGAGTGTTGTTCCTTTTGAGTGTGTAGTAGTCACTTTGAGTGTTGTATTCGTGACTACACAGTGTAAAATTCCTTACTATAGTAATATCAGTTGCTCCTCTTGTTCCGTGGTTTTTCCCCTTATTCAGAAGGGTTTCCACGTAAAATTCTTGGTGTCGTTATTTTCCCATTTTATTTCATTACTTTTACCATATATACTTTTGTGTTTGTCCGCGTTTTCCCAACACGAATATCCAGAATTTCGGGTTAATCAAAAGTTGTGTACACGAAAAGGATATATTAACAAACAAAAGAAACACGGCTCTATTATATTATGATTCAACAAATTTGCACAATATCACAAGAATAGCTAGGCACGACGGAATTAAAACTATATGATTGACTAATACAACAAAACAAAATATCATGTTAACTTTAGAATGTAATAGAAAATAATGCTTTGCAAAATCACATTACACTTTGAAAATACTAAGATGAAAGAAAGCATTAAGTTGCATGGACCACAGCAGTGAATATCCTCTGTCATAAAAATTTAAAATAAAAAATCAAATAAGAGGCAAAAAGCTGAGTTACCTTTTCTGAGCGCTGTTCTGCACAGTAGCTGTTTGTGAAAATGCTTTTTTCTTTTCTGTGCTCTGCAAATCTGCTGTTTTTGTGCAAACTGATTCCTGTACCCTCTGGCTTTGCTTCTGTGCCGTTGATTGAAGCTGAAGAAATGATGAAAAATTTTGGGCATGATTATCTCTGTTGTTACCCTTTGTTGTTGACATGTAATTAAAAGGATAAAATGATTCATCCTTTTCACCACTACATGACCAATCTCCATTTGGAGGACCAAGCCTTAACTCAAGCTTTTTTTCCTCAGAATTTCCATGATTTATTTCTTCTCCTCTTTGCATAAGCCATTTTTGTGAATAGCCTTCCATTTTTTACTCAACCAACCAACTCTATTTGATAATTCCAACTCTAAAAACAAAAAAAAATAAAAAGAATCATCCTGGTCATATGAAACTTACATTGAAAATGAAAATATGATGAACTTGTTATACCTTGAATCCAGATTGCCTTGAAAATTACTTAGTGACAAAGTCAACTAACAATTTGTATGTTGTTGTATATAAATTTGATGAGTTTGAAGGGCAATAATACTAAAGATATATGAGAGTTAAATAATGGAGTAGAAGGAAGCTAGAAAAAAAAAAGATGGGGAGTTATGTCTATGTATATAGGGAGGAGATTCTCTACAGTCCCTTAAAACAGCAAAACGGAATTGGAGCATAACGCACGCAACCACTAATATATTTGTTTTTATTTATTATTTTTGGTTCAATAAGCAAAGCGTGCTGTGCTGACCACCCTTTTTTTTCACCTTTTTCTACTTTTCTGACTCAATTCTACAGTAAACCTATAACATTATAGACTTATTAACACACTTCCCTAAACATCCTAATTACTTGCTTTTTTACTTAATTAATGTATTTTATAATGAGTAAAAGTAATTCTCTTTTGTAAACATGCACAAAGTCAAGAGAACTGTGAATAGTGGTTGCTTCTAACAATGAAAATGTAAGTTTTTAAACGATTTATAGTAATGTTTAAGTAAAGTAAAATAAGATTAGATAGTGACTTCATCCTTAAATTAGGGAGGTTAAGCCTAATTATTACCAAACCCCGCTTATTATATATAATGCTACGGAGTATTATATTTTATGAATTTACATCAAATGATATAAAGAATTCTTTACACTATCCATATATATATATACAATGTCAGTCCTTTTTCGATAAACTATGTAAATTATTTACATATTTATATTATATTATATAAAAATAATACAAGTGAAATAAGATTTTTTGAGTTTAAATTTCCTTAGATATGAAATTGTCTTTTTTAGAGAGCGAGACTTTTAATTCTAAAAATGAGACAGAAAATAAAAAAAAATTAATCTAGATAATGTTAAAATGCTCTATGAATCCACAATAGGCTCAAAGTCAAACATACTAACAAAAGTCATCATAAAAATTCTATCGTTACAATCCTTCTTAATTTGGTGTAATATTTTAGGTTGTAATTCCACTATATATTTTTTGAATTTGTAAATTAATTAATTAATTAATTAAACTCCTGGTGTATTGTTTGTACTAGAGAAAAGAGACAGAAACAGAGGAGGATTTGCATGATCCGTGTTTTGGCAGTGTAATAAAAATAAAAATAAAAAACATGCACATCCCATGATTTTGTCCACTTCCTTATTTGATTCTATTCTTACTGTACACACGCTACCTAAAGCCTTTTTTTTTTTTTTTTTTAAACTTTAAATCACGATTTGATAATAAATTCAATATAATCTTAGATAAGATATGCATAGTCGATAAAATAATGTAACGCTCCTTTTTTTGTGTATGCTTGGGATTGACAATGTGAATAAAGCTCATATAAGTCGAGTTATGATAAATATAACTTCTATGATAATCGTCATTAATTAAACCGAGTTTTTTCTTTTTTGATCTTGACAAATTACCGTGTTTCGTGTAATGGAATAGCAAATTATTATTAGTCCAATTAGTAGGTACTTTTATTTTATTTTTGTCTCCTTTAAAGTCAAGCATTTTACCGTCCGTGTGTCAAATGCTTGTTTACTTTCTCTAATTTCAGTTTAAATTTGACATTAGTAGTAATTGAACAATATGATAAGAGTAATAAAGCTCCACGTCACACCTTTGAATTTAGAGTAATTTTAGTTACCTCACGTGTGGGTATGGCCTGGCTTATAAGTTCAATGGCAACAAGCCTACCTGCTTTGGTCTAAACATTTGAAAATGAAATGTATGTATGTCTCAATGTACTAATTAATTAATTTATTTATTTTATTGGTCAAGCATGGAATTGTGAACTTGTAGCAATTGTTGGTGACATTTTGGTCGTGTTTTTCTTCATGAGCCTACAATTAATGTGTCTCGTCATATCACCCCCCCTAAAGTCGAATGGTAAGTATACCAAATTGACATGACAAATTTTATAGTATAATCACATGAAAATACTAACATATTAAAGTTGGGATCAATTCATTATATATATAGCTTAAAATTTTAGAGAAAGTGCTATGAATATCACTCGAAAACTGAAAAATACACTAGTTTGATCATGTATAAACATATTAAAACAAGTAACAAGAATTTAAATATATAAAAGAACATATCATATAAGATGTCGATAAATTATAAGGATTTAATACATAAACATGTCCTTTATCTTGGGTTGAACTGACATTGATGTCATTCAACTTTGAATATGTACAAGTGGACACTTATACTTGAATAGAATTGAATAAATAGACATATTCATTTCAGTGGCGGATCTAGAAATTTAAGGTTGTGGGTGCTCTAAAGTAAAAATATCAAAAATATGTGTTAACAATGAGATTCGAACCTTGGTACAAACAATATTGAAAAAACCTTAAGTACCCATACAAGAGCCATTGGGCCAGCTAAATCACTTATTCATTGGGTGCTCTATGTTAATTTTATACAAATACCTATCAATTTCTACATAGATATATATATTCCGTAACGAAATTAATGGGTGCTCGAGCACCCGGCGGACACTATGTGGGTCCGCCTCTGATTCATCATACTTGAATTACGTCACGTAGAATGTGTGTACTACTTATTTAATTTTATACAAATTTTAATTTTAATTTGTACGCATTCAAAAGTCGAATCATAATTTTTTGATGATGCATGTGTTAGTGAGAAGAAGGTTAGGGATGTTGTTTTTGGGGATTTGTAAGAAAAGAGGTTTCTGTCTGTGTATTGCTCAACTGTTGTCTGTGATATTTGGATACTGAACAACGCCATCTCTACTTTTCTCGTACTCCACATTCACAATGAAACTTACTACTCCATATTTTATTATTATTATTATTATTTTATTATTTTAATATATAGATCGACTAGTCTGTGGTTTCGACGCTATCGTTTGTTGCTTCCGACCATGAAACACGCTCAACACCTTTTAATGCCTTTTATCATATCAATCGACGAAGTCAGCCTTATATAATTTAATTAACCCCCTCTTATTTACGAGTCGTCTCAACGTGAAAGTATCTCGTTCATTCGGGACATAAGTTGATGATATCTACAACTCGATTCAGCTTGAGAAACTGAATTTTATAAAACTTATAAAGCTTTATGATTTTTATTTTACAAACTAATGAAGTCAATTTTGAGTCAACCAATATTACGAAATAAAATAAAATAAAATCAACTTATGTCATTTGTAAGAAGTGCAATATAAGAAATTACAAAATATATTCTTCTTCTTAAAAATATATCGAATAATAATAATTTTTTAGAAAAAACTAGTAAGTAATGTAAGATAATATAGTTTTAAGAAGTATGAAACTTTTTTTCCTTTCTCAAATTAATGAAGAATCTACCTCTTTCTACACATTTCCTCAATTTCAATTTAATTTTCTTATTATTATTTTTTTGTTAACATAGTTATCATGATCCACTATAATTCAACTAATTTATCATTTTGATTTGTTAAAAAAGCTATTTCGATTCATTTAACATAACTTTATTTATTTAAAAGATTAAAACTAAAAAATTTAAAAATTATTTTACTTTTTTAAAATTTATATCAAATTAAAATTAAATAAATAAATTAAAACGATACGAATGAGATGAGAAATGTGAATGATTCAATGTGATGGGTTAAGTGGGTAGGGGGAAGGGGAGCAAGGCGTGATGTTAGGGTCAAATCAAAGATAGCATTGGAGGGCCCTCTTTTTTAGTCCTACATGTAATCATACTTATAGTTTGTTCCTCACAAATGGAATTTTTATTGCAAGTTAGACATGGCGCATTATATATTTTAAATTAATTAATTATTCATAAATTTCTACTATATTAATTATATTCTAATTTCACCAAATATATATTACCCCATCCACTGCTAACTATGATTAGCTTTTTTTTTTTTTCAAAAAAAATGATGATTTAATGTATACTGTCAATTACTTAATAATATTGTGACCTTCCTAAAAACAATAAAACCAAATAATTATTTCGTGCTTGATATAATTTTTTCTATTTTAAGTGAGTCATATTCGGTATGATTATACTTTAAGTAAAATATAGAAACAATGCCTTCTTCTATCCATGAATTCAGCTGCAACTATTAAAGAACATTGTTCTTTTTGCTAAAATTACATTATTTTTTATTATATAAATATGTCACTTTTTTTTTCCCTTGTTGATAAGTTTTAAGGGAAGTCCTTTTTCTAATTAGAACGGAAAACATCTTTATGAGGAATACCAATTTTATTAATTAAAATGGAAAGATATGACATATAATTGTTACACGTCAACATACCAAAGTAACAACTTTTATATATCCTTTAATTATACTTTAAAGTGGGTGGCCAATCATATCATATGCTTTCATGCTTAAAGACTAATTGACCAATTATATAATACTTCCTTACAAAGGTTAAATTTAAATATTTAATTAGTAGTGAGAAACATAATGACACATCAACCTAAGATCTTAAATTTGAAAAAAAATATATAACTTAAATATTAATTAAAATTATGTAATTTAATTTTTGAAAGGAAAAAAAGTACATTCAATAATGAGTTGTATCATCAAAGAATGTGACGTAGTGAATGAGATTTTTTCTTCATTAACAAGAGATGTTAAATTTGAAACCGTAACACTCTCGATAGAAAACAAATCTTTTTGAATGGGACCCCATACAACAAGAATCTAAAATAATCAGGCTTAACTATTATATTAGATATCGAGCGGAAAAAAGAGAAAAAGATAAGAAGGCTGCGGGTGAGTTGCCGACTGTTGTTTCTTTAGTAGAAGCAAAAATATTTTGGCCACGTTTTCCAAATAATTAATGAGACTATACATTATATTTGGAGAATATGAAAAGAGAAGCCCCATAACTTTTGTAGCACTTCATTCATAGTAATATAATTGGTGTGGGGAACACATTTGGCCCTTAATCTTATTTCTTCATAAAAGTTTGTGGTAGACCCCATTTACTCTTGATGTTTACATATGTTGATCTATCCATTTCACACTAGCAATATTTTCATTATTTTGGATTTAATGCTCTTATTTTCCACTAATTTGAATCATATCAAAGTCAAATATGGTGCAATATTTTCCTTAGATATTGTTAAATAATGATTTTAAATAATTAAGTAATACACTTAATCTATAATTAATTAATTGTTACGTGTACTTTTGATTTCTTTTTACTATAAATCTTCACAAATTTAATAAATTATTGATGTGTTAGGTATTATTTTTATTGTTACCCCATTTAAAGGTAATATAGCTCTAAAATAGTTAATATATCATATATATTTTCCTTATAAAGATACTAAAAATATAATATTTTATTAATTAAAGGTTAGACATGCTTATCTTAAATATTAGCAGGATGAAAATCAAGTTTAATCATATTCCTTTTAATAAATAGTGTTAACGTTTTAAGAAAAAGAAAAAAAAAGAGATTTAACGTTTCAGCTATAAATTAATTACGCAAGTTTAAATTAATCGAATATGTTGTTATTTGAAGATAACGATAAACAGAATTACCTTTATATAACAGATATTTAAATTTATTATATCTTCAACTCTTTTAATAAAATTTCGATTTCGTCAATGATGTGATGCATTCACTCAACTAAAGCCTTAAGAGTCGGATGAACACTAATTACTTTTTTTTCTTCACTTCACTTATTGGCCTTCAAAAACTCCATCACTATCCCTAAAAGATACTAATAAATAAAAGAGATGTCAAATAATAATAATAATAATATTCGATATGTCCCTTCCCTTTTCTTTCTTCTTTTTTCACGTTTTTATGTCATATGCTGCACTTCATTTTTTTTAATAAAATATATAAAATAAAAATCTACAGCATTTTCCCACCACAAGCTACTCGTTTTCCCTTTTCCAAGTGGCATATTGCTCTACTTATAAAAAAAAAAAGTGTGCGATAGTAAAATTAAATTATTTCGAATTCATAATTAGTAGATATATATCATTTCGTTACCTTATAAAAACATCATTAATAGCAAAGAGGTCATTATCAAGTATAGCTGTAACGTTTTTGTTGACCCGACCCACCTTATATACCTTTCTATCAACAATGGTCGGAACTCGAAAGAGTAGTCTTCTTCAATTGACACTTTCAAAACTATATTTATTTATTTATTTATATATGACAGCCACTTTTTTTATGATTCATTTTTTTTTAATTATTTCATGCTTATCTGGACGGAGGAGGGCCATACTGTCATATTATAAAGTGTTAAATTTTACCACATGAAAAAAATATTCTGACTTAAATTTGAATAGATTAAAAAGAAAAAATTATAATACAAACAAAGTGTCAATCACTCAATTGGGACAAAACTAAATCATTGTATAAAAATTGGACTCATTTACGAGATATATAGTCCAAATATAAATTTATAAAGGACTTGTCATTTGTTGTAAAATTTAAAATGTATTAGGTGTATAGTAAAAATTAATGGAAAATTGAGGAAAAATATAGAAAGAAATTTTTACCTGTTGTTTAAAAAAGTTTGAAAGAGGAAACTCTTTCGCAGTCGTCGCTTGACTTCAATTTTGGAAAATGATCGAGAAATTATTTTTTTGACAAATTTTATTTTAATTATATTAAATGATCAAAATATTTTAATTATTTAAATAATTGGCCGCAACGATTCGATCCAACTCGGATTCGTATTTAAAATATTTTTCCCGTTTATTTGAGTTTCCCATCATTAGAGATGACTTTTCTGAAATGTTGTAACTTTCAGGAACATGAACCATGACCATTTGAACGGTTATCAACTTTTATGAATGATCGTGTGGGTTTTTACAACTTACAACTTTTCGAAATCAGTGCTTCTTGACTATAAATACACGTGAATCCTCAGACTTTTTACTTACGAATTTTTTGAACTTCTTCTGCAAAAATTCATTATTCGTGTATTTTACTGTCGTTAAGTGGTCACTGACACTATTACTTGCAATATCATTACACTAGTGAATAGAATCTTCTATCCCTAGAGGATATATTCCAATTCCAAACGCAGATTGTAGAGGGGGATAATTTGCTCAACGGGACAGTATGCATTAGTAAACTCGTTTTTCTTACTTTTCTATTTCATACGATTATTACAGATTCTAGTATATTTTATGATCACTATTTTCTGTTAATTAATTTATGTTCTTTGATGAGTGATTTAAACTTTGAAATTTACTGTTTCTGTAAAATTTTGTTATCAATAGTATTAGTTTAGAATACATATTACATAACAAAATATTTAATTTATAAACATATCTTGTTTTAATCCATTTAAATTTAACTCATTTCGTCTATTTAACGACCCTAATCATATCTTTGAAGGGAGTGGACAGAGTTATGTATCAATTTGTTTATTATATAGAGTATTATTATGAAAAAGAGAAGGAGATTCATTGTATATGCCAAAGTCCGCCTTAAATAAATAGTAAGGATAATCTTAGAGGAAGGATAAATGAATGAATCAAATCTAATTTCTTCAACTGATTATTATTATAATATATAATTAATGGTGTTATTGGTTATGATTAGCAGAGCTAATGACGCATCTGTACGTTCCTTTTATTCTGATCATGACTTATGCTTTAGTGGCCCTAATTAACAAACTTAAATCAAGATTACACTTAATTAAATCATCACGCCGTATCTACCTTTTTAAACACCTCATCTCCCTAAATCCCATGCTATTATAGTACCACTTTCCACATCTCACAGTTATACATAATTGAGATACGTATTAGATGACTCGAATATTATTATTGTATGATAATTACAAAAATAAAAATTAATTATAGACAAGTATCGTATCCAGCTGTAAAATTTATTGTTAATTTTATTTAGATATCGATTATCAAAAACTGTCAACTACCAACAATTTAACAACATATTATAGCCGTAGTTAATTTTAATTTCTATTTATTTATTTATTTTTGCAGGGTATTGATTGTGTTCGTATAATTTTTTTAATTATTATTATTATTATTATATAACTGATTATTACTTTTATTTTTCGTTGAGATCATCAAGTACTTTTTATAAGAACAATATCGTTTGGAAATTCGAATACTTAGCTAGAGGAGTAGCCATTATGAAATTATTCGATTTCAAAAGAAGAAGAATTGTCGTTTAGTTCATTTAATTTGGAGAATAAATATGGTAAAGAGTTGTTAATAAGAACCAGGACCACAATTGATTCTTCTCTGTACTTAAATCTATTTTTCCTCCGTTAAAATATATGATACAGTGAATTAGATTATTTTTTTCTCTGTTAAATCTTGCTTGAGTAAAATTTTATATTTATGAAAGACGCTTCCTTCGAATGAGCCTTACAACCAATAAAATAAAATTTTAAAAAAAAATTATGTGAACTTTTATTACAACTACCCACCAAGACAAGATATATCCTTTAATCAACGATGCTCTTAATTACTTCATCATTATTTAATTTTAATGATATATAGATAGAGCAGAATATGTTGACTGATAGGTATAGAATAGAATAGCAGTTGTAGTTTTCATTGAAATTTTTACTTTTTATGGTAAAGGAAACATTAAATTGAAATGGAAAATTAAAATATCTCTAAGAAAAAGATGTGATACATGAAGAGATTAATGGATAAGGTCTGATATACTGGATTGAAAGTTATGAATTCTTAATTTATTATTGAATTTGTTTCTCGTTTTTAGTTAATAAACTTATAATTAAATATTTTTATATATATATTTATATAAATAGATTTTTTTTTTTTTACTAAATTGGTTCAAACATTCACAGATAAGATGTGATTGCATATATTGATTTATTTGAGATGAACAGTTAAATTTGGTTTATATCAACTTCAAAGGCTCCCCACCCACCAATTAATCCATACACATTGAGAGAAAATTCTAAGTCTTCGGAGTGCATAGTCGAATTTAAAATTTAAATTTTTACGATTTTAATTTGTAAATTTTTAATATAAATGCACTCATATTTATTAAAACGTTAGTGGTAATTTATCAGGCATGTGTTCGTATTGATATTATTCAACCCAGTTGAACCAATTGTACAAAGGCTATATTCGTCCCCATTAAATATTTACATAAAATAATGTGAATATATGTTAAAGCTAATCATAGTTAAGTGTTAAAAAATTATATACAAATATATTATATATATTGACTTTGTATGAACATCGAGTGGGAGTAAGTTCATACCTCGGTCTCTCTTTTAAGGCATGCAAAACTATAGTATAAAACCCCAACCTCCCACCCCAATTATGATGTTTTGATTTTTTTTTGGTGTAAACTTCTCCTCTAAAGTGTAAAAGTGTAAAAAAAAATCATTGTTTTTTCTCTTTTATGGCACTTAAGTTTCAAACCAAGCGTACTTGATAGAAAGCTCTAAACGTTTGCTTTAATTCTCTAACACTAGACTTTGGTTAAAAAGGGAAAATTAGACACAACAATTTTAGACCTTTGAAAATGTCTACTTGTGTTGGTAGGTTGATTGGGTAGCCACGTTTTGAACTCTTAAACCTGTCCGTAATACTATTCCGTTTTTCAATTTATTCGTCTGATTTTGACTTGATATAGAATTTAAGAAAATCTTTAGCATATAGGGTTTAAAAGTTAGACAAAAAAAAATCAAACAAATAAATTGAAACGAATGAAATAAAAACGGTGATATGTCATTTCTAACTAGACTTAGACAAATATTATATGAATTACGTGCATGTATAGTTCCAATTTTAACTTGCACGACTCTTTTAATAAGGTCCCACTATGTTCCCTTTAGGAAATTAAATTCAAAGTTAATTCATATTCCACATTAAAAAAAAAAAAAAAAAGTTTACACAAACTATCATAACACAAAAAATAATAATAGTAATAGTAATAATAATAATTATTATTATTCAACACATGCGGCCGCCGGCGTCAAATGGACATCATGCTCAGGTCATTGTAACTTATAAAAACAGGGAAAAATTAGTAAACTAGTCAAAATAAATAACATATTTATTAAAAATATTCATACTTTATAAATATTAGCAATAATGTCAAAAATGTCATTATTTTAGAAAATTTATGTGTCTCAATTGTCTTCCTATTTTATCTCTCTTTTTCAATTAATTCTATATATCTTTTTTTTTTTAAAAAAAATCATTCTCTCTCATATTTATCTTTTCAAATTGTTAATTCTCTCCCCATTTAGTTTTTTTTTCTCTCTCATGGTTATCTTTTCTTCCCACATTCAAGTTGCAAATATTTTTTGTCATATATTTTGGTTGTTTTTTAATCCAAAATTGAATCAACCAGAATCCTTTGATTAAGGTATCTCTAATCTTTATTCTATTTTCAGATTTCTTTTCTAATTTTATTTTTATTTAAATCTTAAAAATGTTGTTTGTATTTTTCAATTTCCGTTATGATTTACTCTCCAATGGCTGAATCCAAGAGGCTTACTAGAGGTATTCATTTTAATCAACCAATTTCCCTAAAAACAGACTACCCAGGCCCAATGTTGGTTCTACAAAAAGCTCATACTGTGGCCCAATTTTAAAGTTGAATGTGGGCCTAAATAGTTGTAAGTCTAAGTTCATGGAACACTCCCAGCCTAACTAATTTGATTTTGATATTCAATTTGACCATAAAAACAATATTTTATTATGATCAATCAATGTCCAAGAAAACAATATGCTATTTTTTCTTTTGAAGGGAAATTCTTTGGAATAATTTAGGCCGCTTAGTATCTGAGATGGGATAAGTAAGAATATCATATGGTTTTAGAATAATACATGAAATTATATTGTTCTACTTTGTTTGGTTGCTGAAAATCTTGATTCTCCTGTAAAATACATAGTTATACTAAATTATACAAAATTTATGTTTTTATAAAGATAGGTATTGGATTTTGTTTCATACAAACTCCAAACGAATAAAATGAGTCAAAAATATCAACATATAGCTTTTTTTTATGAGCTTCAAATTTTAACAAACTTCAAAATGACATCTCCAAGAACCACAATTATCAATTTGAAAAAAAAAACAAAAACAAATCATTTATACCTATTTCGAGTTTTCAAGCTTTATAAAAACCCAATAATGAAGTTTTAGTTTCTTTTTAAAATTTTTAACTCACTCAACTATGTTTAAATTTGTGATGATATACATGAATATTACTTTTTTTCAATTTTAAAGCATTAAAAATATACAAATCATAATCACAAACCATAAAATAGATTAAGTAGGATAAGATATAAAAATATAGGCTAATCTTGTTTATAAGGTTGGGCAATTGATTAGAACTTAAAATTTTCAAACTTAACTCATTATTCAATAGGTAAAATCTCATGCCAAAAGTAAAATTGGGTCAACAAAATTAGAGTAGTATAAATTGGGCTCTTCTTTTAGGGCCTAAGATAGCAAAAATACTTCAATTAGTACCAAAGGCTGAAGATTTTCAATATTTAAAGACACTTATATTTGTTATAGATCGGGAGGTTTTTTTCGCGCATTATACTCAATAAATCAATTATTGTACTTTTTTCGATTCCCATTAAGCTTTCGTTAACACACCTAACGTGCACGAATAATTCCTATCACTTAGCCTAAAGTAGGAAACTTTGTAATATAATTTAATTCAATTCGATTTAGTTTACATATAATTATTATTTTTTATATTAAAGAAATTATGTTATAAAATGAAGAGCAACGTGGGGGCCTAATGCACAAGGAGACAACAATTTAAATCTGGGAACAAATGTGACTTTAAGGCATAATTTTTTTTAAAGACAAACTGCACTGTCTGAGTAATTTGATTGGACTTGTGATTATTTTAAAGGGAAATTTTTTAAAATGTCAATATTTTAACATTTAAGAGGGCTCATTAGCAACACTTTCAATATTTAGTGAAAATGTCAAATTTTAGTTTGTTATATATCTTATTTATGTTTTTATTATTTATTTTTATTTAAAGAATATAATTATTTAATAACAAAAGGGAGAAAATTAAGGGAGAGAATATTTCAAAAAAAGGTAAGGATCACTTAATTTTCTCATCAGTTACATTTTAAAATAAAATTTAAGCTTTTTTCTTTTTTTGTCTCCAGATTTTTTACCTTTTTAAAATTATTTTCATTCCATAATATATTCTATTTATATTTATTATAGTTTTTAATTATTTTATATTCATTCCAATAGGTATGCCAAATGTATCTATATAGTCATTTAAGAAATATATTTGTATTCATATATTTTTTCCCCTCCATAGTTATTCTTTTCTTCAAAAATCTTGTATATATTCATTTCGATATGTATTTTATTTGTATTTCTATCTATTCTAGTTTTTATTTAGAATTTTGTATAATAATATATAAAATACAAAAAATTAGTATGATGAAAAAGTGAGAATGAAATATAAAATTGAAAAGAAATAATTAAATATTTGGTATAATCATTCATAAATAAAATACATAACTAGTTGACATACCTTAGAATAAATATAAATTAGAAAAAAATGTCAAATTCATAAATAATGCAACATAATTTTTGAATGAATACAAATATTAATTGTATATATACGATTTTAAATACAAATTCAGAACGGATACGAAATTCTGAATTTTTTTTATATATAAAAAGAAACTAATAGGATTTTGTTCTTCATGTAAATAATATACATATCTAGTTAGTATACATTTGGGATGGATTCAATTGGGAACAAATACAAGATTAATAACTATACAACATGAGATTTTGAATGAATATAAATATTAATAGCATACATACTAATTTGAAAATTAATTGAGAAAGAATATATAATTCTAAGAAAAAATTACAAATACAAATACATAAAAATTTCATAGCATACAACAGAAACAAAAGTTCATTAATAAAATCTGAAATGTCATAGTCATGTAAATTGTATTCATAAATTATTGAATATCTACAAATGTGAAAATATATAAAGGAATGAAAAAAATATATTATCATAATGAACAAAAACTGACACCAAAATACAATAGTAAAATAACAAGTGAATACAAAATACAAACTAATAAATATTGCACGATGTACATATCAAAATTTACAAATATATTCAGTATACATTGTTGAACAAATTGTTATTTAACTTCAACTCAACATGCAAAAATCTAAACATGTAAAAAATATTTAAATACCTCTTCATCAACGATTTCGTCTTCGCCGTCATTTTCTTGTACCCAACGAGTTACGTTTTCAATCTGAATTTGATGAAGACTTTGTTCTTGTTGTCTCTCTTCCCTAATTTTAGAAGCAGATCTTACAATATCCGCTATTTCTTGAGTAATACAGATATTAAATGATGGAAAATCACTAGAAACCGTTTTACTAAGATGAATAGTGTCTCTTAGAATCATTCTTTGAAGAGTGTTTTATAGTTCTAAAACGAGAAGAATCCTACTTTCACCAATGATTTAAACAAAAATAAAATCAGATAATAAATCTAAAAAAAAAGAAAATAACGATGAAAATAACTTAATTAGAGAAATTTGTGTGAATCCAGATTTTGAAGATAAAAAAAAAATATTTCGGTATAAGATAATAAAAAAATTGGAGTTGAAGAGAAGAATAATTTGAAGGCTGAATGAACATGAAAATATAGAGAGAGAGAATTTTATTTTTTTTACTTATGGGAAAAATATAGAAGAGAGTGATATGGGAAAAATTTGCAGATTTTGATTTTTTTAAAATTAAAATAATTTGGGAAAATTGAAGTATGGATATACATGGAAATGTAAATAAATAAATTTTAGGAGATAAAATAGAGGTTTAATTAGGATACATATTCTTTTTCAAAATAATGACATTTTTGACATTTTAACTAATATTTTTAAAGTAGTGAGTTTTTTACTAATTAAGTTATTGATTTTGACTACTTTGCTAATTTTTCCTATTTTAAATTATTAAAATTGATCTCATAAAGTTGAACTCCTTTATTAAACAAAAAGAACTTTATTCAATCCTTCTCTTCCTTAATTGTATTAGCACATACAGCTAATAAAGCATAATTTATTATTTAATAATAATTAATTGAAGTAATAGTTTAATCATAGGTACATAGAGCATAATATAATAATAAATGTTTTTATATGTCTGTGGCCCACATGTATGGAATTGGGCTTCCATCAAATACTCACATGCACCAGACGTGGGCTTTATGGCCCACAATTTTAGCTTTTCTTCGTTTAATAATAGTTGTCTATTAACTGCTTACAATATTTATTAAAATAATAATAATAGGAATAATATTGCTATATTATGCTTTACTTTATTAAATTTAACACTTTAAGAAATTTTGTTAGATGATTAATTATATTTAATAGCAAGGATAAAATAGATACGAGAAGTAAATTATCTCTTGATTTTCTAAATTGAACAACTATTGTTGGACTGATGTAGTACTATAATAAATATATTTTATTTGTCCTTCCTTTTTAGTCGTTATGGTTTCTTTTTTTAGAATCATCAAATTTAAGATATATGTTTTTTTTTACATTAATATAAAAAGTATTAGCAATTTATAATATTTTTTATATAATTTTTAAATATTTAAAATTTATTTAATTATCAAATTAATATAATTTAATTTAACTTTAATAATTAATCAATTTGACTTTTGAAAAATATAACAAATCAATCGAAAAGAGACGGTGGAAGTACGTGTTTTCAAAGTACTTGACAATTTGTTGTATCATTAATTAAGAATAGAAAAATGAGATGGAAATTCTTGCTTAACTACCCTACCTACCTGCCTATTATTTTTTAATTTATAATCTCTGTCCTATTTAGTTATCCACTTTAGAAATTACACACATATTAAGATAATAATAATTAGTATGGTGAAGTTATAATTTTACCCTTATTAATTATAGTTTCAAAAATAATGAATTTAAGCTTGAAAATCTTTTACAAATTTAAATGGGGGTACAATACGAAATTTTTGTTTTGTCATTTCTTAATTTATTAAAATGAACGAGTAAATAAGAAATAATTTATGCGATAAAGTTACTATATATGGAGCATGGACCATATCCCTTAGTAATTAAGTTATTATCTTCTTCTCTCTTTAGCATTACAATTTTCTCCATTTAACATGAATTGTAATGTTCTAGTCCAAGACAGTACCACAACCTATTAAAAGCTCTCTAATTGAAATATTTTATTAATTTAATTATGTAATTTTATCTCATGGTTTGAAATTTAAAAATGAAATTGACGTCTGAATAATAATATATTTTTTTATTTTTTAAATATAAAAATTGACTCACAAATTTATATTTTATAAAAAAATAAATAAATTATATGTACATATTTATTTACGGAATATTAAAAAAGTGATGAAATATAATGTTATTGTTGTGCTGAACTAGATTAATAAATGTTCCATTTTTATTAGAATAAATTTGTGATGTGTATTGTACTTATGTTGTTAACTTTTGCTTTTTAGGTAAGAAGAAATTTTTTATTCCGAGCGAGGAATACCAACTCATACTTGTATGAGGTCTTCTTCAATTGACAAATGGTCTGCGGTGGGCTCAAGGTTGATTGATTTTTTTTTAAATTAGTATTACGTAAGTTGAAAAGGGATAGGAAATTACTTATTAAATAAATTGAGGGATAGTAGGACCTTAGTATAGTACAATATGTTTATGAAATTTCAAACATAAATTGAGGGGATAATGGTACATTTTCCAAAAAAAATAAAATTCATCTTATATAATACCAAATGCATATGTTCAATTAAATAATCATGTTCATTTGTGATCACGGATTTACAGTTACATTTTTTCTTTGTTTGACTAGACTTCTTGTCATGTGAAAATATTATACTGTTCTCATGATATTTTTTGGAAAAATAAAAATAAAAAAATGAAGCAATTATGTCAAAGTGGTTGATATTTAATTAGATGAAGAGTATTTAAAGGCGAAAATGAAAGGAGGAATCCTAAGCTTTTAATTCATACATACTTTCCTGTCTCATTTTATATTTGTCTTACTAACTTAAAGTTTAAAAATATAATTATTTTTAATAACATTAAAAAAAAATAGGTACAATATATTTAAAAATAAAAATAAATTTTAAATAGAAGTAACTTAGTAAATGTAAAAAATGTAATAAGATAAAACTTATATGCTAAAACAGCTTAATGCATTTATTGTGACTTAAAGTAAATGTAGTATTAAATCATGTGGTAGCTGATGTGACCATTTGCGTTGTTTGTTTGCTAATTTTACAACTGCTCCATTATTTTGATTCGTCAAGCAACCAACAAATAATCTCAAAGTGAAATCAAAATTAGAAAAAAAATTACAATTTCATACATAATAATTCATTTTAATTATTAAGTTCATAATTAATTATAAAAATCATCATGTAATATAAAAAGTAAAATTTGAAATCAATTGTCGCATGATGAGTTACTTGAAAACATTATGATAAGTGAAAAGACAAAAAAGAAAAGGAACTTGTTTACACGATTACTAATTTGTTCATTACTTCCTCCGTCTCTAATAATTTGTTAATTTTTTCTTTTATAATTCTTTATAATTACTTTGTTATTTTCACAAATTAATAAAGTATATTTTTTTATTTATTATATCATTAATTAAACAATTAATTTATTATGTCAGTACTAATTTTTTTAATAAAATATTTAATTTAAAAATAATTAAATAATTAATAATAAAAGGATATAAAAGCTAAAGAACAAAGGGAAAAGTGGAAGAAAATAAAATACGTATATGCGCCTTACTAATTTTACAGCTGTATTTCACGTGTGGCTCTATTTCCCTATCCGTGTTGATTATCGCATTCATTCTAATTTATATGATATTTTTATATTTAATAATTCAATTTTAATTCTAATTTGTACTATATAAAATTTATTAAATTAAGCAGATAACTTTTTGGAGATTAGATAGATCATTAACTCCTTAAAAATAATTTTGAAGTTGACAAATTATATTTAAATAATAGTTGAATTTACACACTTATCAATCAATACGTATTCATTCTATCGAAATTATCGTAATTATTAATTTTTTAATTATTTTTAAAGCTATTTTTACTCGTCTCAGTGAAACTTATTGTCTATCGATCACAATCAGATAAAAACCTTTTGGATTAGAATAAAATTATCTTGAATTATAATATTTATGATTGCTTATAATTATATGCAATTTTAATCGTAAACATATATATACCTTAGGGAAAAGGTCTGATATACCCCTCTACTTTGTCATTTAGAGCTGATATACCCCTGGTTATAAAAGTGGTTCATATGTACCCATACTTGTAAACAATGGCTCAAATATACCCTTTTCCTATAATGAAAATGAAAAAAAAAATATTTTTAATCTAAATTTTTATTATTTTTTTATAAAAAATATAATCTCATATGAGTAAATTAAAATCCTCGTCAAACATATTTTTTTTGACTTTTTTTTTGTTTCAATGACTAATTTAAAATTATTATTTTGATAATCAATTTATTTATGTTTCACTAATATTCTTGTAAAACTTATTGTAGATGACCAATTTTTTTATTTGAATACGAAATTAAATTACAATACACACAAAAAAAATAGTTTAATTTTTTTTTATTTAAACTCAATAATAAAAGAAGAAAAAACAAAATAAGAATAAGAAACTCAAATTATTATAATAAAAGAAGTCAAAAAATAATTTTTGTATGAAAAAAAAATTAAAATATACCTTGAACTTGATAGAAGAATCATATATACCCCTAAATAATTTTTTTTAAAAAAAATTAGAAGTGACAAATATAAATTTAAAACTAATTTTTTAACTTCCGTTAAATGAAGGGTATATGTGAGCCATTTTGTAACGGCAGAGGTATATGTGAGCCGTTTGTATAATGGTAAGGGCATATATGAACCACTTTTATAACGAGGAATATATCAGCTCTAAATGACAAAGTTGAGGGATATATTAGACCCTTTTCCCTATACCTTATATGAGAGGATATTTTAAGAGAGATTTTTTGGCGGTAACTATACTAAGGGAAGTGGACCCCATATACAAACTATGCAGCTCTTGCAACTTGTGCTTCCCTCTTCCCAAAACAAGTCCTTTTTTTTGTTTTTAATTTCTATTTGTGGCCCTCTCAATTATCTCAACAAAAGAGGTTGAATCTCTAATTTATATTAGTACATATACATAGTATAGTAAACTTGTGGACATGGGATATATATAAAAATTATAATTTTTTTAAAAAAGAAGAAGGAACAATTAAGATTTATGTAGTTGACTCACTTTAAAAACAAGATTCTTGGTCACTTAAATGTGGGGTAACATGGACTATGTTTATTTAATGTTTGAATTAGTTACTAAAACTCAATAGTTGTAGATTAGTCTGTGTAAAAATGATGTCTAATTCTCTAAAAATCTCTGGGGTAATTTGTTTCTCTTTCCATATTTTTCTTCTTTGGTTAATTTTGCAGTCTCAGTGAGAATAAGTTTCACTAAAACACCTTGTTTTCAGCCATTACAGGACAACCAAACCCCCTCTCCCCCACAAAATGTTCTGTTCTTGGTTCCCTGCTATTCCCATTTCTCTTTCTTTCTCTTAAGATTCATCTCTTTGCAAATTCTTTTTTTCATGTTTTTCTTTAAGTTTACATGACCCATTTCACTAAATCTATCAAAGATTCAATCTTTAATACGATGGATCATATACAATCAACATTTCTTGCAATAATTTGTCTGTCAGCAATTTTCAAGATTGTCCCTCTTTGTTCATCATACCCTACTCCATCAAACTGTACGGACACTGGTCGCTTGTGTACTTCCTTCTTGGCTTTTAAACCTAGCCCAGAACAGACCCTCCCAGTGATTCAAAGCATGTTTGATGTGTTACCTAATGACATAACTGTTGAAGGAAATGGTAAAGGTTATGTCTTTATCAGAAAGAACTGTTCTTGTGCTTATGGGATGAGAAAGTACTTGACAAACACTACATTTACTGTCAGAAAGAACAATGGATCTGTGTATAATATGGTTGTTGATGCCTATGATGGGTTGGCTTATTTTCCAACTAATTTTACTAGGGAGGGTAAGAAAGGGGCAGTGGTTTCACTGAAGCTCATGTGTGGATGCTCAAGTGGGCTGTGGAATTACCTTATGAGTTATGTGATGACAGAGGATGATACTGTAGGGTCTTTGTCCAGTAGGTTTGGGGTTAGTATGGATAATATTGAGAATGTTAATGGAATTGCCAATCCTGATAATTTCACAGCAGGATCTTTATACTATGTGCCACTGAATTCAGGTATGAGTTTCCTTTCCCCTCTTATGACTTCTGATTGTGTTTTTTCCAATTCCAAATGTGTATCAGTATTTTGATTTAGGATGATGTAGGAGCTGTTTGTGTTAGTTGTAGTAAGTAAGTGTGATTAAATGTTGGAACTTTTAGTTGCTGAGGAAGATCAGTGAGTTATTTCTCTCTCTTTTTGTTTGTGTGAGTGAGGGAATGAACCTTTGTTCTAGAAGGGCACACAATCCTCTCTTGTTTGTCTATGGCGGGTTAAGATACCAACTGATCCCTTGGTTTCAATTACTTTGTCTAGTTTTGACTTGACACGATTTTGGTAAAGTAAGTAAGACTTTTGAATCTTGGGTTCACAAACTAAAAATATGTGTAATGTACCAAAATGTCTTTTAATGTTGTGGTCTTAAAGATGCCATGTGGAAAGTGGGAATTGAAGTGTTGCCAGAAAGAGAAAGAGACATTTTCTTAAACGAACTATAAAGGAAAGTAAGACAAACAAATTGAAACAGAGGGAGTATGTGATTTACTGTGGTTGAGAGAGGATAATGACTACCTATTGCTTTGTATCCAATAGTGAAAATGAGAACAATGTTCAGAACATCTAAAAATATCCACACTTTTTGCACTAAATAGCGAAAAGTTGATTAAAGTGGATGTAATGGGAATTAGCTTGGCACCCTTGGGGCATGGCCAAAATCAGGTGCCTTCAATCAGTCAGAGAATTGGATTGCATGTATGAAGGGAAATTCATATTTTGATTGATAACAGGTCCTGTAGAATACATCATATAATGTATTAGTTTCAACATCCAACTATATAGCTCAATAATTATACCACACAACCTGTAGTTTTAAAGAGGACCTGGTGTGGAGATGAGCATATGGATGCTGTTTTATCTGAACAAGAGATCTCATGTATTCAATTAACTAGTTGTATTAGCCAATCCTCAAAATGAAGCTTGCTAGGCTCAATAATTAGCAACTTTGTCATGCTCAATAGTTATCTTCATTTACTCATAGTCGATAGCTTTTCTATTAAGCATCTTTTGGTTACAAGTACTTTACCTTAACGACTTTGTGTCCGTCCAGCCCCTGGCGAACCTTATCCTGTAGAAAATCACACTGTTCCTGCTCCTGCACCATCACCTTCTGTTGCTGATATTTCAGGTATTCTCAATTCTTAAATAGCTTACATGCATTTTTACTTCCCTGTTGGTGAGATTTGTGTTTTTCTTTATTAATATCACCCAAGGACGACTAATAAATTTAACTTCTACTCATGGCTGGTCAAGTTTTTATGTCCTCCTTTCTGTTAGTAGTTCCTTGCGAGGGCAGTGTCTCCATAAATTTCTCTCTGTGGAACGAGAGGACTTCCTTCACAAGCTAATCCAACAGTTTGATTATCATTCTGCAAGTTATTCTCTATTATTGCAATGAAAATTATAGACCTTTATCTGAATATATGGTTTCGTCTTAGCAGTCAACCAAACTATTCTATCAGCAACTTTTGGCTACATTAAAAATCTCTGTCATTTTAGTTTTTTGCATACCCCTATGTTATATGGACAGTGCCAAGCTATAATATTTCTTTTATGAGAAACTCTTTCAGAAGAAAATGAACAATGTAAGGAGGACAAAGTTTCCCCTTAATTAGATGTTACCTCAACTGTTTCTCCGAATTCCTTTTAATTGATGGGTGTCTATTCTTTCATGACACTGAGGAGTTTATCTAACAAATCCACAATAAATTCATATATCCCTGACAGTCATATCCTCAATTCATCTATGCAGTAACCTTGTAATTCATTTAATAGTTCTCCTTTCAATGTTGGTTTGTTGTTGCTACTGCTCCTTTCCCCATGATTTTTATACCTGATTTGATATGCTTTACTTTAGCCAATGGCCTATCAGGAACAACCTCTCCACCTTCACAAGGTATAGGGTAAGGGTGTGTTGTTGTTGTTGTTGTTGTCCTCCCATGTTGGTTTGCTATGTTTTTTCAACCTATGGTTGTTTTCTTAATTAAAGAAAGATAGTCCTCAGAAGTATTTCAGGACTCCATTTCTTAATGGAAATTTTCCCAGCAGTAAATGTGTTTTAGATGGCTACCTTTCTGTTGAGGAGTAAAAAACCTCCAATTTTCGACTATGTCTGCAGGAGTTGAGGAGAATCATAAGAGTCATGCTATTTACTGGTGGATAATTGGGGGTTTGGGTGCTGGTCTTCTCCTGATTGTCGTCATTCTTGCTTTTGTTGTCTGTTGGTCGTCAAGTTGTTTTTCCAGAACTGAGAGAAGTCACACAGCAGGTTCAAATGAAAAGATTTCTCACAAGTTCCAGATACTTCGAAATACAAGTTTCTGTTGTGCCTCAGGAAGGTACATTTGCGGTAACTCAGGGGACCTGCAAGAACCGAATGGAGAATCTACTGAGCAACAGATTAATATTCCAAAAGGTCAGAACGTAGACATGCATGCTTTTTATTGATATTACTGAAGGTCTTTCCTTTTAATTTCCTCCAAACTATTATGCATGAGATCAAGTCATTTGCTTATATGTATTAAAATATGCCTGTGATCTAAAATCCATCAAAGCAATTCATAAGTGACACCTGTTATAGACTTATTGAACTCCTGCTAGAGGGGAATGGGAAGTTGGGAAAAGCAAAAAGGGGTTTGGTTCCATAATCATTATGTAAAGATATCCTCAAATGGAGTTTCAGATGGAAACATAAAGCTAAAACTAAATGACAGGCATGGTACTGATCAAGTTATCATAGTCAAATAGAAGCAAATCGGCCAAGATGTCAAGTAAGCTCTCAAAATTAAATAATACTGCTTTTACCCAGCTTGGGGTATACATGTCATAAGCAAACTGTTATGTGAAGGTTACACATCAGGAACATCCCACTAAATTTCAAGTTGTACCCTTGAACTTGAGTTTCTCGAGAATTGATGTCTAAATGATGATGTAGTTATAGGCTTATAGCCGTCCTATGTTGCTCAGACTCTCCAAAATGTTGCTTTACCCGTGTTGAATCCTCCAAAAACAAACTACTTTTGAAGGATGTGACACACACCTGTTGACATTAATGAAGAATCCGAGCAACATAATTTGCCGGCATTAGTTGAAATTGCCAAGCCTATGTTGGCCTTAGTCCTTCACTCGCTTCTAATGGTGTGCCACAATGGTAAAAGGATTATTTGAAAATGTTCATAGAACTTTTTCGCCTGTGCTCATAATGGGGGAAAATGTAGTTTCACTATCATGCAGGATTTCTCAATATAATAATTGACTATTCTTTTTTGTTAAAAGAAAAACAAAAACTGACTATTCTGGGCTTCCTTGCAGTTATAGGGACTGATGTCTTTGATATGGAAAAACCTCTTGTTTTCGCCTATGAAGACATTCTATCTTCTACTGACGGATTTTCTGACTCCAATCTTCTTGGTCATGGAACCTATGGTTCTGTCTATTACGCCATTCTTCGCAACCAGGTTACTTCTCTCTACTTTACCTATATTGATAGATTTCCTGTCAGCATTGCGTATTAACTTGCTTATATCTTTGAAACGCTAACCTTTCAGGAAGTTGCAATCAAAAGAATGACTGCTACTAAATCAAAAGAATTTACTGCTGAGATGAAAGTTCTATGTAAAGTTCATCATTTGAATTTGGTAATGAATACTGAATTTCACTGCAGTATCCTGAGTTTTTATTTTTGGAGCTTGATGATAGTGCTACATCAATTCAAAGTTTTGACTCCTGTCTTTGGTATTATTTTGTCAAGGTAGAATTGATCGGCTATGCAGTCAGTAATGATGAATTATTCCTCGTTTATGAATATGCCCAGAAGGGTTCTCTTAAAAGCCACTTGAATGATCCTCAGAACAAAGGTACACATCTTGAAGATAATCGTTAAGCTCAGAATATCTGTGGAGTGTATATATACATTTTTTTTCCAGTTGTTGATATGGAATTGACCTGTCACTGCTGTATTTTGGTGAAATAGCTAGATGATCTGACCTCTTATTTTGGGTAGGCCACACACCACTCTCTTGGATCATGAGGGTCCAAATTGCACTTGATGCTGCTAGAGGCCTGGAATACATTCATGAGCACACCAAGCCGCATTATGTGCATCGAGATATAAAGACAAGTAACATCCTGCTTGATGATTCTTTTAGAGCAAAGGTTGTAGCTATTTTGGTGCCTGATTTTACTCCTTTGTGGCTGTCATTTTTCAAACCCAAATTCTCATCGCCTATGTTTGCAACAGATTTCAGATTTTGGTTTGTCAAAACTTGTGGGGATAACTAATGATGCAGAAGCCTCTGCAACACGAGTTGTTGGAACCTATGGCTATGTAGCTCCAGAGTAAGCAACATAACCAACAATAAGCAAGAACACAAACGGAAACTTCTCTCTGATTTTGTTTGTATCTCTTGTTCTTGCAGGTACTTGAGGGATGGCCTGGCAACTAAAAAGACTGATGTGTATGCATTTGGTGTTGTTCTTTTTGAGATGCTGACAGGTAAAGAGGCCGTCACCCGGACTGAAGGCAATGTGATGAAAACTGCAGAAAGACGCTCCTTAGTGTCCATTGTAAGTTTTATTGATCACAAACTGTTCAAAATTGAAAGGATGCTTCGTAATGGATTCCATTTGCCCGTGTCGCCTCTTCTAGTCTGTTATGTGATAAGAAAGATGAAAAACATTGATTTATCCTACAATTGAGTAAGATCAAATTCATGAAATTTCTGAAAAATGTTTTCGCATTCATCAGACTTGGTCAATGTACGACTAGATTCCATTTCCTATCTGGCATCTTTATCAAATTGAGAAGTTTACTGTTCTCAGGTTTAGGATAAGTTCATCAACTTCCTAAATGCTTTACTTCGAAAAAAAATTGGAACGCCCTTGCCTATTGTTATACATAGCTACAGTGTTGTGCTGTGCCTATGTATAGGTATACTTATGCATAACATATATATTATTTACACACTTCTATGCACACTACGAATCAATTCTTGGCAATGCTTAATGCTACATAATTGCAGATGCTGGCAGCTCTAAGGAACTCACCAGACTCCACTAGTATGACAAGCTTGAAGGACCAGCTGGATCCCAGTTTGATGGATTTGTACCCTTCTGACTGTGTTTTCAAGGTAAGTTACAGCTTAACAATTGTGTTTGTCAACTTTGAATCAGTTCAAGTTGTGCCTCATCTATAGTAACTTGCATAGAATTGGTAGGGACACTAACCACCTCAGCTGGTTTAGTTAAAATAACAGACAGAAGAGATAGTTTAAGATTAGAAGTTGATAGTTATTATCAGCTGAGTGACATAGATGGTTGATTTTCGACTAAAATTTGACGACTTATTTCATTGTGTCCACCATCATTTCTGTGTTTACTTTGGTAGGTGGCTATGCTGGCTAAGCAGTGTGCGGATGATGATCCAATATTGAGACCGGACATGAAGCACGTGGTGATCACACTTTCACAGATAATGTTATCCTCAGTGGAGTGGGAAGCAACTCTTGCTGGGAACAGTCAAGTGTTCAGTGGCATTGTGCAGGGAAGATAGGTCCCATATGCTAGCTGCTGCCTCATATATAATGTACATAGTAATCTTGTATTTTTGAAGCCAATCTTCTCCATTTTACCAGTCCAGTCACTTTTTTTCTACCATTCTTTATAATGTTTATCTTTTTTATGCACTGAGTACTCTCGTATAGCGGATTTTTTCCTTATTGGGATACTGAGAGTTTAAGTTGCAGTTGTGCATTTAATATATTGTAAAAGTTTTCAATTATTACCCAAAATGTTTAAGTTCTTTCCATTCTATTGTCTGCAGATTGTATATTTCACAGTGGTGTTCTTATTTAATATAATCATTGTAAGGTCTGATATAAAAGTCATTGAATTGGTTCATGAAATCGAAAAAACTTATCTATACTGAGTGTTTATACGCAAAAAGCATTACTATGTGATTTAATAATGAAGTAAAATGAACTATAAATTTAAAATACGTGTCATGCCTGCATTGGTTTGGTGTAAACTTTTGGTGCAGGTAAATTTTACCCCAGAAAACTTATTTTCCCTATTATTTCACAAGCTTTTTTAGAAAATTGTGTTACTACGGAAATTTATTTGTAAAACATTGTGACCAATTGAAAAACATTTTCCGGAAAACATTGTGCTCTCAATGCATAAAAGATAACAAAACTAATAAAACTTCCATCATGATTACCATAAAATGATAACATCAAAGGAGAGAGAATTAAGTTCTTCAATGTCTGCCATAAGAGAGGATCAAATAGAAGACAAACTATTACAAACTTCAAACAGGCCTATATTCTTTGTCATTGCTTTTACTTGCAGAGTGAAGCTAACACACGACGAGGTGGGTTGAACGATTTTCTGGAGTGAAGAACAGCCAAATTGTCAATCAGCAAGACATCGCCTTTCTTCCATGGAATCGCGACACTTTCATCCTCAAGGATGCTTAAACAATCATGTACAACTTCAGCAGGCAAAGGCTGACCATCTCCAAAAGTGACTGCTTTCACAGGATCGTTTCTAGCATCTTTCCATCCAGTATAAGCAGCTACCATGCTATTGAACCATATTTTCTGCTGCCTTTCTTCGTTGAATTTGATGCCTGGTATAGGTCCCATTACGGTTTTAACACCATCTTCTAGCCATTCCAGCTTCATCCCTAACTTGGCAGCCCTGTTAAATGTCACGCAAGTCAATTAGTACATTGTACAATTATCAGGCATTTGGTTTTATAACAACATTATCTACCCATTAACCTTCATCCTAAGTGAAGAAAACGTTTTACAAACAATCATACTCCGACCTCTATGTTAAGGGTGGGAAAACAAAATGAAAACCATTAAGGTTGCAAGCAAGTAGGCAACGTTCTTGTCTGTCAGCCTTATCTACATTTTTCTGCAATTGCAGTTACCAGAGTCTTATATTTCATGAACTTATGTTGTTCAAATGATGCAGTGCCTAACAAATCTTGAAGCTTCCTCTTTTCCAAAACACTAGAATCAGATATCCTCATATTAAAGGTACTATATGTCTGCTTTAGGCATTGCATCATTTGAATGGACCAAGTCGTAAGGTCATGAAATCTGCAAGTCAGGTGATAGAAATAACATCAAGCGCCAGCTCCAATTATAAACAATTCAATGTTGATGTCTGTTTCAGCAGCAAAAAGCAATTGTACTACAACAATTATGTTTTTGTCATCAATTCCTACTTCACTCTTTCCCCTATTTAATGTGTTTTATATTCCATGCACCATCTTTACCAGTCTGCTGTTATAACTTAACTCATTACTTATAGCAGTTAGGGAAGTATAAGGAAGAGGTTCAAAAAAGGACCCATCTCTACCACTTCTCTGATATTTTATCTCACACTGTCCCCCAATATGAAAGAGTTAAACTTGTGCATCATTACTGCAAAATTTCAAGTTAATAAAGAAGAGGTATCAGTTAATTCATCTAGCTGCTGCTGCTGCTACAACAACATATCCAGTGGGATTTGGGGAGGGTGGAGTGTACGCAGCCTTTTTCCCATCTTATAAGGGGTAGAAAAGTTGTTTCTGATAGACCCTCATCTTGAGTAAAGCAGATCAAACAAGTACGAAAAACTTACAGTAAAGAATACCAGTAGCAACAACGATCAATATGTAAACCAAATGAAAGGAAACAACAGGTAACACTAAAGAGTGAAAAAAAAAAGACATATTTCCTAGCAACTACACAGCAAGTTAAAAGAAAACAAAGGAGTAAAGTACAAACCTTTCTTCAGCAACACTCTTATCTTTGGTTAAAAATGTAGACTTCCAGCCTCGACCAATCGGGGAAGAAGGATCATCATCTTCCCCTAATACCCTTATATAGATTAAGCCATGCTCTTCCAATCGCTCAACAAACTCAGGATACTTATTCTTCATCTTCTCATATACAACATTACTTAGAACTATTGGAGTCTCTCCCCCACTTCCAGGTTCCACATCACAAAAGAAGAACAACTTTGACGGATACTCGGGAACCTACTCCACGAAAGTAAAATGCTAAAATTATTATCCAATACAGTTAACTATAGAAAAGAACAAAGTCTTGGGAGAAAAAAGGGCATTATTTTTCTTTGTACAAAGAGTTTAAGTTATATACACGGATTAAGAAATTTTACACTAATCGAGTCCTCAGCCAACCAACTGAGCTAGTAAGAATCATCAAATCGCCTATATAAGTCAAACCCTTGTAGATAGATAAGGGATTTCTACCACTAGTACTTATTTTTACCGATTCTTGATCTTATACCCATCATTAATTCAATCAATTACACCTCAAATTCAAACAAAAGGTACAATCTTTTCTATCCATTATTCTCGGTAGAGTTTATAATTACTTATACATCAGTGATTTATACTCTCTCCGTCCCAATTTACGTGCCAATGTTTGAAATTCGAGAGTGAAACTAGTTTTTCTTACAATTTAATTAATTCTAGATGATATATACCTGAGCCATTTCATGATGAAATGGAATTTTTTGATCAGGTGGGGATTCATTAGCAGTGAAGACACGACCAACAACACTAGTGCGAGGAGCAGCACCGCCGACGTACGGCAGTTCCTCGTAATCGAAAGCTTCAACGACGTCGTTAAAGTCTGATGCTGAGTTCACCGGAAATCCTCTGAAAAGGATAGCCCCAGATTGATGGAGAAGAGATCCAATCCATGTTTTTTGTTCTTTGATTATCTGAGGAAGTTGGGATTTAGGTTGATTAGAGTTTGGAGATAACACAGCTGGAAAAGGAACTCCATTGTAAAGCTTCTGTTGTGGTACTCCGACTTGGGTCAACAAATTTTCCGGCATTTTTTCTTCTTTGCTCTGTTTTCGCCATTAATGAACAATTTGTGAGTTATATATAGAACAGAGCAGCGTCACGGCTTTTGTCAATTTCGGGGCAGAGAGATTTTATTTTTAATTTACCACGAAATACGTCCATATTCATTGATTAAAGCAAATTATGGATATCTAAAAATATCTTATGATAATATCTAATTATATTTAAGATATGTAATTAGAATTTTAAAAAATTACAAAGTTACATTTTGAGTTTTATAATAAATATAAAAATTACACTATTTATATGCGTTAAAATTGATATATCTTATTGCGCTTTATTTTTAATTTATACTTATTATTTGAGTATAATCTTTTCATTAATACAATCATATAATAACTATATAGCTATATTTTCATTTGCAAATTATGCTCTAAATTATAACTATTTATGGATTTATTTGCTTCTGATTATAGGTAGTAATAAATTTATTTTATTTTTATATTAAAATTATGAAAATAATTACATCAAAATATGAGACGGCTAAATTCATAAAATGTTCTATTTACCTAATTTCACCAACCAAATGATAAAAGGAGTAATTTATAATTATAAACAAACGAAGAAATGGTATGGGCCAGAAATATATTTTTTGCAGGGCAGGGCGGTGCAATAATGGTGATTTCTTTTGTTTATTATTTTTTCCTTTTATGCCCAATAAGTTTTTTTTTTTGGTTAAATAAATATATATTATATTATAATGGCAATTAAGTAATATCAGATTCTCTAAAAAAATTAATTTTTTGGATGTCTAGACACAGTTTGTGCCATGATCAATATTTTTAATTTTTTTTACTGAGAATCATCATATGCTTAATAATTTTTTATTTTGTCGTGATTATTACGAATATAATTGTCTCTATTATAATGAAAGTGAAAATGGATGGACGAAAAAATACACAATAAATTTAAAATTTATAAGAATAAATCATAAATTAAGATTCAAATTTATAATTTATTTTGTTATTAAATTTTAAAACAAGTGTTTTGAAGTATTTATTTTAAAATTCTTATCCAAATATTATAAAAATGCCTAAAAACTATTTAAGCTTATAAATACCAAAAATAAGTTTAATTCAAATAAAGTAAATGAGATGAAACGAATAAACGAGCCAAACTATTAAAGCTTGTATCAAACTGACCAATAAAAAATTTAAGGTGAAAATACGTAATATTTTACATGCACTAACAATATATGTCAATTTATTATAATTAAATGATAAAATTGTGTGTTGAGTAGAGTTTAGATGAGTATGTTTCTATCTTTTCAAGTTCAAACTTTTTATGTTATGCTCAAAATTCTCCTTACATGCTCATATATTTAATGTTGTGATGTCATTTGGTCTGAATCGTTTCGTAATGCATGTATAGGAGATCAAGATCATCAACAAACGCTTTGTTGATACCATAATAGGTCGAGCTAACTTTGATGAGTCTCCTTGCTTTGAGAGGATCGTTCATTTATTTATTTCAATTTTGTTAGCTACTACAGATAACTTAGTATTTTCTATTCAAGCTATTTAAATATTTACAAAACTATTTTTTTTCTATAAATAGGATTCAGTCTTAGGCAAAGAGACACATAACAACATAAATATAATTATTTGATCCCCTCCCAAACAAACTCATTTATCTTTCTCTTTTGTTATCAATACAAAAAAAATAAAATTTACTTTCGTTGAAAGTAAAACTCACAAGAAAGTAAAGGATAGAAAGAGTTCTCGAAAAAGACTTATGAATTGCACATTTTATGACATTGAAATGATTATAATCATCTATAGTTGATACCACAATGATTATTTAGTGTTTTCAAATCATGAAATTACAATAAGTTCTCTACAAAATTTAGGGATCTTAAGAATTTTGTTTTTAATGAAAAATTATAGTAACGAAAGAAAAGTTCAACACACGAAAAATGAAACGATAAAAAAATAATTGCGTAAGGTGATGAAGGAAATCACGAGCACATTGTATAAAGTGTTGAAGGGAATATCTAAGAAATGTATTTCCCTGCAATACTTTATGCATTATGTTTCTGATTTCCTTTCTTACCTTTCGTAGTTATTTCCTTCATCATTTCAATTATTTGCTTGGTGAACTCCTCTTTTGTCAACATATTTTTCTTATTAAATTATCATTGGAAGATTTCTGAACTTTGTAAAAATATTGATTGTAGTTGCATGTTTAGTTACATGACAATTTATTGTAATAAGGACTCTATATGATTGTAGTTACTTTAACACTAGAAAATGTGTTGAGTTTATAAGTCTTTTCAAAAATTATTTGTCTTTTTTTTTTGTGAGATTTATTTATCAGTTTTATTTACAATAAAAGTAAGCTTCACTTTTGTCACCATCCAATTTAAGTAATTGAGACCAAAACTAGCTGGAAAGAATCTCAAAGCAAGTCTTAACATAAATCTACAGAAAATCGGAAATAAAATTTCTCTATTTTTGGGCTTATTCAATTTTTCTCTGTCTTAAAATTAATGATACAACTAATAACATCTCAAACCCATGTCACAATTCCATTAACAATTCAATTGCCATGTAATAATAGCAATTCTTCTCCAAATACGAAAAGAAATTTAAAATTAGTTTCTTGACTACAATGTGAAGGAATAATCAGAACTCTAATAAAAGGACTGACAAATGAAGTAACTCTAAGAGTTTTAAAAGAACAAAATAAATCATAGCAATTCGATATATCACTTGTCACGCGAAGCAATGCGAGGTTCACTAATCAATCCATACTACCTAATTAATAAAATTATCGCCAACGCTACCTGAGTGCTCTGTAAAAATATTTAGCGAGAAGTGATACACTAGCTCATTGAGTAATAACACTTAATTACAATCATTTTTAATGAAGGGCAAGTCAGAAACAATGCTAGTACGATAATCAAAGTAACAAAATAAATATCCTTTCAAAAATGATAACAATATTTAATCTTATTTGCCCCATGTAAGCAAAATTCAATGTGAGTATCTAAAAGGAAAACTCAAAGAAACTCTTTCATAACAAATCTTCCATTTGAGAGGTGTCCAAGTTTGAATCATGTAATAAGTGTAATTTTCTTTTCTAATAAATACTGTAACTAATGATAATGAATTCCTCATAAAGAGTCGAATATTCATAGCAGTAGTTTTCTACTTGAGGGATATCAATAACGATATGCTAGTATTATCCTCCATTTAACAAGGGCTATATTAATAATCTATAACTACAAGGTCCACCGAATCGAACGAACCTTCGGTAGCTATTATCCATCGAGGTCTACTCTGATTTATACTTTTTTGTATGAACAATAGGTATTTGTAGAAAATTATTTTCAGAATCAAACAGACATTTAAGTATTATCAAATTATATTATGTCAAGTATCAAGAAAATATGTGTCAAAATATTATTTCTCAATTAAATATTAAAACTTTTCAATAAAATCTCAAATACCTATCGATAAATATATCTTTGTAAAAAGATAAATTCACCTCAAATAAATATTTCAATATCATATTAAATAAAAAACTTATTTCATGTCCGAGTCCAAAATATTTACTTTTATAAATCATATTATAAGTGAAAACAGTTTATTGTTCCCAATTTAATTTAAAAGAAACACGTTTACTGCCCGCGTACTTTATACGGTATATATATATATATATATATATATAAAAGTCAATATACACAGAACTTGAAAAACCCTCGCTCTACCTTAAACCCTCCGATTACCTTTTCTCCTTAAAAATCCTCTTCTCGTCCGTCACTCTACTGTCTGATATGGGTGGCACTCCGACAATTCACTATGTCATTCACATTGAGTCTTACGTTAGCTCTTCCAGCTCCGAGGCACAGCAGGTATGTTCTCCTCTTATTCTTTCATACAATTTCAAGAATTCAAGAAAAGTTTCATACAATTTCAACAAGTCAAGAAAGGTTTACAAGTATCTAATTTCACTTCTTGATTTCGTCTTTTCAGGCGGAAAGTATTGACGCGATTGCTCTTCTTCTCAAGAATGACTTGTTAAGTTTAGAAACCTTGGTGGGTGATCAGTAAAGATTTGTTTTTTTAAATGCAATTTGTATAATTTATTTGTTTCCTGAAGCTAAATTTTTGGGTGGATACATATAGGTTAGGGAGATGGAGATGTATTTGACCACTACAGATAATATCATTCGTTCAAGAGGTACCCTTTATTTTTTTCTTTCATCTTTTGGTTATTGGTATTAATTTTGATAATTGAAATAATTTTCGGAAGCAAGACAAGGAAATTTATCCCCCATTCACAATGCAATTGTTGGTATGTTGATATGGACTGGGATTGATTCGAGTAATTTAGGATTTTTGTCTGTGATTCTACTCTCTTTCAATCAATTATTATTATGTTGCATTAGACTTGGATAGGACTAAGAATGAAGTTGTCCAGGACAAGGTCGAAATGACCCTATTTGAGGTTTTTAAAAGTAGACTACTTGTTTATCTTCACATTATTCTGCACCGTTTTTGATTCCACTGTTTGGATAGGATTTTTAAGAGTGTTGTGTCCATATATTATTTTTGGTATTTAAATATTAGAAAGAGCAATTGAGGGAAGATGTACTTGCCCTCTCCATAAGAGTATACATAGTCCAGAGAATGTGAGATGCTGAGAAAACCGATAAATCTGTCGGCAACTTATTGTGCATTGTCCTATTGATTTGTTATCTTCTGTTAAAAATCTGAAATCAGTGTTTAGCCAATTGGGGATTCAATTAGACAAGCATTATGTGTTGATGTAACAAATTTGCTTGGGTAATTATTGTACTTAAGTTTTTGAAAATTTTCGGAGATGCCGCTTGGCTATTCCCTTGAGCCTTACTAAATATTCATTATTGGTTCCCAGAAACATTGTGTATGTAAATATGTCATGATTCGTTGTGGCAGTAATGTGAGTTATTTTGCATGTCCATGGAATTTTTCTCCCTGTTGTCACTTGTCAGTGGCTTGCTTGAGGTGTGTTTAAACCTTATTACTGAGGTGCAAAACAAGATGACGGGTTTGTCTTGCTTAGTGGCATGAAGGTTTTTGTCTATCACCCACAGGGTTTGTTTTGAAGAGAAGCACTGAACACCAACTATTTAACTTTGTTATAAATTTTCTCAATTTGTTGTCCCCATGATTGTTCTTTCTGTTTAAAGTTGTTACTCTTGAATTTCTTTCGTTTGTGCCCTTGCAATAAAACCTCTTGCTTATTTCCGCTTTATGTTGAAAGCTACATTAGATCTATACAGATTCTTGCTTTTTTCTTCTGATAATACTACTTTTTTCTCTGTAATTTACATTTTACCCTTCCTTCTATTCCTATATTTCTCTAAGCTGCATAACCTTTGATCTTCCAGGTGTCCTCTTACTTGGAGAGCTGTTGATGCGACTAATGTCGAAGCCGTTGGGTGATACTGCAATAAGCAGCTTGATAGAGTTCTTCACAGAGCGGCTGGTGAGCAACCATCTTAGGATTAGGAGTTTGCCTTACAAAGACAAAATGATGAAAATAAGATACAAGCTAGTGTCTTTATCTGCATGTTCTTTAGTTTGTGCCTTGTATCTGTACCAAGTTAGTTCATTACTGGTGAACTACTGTTCTCAGAGCAGAAACTTATGATGAAAAAGTTTCTCTTATTGTGAACTAATCTTAAGGCTTAATCTTATGAAATGGGTTTGATTTTAAAAAAATCTTAAAGCTCAACTACAAAGCGCACTGCTAAGCTTCTAATAGGAATATGTTGTATCGTTATATTACTTCAGAAATTTGGAAGTAATTTAACCGCTGCGCACACCATATATCTTTACCTTTTTGTATATCTGTTATTTAGTTGGTTATCATCTGAGTTATCTGAATAGATGACATTGTACTTGTACAGGCAGATTGGAAAGCGTTGCATGGTGCCCTTGTCGGTTGTTTGGCTCTACTAAGGGGGAAAACTGGTGTTGGTATGATCAGTAGGAGTCAAGCAAAGGCTGTTGCAGAGTCTTATCTGAAAACCCTGCAGGTGCAGTCCTTGGGGCAGCATGACAGGAAGGTATAGTTAATTAGTGATTGTACACTGAGTCACAGATAAATAAACTGTTCTTTCTACGCCTGTTGGAAGTATCTTCAGCTAGGTGAATTTACTTTCTAATTCTTGCAGCTTTGCCTTCAAATATTGGAATGCCTATTAGATCGCTATCGGGATGCACTTTTTTCACTGGTAATAGCTTTTAATCCTTTTCAGTTAATTATATTTGATTTTTGTGGTAAGTACAGCATGGTTTTGATACTATCTTACTGATTCTGGGTAACCAACAAAACAATCTAATTTTGCACTATTAGCTCTCTACGTACCTTTTTTTTGTTGTTATTAAAGCAAACGGGTTCATTAATACTGTTCGAAGATGATATTCTCTTTAGTTGTAACTTGTAACAATAATATTAAGTCTCCCAAGGAGCTGCACCAAGACAAGTTGGTGTGTTTCTTTACACCAAAACACTAAAGAAACAAAATTAAGTTATTACATTCGCCCCTTTGCCTAAGCCTTGGTGAATAAAGTTACCTTACCCGGTGAACCATACATCTTTGATTCTAGCTCTAGCTGCTTCAATTTTCAGTTACCCTTTTAGATACAATTTCTTAAATTCATGATTAGGCTAAGGGGCCTTATAACAGTATAGTTTGAAGGGATTGCAGATCTTCTTCACCTGAGAAACATGCAGTCCTGTAGATATGTGGCGCTAATATGCTACCAAACTTATATAGCAGTCCCTCGACATCCCATTCTGTTGTCATTTTGAGTATGATATCTAGTTTCTGCTTTACTGCCTATTACTCCCTTTCTCCTATGCATTTGTTTGCTTTAGGGTCCTTTAAATGTTTAATATTAATCTTTGGATTCTGACCACATAGGGTGATGATCTCGTTTATGGAATCTGTGAAGCTATTGATGGTGAAAAGGATCCACAGTGCTTGATGCTCATATTTCATATAGTTGAACTGCTGGCGCAATTATTTCCCGAAGCTTCTGGTCCATTGGAGAATTTTGCAGGAGATTTGTTCGAGATTTTGGAATGTTACTTTCCTATCCATTTCACCCATGTGAGATTATTGAATTATAATGCCCATCTCTCTCTGCATTTTAAAATATAACCGCGGAGTTATTGTTCTCTCTCTCACCAACCTTCTCTGCACTTCACATTTTCATTTGTCTTATTCTGAATATCCAGCCTAAGAGTGATGATGTTGATATTAAGAGGGAGGAACTCTCAAGGGCCCTAATGGTATGCCAATTTTTTTAGCAATATGATAAAATTCTTATATATGGATGATCTGATTGTCTTTTACATTAGAACTCTTTTTTTGGAAAACTTGTTGTAGCATCCTGGACTTATTGTCTCTTGCTTGTGTTACTTTGCTCTTTATTGGCACAGAGACTTCATTGATGTTAAGTTATGCTGCTTCTTACTAATACAACAGCAATTTGGACCAATTCTTAGTATGTGTGAGGTTCTTGAAATCGAATGAGTGGTATAAGCTTTCCAAATGTTAAACTGAAGGGCCTATTCTCATACATAGGAAATCTTAAATTATGAAATTAATCATGTAGTTCCATAATTTGATCTAGTGTGTTTGTCTAGAAAATGATAAAAATAACATGCTATTCTCGTACTCATTTTAATTGTTGTCTTTTCGTTTTTCATATGGTGATTTTATTCAAGTAGTAATATTAGATACTTTATTGGAACTTTCTGGTTCCAGTTTCGTTACCAAGTTATTTTTTTTTAATTAGATTCTAACGTCCTTTTGCTGTTTTCTAGCTAGCATTTGCTTCGACACCACTTTTTGAACCCTCAGTCATTCCATTACTTCTTGACAAACTATCTTCTTCTCTGCCATCAGCAAAGGTTAGTTCCAAGTTCTAACTATTGCAGTTTGTTCTATATTATTAGTGTTGGGTTTATAATGTCTTAACTTTTTAATATTTTCATGGATTCTTGTGCAACAGGTGGAATCTTTGAAGTACCTTAGCTTCTGCACATTGAAATATGGAGGAGATAGGATGGAAAAGTACACAAAATCCCTTTGGTCTGCATTAAAAGATGCACTATTTACTAGTCCGCAGTCCACTTTGTCAGAGGATTCCGATCCAATAGATGGATTAGGTTTTCATGAGAGTGAAATTATGACACAGGCCCTTGAATTTCTTCAGGTGCTTGTTCGGCAGCATAATGCTTCATTCTTGAGTTTGATTATGAGTGATGGGGACATAAGCACATTTCTGAACTCCTTTTCCCAGTTCGACAATTTTAATAGTCTTTCTACCCAATACAAACAGAGATTACATGCAGTTGGGCATGTTCTTTCTGTTTGCATTAAAGCTTCTGCATCTTCCTGCAATAAAGTTTTTGAAAGTTTCTTTCCTCGGTTGGTGGATGCTTTAAGGCTCTCGGTTGAAAATTCCCATGGAATTGTTCATTCAGCTGTGAATGCAAACTTTAACTTTGGAGCCCTGTATCTATGTGTTGAACTCCTTGCTGCATGCAGACAGCTGGTAGTCAGCTCTGATGAAGTCGCTTCAGCTCATGATCTAGCTCGTGACTCTTGGTGCCAGATTCTTCATACTTTCTCCACATCATTATGTAATGTTTTCTTTTGTCTCATTCGAGCAAGTTGTGTTGAAAGCACTCGGAATGCTTATGTTTACGCAGCAGGTAAGTACTTCTCTTTGACAAATGAATTTGTTCTGGAACTGACTGTTTTCTTCTTTACTCTAAGTCATATGTGTAAAATAGTGTTCCTTGTCTTGTCAATTTTTCTGTTAGTCCACTCTTTCTTCTCCCATTTGCCCTTCTAAAAATGGAGCAAACAAGATTCTTTGATGGCTGGTTATGAGCTATTAATAGTTCAAGTAGACAAGCACGTGTTGAGGGCTTTGTTCTGATGGTAAGAATGCAATCAAGTGATATGTGGATTAGGCGCGTTGGTTCAAACCTGTTGCAGACAAATGCTTAGCATTAGAGTGGAGAAGGGCAGAGAGGCAGACCCATATTCCACTGAGTTCCGAACTGTGCTTCTCTAGCACTTGGGGATTTCTTGGTTTATAAAGAAAAATAGATGCATACGAATTTTGTGTTGTTGGCATTAATTGAAATATGTAGACAAAGTGGGCACACCTCCTGATAGAAACTCAATGTTCCTTGTATCTGTAACATTAGTGCATCTATTTAATGCTGTTAGCACCAACATATCATTTTACTTATAAAAAAGTGGGCCTTATCAGATGTGTTTCTCTAGTTGTTGCACATGAATCCCTTAGTAATGTAGGGATTTACCTGTTTAAAAATGATAACGGAGTAGGGAAAGAGACGATAATCACCTGGTACATAAGTTAAAATTCTCTTTTTTCACTGTTGCAATATCAAAATAGACCTTTGGGTAGTGATGCAATCTGATGCTTTTAGTTCTTCCGCCTTGTAAGGAGAGCGCAAAACTTATTTTAGGTTTCCGTCCTCTTTTAGGGATGTGCCCACCTTTGTCTTATGATCAATTGAACCTGTTAAGCTCATTGTTAATGTGCGTTGCTTCTATGCTTATTGTGTTCTGCTAAGTGTAAGTTAAATTGTTTTGACTGTATCTGTGCTCAATTTGTAGTTAAAGGTTTGGAGATCTTGGCTACATTTCCTGGAAGCTTTATTTCCGTCTCAAAGCTCATGTATGAGGATATCTTGCTGACTTTGACGTCAATTATTGAATCTGAATTCAACAAGAAGTTTCTATGGAAGGCAGCACTGAAAGCATTAGTGGAGATTAGCTTGTTTGTCAATAAGTATCACGAGGACGAGAAGGCAGCCAGCTTTAACAGTATTGTCAAGCAAAAGATAGTTTCTCTAATTTCTTCTGATGACTTAAATATGCCCCAATCGCTCAAACTGGACACAGTTTTTGATATCGGATTGACCGGGAAGAGTTTCATGCTTAGTGTTGTAAGCGAATTGGAGAAGACTATATCAGCCAACTTATCTGAGATTCTTGTACGTGTACTAATTGAGACCTCGAGGCTGTTACTAACTTACCACATGCATCGTCTGTTTAATTTTGGGGCACTATAAACCCTCCTGTTACAGGAAATGTCATGTGCTTCCTTTTGTCATTCTTAGGTCAAGTTCGCTAGTGTGCTTCTTCCAGTCATGTGCGTCCTACTTCAATGCTCTGGCTTGTTTAGTATATATCTAGATGTATTTGTCCATGAAATCCTGCTGCAACTGACTAAACTAGTGATAGAACAATTTCCTCTCTTTCTGGTATGTACATGTAGGTGTATGCTCCCATGAATTCCTGCTGCAAATGACTAAATTAGAAATTGAAAACTCACTATTGAGCGCATCCCCCCTTTCAACTCTCTGTTTCCTTTCACTAAAATCTTGACCTTATATTAACAGAACAGGTTTCTCTTGTTGCAGGTCCATGGAGATCGGCGGTTAGCTGGATTGACAGCTGGGCTTTTGGAATGTTATTCCAATAAGGTACTTCCATGGTACGAACTCAGTCACTACAATCTCATTTTTATTAGCTTTCCATTCTATTCCATTTTTGTTCAAGCTATTTCTCCTTGTTGCATTCTCAATTATGATGCATCCTCAACATCATCTGGCTGGCCAATGCTCTCTGTTGATTTTTCTTATGTGCCATATTTGATGCAACCCAGTTTCACATTGGTTCACTAGCTTGTTTTTCTACTTATGCACCTAGAAACAAAAATATTTTTTAAAAATGGGTTAAGAAAGAAGAACAAAGGGAAGTGTGAGAAGTACAGAGTGTTTAGTTGTTGTTTTTTTGCCTTTATTTCTGTAGCCACAGTTTCCTGTACCCCGTAAATGCTTGAGTAAGTCTCATACCTTAACAAAAGTATCTGCTATTTGATCCATTTGCAGGTGTAGTTAGCCTACATGTAAGTAAGTCGACAGATTAATCGGAATTTTTGTGTAACAGTTGAACTTAAATATTTCTGGGTTTTGCAGCGTTCTTGAGCAAAGGTCTGACCTGTATTTTTCGGTTGCGTCTTAGGTTCCATGTCAATGGAGGTGCAGATGAAGTCTCTTTGAGTTTTGCGGTTAATATTTTCACTAAAATGGAACATAACACATCTTTGAGTCTAGAAGCAGAGGGGAAGGTAAGCATAACATATTTTCGTGCTGTTCTCTTCAGGTGTTTTGTTCTATGTCAAGAATTATTTGGCTGTCATCTGATTTCCCCATATGCTTGATGAGAAATGTGCTTTAAAACATACTATAATTTTCCTTAGGAACTTCTGGGTGCAACAATGGCTGCAATGAAGCAAGCTATGACATGCTGTTCAGTGGAAAGCCAGGAAAAGGTTCTTCAGAAAGCTATTGATGTGATGGAAACAAACTCTTTTTTCTTTTCAAACGATCTGATTCTAGGAACCGATCTCTTTAACAAGAAAACTCAACTTGGTCAGACTTCTGAGGGTTTGTCATGTCAAGATGAATGGATTATTTCACTCTTCGCGTCAGTTGTAATTGCATTGCGTCCTCAAACTCAGATACCAAATATAAGACTCTTATTACAGTTGTTGGCGATGACTCTCCTTGAAGGCCATATTCCCTCAGCTCAGGCCCTGGGTTCTTTGGTTAACAAACTTCCTCTGAATATATCAGAAGACTGCAGTCTTAAAGAACTTATTGATATGCTATTCAAGAATGTATTGTGGCGCAACATTAGCATTGGAAAAGAGGGCAATCATGGTGATGCAATTGCTATGAGTAACCTGAGATCAAGTAGTCTGAATAGTCATGCTGTTATTGGATTAGCATGGATAGGGAAAGGTCTGCTTATGCGGGGTCATGAGAAGCTAAAAGATGTGACTATGACTTTCTTGAGTTGCTTAGTTTCAAATGAAGATCAGGGAAATTTGCTACCTTTCAATGATCAAATGAAAGATCCTGCAGAGCTCAAAGTGTTTTCTCTCAGAAAATCAGCTGCTGATGCATTTCATATTCTTATGAGTGATTCTGATGCTTGTTTGAACAGAAATTACCATGCAATTGTCCGCCCGCTCTATAAACAACGATTTTTCAACATAATGATGCCTATGTTCTTATCTGCAATAGCAAAATGTGATTCATCCACTTCAAGGTACGTATCAATATAGCCAGTTCTTGGTTTGATGAAACATTCAGAAAGCCTAAGAATGCCAAGAGACGTTAATAATCTTTTGTTGTCTTGGTAAAAAGTTCCTTGATTAATTCCTATTGATTTGTTTATACACATTCTTTTTTGGTAATCTTAATACTATTCTCTTTAATTGTACTGAAGACCACCTACTATCTTCTACAAAGTAGTGTGCTAAGTTAAAAGCTAAGTTCTGCAGCAGGTTGTCAAAAAATGCAGAATGCTCAGCTGAAAATGAAAAAAGAAGCAGAATGAAAATACCAAGCTTGCTAGTCATGTCCCATTTTGTTTACCTATATACTCTTGTTCTACTCGTATATGGGTTGTTTAGTTTGGATTTTCAAAGTATGCTAAGCCTTTTTGAATGTTGAACGTATCCATAGAGTGCAAACTGCAAACATGAATTCCCATAATTTAGTTTCCAAAGTTTAGTTCCTTCCATAAATTACACAGGATAATTTTTTGTTAGAACTTTCAGTAGCTACATCGTTTTCCCTGATTAATGATTGAATAGGAGTTGTCTTAAAAGAGCTCACTATAATGAGTTGAACCGGACTGCTGTAAATCTGATCTAATATTAAGTTGGCTTGCTTGTTTCACATGCTCGTTTTTATGTTAAATCGTACCGCGAATGCAGGTGTTTTCTCTATCAAGCTTTTGCACACCTGGTATCTGAAACTCCTCTTGTTGCTGTTGTTGGTGATGCCAAAAAGGTGAGTGAGCAACACAATGACACAACTAGTTATTCTCGTATTGTTGATGGTCAGGCTTGAGGTTGATTGCTTATGATATTCTTTCTTGTTTACAGGTCCTTCCTGTACTTATGGATTGTTTTCTTATTTTGAGCAAGGATATCTCTCATAAGGAGATAATTTACAGTGTCTTGATCGTTCTCTCTGGAATATTAACGGATAAAAATGGTAAGAGTGTTTGCTCATTTCTCTGAGAATTTCTTTTAGTTCTGAAAAGTTCATTGCTGTAGCATGTGCAAACAATGTGCTCATTTGACAGCTACAGATTTGTATATTTACTGTATAGGGAGCATTTATTTGCTTGATAACCCTCTTAGGACTATCTTAAGTAGCGAAATTGGAGAGTTTTTGAAAGTGTATAGTTGAACCTGTACAGTTGAGGAATAGTCTTAGATCTTTTATTTTTTTGGTGCACCTGTTTGGTTCATTTATATATAGAAGATTGGATGTCTTTTGTCAAAAACCATAACTTTCTGTAGGTTTTCTACTGTTTGGTGTACTACTTCTATATGTGTGGTTTTAAACATATTAATAAGACTGTTACTTTATACTAAAAAGGTTAATCACGTTATGGTTTTCACGCTTTAATGTGAAATTTGGCATTCAATGGTTCTGTCATCCATTCTTTCGTTGTTGCAGGACAAGAAACTATCATAGAAAATGCTCCCATGGTTATACGCAGACTTATTGAGCTCACTTCCTATCCTTATATGATGGTAAAAGTTTCTTTTCATTTAGGATTCTTGGATGCCCCTTCCCTCCCCCACCTCCTCAAGAAAAGAAATAACAGGAAAAGGAAGTTGCATAAAATCCATGATAAGAGAAACTAGACTTCGTCTCATGGCACGTGACTTTTTTTTGGTTAAGTTAAATAATTATACTGGATATGGGAGGATATATAGCTCTCTCAAATACAAGTGTTACACTAATAAGTAGAGAGCGTACAAAGTAATTTGATTCTATAAGAAAAATACTCTTTTATTCAAATTGAGACCTCATGTGTGCACCAAACAGAAACTAGGAACAAGAGGTTGCTCATATGTCTAAAATTACTTTTTTTCCCTGCAAAAGATTTTCTCATATTTCTTTTCTTTGCACACAATAATAGAGCAAACCTCTATCCCTCTTTGACTTGTTCTCGGTAATCTAAAGGTTCAGCGTAAGAGTGCTCGTCGATCGCATTACTTTACTTTGTGTGATTGCACTGGGTATGCTGTTGTCAGTATGTTTACTGTAGGTCCTATGCTTTCTAGGAGTTTTAGCCCTGTCAGAGATTCTTATGCCAATAGGTCTAGAGAATTTTAGTACTTATTTTGGATGATATAGTGTTGGCTGAATCTAAATGAAGAAACACGGTCAATTAGGATTCATATAGCCGATGCCAACTTGTTTGCGATTGAGGCGTCGTCACTGTCAACTGTCATCTACATCTGGCAAGAAATTCTGTGGATGTGCAGAAATGTGTATCTCTATGCATACTACTAGTGTCAAGAAAAAACTGTCGTACTTGCCACCAAATTTTTCCCAAACTTCCATAAAAAACGGAGTGATGTTTTCTGACCTGCAGCTTTCTTCTGGAATCCTATGTTTTCCGCAATTTTTAATTTTTCCATGGGGCCTCCTGCTTCTTTATACCGAATCTCCATAAAAGTCTTTCATCCCACCCCCCTGGAGTCGTTAAAATTCCTGCCAAATCTAATAAAAAGTTCTTCTGAAGGTCTTTTCAGTTTACATGTGAGGCTATGTGTCATAACTATGGCTAGCGCTTGTAATGACATAAAGCTTGTGGGAATGATCATAAGTGTACTCTCTTGGTTGGTTCTTCCTTTCCTCCATTTTGACAAATACTTGTATGATCTGGTGTCTTGTACCCTTCCCATCCCTAAATTCCATTTTTCTTGGTCTTTGCTTTACGTCTCTACGGACAAGCGGGGATAGGTGGTAGGAACTGGGAAGAGCTCCTTGCAATTAATCACCATTTGCTTAGTAGAATTTGGTTTGGTCTTTCATGAAATCATCTTCAATTGCGTTTCTTAATTTTGACATTTCTTAAAATTAGCAGGTGATTCGAGAGACTGCAATCCAGTGCCTTGGTGCCATGTCGGAGCTGCCGCATGCGAGGATATATCCCATGAGGACACAGGTTGGTGTTTTGTAGTGTGAAAGATGCAATCACAATTTGATTGTATGTCGTTTTATCAGGTTGGTCCTGAAACATAATTGAAGGTCTAACAATGAATGCAATAACTTGTGCTAAGTCTCTCACTGTTCCTCGAATTTTCTACATATGTAAGAAGCTCGGCCACATGATTTTAATGGACCGACTTGAGTGAAAATTTACCATCCTGCCCCATCCCCTGCCTCATTGCCATCCCTACTCAAGCTTACATGGCTCAAGTTACTTGTCTGTTTTAGTTAGCATCCTTGCCTTCAACGAGATGCTGTGTTCTGCATCTGCTTGTCCCTTCGTGAACATGTTGTAAGATAGCAGTGGTCCTAGTTTGCATCCTAAGAACCTGAGTTCTTTCATGTCCGTATAAATGTATAATGTGTGCATGCATGATATTCATGAACTCCTCTGTTGTAAGGTTGTAAAAACAAATGGACCTAGCATGAGCAAGTATGGATTTGTTGATAATCTTCAAACTTTTTTTGGAAGTGGCATGTGTATCTACTAGAAGGATGCCACAGCTTACTTATCAGGAGTACGAAAGATTCCTCTCATCTTTTTCATGAAGCCTGTATTTTCATAATGTGTCTTTTCATATTTAGGTGTTGCAAGCTATAACCAAAGCTCTTGATGATCCAAAGAGGGTTGTTCGTCTAGAGGCAGTCAAATGTCGGCTAGCTTGGTAAGAGATTATAGATCTATCATTTCTTTACATTAATTATGTACACATTAAGAAGTTGAAACCTTACTATTTTTGTTTTTTTGTTAATTCATAGGGCTTCAATTGCATCAAGGAGTATTCACTTCTAAAACCACGCATCACACCTCCTTGCAAGCCTGGTTGGGTAATATCTTTTATCATGTGTGTCATCAATATTTATCTCAACTTACCAATGTAGAGTATTGGCCTATTAGGCACATATTATTGCATAAATATGGCATGTGGGAAAAATTCGTTACTTTGAATAATTATGACTTCTGATCTGCTTCTTCTATGCATTTTCTAGCTTACCTCTTCACCTCAACAACCCAATTATTGGCCGCGCTTTTCACAGAGAGTTTTTCTGACCATGCTTGATTGTTTTGTTGTTGACAGGACAGGGTGTCCTGGATAGCAGGATTGCTATTACATTCATATGTTGCATCCTTACAGATGGTATACCCCTATTGCTTCTGCTTGTATAGTAGCTTACTGATAGTTCTGTTATCAGTCCTTTGTTTTTCTGTTTGTTTATTATTTTAATTTGGCTAGGGGATATCAGACATGGTCTTTCAATATCAATACGAGGAAGTGGTCTCCAGAGAAGGGGAGAATGCCCAGGGTGTTTGGCAGCTGCTCTTTTATCAAAGTTCTTGCTAATGGAACATCCACTCAGCCAATCAATCACAGTATACTTGTTTGACAATGGGATGATTCCCGATCAGTGATCCATCATCGGAAGAGGCTGTGGTTTTATTCCTAACCCCTGTGAGAGCGATTAACCGTCAACCATAATGCTACAATGACATCCCACCTCCCCTCAGTTGGATGCAGAGGAGCAAACTGTAAATGAAATTTGTACCTGACATTTCCAAACGCTTGTAACTTATTGCTAACATGAATGCCATTCGACAACTGGGGAGCCCAATTGAACCGTTGTGGGTGGTAAATGCTTCAAAAAATGGTTCTACTACATTCATCGTATTGTAGTCATTGAATTATCCTCTCTGGATACATCTGCTACTCTTTTAATATTTCAGAACCAAGTTACATAAAAAAAAATGCTCATTATAGTAGTCTAAATCCTTGTGACACCACATTTTAGTACGTGATTTCTGCATGATCAGTTTAATATTGTAAAATTTTGTCATTCAACTGTAAGTTTTGCTTCTACTACAATGCAGGCACCTTGTAGAGACTAGCAATTTGAAAAAATGCCCATGAAAAGAAGAAAATACTATTTGGCGTTACTGCTATATTCTTTTGGGTAAATGAAAACACAGCTCCTCATAAATGCTTTTTCTGCGCCATAAACCCCATCACATGACAAATGAGGACTATTTGAGTTAGTGCAGTGTCTACTTCCCTGTGATGTTAGATTTTGCAAGAAAAACAAAGGCTTATAGCCTTATTAATTGGTTAAATTTTGAAAATCAGCATATTTGGACCATTTTAGAAGAATCTTGCCCCGACATGCTATTAATCTAAAGCACAAACAGATCTTATGTTAAGCCAGTATCCATCCCCTAGCCCGTTTCTAAACACGCATAAGTGCAGCACATGCAAATTACTTGAAAGTTAAATCTTTTCAAAGAGCAAAATTCCTATATGGTACAAAACATTAATTATTTATGCAATTTCTCTCATGTACCTACCCTTTAAATTTTTTTTTTCTTTCTCTTATCTGTTAAATTATCTGATCAGCTTAAATGAATGTGAAGATATCAATCAGACATATAGTACTCGCCACCACTAGATTGATCTTGATCATCATCATGCATATTGTTATGTTGTTCACCAACATCATCTTCATGACTGATTCTTGATCTCTTTGAACTTGAAACATTCCCCTTCAAAGCTGTTGTATAACCCTATGTGGATCCAACAATGTCATAATCAGTTTAGTAGCAAATAGAAGAGGCTATGCAGGAAAAAATGAATGATGTGAGTCTGGCTAGGCTTTCATTACCCCTTCTTCTTTCAGTTCAATGGCAGCTGCAGTAGGTCTCTTCCGTACTGTGACTCTCGAGGGAACTGGGAAATGCTCGAATTCTTCATTTGATTTTCCCTCTCTGGCTCTCTTTTTTCTCAGAACAAGCTTTGTTGGAAGAGGCTGGATCACATCACATCCACAGTGAGTTTCAAGTTACAGGGGTAAACCACATATCAAGTTTTACAAGTAGAACACAGTTTTACCATGTAACGGGCCTCTCTTTCCCCAAACGCCACAACATAAGTATTAGGATCATCTGCATCATCACCTCGTACCTGCCAATGGGCACATGAGGGGAAAATTAACACAACTAAGTAATTTATCAATGTACAAAATTGTAGCTAGGTTGACTTCCGCACTCAGAAAAGGTACATACATCCCAGTGATACTCCCGAACCCAAGAGTATGAGATATCCTCACTTTCATCATACATATCCTTCGATAGCTGTCACAATCCATGAAAAGCAACATAATACCATTAAATAAGATTTATGCCCTTGAACCAACCTTCCAATTAAACTATGAAATTTCACCTCATTCGGCGCAGGGACCATATATGCCAGAAATTTGTCAGGTTTATCGGCATCTGAGCTTGTAGCCACGAAGCTTTTCATAACGGCCTGCAAGGTGTATTGCAAATCAACATTCATGTTCATTAAGATATAATCCAAACATCATGGTATCACGGAGATCCGAGGGTAAATAGAAGATGATCCATGCCAGTGACAGACAAATAATAATGTCCGGGGACTAGAAGAATTTCTATATCAACACTCTGGCAAAGGCCCTCAACCCAATTAAAATTTGGATTGAACATTCTCGCTTTGGTTAATGATGTTGGACAAGGAGCTGATAGCAAAATGATTCTAGATGTAAGTTTGGAGAAGATGAATATGGGGTTTTAGTTTTCATATGAAAAGTCTGACTTTGCCAATCTTTCTTTAACTTAGCAATTGCTCCTTGACATCTACCGACTGAAGAAGTGTTTCCCTTATAGCTTATTAACCTGGAGAAAACATTACAAATTTGGAGAAAGGTATCTAATCAATAATTTCACCTGTGATTCACATGCATCCCGAACAGTTTTATCCAACTTGCTGTAAGTTTCTGAATCAGCAGTTGGAGCACTATCGTAATTCGCAAGCACAAACGGGTCCTTGTACCTGGCAAAGTAACATTATTTGTTCATGTTATCTCCAGTACCAAGATATTGCCATGATCTAATAACTCCATGAGTTTTATATAAAGAAAAGGGAAAAAAGTGTTGCAAGCAATTATTAATTTATTTCTAGAATCTTTTGCATATGGAAAAGTACATCCAACTTCTTCTGTTCTCTTTAGACAAACAAACATTATTTCATTGAGTAGAACGAGAGCAAATGATTCCAGTATATGAGATGCATAAGAAAAGATAGCAATCTGGTTATCTCCTGAATCCCATTCAATCATCTATACAAATGGGATTGTCTTGGGTACTCCAAGAAAATTTAAAAAGTATACTAGAATCAATTGTGTACCTGCCATATATTTTAGAAAAAGTAAAGTAGAACAAGAGACAATGAAGGATATAAAAGTGCCACAAATAGCAAGTGCCAAATCACATATATCAACAACCCAAAATAAATGGATTAAGGATTTGAATGCCTTTTGATTTTGAGTTTCTCATTATTAAGTGACAAGATTCTACATGTTCCCTCCGTCCTTTATGTGGAGTTTCAAAACATGGATTATAAGAAAGACAGAAACATGAGAGTATGGAAGTTTTCTGGATGTCCTTTTTGTGGTTTAGAAACAGAATCCAATAGCCATCTGTTTCTCATTATTCTATTACTAGTTTTCTGTGGCGATTTTTTCTTATCATTGTGGGTCTCCAATGGTGCATGCCTTCCAATACCAGTGATCTGCTAAAAAGTTGTAATTGCAATGGGGATGGAGATTGGTTCCTGCTTCTATATGGTGGACAGTTTGAAAAGAAAGAAAATAAGAATTTTGAAGAAAGAACTAGTTCTTAACAGAATTTTAAGATGAAGTGCTTTCTTCTTTTTCATCTTTGGTGTAAAGAAAGTTTGTAGAGGAGGCAGTATCCTTAATAGATCTGATAGGTGCCGTGCAATTGTTAGGATTCATAGTTGGATCTGCTGTCCTTTATCTCTGTATTTATGGTTTTGGCACTACCCTAGTGCCTTCTCCATTAATACTCCAATTTACCATTCTCAAAAAAAAGAAGAAGGTGAAATGGAAGTTTAAGCTACATTGTTTCTAAATATAGAAAGGTGTCATTATAGTCGACAGAACAAAAAAAAGAAAAGAGTACCACATAAAAGGAATAGGGGGAGTACTAAATTTCTAACTACCTAATCCTTTTATTTTTTGAGAATATACAAAAAAAAAAGAAAAAAAAAGAAGGAAAACAAAATGTTCATTCTTAACATTAATTGTTAATTAACAATAGATATATGATTTTTTAACTATATTTAATATTCAGGATCTCTCTCTTTAAGACAGAACCAACGGTAACAAAGTGTACGCCATAAGGCCATAGTGCAAGGCACCACCTATGTATGTGTGTGTGTGGGGTGGGGGGGTGGGGCAAATTTGGCAATAAAAGTGAACCTTGTCCCTAAAAAATATAGTGTATTACTCCACGTAACATGAAATCCTCTTTCAATTCAAAAAATACAGCCAAACAAAACGAAGCTTTTTGGCATTAATAATTGAGATAAATTTTGCCTTGTCCAGACAATCAAAAGGAGTAAAAGAGAAGACTCAAATCTGCAATTATAACAAAATGATATATCAACAATAAAAGACGAAACTGGGAAATGTCTGAGCCCTTTGAGCATGCATATTAGAAGACAATATTAAATACTTTTGGATGAAGAGAAAATATAAGGGAAAATGCAATAATTATACAAAATGTTATCTTCTTACATCCCTCCTCTTCAACATGTAGATATTTAACATAAAAGGGGGAAGGCCGAAAGAAAGAAAGACTTACCGATCAAAGTCGGGGTAAAGTGGCTGAACTTTGATAGGCTGCAATCTGCGATTGCTCGCATGAATGGGCCGTGACTTGCATGCCTCAAAAGAAGCCTCAATCTCCTGGATTTGTCTATCTCTGAAAACAGGGTTCGAGAAATACAAGATTCAGGTCTCAACTATGACTCATTATCTTAGACATGAATAGCATGGACACTGAAAGCAGAAGTAACCTCTTGTTAAGATTCTCCAAGATGTTGCGGCCACCTTTTGTTTCTCGCAATTCTTTAGCTTGCTTTTCAGTAAGAGACTGCAAACGGCATAAACAATTAGTTAAATAACGATTTGCTACTCCTTCAAAAACATTCTTTACACGCTATCATTAGCAAGAACCTGTTTTGCAGACTCCGTGCTAAGAGGAGAAATGTATTGTGTTTTGACCAGCCAAGAAACACCTTTGTCAGTTGGCCTTTCCTTCTTTTTTATGCCATCTTTCTTGATGGGGGTTATAGGATTGTCATCGCGCAACAATTCTTCATCTTCTGGAGCAAGTGGTATCTTTACACCCTTGGGAGGACTAAGCAAGCCAGCAACAAGGTAAAAACATTAGATAATTTTTCCACTAAAATGTGCCAGTTGAAGGAAAGGAGTGAGAGCATGTAACATACTTGTATACGCTGAGATCAAGAAGGTCAAGTGGAATTCCAAGGTCTGGTTCAACATGTAGTTGAGGTTTGTGCATTTTCTCCAATGAAGTAATGGAGTATTTTGTAAATCTGCACATTTTAATGAATTGCTCTTAGAAAATATGACAACAGTAATGATCTGACAACAACCTGGAGTTTCATGTATCAAAAGCTACAAGAAGTGTTTTGTGCTGAAGAAAGGTGGAAAAGATGTCAAGTACCATCACTTTCAAGCTACTCTCTGCCAGCAGTCTCTCTAGTACAATAATTCAGTATATATATATATTGCTCACATATAGCCAAAATTCTTCCAAAAGAACTTCCATATGCTGCATCAAAATGCTATCGGAGAACCAATGCAGACTCTTACTCCAAGGATAAGTGGAGATTCAAATGCAAGAAAGACTCAGAAATGAAATCATGATTTACGAATACACAATATTTAAGCAACCTCAGATGAGCTTTCTCAATCTATTAACTACGACCTGCACTTACCTTGAACAAGAGTTGCTTCCCAAAAGAAAGGACATGGAAAGGGAAGAGAACCACAGGATGAGCTTTAACACTTGCCTACTCTAGTACAGATGAAGTTAGTAACTACTAAAACAAAAGGTCATTTGTTACACATAAGTGTTAGTCCTTGCACTCAAACTTTAAATGCTCAACAATGTAAATCAAATAACTGCAACGACTAACATCTAACATGAGAAATGTAGCAATAACCATAAAAACAATAGTTGATTGGTTAAGACATAGATAACAATATTATTATTCAAATATTGAAAGCCAATCTAGGAAAAATTCATGCCTAGTATGATTTATAGTGAGCACGGCAATACTGTGCAACAACAACAACAACATACGCAGTGATCAAGTGGGGTCTAGGGATGGTAAAGTGTGTGCAAACCTTACCACTACCCTGTGGAGGGTAGAGAGGCTATTCAACAACGGAAAATCAACAAAGTAGGCAGCTTGATAAAATGGTTTAAGAGAGAGAAGATATAGCTGTGTCCACGTCCCATTCTCACACCAACAGCTACAGCCTAACTACTTCTGGATCAGACTAACCAGAGGTGATGGTTAAAGCACAATTCCAAATTAGGCATATGTAGCAAACCAGCAATCCACGATAAAAATGTTCAAGGGGAAAAACACAAAAGGCTTGTGAGCAGTGCTTGGGAAAGAAGTCTCATTTAACCCTGACAACCTTCACAAAAGGTGCACATTCTAGATGGAATATTTTGTCTAAATATTTTTTGATAAGCCATTTTGTCTACATATAAAGAGCATGATTTGCTTAGTTTTTTCTAGTTTTGTCAGAAGATGCAGTTGCAGTTGAATTGATCATCATAAATACAAGTGAAAGGACCAGCACAATGAAAGCAGAGCCACAAACCGATCTGGGTCTCTTCTTAAAGTCAAAAGCTTTGGTTGCGCTGTCGGATCTGGTAATTCATTTCTGAATCTGCAGAGTACACACAAAAATTACAGAATGCTCAGCAATATTTAATATGTAAAACAACTTGTTTGTCCCATATGATAGCATACCATAGTCTTTTCACAAATAATCCTAACACAGAAAGGAACATTTAGACATGACATAATAGAAGAGAAGTCATTCAGTAAATAACTAAATACACTTACCATTTGAATAAATGATGTTCATTAAGTTTATCACCAACCTACCCTATGGAACAAACATCTCATGTAAAGTTCACCCTTACAACGACCCAAACTGAAACCACACCAACAAAAACAAATTTGAACAGAACTAGAAGAAAGCACAAACTAAAAAGGATCTCAAAGCATCGCAACAAGATTTCATGTGCTATGGGGGTGAATGGCAAGGTTATAGTTGCATGCTTAAAGGGTTATTTATCGTCTCATTACAAGGAAAGTCAAATCATATAATGGTATGTAACATTCCCGAAGTATCCCAAACTAAACATTACTTTCGACCAACCAGTGTGTTTGAAAACTCCAATCTCCAGCAGAGCTGATACTAGATAATATCAGGAAACTAATCCAACATAGAAATAGAATAATTGGAATATTTAAGGATCACACAATCACTTGGCTGGTAGTAAATCCAGAATTAATGTCTTACTTTAACTTGCAAAGAAATGTTGTCGGCTTCTTCAACCGGTTTTCTGTCCTCTCTCCACTTAACAAAGGGGTGGTTCTTCTGTCAGCCATATGTGATGCGCTGATCGACCCATGACCCTTCGTACCAGAAGTTAACATTTGGGTTTTCTGCAGAACCTTATTCTGTGATTCTTTCAAATGCTGCCTATTCTTCTCTTCATGCCTTTGCTTTTCTATCTCTCTCTTCTTCCTTGACCTCCTCTCTTCCTCAGTCTCAACCCTTCCTGAAGGAGCATTGGATTTTTTCATTGGCAACGGGGGAACAGAATGGTCTGGATGTTTAGAACGAGCAGTGTGGTGACCATGCCTTGATTCACGCCAACCAGACTCTCGCCTTTTCTCTGCACTATGCCTGCTTTCATTACGTTGTTTCTGAGGGGGAACTGATGAAGGAGGTGGCGGAGGGGACGGTGGCTGAGAAGGTGGGGGAGGAGGAGGAATAGCAGAAGTTGGAGGAGATGAAGGTGGAGGGGGTGGAGGTGGGGGCTCCAAGGGATGGTTTTGGCTATACTGGGAGTCCTGAGAAGATGGATAATACATTGGAGCAGGAGGGGGAGGAGGCTGCCCAGAAGGTGGTGGGGGAGGTGGATATGAAGAATCCGCAGGAGGAGGAGGCGGAGGTGGATACTGATTTCTGGTGGCAGGAGGTGGAGGAACGTAACCAGGATGCTGATAATTTGAACTCTGGTGTACCTGAGAGTAATTCTGCTGAGTATACGAAGATCCATCATTCACCCCATAACCCCCCCAATTCTGCGAGTACTGACTTCCCCTGGATTGAGACGGCGGTGGCGGAGGGTTCTGATTCTGCGGAGGCGGTGGCGGAGGAACAAAACTCGACTGCGATGATGGAGGAAATGGCCTATACGAAGCCATGGGACACTCAACAACAACTCCTCCAAATGCAAACTAAAACCCTAGAACCACAAAATAAGCTCTACAATTCACAAATCCTCTTTCTCACCACTTCAGATTTACCTACAGCGCACACACATACACAAAATCAAATCAAAAGAACCCTAATGAAAACAAAACAAATAATTCATTGAATTCAGCATTCTCAAAATCCAAAAACTGGGTAACCTAATCCAATACAATATTGAACCCCTTCTCAATTCTGCAATTCAAATTTGATAATGGAATTCGAATTCGAATCAATCAAATGAAGCAGAAACAGAGAGAAAACGAATAGCAGTTCAAATTAAACAAGGAGTCAATTGGAACATGAAGAGGGAATTTGAGTAGGAGACAGAGTATTTGTTTAGCTCAGCAAAATTGGCACTTGAGTTAGCATCACCAATCTATAGCCGTCGCCTATGTTTTTGCAACTTTCCCAAAAAGAAAAAAAAGACCTTTCTTTGACCAAATATAAGAAAAAATTACTCTTTTCTTGTCCAATTCAAATTTTGCACATTATTTAAAAATTAAAAATGATAATTATATTAATAGTTTACATTATAGTATCACTTACTAGTTGTGAAAAATAATTTGAAACAATAAGTACCAATCTATTTTTAGAATAGAATAAATAGAGTAACATCAAATTCCAACGAGACACGAGATTTACATGTTTATTTATTCACAAAGAAGTATTCAGGATTTCGGAATAATAAGTTCATTATTATAAAAAGGCGGATCTATTAGATTTGATATTTAGATTCTTGTTACTGAAAACAGTTAAAATTTTGAATTACAGTTAGATTCCTATTAGTGACAACGGTTAGAATTTTTAAATTACAGTTAGATTCCTATTAGTGACAACGGTTAGAATTTTAAATTACAGTTAGATTCTTATTAGTGACAACGGTTAGAATTTTAAATTACAGTTTCAAAACTGAAATGCTTAATAAATTAAAACGCTAAAAATTGTTATCAATAACCACCTATAAAGACGTTACTAAATTTTAGAAGAAAAATAAAACAATTTAGATATAAAACTCAAATTTTTAATCTTAGTGAGAGTTGCATCCAATCATCGTCGCATTATATGATACATTAAGTTTGAGATCAGGCATTTATGTTTAACAATAAATTAAAAAAAATATACAACATTACTATAGATGATCTCAACAGGGAGCATGAGTTCATATGAACCCGATAATTCCCTCCTGCATACGACTCTGTTTATTCATAATACTAAAAATGATTGTCCGTTTTTACTTGTTTAGTTTAGAAATTAAAAGATATTTTCTCACTTAATTTCTTATTTATCTTTGTTATTGATTATAATCATTTTTCTAATGTATTTATCAAAATATTGAATTTATTAAAAATAGATATTTATTCAATTTTAAATTTTTTTAATGATTTGAGAAACATGAGAGCTAGCATAATACAACTATGCTTAAACCATACTATAAATTAAAAAGCTAAAGTTTATTTTGTGGAAAAATTACCCAAATTCCCAATCATATAACACAGGCTAGTTGAGCTTGTTGGGCTAACAGTTGTTGCTAGAAATGAGAGTAATTTTCCTCGATAGTTATTTGAGAAATTACCTCAAAATATCATTTATGTTTGTTTTAGAATTATAATATCATTCAATTTTACCTATTTTTTTCAAATCATACTTAATACAAAAAATACATCTCACTCTTATTAGGATGCCATGTCACATTATTTATTTATTTATTATTAAAAAAATATGCTTTAAACCTATTTAAACGTTAGATTGCAATATGTTTTTTTTTTTAAAATATTGTTTTCTATTTATGTTTTTCTGAAAATGTTTTGTGTTTTTAGATATGTAAAGATAAATTTTAAAAATGAACGAAAAAAATTACCATATTTCTACAACCAACTACTAATAGACTGTTTTAACTATTTTCTAAAATAAGCTTTTTTAATTTTTTGATGATAATTATTATTTTCTACTATAAGTTTTTAAATGATTTTTTTTATGGTGCACTTCTTCTCCTATTTAGATAGATATTTCTAAATTTCATTTTGTTGGAGCATTCGCTAAAATCACTGAAAGTGTGATAAATATAAATGACATTAGAGTTTTTTTAATAAAATAATTCAATTTTCAGTTTTCATTTTTTAACCTTAAAAATTGAAATTTGAAGCATTTAAAGATTTTTTATTTTTCCCGTAATAGCCATTACTGTTTTTATAGAAAAAAAATAGTTCAACTTCATTTTTTTCCTTTAAAATTGAAATTAGAGATTTAGAGGCATTTAAAAATCATCTATTTATTGCCGTTACAATTTTTTTTAACAAATATTTTATTTTCTATTTAAAATAGTCATATTAAAATTCTTGTTTTTTCTAATTGTATTTTTAAAACATTTAAAATGTTTTTTGAAAAATTAAAACTCTTGAGTATTTGTGGTGCTGACATGTGACACTTTTTACTTCTCCTATTATATACAGATAGATTCTTTTTTAAAAAAATAGACAAATCCACATATCGTACCTAGTAAACAAAGTACATTAAGAACTGTACTATGAGCTCCTCCAGTTCTTCAAGAAAGTACGTGTATTCCTCCAGTTCTTTAAAAGAATTAGAAAAATATTAATAATAAATTAAAAAATGTGACATGACTCTAGTAGGAGAGAAATAATGTATTTTTTTTGTGTCAAATATATTTTGAGGAAAATAGGCAAAGTTGAGTGATATTGTAGTCCTAAAACAAACATAAATGATATTTCTAGATAATTTTCCAAACATGAATGACTATCTAGAAAAATTACTCCTAGAAATGGATTTGTTACATTCTGCTAACACAGCCCAGTTTGTGACTTTCAACTATTTTCTGTGCCTATGTGCTTTTCTTCACCTTGCAACGCTCATCGCTTCTCAATTTTGTAATATAATTTCACATGTGGAATTTCGAACTCCATGAAAATAACATTATGTATGAGCATTTTACTTTAATATGAGCATACAACATGTTCCTAAGGATAAATATCAGGATATAAAAGAGCTTTAAGAATATGCAATCGAGACAATGCATCATCCTTCTGGTATGATCATGCTTCCATCTCAATATCCTTTTTTTTTTCACTACTTTGTCTTCTAGATATGCAAGTACTTGACTGACCAACATTCCACCCCGTACAACATAGTTGATTTGATTAGCACTTCATAAAACTTAACTTGAAGTTTTTGTGGGACATTTTTATCACACAAGACACTAGATGTGATCTTCTATTTATTCACCTCGCTCCAATATCATGTGTAACATCAATATCAATCTCCCAATTTCCTTAGATTATTGACCCAAAATACTAGAAATTGTCTTATTTAGATATGACTCGTGTGTCAATCCTCATCGCTACTATATCCGCCAAGCGAGTTACTTCACTAACTCACACTCTAAGCACTTTGTTTAAGCAACTCTATGATACCTTGTACCTTCGGGCTATGATTGAACTGTTCTACGCGTAGGATTAGACCCTAACCCGATGTATTTGATTGTACCTAGGTGAAAAAGGTCAAGTCTTAAGTGTGGGGAAGTGTGTTGGATGATAAATAGGGGTCATTTCGTTTGAATATAAGTTATTATGGAGTTAGATATGATAGAATAAGTTATATTGGGATTGGTTGTGCTGAGATATTTCTTATTAAGTATTTGATTTGTTGTATTTAAAATAAATATGCATTGCCTAAATTTTAAAAACAAGTTGGTTGTTTACAAAAATACTCTTCACTTTACTTAGTTTTTTTTTCATATTCCCTTTATAGGTTTTAGTTATTCATTCTTTAAAAAAATCATCTTGGTTAGTTTAAATATTTTTGTGTGCACATTTTCTCATAAAGGTACCGTGTGTACTTAAAAATAAATTTTTCTCCTTATTTAGCTTAAAAATAGAATTTCCATCTTAAATTTGACAAAGTTAAGAGAATTTATGAGAAAATAATATATAAATAAACATGAGAATTAGTTAAATAAATTCAAAAATAAAAATTATATTTATATTGTGTAATTTTTAATAGAAAAATATGAAGAATTATATAAAAATAAGGAATTGGGAGGTTGTGAATGTTATTCAAATAGAAATTATATTTATTTAGTGTAATTTTTAATAAAAAAATATGAAAAGTTGTAAAAAAAAAAGAAAAGAAAAAAGAAATAGTGAAAGTTGTGAATGTTATTATATATGATGTTTAAAATGATGTAAATATATACATGAAGGTGAAAAGTGATGTATAAAAAGGGATATCTTTGTCATTTATTAATTTTATCTCGGGATAAGTTATTGGAGAAGTACTATGACATCTAAGGGGAGGGATAACTTATCTAGGTATTAAGAACCCGTTTGGATTGGCTTAAAAGGGAAGGGATAATTTTAAGTCAGCTTTTGACTTCTTGAAGTGTTTGACAAATATAAAAAATAACTTAAAATAAGTCAAAACTGACTTAAAATAAGTCACGAAGTGTTTGACAAGGTAAAAAGTGACTTAAAATAAGTCAGAAATCAAAAGTAGGTATTATTATTTTTTGACTTAAAATTCATTTCAGTTTAACTTATTATTTTTGACTTAAAGACTACTTTTTAAAGTCAATCCAAACGGACTCTAATTATTAATCCCAGAGTAAGTTATCCCGAACTTGCCAATGAAATAACAAATTAAATGGCACTATAATTAATCTCAGGATTACTTGATGTTATCCTTCACACTAGTGCTGGCAAACGAGTCCTATATTTTGATAGCCCGTCCATATTTAAATGAGTTAGGTGAGTAATTTTTTATATTGGTAAATATGGGTTGATACCCATACTCAACCCATAAAAATATGGTAAATTATGGATAGAATATGGAATAGTCAAATGGGTTGAAGCTTCCAACTTCTATCCACTTATAATTCATGACACCACTAAAAATATTGTAACTTCTCTTCCTTTTTTAAGTTCTTTTATAAAATTAATTCTTCTCTATAATTGAAAAGGTGAAGCCTATAAATCTCCAAAAAATATATGTTTTTAAATGGATATTTCTTATGTTAATTATAATTATTGTTTATTTTTGTAATTTTAAATTGGATTACAATTAATAGTATAAAATAAGCAAATCATGTATTAATATTGATATTGCTAAGAGTGCAATAAGCATGTTTTGTCTTAAAATGCAAATATTCATTTATTTTGAAATTCACAATAATTCCCTTGTTATTACATAAATTTATTCTATATTGAAAAGTTATAGATTTTTTTTTTTTACTTTTATAAACAATAAAACTAAATAAAATATTTTCAACACTTTCCATCCAAAGAAAATATTTTACCCAACTCATTTGTTATGCAATCCAATTTTACCCATATCAAATAAAATATGGACGGGTTGAATTATTATCCATTTTCGACCAATTCAAATTTACCCCAACTCGCCCATTTGCCACCACTACTTCACAACATCAAACGACCCCTTAATGTCCTAAAGAAACTCTAGCTCAAAGTTGTACTAAAAGCTTTGTTGCCGATGAAATTTTTCATGAGTCTGAGCAAAGTTCAACTTCAAACAAGTATATCTCTTATAATATAAAGAGTTAAGTGACTCAAAGCCTCGAACCCTATCAAATTGAAGGTATTTGAGTCTAATTTTTAATGCAAAAAGTTGTTCATACTTTGGTATTTGTGCCATATATTATGCCCATTTTACTATTGGACGCTATCTTGTTGCACGCCTAAGTTGTCTGCTATTGCACACCGTAAGCAATGCAGTAACCTTATTGTGCACAAGACGTCAATTGTGCGATAACACACATGAAAAAAACATTATAATAGCACCTTATGCTCGTAGTTCATCCCCAAGTCCAAAAATTCCCCTAGAAAGAGAAGCTCTCAAGAATTTTAAACTTTTTTCAACGTTCATCTATCATCCAAGATAAGATTTGGTCATATTAATATTGATGATTTCTTCATCTTAACACAAATTATACCTCATATTTGTGCAATCCACAGATTTACAAGAAACTTCTTAAGAACTCAAGTGAAGGATTTTGCAAACCCCTTGCTTTCAAGGGCAAGGGGTTTCGAACTTGAGGCATCCAATATAAGCCCAAATCACTGTGCCACCCCGAAGGGTATTTTATTAGTTTCTTTCCTTATTTGCATCATCACCTCGTACCTGCAAATACACACATGAGGGAAATATTAATACAACTAAGTAATCAACCAAATTATAAAAGTGCAGCTAAGCTGAGTTCAACACTCAGAAAAGGTACAAATCATAGGGGGTAAGGGCTGGGTGAGAAAATTCACCTGTGATTCATATGCATCACGAACAGTTTTATACAGCTCGTTGTAGGTGTCTGAACCAGCAGTTGGAGCACCATCAAAAGTCGCAAACACAACCGGGTATTTATACCTGGCAACATAGCATTGGTTGTTCATGTCATCTCCAGCACCAAGATTGTTATGATCTAATGACTCCATGAGTTTTTTTAATAAAGAAAAGGGAAAAGTGTCACAACAATTACTAATTTATTACCACTCCCGTTCGTGTTGTCTTCTTTTTATAAGAAAAATTGTTTCATTGACTAGAAAGAGAGCAAGAGAATTCATGTATACGAGAGATGGTAAGAAAAGATAGCATTCCCAGATGCGTACCAGATTGCTATCTTTTCTTACCATCTCGTATACATGAATTCTCTTGCTCTTTTTCTAGTCAATGAAAAGACATTTCTTTTCAAAAGAAGACGGCAGAAGCAGGAGTGGTAATAAATTAGTGATTGCTTGTGACAATTTTTCAGAAGACGCATTGGTGGTTGTATTGATTATCATGAATACAAGTGAGTGAGGACTAGCATTATGGAGGGAAAAAAGGACAGAATCACATAGCAATCTTGGTCTATTCTTAATTTCAAAATCTTAATCTGTGCTGACGGATCTGGAAATTCATTTCTGAATCAGCATAGTACACATGAAATAACAGAACGTTTAGCAATCTCTAATATGTAAAACGAATAGTCTTAATGGACATCAGTAATTCGGATGGTTGGTGTATTTAGTTATTTGTTGAACAACATGATAGAAAAAAAATCATTCAGAAAATTAAGTAAATACACCAGCCACCTGAATTACTGATGTCCATTAAATTTATCACCAACCCACCCTATGGAATGATCATCTGCATTACGTCTAAAGTTAACCCCAAAATCTATGCTTATCATCATATTGCAAGGTAAATCAAAACATATAGTGGTATATAACATTGTAGATGTATTATAAATTAAAGTGGAACAGAAAATTTAGAATACATCTACAATGTTATCAGCCCAAAATTCTGTTAAAGAAGCAGACATGTGCCGTATTATGATTCTATCTATCAATTACTTATATTCATAGTACTATCAATGAGAAATGCAGAAAACTATCAAATATATTATCTTCCTCTACTCTCTTCTTCCTTTCTCTATTCTCTTCTTCCATTTTCAACAGTCTAGTGACAAGTACATTCACCCTTAAATCTATGCTTACTGTCTAATTGCAAGGTAAACCAAAGAATATCGCGAGCGGTATGTAACATTGTAGATGCATTCTAAATTAAAGATTACTTACGACCAACTAGCATGCTTGAAAACTTAAATCTCCAATGGAACAGATAATAGATAGAACAATTGGAACATACTAATATGTTTGACAACAAATACAGAATTAACGTCTTACTTCAGCTACTGCTTCTTCAACAGGTTGCCTGTCATGCCACCACTTGGCAAAGGGGCAATACTTATGTCTGATCTAATTCACCCATGACCCTTCATACCAAAAAATATCAATTTGGTTTTCTCCACAATTCTATTCTGTGCTTCCTTTATTCTCTGTTTTGTCTCACTTTTTCGAATTCCTTCTTCTTCCTCAACCTCCTCTCTTCCCTAGTCTCATTGGAATTTTTAACTGGGAATGGAGCTGTTTGTTTAAATCGAACAGTCTGAGAAGGTGGGTGAGAACACAAAGAAGGAGGAAGAAGACAGAATCGTGGCTTAGAAGGTGGAGGAAGGGACGAAGGCGGATATCGATTTATTAGCGGAGAGGACAGTGACTGAGACAGTTGAGAAAAGACGAATGAGGAGGGGGTGGAGGTGGGCACGATGTCGGAGAGGGTAGAGGAGGAGGAGGAGGATGTGGATACAAGGAATCTGGCGGAGGCGGAGGCAGATATGGATGTCTCGACATAGGAGGAGGAGGGATGAATTGGTACAAATATGGCGATCCCCTGTTCAACCGATAACCCTAATACTGCCTGAACTGAGACATCGATGGTGGTGGCAACCTGTTATGCGGCTTTGTAAATTTCTACCTCTTGGTCATTTCTGCTATCGCTGTTGCTGCCGGTGCCGTCGCATAATAATTTGCCACCATCATCAATGTCTCAATTCAGGCAGAATTGGGGTTATCGGGTAAAATAGTGATTGTCATATTCATACCAATTCATCCCTCCTCCTCCAATGTCGAGAAATGCATATCTGCGGCCGACCCCGCCGCTGAATTCCTTGTATCCACATCCTCCTCCTCCTCTTTCATCTCCTCCTCCACCTCTTTGACACTGTGCCTACTTCCAGCTACTTCTCTTTTGTCTTTTTCTCCATCGTTTCAGCCACTATTCTCTCCGCTGATAAATTGGCATCCACCTCCGTCCCTTCCTCCACCGTCTCATCCACGATTCCATCTACTTCCTCCTTCGTGTCCTTCCCCACCTTCTCAGACTGTTTGATTTAAACAAACAACTCCATTGCCAGTTAAAAATTCCAAGGAGAGTAGGAAAGAAAGGAGGATGAGGAAGAAGGATGAATTTGAAAAATTAAGACATAAACAACGAATAAGGGAAGCACAGATTAGAATTGTGGAGAAAACCAAATTGAAATTTTTTGGTATGAAGGGTCGTGAGTCAATTAGATTAAACAAAAATATTTTCCCTTTGCGAAGTGATGGCATGACAGGCAACCTATTGAAGAAGAAGTAGCTAAAGTAAGACGTAAATTCTGTATTTATTGTTGTTCCCTCTTTCACCAGATAACCCTATTTCCGCCTGAATTAAGACATTGATGGTGGTAGAAAATTTCTATGTGACGGCGACGGCAGTGAATGGTTTAGATGTAGAAGTCTACAATTCACACTTTTTGTTAGCTATAGTGTTCTTGGAAGTTGAGTCTCTATAAGTGTCTACGGCTTCCTACTATATCAAACAAAAAGTGTAGGCTTCTAGACTTTTACATCTACGACATTCTCTCCATCATATCACTTGATTTTAGGTTTCTCCGCCACAGCCATCACATCATAATCTTTGCCAACATTATTGATGTTTCAATTCACACAAAATTATTGTTACCAGTGAATGAAGGATTGTTATATTCGTACCAATACATTTCTCCTATTCCACTGTGAAGAAATTCATATTTACCACCTTGTCAGCATTGAAAAGTGTGTTTGGAAATTACTTGCTCTATTTTTTGTTGGATATTAGGTTTGAAATACCCAAATTTTTATTTTGATAACACAGATGTACCATTCTTGATTCAATTCCAACACTAGAAAACAACTAGACTAATTTCAATCTCATTTATAATTGATTAATGAATGATTTCACCTAATAACTCGAAAATCTATTTGATACTTTTTAAAAAAAAAATTGAAAAAGAGAGTTAACACAGTCGAATTTTAAACCCTAATAATTTGATGAAAATATATTTCAGAAAGACCTATGACATGGTAAGCTGGAAATTTTTGGAGGAAGCACTTATAGGATATGAATTTCCTAAAAGCTCTACATAGTTGGTAATGATATGCGTAACTTCACCATATTTTACCTTAAAAGTAAATGGTGAAGGGCATGGACTTTTTGTAGGCAAAAGAGGTTTACGACAAGGGGATCGAATGTCTCCTCTCGAGTTTGTCCTAGTAATGGAGTATTTGTCGAGGGTCTTAAAGTGCATGAATTACCTGGCTTTCATTTTCATCCAATGTGTAAGCATCTTTAGTTGACTCATTTTGATCTTTATCGATGATCTAATGATCTCTTGTAAAGGTGACACTAGTTTTGTGGCTAGAGTGATGGAAGCTTTAACTCATTTTAGTGAAGTAACAAGTTTTGTGGCCAATATAGATAAATCTAACTTGTTTGTAGCCGGAGTAGGCGATAGAAACTTGCGGACAATTGTTAGGAATGACTGGGTTCACTCTACGACATCTTCCGATGAAATATCTTGGGCTTTTGTTATCCTCTAAGAATTGGAAGAGAGTGGATTTTCAACTTCTTATAGGAAAGATCACTAGCCGAATTAAAACCGGTTATATCTTATGTTGGTAGAATTCAAATTGTGACTACCGTTTTGCTCTCTGTATATAGTTTATAGGGGTTGGTGTTCATTCTATCCCAAAGTATTCTCAAGGAGGTTGATAGAATTTGTAGGAACTATCTTTGGGGGAGTAATGAAGAAAGGAGAAAAGTGTCACATGGGAGAAGATTTGTTGTCCAATGGAGTTTGGAGGATTGAATATTAAGGGCTGCAGTAAATGATATGTTGCATCAGTAGGCAAATTATTATGGCAGTTATCTGAAAACAGAAATATGTTATGGGTGAAATGAATACATGAGATCTATAGAAGGAATGGTGATTCCATTTAGGAAGATATTCCACCTCTAGATTGCGGTTAGTACTGGAAAAAGTTAAATATATAGTCGAACAACAAGAGGAACTGGTATTTACTAGGGAGGTATAATTTAACTCATTCTATCCAATATTCAATCTCTGCCAGCAACAATACAATGCTGGGTGAATTGAACAGACTAAAGATATCTGATGTTATTTGGACTTCTGTAGCACAGCCAATGTATCAAATGCAATGTTATTAGCAGTACAAGACAACATACTTAGCAAGAAAAGGATGTTATGTTTGAACATTCCTACTAATAATGAGATATATTGTTTATGCCACAACCAAATAATGAAGACCCAATTGCATCTATTTACCCACTGCACTTGGCTGGGATAAGTGAAAGTTGGGATTTACCTTGGGCTGACATACATGTGTATACATGTGAGGTGTGATAGGTACTAGAAAGAATCAAGGGAAAAAATTGGAGGCATATTTTAAAAAAAAATAAAAATGGTTGCAGCAGTTTGGAGTGTCATAGCTCACCACATTTGGAGGTAAAGAAATTGAAAGTTGTATAGAGGCACAATTGTGAATAGTAACATAGTAACTGCACAGATAAATAACAGAATTTATAGAGAGAATGACATTGTTCAAGGGATATAGAAGGCTAATAAAAGTGATATGTTGAGTCAACATTTCTCTATGTAACTATTTTCTTGTTGAGTTGGAGGTTTAAAGAAATAAAACCTTCTTAGAAGGGGGCTATGGATTTAGGTGCTCTATAGTTTTAATGGTCCTTTTATTTGTTTATGACATTTACAGTTTACCAAAAATCCTAATAATTTTTGAAAAACATTGAATTTTTCTTTTTTATCTTTTGTTTTGTTTTATGTTCATGATAAGTACAAAATATCCATCAATCAATTAATAAAATGAACATGTGCAACTTATACTTATCGAAATCGCCGGAAAAAAGAATTACCGTTCATTTCTCAGATAAAAAAGTTGGCAAAAACCATCTGTTTCTGCTTCACTTGTTGTCTTGCACTCAAGAATCACAAGAACCTTAAATTAGAATGAGATTCCAACCTTGGCTAAAAAATAAGATATGTACGACTAACCTTGTCGAAATCTCATCTATTTCTAAGATCAAAGAGTCGGCAAAAACCTTCGTTTTCATTTCTCCAACACTCAACAACCACAAAAATCATAAGTTAGAATAAGATTTCAACTTTGGAAAAAAAAAATCAATCAAATCAATTTATCAACTGAATTTGTACCATTGATACTTACCGAAATTGCCAAGTAGAAATCATTGTTATTTCTAGGTTAAAGAGTCGGCAAAAACCCTCCCTTTCATGATTCTCCTGCACTTAAAAACCACAAGAATCTGAAGTTGGAATGAGATTTCAACTCCTCTCAATTAGGGTTATGATAAAATCAACCGGATAACTTACGAAACTGATAGATATGTCATCGAAGTAAAATAACTTTGTTGTCTCTTTTTTTCTTGAATCCTAAGGATGAGCCGGCTGATCCCTAACATTATTTATAAGGAGCCAACCGGTGATTTAACCGATGACACTCATAAAAATGTGAGTTGAGCGAGAATTATAGGACGAAAAAAGTAATTTGTGAAGATATATGGGTCTAACAGTGATAATTTGTAAAGAAAAATTTATTTTTAATCACCGAAAAGAACAAATTTAAGAGCATAAATTTATAAACATTATACAAAATATAACTTCTTAATATATTATTATCTTCAATTTTTAAATTAACTATCTTCAACTTCATTATTTTTGTAAAAAAAATCATAACTCAAATTTAAGTATTCAAAAGAATATAATTTTCTTTTGATTTATTACTTTATATAGAAAACAAATAGATAAACGGAATTGTATTGTTGACATTTATCTATTATATAAAACTTATTTTTACTTGTGAAAATTCTTCATATTTATTATTTTCTTATTAAAATTTAATAGCTTTTACTTTTATTTTATTTAAATCATAAAAATGATCAATTCAAAATTTGAATAACTTGACATTTTACTTTGGATTTATGCTATTTTCAGAAAATAAATAAATAAATAATATTGTCACATTTATTAACATTCACTTGTTCTAAGTATTTTCGTATTTGCATATAAATACATTTTTTCTATATCTTTTTTTAAAATTTACTTAGTTTTAACTTTATTTTTAATAAAAATTATAAAAAGATTCAACTCAAATTATGATGTTTTACTTTTGATTTCTGACCTTTTTAGAAAATAAGTATAAATATTAAACCGACAAATTTGTTAACATTCACATGTTATAAGTGTTTCTTTATCTGTATAAATACATTTATAATATTTCCTTTTAAAAAAATATATAAGTGGCATTAATTTCATTTTCTCAAAAGATCATAAGAAGAATCAACTCAAAATATTTTATTTTACTTTTAAGTTATGACTTATTCAAGAAAATAAATAAATAAATAAAATTGTCATATCTATTGATATTTATCAGTTATATAAGTAGAAAATAAATAATATTGTTATATTGATCCACATTTATTTGTTACAGGTGTTTCTTTGCTGGCACAAATTATATTTACTTATAAAAAATCTTAATATTTTATTAGTTTAAAATATATGTAAGTAACTTTAAAGATCATTAAAAGGTTCGGCTTTAAAATAAAGTATTCAAACATGATATTTTATTTTTGATTTAATTTTTTTTTCTAAAAAAGAATTGTAATATATATCAATAATTATCTGTCACGTGTTTTTCTTTACTTGTATAATTTTTTTTACTTGAAATATTTTTTAATATTTTCTATTTTTTTGTAAGTAAATTTACATTTATTTTTAAAAACTCATAAAAAAACCAAACTCTAAACATGATATTTTACTCTTGACTTTTGATTTATTTTAGAATTAAATAAATAATTGATGGATCATATTAAATAAACATGATATTGTCAAATTAGACTTTTAATTTTACTACACTTTAATTATTAGTAGTGTCCATTGATTATAAAATTGATAAAATAAATTAATATACTAAATAGTCCAATAAATGACAAGTTGAGTAGATGTGTCACAAAATAAATGTTTCCTTTTTTTCTTTTTTCGTGTTTTATTGCATGTTTTGTATTTTTATTTTTAATAAAATATAACGCAGAGTATATGAATAATCTTTGATTTGTCATTTTTATGCTCTTCTTTGATATCTTTCTCCCGTATAAGTGTTTTCGTTTTCAATAGGCCTTTAAGTTACAATAATGTTTTAATAAGTGTTTTTATTATATATTTTATTTAAATGAATATTTATATTTTCACCTGTAGTAATAACACATAACACGTGAATAGTCTTTAATTTGTTTTGTTTCGTTTTTAGCTTTTTCTTTTTTTTCTTTCTTTCACATGGGAGACCTTATCTTTTTTTAAATTTTAGTGTAACTGATATTTACGTTATAAAATATATTTTAACAAGTGTTAAGTTGCATAAGTATTTTTGTTTGTAATAATGCACTTATAACGTGAACCATGGTGAGTCATTCTCTATTTTTTATTTTGCATTTTCATAGCTAAGACTATTTGGATAAAATATGAAGAATTGATAGTTACAGATATCTTACTTTATTTTTTTTTTTTTTTTATATTGTAGTTGAATGATGTATCAAATGGATTAAATTAATTGTATAACGTTTTGAGTATTGTAATTTTTTTATTATGACATTGTTTGATATGAATATCAAATTAAAACAAAATATTTCAACAAAGTTTTGTTCAATTAAATTTGGGTTATACACATCTTATGTTTCCTTTGTTTTCAATATTCTCTTCTATTCTAAAAATCTCTAAAATTTCTTATTTCTAAATTATTTTATAATGTATCCGAGCTACATATTATGTATTCACTTTATTTTATAATGTATTCGAGCGAATTTTTAATGTATCCGAACTATATATTATGTATCTCATTTTTTTTAGTTTTTAGAGATTAATGTAATTACAATTTAAATAGAAATAAATTGTAATTTCATATTAAAACTACGTAATTCCTAATGTTTGTACTTTTTAAAATAACACTATTTAATCTAGAGTCACTTAATTAAGCCCAAATGTGGTTTTATGGGCTAAACTTTTCCTGCTATACGAAGAAAAAAGTAAAAATTTAAGGAATCCCATAGTGTAATTCAATAATTACACTCTGTCCCGACAAATTTAGTATTTACTAAAAATCCCTTAAAATTTTTGTGCCGTGATACTTTAGACTCTAGTGATACATGGTAAATGATACATGGTAAATTTAAACTGTTAAGAAAAAAAATGGGGAAAAAACGGTACATTTAAACTTGTTAACTAAAATAGCTTAATTTACGGTAACAGATCATTAATCAGCATTAAATTAGCACGTAATTGGATATTAATTCAAATTTTGAAAATCAAAGATTATATCATCTATTTTGAATACAATTTTCAAAACCGCATGATACATAGAAAACATTATGATACACAACAAATTCATATATCAATGCATCGTCTAAAACACTATACACACTGATTCAAAATGTATCAGCAAGCACACTTGATGGATTCAAAATGTATCAATTCATCATCTAAAACACTATACACACTTAATGGATTCAAAATGTATCAGCAAGCACACGTGATGGCGCAGTTATTGAAATTAATCACTAATACATGTTAAAAATTTTCAAAAAACCCTTGATACATAGGAAATCATATGATACACATCTAATTCATGTATCAAATCATAGACTAAACATTATAATCCACTTAGTACTTATGTATTAAACCTATTGTCTGATACATGTTAATAATTTTCATAATTTTTGATACATATTGGATTCCTTAAAATATTTACTAATTTCAACAACAATTTTAAAATAAGTATAAACATACAAACCGAAAACAATGTAGGCCTGAATCATATATCCAATTACGTGCTAAACCACAACATGATTTAAAAAAACACATAATATGTGCATAGCTCCTCCTATGCATAACAGTAGTGACTTACAATCACTGGTGGCAATTTAGTCGTGAATATGAGGTGCTTCATATTCATGCTAGTTGCATTAGTCACCACAAAAGCTCTAAATTGTCATCGAGGAAAGGTGATTTTCTGCAGATCTTGTTGTAATTAGTCATGTGTAAAGCTGGAGTAAAGTTTAGTAAATGTTGGAGTAAGAAGAATTGAAGACGTGGTGGAGTAAGAAGAACAATAAGAACGGGAGAGAAATTGTGCAGTTTTTTGAAATTTCAAATTTTTTGAATTTTGAAATTCAAAATTGGGTGTTTTAATTAAAATTAATTAAAATTAATAATTCAAAATCCAAAAACTGATTTAGAAGATTGAGTGTTTTGTGGAGAAAAAATAGGCATGATATTGGGGGATTGTGTATTATAGGAGAGAGAATGTTATGTATCTATATATTTTTACTAAAATTTAAAAAAAGGGAATTATGTAATATTTAAAAAAAGAAGGGAAAATTAGAGAATATAAAACTTATAGTTGTGTATTTAAGTTATTTTTCCAAGAAAAAAACAGTCAAAAGTAATTATGGACCTTACTTTTCAAATGTTAAGCTCATGAATTCACTACATATTATACGATAAAACTCTAATTAATAAAGGGCAAATTGGATATAATAGCAAATTATTAATTTAAATTAAATAATATAATTACAGTTTGATTTAATTGTACCGTATAGCAAACTATTGTAAATTCGTATCTCTTCCTGAAATTCTTGCTCGCCACTCTCTCTCTTCTCTCTCTCGCCATTCTCCATCTCTCCCTCGCCACTCTCCCTCTCTCGCTCGCCAGTGTCTCCCTCGCCACTTTCGCTTTAAACAAACACAAATATATAAATTGTGTTTCTGTTTATATAAAGCGAGAGAAAAATTTATATACACATCCATATACATATATTTTTGTTCAATACACGTATAATTATGCAATAATTATATTTTCCCACCTAGTTCTCTGTTGTCTTTCTCTCTTTATACAAACACAAATTATACAAAATATAATGTATAATTTATGTTTGTATATAGTGAGTGAGAGTGTGTGTGTGTGACAGATTTGATATACAAACATTTTTATTTTGATGCAATTGCATACAAATTCAAATTTTATGCAGATATACAAACATAAAATTGAATTGAGAGGATGCCAATGATTTATACAAACGAGAGGCTGACAACGATTTATACAAATGACATGCTAGCGAAATTATACAAATCTGAAGAGGAGCCACCAAGTTATACAATCCGATGCTCCATAGCAAATTTTAACTATAACTATGACATACAAATATGATTTTTATGTTTGTTATATGTGAATGTTATTCATTAATAAATTCTAATTAATGTTTATACAAATTTATTATTACATTTCACAAAAAATAATGCATTTTCCTACGTTCTCTCTCCCTATTGTAACAATACTGCAAGCTAACCACTTATAATAATGTCTCAGAGTAAATATTAATAATTGATATTGATTCTTTTTAATTTATCTGATCGTAACATGTTAATACATATAAATTATATTGATAGTGTAAAAAAAATTATTTATATTAATGATGATTAATTACTCTTCTACGTTTTCAGCTTTACATTCAATTTTAACTTTTTTGGCTCATATGCTGCATACAATTAATCATGAAAAAAGTTGTTATAAGAAGTTATCATTTACATCTAATTTTATCATATAACCATCTTGTTAATTTCTAACCTTGAACTACTGCCCTTAAATATCCAACAAATTAAATATTTATATTAATTAATCAGTGTATTAAATATGTTCAAGAGAAAATTAAAACTTACAATGATGGATGGGTCAATGTTATGGATTAACCTAGCAGAATCATTATAAAACAAAGTAACAACTTCTTCCACAAAGTTAGGAGTAACTCTTCCAACTCAGTAAATTGCTCATCAACATACCCCTGCACCTATGCAAGTGACTCAACGACTATCAAATTAAAATTGTCCCATTTCGAATAGTTTTAAGGAAAACAAAATTAGTCTTCTATTTTTGTTTGTTTAGAGTAACAGTAACTAAAATTGAATTTGTAGGTTGTAGAACTTGTCTCAGTTCAACATGATTCTTTTCATACTCGAAATATAACTTAAAGAGTCCACTCCCAGTGCCCTGTGCTGACCCAATGGGTCAGAATTACACAAAAGATGCTAATGTGCCAATACAAAACTAAAAATTGTCTATATATTCCTCCTAAATTAGTGGTTGTTTAGTATAATAATCTTCAAAGCTATGAAAAATGAGTACTTATGTATCTTCCTTGACTTAGCGATAGCTACGATAACTTGGACTGTACATGCAACTCTCTGCATATGCTACTAGGTTCTCCGGTTGAGGTAGACGAGTAGCCAAGCCTGTTGAGCAACAAGAAGTGAACATAAATACTATATTTGATAGATACATGTTGAAAAAAGAGTGATGAAGTTCTCCAGTGACAAGATTGTAGAGGCGAAAAATACCAAGTTCATATACTTTGCCGGCAATGCGAGCTGAAATCTTCCTTATGTGGGCAAATGGTGGGTATATTAATCCCTTCTCCAAGTTCTCTTGACTTAATTCTGCTGCTAAAGCTTCCGCTGTTCAGATGAAAGAGTTCGGAGATAGAAATGTAAGATTAAAGGCATCACCTTAGTGTAAAGGTATCAAGGATTCAAATTCAAGGAAAACGTTTACAGCAGCATATGCACAGAAGTTATAATCAGAAAAAAAATCGAGAGATAGAAGTTGATCATAACGCGAATGCACCAGATATTATCTTAAAAAGTAGAGCAACATTTTGCATAACTTAAAGGCTGCCAGGAGCATGTCATCATGAACATGAATAGAACCAGATATCATTAGCCCCAGACCCAAACCAGGGAAGATGTATGCGTTATTTCGCTAGAGAGAAACTGAGAGTACCTAATGTTATGAAATTTAAATGTATTTAGGAAAAATGTAAAGCCATATGTTTTGTGACATTTCAGACCTGACCAGACACGAAGACGTTCAACTGGAGCGAAAGGTCTCCCGCTAGCAAAAATGGCCCGCCCCAGTATGGATATGGGAAAATTTTAGAACTATAAGAAAACAGAAGATTCGCGAAGACGAACATTGACAGAGTAGTACCAACTTCACACATAAAAGATGGACTGTCCAATTTACGTCTAAAGTTAACCCCAAAATCTATGCTTATCATCATATTGCAAGGTAAATCAAAGCATATAGTGGTATATAACATTGTAGATGTATTCTAAATTAAAGCGGAACAGAAAATTTAGAATGCATCTACAATGTTATCAGCCCTAAATTCTGTTAAAGAAGCAAACATGTGTCGTCTTATGATTGTATCTATCAGTTACTTATATTCATAGTACTATCAATGAGAAATGCAGAAAACGATCAAATATATTATCTTCCTCTACTCTCTTCTTCCTTTCTCTGTTCTCTTCTTCCATTTTCAACAGTCTAGTGACAAGTACATTCACCCTTAAATCTATGTTTACTGTCTAATTGCAAGGTAAACCAAAGCATATCGCGAGCGGTATGTAACACTGTAGATGCATTCTAAATTAAAGAGTAGTAACGACCAACTAGCATGCTTGAAAACTTAAATCTCCAGTGGAACAGACAATAGATAGAACAATTGGAACATATTAATATGGCTGACAATAAATACAGAATTAACGTCTTACTTCAGCTGTTGCTTCTTCAACAGGTTGCCTGTCATGCCACCACTTCGCAAACTGTCTGATCTAATTGACCCATGACCCTTCCTACCAAAAAATATCAACTTTGTTTTCTCCACAATTCTGTTCTGTGCTTCCTTTATTCTCTGTTTCTGTCTCACTTTTTCGAATTCCTTCTTCTTCCTCAACCTCCTCTCTTCCCTAGTCTCGTTGGAATTTTTCACTGGCAATGGAGCTGTTTGTTTAAATCGAACAGCCTGAGAAGGTGGGTGAGGACACGAAGGAGGAGGAAGCAGACGGAATCGTGGCTCAGAAGGTGGAGGAGGGGACGAAGGTTGATACCGATTTACTAGCGGAGAGAACAGTGGCTGAGACGGTTGAGTAAAAGACGAAGGAGGAGGAGGAGAAGGTGGAGGTGGGCACGGTGTCGAAGAAGGTGGAGGAGGAGGAGGCTGTGGATACAAGGAATCCGGCGGAGGCGGTGGCAGATATGGATGTCTCGACAGTGGAGGAGGAGGGATGAATAGGTACGAGTATGGCGAGCCCTCGTTCACCCGATAACCCCAATTCTGCCTAAACTGAGACATTGGCAAATTGTTATGCGGTGGCGGTGGCAGCAGCGGCGGCGAGAATGACGAAGAAGTTAGAATTCTACAGAACATTTTTTGTTTTGATATTGTGGTGTTTTTGGAAGTTGTAGACACTTATAAGAACTAAAATCCCAAGAACATTATATCAAATAAAAAGTGTCAGGCTTTGTAGATTTCTACCTCTTGGTCATTTTTACCGTGGCATAACAATTCGCTATCATCATCATATCTCAATTCAGACAAAATTAGAGTTATCGAGTGAAAGAGGGATTGTCATATTCGCTGATAAATCACCGTTTCAGTCACTGTTTTCTTCGCTGATAAATCAGTATCCGCCTCCGTTCCTTCCTCTACCTTCTCAGCCACGATTCCGTCTTCTTCCTCCTTCTTCGTGTCCTCACCCACCTTCTCAGACTGTTCGATTTAAACAAACAGCTCCATTGCTAGTGAAAAATTCCAACGAGACTAGGAAGAGAGGAGGTTGAGGAAGAAGAAGGAATTCGAAAAAGTGAGACAGAAACAGAGAATAAGGGAAGCACAGAACAGAATTGTGGAGAAAACGAAGTTGATATTTTTTGGTAGGAAGGGTCATGGGTCAATTAGATCAGACAGAAATATTGCCCCTTTGCCAAGTGGTGGCATGACAGACAACCTATTGAAGAAGCAGCACCTAAAGTAAGACGTTAATTTCTCCTCTTCTACACTGAAGAAATTCATATTCATCACCTTGTCAGAATTGAAAAGTATGTTTGGAAATTACTTGCTCTATTTTTTGTTGGATATTGGGTTTGAAATACCCAATTCTTTATTTTGAGAATACAGATGTACCATTCTTGATTCGATTCCAACAATGGAAAACAACTAGACTAATTTCAGTCTCATTTATAATTGATTAATGAATGATTCCACCTAATAACTCGAAAATCTATTTGATACTTTTTTTTATTATAAAAATGAGAGTTAATTAGTCGAATTTTAAACCCTAATAATTTGATGAAAATATATTTCAGAAAGACCTATGACATGGTAAGCTGGAAATTTTTGGAGGAAGCACTTATAGGATATGAATTTCCTAAAAGCTCTACATAGTTGGTAATGATATGCGTAACTTCACCATATTTTACCTTAAAAGTAAATGGTGAAGGGCATGGACTTTTTGTAGGCAAAAGAGGTTTACGACAAGGGGATCGAATGTCTCCTCTCGAGTTTGTCCTAGTAATGGAGTATTTGTCGAGGGTCTTAAAGTGCATGAATTACCTGGCTTTCATTTTCATCCAATGTGTAAGCATCTTTAGTTGACTCATTTTGATCTTTATCGATGATCTAATGATCTCTTGTAAAGGTGACACTAGTTTTGTGGCTAGAGTGATGGAAGCTTTAACTCATTTTAGTGAAGTAACAAGTTTTGTGGCCAATATAGATAAATCTAACTTGTTTGTAGCCGGAGTAGGCGATAGAAACTTGCGGACAATTGTTAGGAATGACTGGGTTCACTCTACGACATCTTCCGATGAAATATCTTGGGCTTTTGTTATCCTCTAAGAATTGGAAGAGAGTGGATTTTCAACTTCTTATAGGAAAGATCACTAGCCGAATTAAAACCGGTTATATCTTATGTTGGTAGAATTCAAATTGTGACTACCGTTTTGCTCTCTGTATATAGTTTATAGGGGTTGGTGTTCATTCTATCCCAAAGTATTCTCAAGGAGGTTGATAGAATTTGTAGGAACTATCTTTGGGGGAGTAATGAAGAAAGGAGAAAAGTGTCACATGGGAGAAGATTTGTTGTCCAATGGAGTTTGGAGGATTGAATATTAAGGGCTGCAGTAAATGATATGTTGCATCAGTAGGCAAATTATTATGGCAGTTATCTGAAAACAGAAATATGTTATGGGTGAAATGAATACATGAGATCTATAGAAGGAATGGTGATTCCATTTAGGAAGATATTCCACCTCTAGATTGCGGTTAGTACTGGAAAAAGTTAAATATATAGTCGAACAACAAGAGGAACTGGTATTTACTAGGGAGGTATAATTTAACTCATTCTATCCAATATTCAATCTCTGCCAGCAACAATACAATGCTGGGTGAATTGAACAGACTAAAGATATCTGATGTTATTTGGACTTCTGTAGCACAGCCAATGTATCAAATGCAATGTTATTAGCAGTACAAGACAAACATACTTAGCAAGAAAAGGATGTTATGTTTGAACATTCCTACTAATAATGAGATATATTGTTTATGCCACAACCAAATAATGAAGACCCAATTGCATCTATTTACCCACTGCACTTGGCTGGGATAAGTGAAAGTTGGGATTTACCTTGGGCTGACATACATGTGTATACATGTGAGGTGTGATAGGTACTAGAAAGAATCAAGGGAAAAAATTGGAGGCATATTTTAAAAAAAAAATAAAAATGGTTGCAGCAGTTTGGAGTGTCATAGCTCACCACATTTGGAGGTAAAGAAATTGAAAGTTGTATAGAGGCACAATTGTGAATAGTAACATAGTAACTGCACAGATAAATAACAGAATTTATAGAGAGAATGACATTGTTCAAGGGATATAGAAGGCTAATAAAAGTGATATGTTGAGTCAACATTTCTCTATGTAACTATTTTCTTGTTGAGTTGGAGGTTTAAAGAAATAAAACCTTCTTAGAAGGGGGCTATGGATTTAGGTGCTCTATAGTTTTAATGGTCCTTTTATTTGTTTATGACATTTACAGTTTACCAAAAAATCCTAATAATTTTTGAAAAACATTGAATTTTTCTTTTTTATCTTTTGTTTTGTTTTATGTTCATGATAAGTACAAAATATCCATCAATCAATTAATAAAATGAACATGTGCAACTTATACTTATCGAAATCGCCGGAAAAAAGAATTACCGTTCATTTCTCAGATAAAAAAGTTGGCAAAAACCATCTGTTTCTGCTTCACTTGTTGTCTTGCACTCAAGAATCACAAGAACCTTAAATTAGAATGAGATTCCAACCTTGGCTAAAAAATAAGATATGTACGACTAACCTTGTCGAAATCTCATCTATTTCTAAGATCAAAGAGTCGGCAAAAACCTTCGTTTTCATTTCTCCAACACTCAACAACCACAAAAATCATAAGTTAGAATAAGATTTCAACTTTGGAAAAAAAAAATCAATCAAATCAATTTATCAACTGAATTTGTACCATTGATACTTACCGAAATTGCCAAGTAGAAATCATTGTTATTTCTAGGTTTAAAGAGTCGGCAAAAACCCTCCCTTTCATGATTCTCCTGCACTTAAAAACCACAAGAATCTGAAGTTGGAATGAGATTTCAACTCCTCTCAATTAGGGTTATGATAAAATCAACCGGATAACTTACGAAACTGATAGATATGTCATCGAAGTAAAATAACTTTGTTGTCTCTTTTTTTCTTGAATCCTAAGGATGAGCCGGCTGATCCCTAACATTATTTATAAGGAGCCAACCGGTGATTTAACCGATGACACTCATAAAAATGTGAGTTGAGCGAGAATTATAGGACGAAAAAAGTAATTTGTGAAGATATATGGGTCTAACAGTGATAATTTGTAAAGAAAAATTTATTTTTAATCACCGAAAAGAACAAATTTAAGAGCATAAATTTATAAACATTATACAAAATATAACTTCTTAATATATTATTATCTTCAATTTTTAAATTAACTATCTTCAACTTCATTATTTTTGTAAAAAAAATCATAACTCAAATTTAAGTATTCAAAAGAATATAATTTTCTTTTGATTTATTACTTTATATAGAAAACAAATAGATAAATGAAATTATATTATTGACATTTATCTGTTATATAAGTATTTGCTTACTTGCTTGAACTTATTTTTACTTGTGAAAATTCTTCATATTCATTATTTTCTTCTTAAATTTTAATAGCTTTTACTTTAATTTTTTTTTAAATCATAAAAATGATCAATTCAAAATCTGAATATTTAAAACATGACATTCTACTTTGGATATATGCTATTTTTAGAAAATAAATAAATAAATAAAATTGTCATATTTGTTAACATTCACTTGTTATAAGTATTTTCTTATTTGAATTTAAATACACTTTTTGTATATCTTTTTTAAAAATTTACTTAGCTTTAACTTTATTTTTAACAAAAATTATAAAAAAAGATTCAACTCAAATTATGATGTTTTACTTTTGATTTGCGACTTTTTTTAGAAAATAAGTGTAAAAACTAAACCGACATATTTGTTAACATTCATTTGTTATAAGTATTTCTTTATCTGCGTAAATACATTTCTTATATTTCCTTTTTAAAAAATATTTAAGTAGCGTTAACTTCATTTTCTTTAAAAGTCATAAAAGGAATCAACTCAAGATATTATGTTTTACTTTTAAGTTATGACTTATTCAAGAAAATAAACATATAAATAAAATTGTCATATACCTGTTGATATTTTCAGTTATATAAGTAGAAAATAAATAATATTGTTATATTGATCCACATTTATTTGTTACAGGTATTTCTTTGTTGGCACAAATTATATTTATTTTTTAAAAAAATTAATATTTTATTAGTTTAAAATATATTTAAGTAACTTTAAAGATCATTAACAGGTTCAACTTTAAAAATAAAGTATTCAAACATGATATTTTACTTTTGACTAAAAGATTTTTTTTATAAAAAAAAAATTGTCATATATAACTATAATTATCTGTCACATGTTTTTCTTTACTAGCATAAATTATTTTTATTTAAAATATTTTTTAATATTTTCTTTTTCCTATATTTATGTAAGTAACTTTACATTTATTTTTAAAAAGTCATTAAAAAGACCAACTCAAAACATGATATTTTACTCTTGACTTATGATTCATTTTAGAACTAAATAAATATAATTGATGGATCAGATTAAATAAATATGATATTGTCAAAGTAGACTTTTAATTTTGCAACACTTTAATTATTAGTAGTGTCCATCATTGATTTTAAAATTGATAAAAAGAAATTAATATATTAAATAGTAAAATAAATGACAAGTCAAGTAGATGTGTTACGAAAATAAATGATTTTGTTATGTTTTTTTTTTGAATTCTGAGAATGAGTCGATCCATTCTAACATTATTTATAAGAAGATGAAAGGAGATTTAACCTGTGATGACAAAAAAAAATTCAAATTGAGCGAGAATCAGAGAGAATACAAAAAAAATCATAAAAATATACGACTCTAATACTGATAATGCGTAAAGTAAATTTTATATTTATATACCAAAAGGTTAGTTGTGAAATAGAGATAATAACGAATAAATTTTAAAGCATAAATTTGTAATAATAATGATATAAAACATAGCTTCTTAAGATTTTATTATTTTCATTTTTAAATTGAAGTAACTCTAACTTCATCACATTATTTACAAAAATTATAAGAAAGATCAATTCAAAATTAAACATTCAAAAAATCATATTTTACTTTTGATTTATAACTTTGTTTAGAAAACAAATAGACAAATAAAACTTAACTTTCTTTTTATTTAAAATCATAAAAATAATAAACTCAATATGATATTTTACTTTTGGATGTATGCCATTTTTAGAAAATGAATAAACGAATGAACTTGTCATATATGTTAATATTCACCAACTATAAATATTTCCTTATTTGCACAAATACATTTCTTATCTCTTTTTTTTCCTTTTTTTAAAATTAAGCAGCTTTGACTTCATTATTTATAAAAAAAACATATTAAGAATCAACTCAAAATATGATATTTTAGTTTTGATTTATGACATGTTTAGAAAATAAATAAATAGATAAAATTGTCAAATCTGTGAGTATTCATTAATTTTAGTATTCATTTTATCAAACATTTATCTCTTACATGTTTTTCATTGTTTTCATAAATTATATTTACTAATAACAATTCTTAGTATTTTGTTAGTTTTTTTTTAAATAAATAAATAAATAAATCAAGTAACTTTAATTTCTATAAAATTGTAATATTTATTAATATTTGTCTGTCTCAAGTATTTCTCTACTTGCATAAATTACTTTTTCTTATAATATTTTTTTCTTTTTTCCTTTTAATGTAAGTAACTTTATCATTACGTTTTTAAAAAATCATAAAAAGAATAACTCAAAACATGAAAATTCAAAAAACTGATGATTTACTTTTAATTTGTAATTTATTCAGAAAATTAATAAATAAATGATGAATTAATAAAATAAAATAAACATAATTATTGTCAATTATATTTTTTATTTTGCAACACTTTAATTATTGCAGTAATCAATCATTGATTATGGAATTTTAAAATACATTAATATATGATCAAAAATTCTTTTTAATTAATTTAATAATGGAGAAGAGTCTGATATACCCTTTGTTATGAAAGTGACTCATACATATCCTTACTTGTAAACAAATGACTCACATATATCCTTTTTCTCTAACGTAAATGAAAAAATATATAATTTTTATTTAACTTTTTATTATCTTTTTTTACAAAAATATAATCTCATATAAGTAAATCTAATCCTCGTCAAACAATTTTTTTTGACTTTTTTTTTGTTTCAATGACTAATTCAAAATTATTATTTTGATAATAAAATTTATTTATGTTTCACTAATATTCTTGTAAAACTTACTTTCAAATTATAATATAGACAAAAAAAATAGTTTAATTTTTTTTCTTTAAACTAAGGAATGAAAGAAAAAAATAAGAATAAGAAACTCAAATAATTATAATAAAAGAGGTCAAAAAATAATTTATGTATAAAAAAAATTAAAATATACCTTGAACTTTGATAGAAGAATCATATATACCCCTAAATAATTTTTTTTAAAAATTAAAAGTAATAAGTATAAATTTAAAAACTAATTTTTTTAACTTCCGTTAAATGAAGGGTATATATGAGTCATTTTGTAACGGCAGGGGTATATGTGAGTAGTTTGTATAACAGTAAGGGCATATATGAGTCGCTTTCATAACGAGGGGTATATCAACTCCAAATAACAAAGTTAAGAAATTATCAAACCTTTTTCCCGTTTAATAGTAACTTAGATTACACAATTAATATCATAAATATCCTTCCATATTTGTATCCATAGAACTTACCACCCTTGAGCTTTTAAATATTATATTTCTATGCTTTATTTTGATACTTTTTTGACAAAATTAAATTGTTTTTAGTTTTACTGTTTTGTCTAGTGCAAGATTATCCCTTTACAGTTTAATTATTAGTTTTTTTTTTTCAAAATGTTTACCTTGTGAAATTGTTTATATATTGTGATATTTTTTTCTTAAAAAAATCAATTTAAGGAGGACCTAGGAATAATGTTCGTTAAAAACATAAACTGAAACTAATTGAAATAAACGAAAAATGTGTTCTCATAAATACGATGTATTAATGTTAGCATTATCGACTCTTTAACTTTTGTGTAACAAATTTTTACGTTACAAAAAAATGTTTTCTTTTATTTGTATGTGTTTTATTGCATGATGTATTTTTATTTGTAATAACAAAATAACGCAGAAAATATGAATAATTTTTTGTTTGTTATTTTCATGCTCTTCTTTGTTATCTTTCTTCCATACAAGTGTTTCCGTTTTCAACAGATCTTTAAGTTAAAAAAATATTTTAATAAATGTTTTTATTATATATTTTATTTAAATGAATATTTATATTTTCACATGTAATAACAACAGATAACACGTAAATAGTCTTTAATTTGTCTTCTTTCCTTTTTAGCTTTTCTTCTTTGACGTTACTTTTTTTATTAAATTTTAGTGTAACTGACGTTTACGTTATTTGTTTGTAATGATGCACTTATAACGTGAACCAAGGTGAGTTGTTCTTTTTTTTTTTTTTTTTTTTGCATTTTCATAGCTAAGACAATTTGGATAAAATGTGAAGAATTGATAGTTACAAATATATTGCTTTAATTTCTTTTTTGTTTATATTGTAGTTGAAAATGTATCAAATGGATTTTTGTTTATTGTAGGGATAATGCCCAAGTACCCCCTCAACCTATGCCCGAAATTTCAGAGACACACTTATACTATACTAAGGTCCTATTACCCCCTGAACTTATTTTATTAATAATTTTTTACCCCTTTTTAGCCTACGTGACACTATCTTGTGGGCCCAACGATGGTTGACTTTTTTTTTTGAACTAGTGCCACGTAGGCTAAAAAGGGGTAGAAAATTACATATAAAATAAGTTCCGGAGGTAATAGGACCTTAGTATAGTATAAGTGTTTCTCTGGGATTTCGGGCATAGGTTGAGGGGGTACTTGGGTATTTTCCCTTTATTGTATAATGTTTTGAGTATTTAATTTTTTTATTATGACGTTATATGATATGAATATCAAATAAAAACAAAATATTTCAACAAAGTTTTGTATAATTTAATTTGGGTTATACACGTCTTATGTTTCTTTTGTTTTTTAATATCCTCTTCTATTCTAAAAATCTCTAAAATTTCGTATTTCTTCTAATTTTAAATTATTTTATAATGTGTTCAACCTACATATTATGTATTCAGTTTATTTTATAATGTATTAGAGCTAGGTTTTAATGTATCCTAGCTACATATTATGTATCCGATTTATTTTATAATGTATCAGTTTATTTTGTTTTTCAAGATTAATGTACTTACAAATTAAATAAGGATGAATTGTAATTTCATATTAAAACTATGCGATTCCTAAAATTTATATTTTTTTAAAATAACACTATTAAAAAATGTTATAATTACAGTTTGATTTAGTTATACCTCATAACAAACTATTGTGAATTCGCCTCTCTTCCTGAAATTTTCGCTTGCCACTCTCCCTCTCGCCTCGCCAATTTCTCCCTCGCCACTTTTCCTCTCGCCCTCGCCAGTCTCGCCACTCTCCCTCTCGCCCTCACTAGTCTCTCCCTCACCACTTACGCTTTAAACAAACACAAATGTATAAATTGCATTTTTTATGTATAAAGCGAGAGAAATTTTATATACACGTGCTTATACATATATCTTTGTTCAGTACACTTATAATTATACGATACAAATATTTTCCCACTCAGTTCTCTGTTGCCTTATTCTCTTTATCGCTTTATACAAACACAAAGTACAAAAAGTACAAGGTATAATTTATGTTTGTATAAAGTGAGTGTGTGTGAGAGAGAGATTTGATATACAACATTTTATTTTGATGCAATTTCATACAAATTCAAATTTTATGCAGATATACAAACACATAAAATTGAATTGAAAAGCTGTCAGTGATTTATACAAAAAAACAGGCTGACAACGATTTATAGAAATGGCGTGCTAGCAAAATTATACAAATCTGATGTGTTTCTCCATCATTAAAATAAAAAATGAACGAATGCACAAATCAATAAGAAAAATAGTAACCAACAAAAAAAAAATATTACATAAGAACTATTAGATGATGAAACAAAAAGTGTAATGGATTAATATTTTTTATCCAATTTATAAAGGGAGAAATTAAGTACATGAAAGGTTGTGAATGAATATGTTTAATGGTAAAAGCTAAAAGGTTTAACAATCAAATTCATTAAGAAATGGAAAATGATAAGTTGTAACATCTAATCATGTATTTGGTCTAGTTTAATTGTCATTATTGATTTAATTTTAAAAATTAATAAAATATTTTTTAATTTAAAAATTGATGAAGGACATTTTCGTAATTTAACTTTGAACTTAAAATCTTATCACTTATAATAATACTAGTCTTGGAAACGTGTGTTGCACATTTGATCCCTACTTTTTTTTTTATATATAATTTATATAAGCCTAACTTCATAGATATAAAAATTGATTGTGTTTACTAATTAAGTTGTTAACATTCCAACTTGATCGTCAAAAAATTGATTTCAGTCTCCTTGAAGATTCCAACATGCTTTTATTAAAAAGGCAAACATGCAAATATTAATCTGAAAGTTCAATTCTATATTGAGTTTTGAAGTGCATATCAATGACAAATAGTTTAAGTGATTTACCATTATCATATAGTGATTACATGTTACAATTTATTCTTAAATATTTTTTCCTTTAAATATTTTATAGGAGTCATTGCTTAGTATTTAATAAGACCACATTAATAAATTAAACACTTTGAAAGTCTGAATTATTCTCCTAGTTCATTATTTAGCCATTATTACAATTAAAGTAATGATACATCAACCTGAAAAACGTACTAATCTACAAATAAAACTGGAGATATTGCTAGAAATTTAAATTAAAAAATAATCTATAATTTTAATTCATCTGAAAATTTGTAGTGGTAATTTCAATTTTATATATAACCATATATTTTATAACATTCGATTTGATATAGAGACAAAATAGTTATCCAATGCAGAATTAAGTAAGCAATATGAGGAGGCATTAAAATAGGAATAGATATTTTTGAAAAAATCAAGATAAAAATATTCAATATGTATATCAATCACATTTTAATCATTTCTTATAAATAAGAAATAAGTATAAGGATAAGAGTGTTGTAAAAAAATAAAAATATATTTGTTATTAGAAAAATTATCGAATCACACTTTGTTTTGATGGGTTGAAATGATATTTAATCATTCTTTATCCATCTTTTCACATATTAATTAATGAAAATATATGAATTCAATGCAATCTCTATTTCATATACAATATTTTACTACGTACTTCTTGTCCTTTTTTTGCATTCTTACTTCAGTTCTTTACATCGATATATTAATCAACATAATCTAGCTAGAATAATTTATATGGTAAAAAGTTGTAAAAATATAGAGAAACTGATAACTAACTTACCATCTCCCTCATCATTCTTGCAAGCTGTGAAAAGCTTCAAAGTCCAACCACATAGATAGAAATTAATCGTAAATCTGTGGAAGGAAGAAAATTAAATAGATTGTTAGAGTATGTCTATAAGAAAAAGAAAAAAAAACACATAAAGTCAAACAAAAATCAACAATGAATAGTGATATTGACAATTAAAAAGTACAACAAACATATTATCAGAGTAACGATTAATTGCAACAAATAAATTCTTATAAAGAGATACAACTACAAACACGTCAAATAACTAAATAGATTGCCTAAGAAAGGGAAGGGGTGAAAGAGTAGGAGAAACTTATAAAGAGAAAAGACTCTTGAAAATTTGATTATTTTTTCTCTTAAGTTTTGAACTTTTATAATATGATGCAACTTTAGAGAAGATCTAGAAGACAAATACAATTGAAGTTAATATGAAAATATATAATATTTGTAACTGATAAGAAATTAAATATATTATTAATTAAGATTTAATGAAATTTATTACTTATGCTTAGTTTTTAAATAATTGATAAAGAAAAATCTGAAAAAAGGAGATGCGGAAATGAATCAAAGATATAGGAATTTGAAAAGTATAACTTTTGAAGTTATAAAGACTTCACATAAATGACATATTAAGTTGTTTAAAAAATTGTAGCAATAATATTAATTCCAAGAAATTTAATTAATATATTTTTATTAATGTCATATGACTAATTTCATCCTTAAAGGATATAAAATTAGGGTCATTTTAACTGTTACAAAACTTTTGATTTCCTTTTGTCATTTAATTACAAATGTTCATTGTATCTAGATTAATTCATGTCATAGATGGTAAGTTCTTCATTTTTAAAATATTAATTTTTTATTATAATCAATGTGTATTTACATTTTTGTTCACAAATATTATGATATTATAAGGACATTTTTGTAATTCAACTTTTAACATAGAGCTTCCCACTTATAATATAATATGATATGATACGATGACCATGATATTTAATAAACTTTCGATTCCCTTGTTTTGACAAGTGTAGTAGGCCTTTGTCCAAATTAATTACATTATGGCTCATGCAATCTTATTGCTCTTTCATAAAATGCACTATTATATATGTCTATCTCTGGAGAACTATCCCATCTATACTCAATAATACAACTTTGGATATTTCAAATTTTGTTTCAGCATAAATGCAACCATTCAAATTTTAGCTTTTAATTAAGCATCAGTACAAGAAGTGAGGGCCAGTGGCCTAAGCTGACCCAATGAGTCAGAATTACAGAAAAAGACGTTAAGTGGCCAGTACAAAACTAAAAATTGTCTATATATTCCTCCTAAATTAGTGGTTGTTTAGTATAATAATCTTCAAAGCTATGAAAAATGAGTACTTATGTATCTTCCTTGACTTAGCGATAGCTACGATAACTTGGACTGTACATGCAACTCTCTGCATATGCTACTAGGTTATCCGGTTGAGGTAGACGAGTGGCCAAGCCTGTTGAGCAACAAGAAGTGAATATCAATACTATATTTGATAGTTACATGTCGAAAAAAGAGTGTTGAAGTTTTCCAGTGACAAGATTGTAGAGGCGAAAAATACCAAGTTCATATGCTTTGGCTGCCACTTTGGCAGCAATGTGAGCTGAAATCTTCCTTATGTTGGCAAATGGTGGGTATATTAATCCCTTCTCCAAGTTCTCTTGACTTACTTCTGCGGCTAAAGCTTCCGCTGTTCAGATGAAAGAGTTCGGAGATAGAAATGTAAGATTAAAGGCACCACCTTAGTGTAAAGGTATCAAGGATTCCAATTCAAGGAAAATGTTTACAGCAGCATATGCAAAGAAGTTATAATCAGAAAAAAATCGAGAGATAGAAGTTGATCAGAACGGGAATTGCACCAGATATTATCTTAAATAGTAGAGCAAGATTTTGCAGAACTTACAGGCTGCCAGGAGCATGTCATCATGAACGCGAATCGCACCAGATATTATCAGTCCCAGACCCAAACCAGGGAAGATGTATGCATTATTTCCCTAGAGAGAAATTGAGTACCTAATGTTATGAAATTTAAATGTATTTAGGAAAAATGTAAAGCCATATGTTTTGACATTTCAGACCTGACCAGACACAAAGACTTTCCCCTTGTACTCAACTGGAGTGAAAGGACTCCCGCTAGCAAAAATGGCCCGCCCCTGTATGGATATGGGAAAATTTAACTGCAAGAAAACAGAACATCTGCGAAGACCAACATTGACAGGGTATACCAACTTCACACATAAAAAATGACTGTCCAATAACTTACTTCACTCCACGTATAAGCCTCTTCAGCAGTACATTCAGACTGTGATGTTGGGTTGGAGAGAGCAAAAATAATTGGTTTCTGCATTACAAACCATTTAGAACAATAAATTTCTCTTGCTTAAGTCTTTTACCCAAACTAGGTGCAATGCAGCTTTCTCCGAGAAGGATTTCAAGGAACAAAGAATAGTACCTTATTGAAGGTTGCCATAGCTTGTACCACTTCTTTAGTAAACGTCTTCCCAGTGCCAGAAGATCCAATCAAGACGGTTGGCTTAATTAACTGGTACACAATAATACGAGTTAAGGATGAGACTTCGGGGGGGTGGGGTACGGAATAACGAAACTGGGAGGAGGTGATATATTTGTACCTTAACAGCATTCACCAGTTCTTTTACTGGCTCGTGATCATGAGCCCAGGGCCTCTTAAAATGTTGAAGTGACTCCATGCGAGACCTAACTATCAACCCCTAGAGGAAGAAGGATGTATGGATGTTTATTATATCAATGAGTTGCTGGAAGACCGATGGAAAGAATAAAATATCTAATACAGACGATTTCAGATACCTTAGAATCCACCATCCAAGTTTTCTTGCGTGACTCTTCTAGAGGGGCTCCAGTCTACACAAAGAACACTAATGCATAAATCACTTGACATATTTCATTTTTATAAAGGTGGTAGAAACTTTTGACACAAGATCTTTAATAAAAGTAAAAACAAAGAGAAATTGTTTCCTTCAAGGCCAAACCTGCTTTGACATCTCAAGAGCTATGAGTTCTGCTATCCCGGTACCAGCCTGCATTGTAAATAAGTGATTTAAGGGGCATAACGGAAATCTACAGAGATACACAGTGGAATGGAAACTAATATCTGATCAAATCCAGCTCTTAAACAGCTAAGGCCTTAAAGGAGGAAGGGGTTGAGAAATTCCAAGTACAACTTTGGAGCTTTCAACACTGAATAAGTCCACCCTGGTCTTAAACATTATGAAAATCAAACTTCATTTTGCTAAACGAGCGAGGTTGTTAGCTAATAAGAGGGCAAAACCAAAAGATGCATGTCAAATCATCATGTACCTCTCCAGCTCCCAGGAATAAAAATCTATGCTGTGCCAAGTTTCCTCCCACTAAGTTTAGTGCTGCCATGATCCCTGCTAGGACCACAGATGCAGTCCCCTGGAGGAAAGCACAGAACAGGAAGATGTTACTGACAGAATGCATGTATCGTTCATACAAACACCACTTCTATGACAACATTACAATATTTGAGTCCTTATCTTACCTGAATGTCATCATTAAAAACAAGGTGGCTAGTTCCATATTTCGCAAGAAGGTCAAATGCGTTGTGATTCGCAAAGTCTTCAAACTATTGATGTATGTCATGAAGTTAGAACACGGAGTAAATTTAAATTTACATATGTACAACTTCATCAGAAGACAAACAACCTGAATGAGCACTTTCTCTCCGTAAGTCTGCTTGACAGCAGACATAAATTCATCCAAGAGTTCAGCATATTCCTGAATGTGGACGACCATCAAAAGAAGAAAGTTAAAAACATATACAACCTTCTACGAAATGTATTCTATGACCTAGCATTTTAGGAAATAAAAATTGTGAACCTGTCCTCTAGTTCTTCTTTGTCTCAGCCCAATGTAAAATTCATCTTTTAACAATGTCTCATTGTTTGTGCCCACATCAATGGTAACTGGCAAGCACTGCAAAGGAAGAAACTCCATTAGTTAGGTAGAGGTAAAAGCAAGCAGATAAAGCTCTGCATGACTGATAATGCTAACTAATGATTTTCAAGTGCCAAGTAGCTGGGCACTATAAAGTAACATGTGCTATTTGCTGGTTCTATGCAAAATGATGTGCAGAAAACAGTCAGATAACGCAGAGTCTCAGACCATATGATTATTAAACATTTTGGCAGATGTAAGATTTGAGTGAATTTACCGAACTTCAATGAGATACAATACTTTTTGTGAAAGGAAGGCATCATGTCCATTTCTAATAACTGTTACATTTTCCATACAGAAACTTACAGATGACGGCCGAATGCCTCCAAGAGCGGTGTATAAAGAGAGTTTCCCTACTGGTATCCCCATTCCCTGTCAAGATGAATTGATTGTCATTAATATGTCTTTAGACACCTAATATGTTTTAAAACATACATTGCTGCAGAAAGAAACTGGGAAATCAGTTAAACAAACAGATAATAGTTTTCTGTTTTTCTTGGAACTCACCTAATATGATTCCAACAATTAATGTGGAAGTCTATATATAACATACCTGGCAACCTAAGTCTCCAAGGCCTAATATTCGTTCTCCATCAGTTACAACAATAACTTGAATTTTCTTCTCAGGCCAATTCTTTAATACCTCAAGAATTTTGCCTCTGCAAATGACTATTACAAATCAGATCTAAATGTAATAAAAAAAAAAAAAAAAAAAAACTTGGGCCGCTAATTTGAAAATGATCTGTTGAATTCCAAACACATACTTTTCTTTCAAACTGATAAAAAGGCCTTGAGGTCGTCTGAAGATGCTACCATACTTCTGGCATGCTTCGCCTACTGTCGGAGTATAAACTACCGGGAGAAGCTCTTCCACATTTTCCATAAGAAGCTTGTAAAATAGCCTCTCATTTCTCTCCTGCACCAAGATGCAAGAATTTGTATATTATGATGCCAATAAATTGAGCAAAAAAATGTACAAGGACTTGATCCATTTGTTTGGGACGTCTTAGATGTAATCAGACTCCAACTATTATTATGTCATTGTTTCTTTAATATTAAAGTATAACTTAACAGAAAGCAGCAACTAATCACGAGCATTACATAGATATATTATATGCGTCTACCTGAAGATCCATCATGGCCATGTACCTTTGCAGTGGTACATCATACTGACGCAGATTGTTCATCAATTTCTTAACCTGACAGAAGAAGCGACACAACAATGCAGTTAAACAGAGAGCTTACATTTTCGTCAGGAAGACTGGGTGAGACATAATTAAGGCTATGCAAAACACAACATGGACAACCTGAAGCTCGTGACTAAAAACCACAGGAGGAAGAAGGCCACGTAAATAGTGCGAATCCCTTTCTTTCTCGCTGAAAGCTAACCCTTTGTTGTAATGTGGATTACGCAACAATGAGTATCCGCTGCTCACCAAAGAACAGAATCATGTTCATAATGGATACAAATGAAGAAACACTTCTCAGATTCACCAATGATATCCATTTTCTTTAACATCAAAAAATTAAGGAGATCAACAAGTATCCCATTCTATTACATCATATTCAGGTAGGCTTCAATAGAAAGATAACAATTTCAAACTAACAATCAAGTGGCATTATAAAAATTAAAATAACAAGAATTGACCAGAGATAAAAAAAACAAAAACATTTTTTAAACAAATTCAAAAGCAACACAAATTGAAAAACCAAATTTGGGTGTGTTCACTTTTCTAATCTTTGGTCGATAAAAAATATTTTCTGGAAAATAAATTACTATTGATTTGTGTCCACTCCGCACTGGACAAGATGATGTGGAATTTTAGTATCGAAACAAAAAGTAAAAATCGAATCTTTTCACCTAGCAACAGAGAAGTTCCAAGGAGTAATGGTTTGATCTTCCGTAGCAGTATCCTCTCCGTACACATCGCCGACTCCACCAGTGACCGTCGATTCAGAATCTTCATCTATAACTGGAGCATTTTCCTTCATCTCCTTCAAAGTATTCTCCATTAAAACACTCACATTCCGGTCTGCCGATCTTCCGTTTGGGTTCACAGAGACCACCACCATAGGAAAAGATACCCTTTTCCGGGACTGAGTCAAGCATCTTGAAACCCCAGATAACGAATTATTCTGCTAAAAACAAAAATCTATTCAGATAAAAGCATTTGCAAGACTAATCTGGAAAATGAAAGATTCATCATAAAATTTAAGAAACAGAGTAGCTAACAAGAAATGGGGTTTTGGGTTAAGAATGTTACTTACCGGAAAATTGGTTCCATTCAATGAGAACATTGTAATTCGTGAGTGAAGAAGAAGAAGAAATACAGAGTAATTTGTTTTTTTGTTGAGAAAATGGAAAAGAGAGGAAGAGTGTTAAATACTAGAAAAATCTGCTTATTCTAAGAAAATGCGGCAACAAGACCGTGTAATTTCACAAGAAAAAATGACAAAAATTATTCCCACGTATGTGTAGCTTCAGAGTGACGGTATAATACTCTATCTATTCGTTTCAATTTATTTGTCAAATTATATTTTATTTTATCTTTTTTTATAAAAATTATAAATAATTATTTAGTTAACATAGTTAAAATTAAAAATTATTTTAATAAACTCTTTATATTTATAATTTTTAAAATTCGTCAAAAACAAATATATTTATCTCGATTAATTTTTGTTATATTTGAGGGGGATTATGAACAAAAAAATTTAACATGATTTTTGTATAGATAATTTAATTTTTTAAAATATATCACATTATTTATTTACACGGTTAGTTTAATTAATTCAAAAATCTTTTAAGGTGTTTCAATATTGATGTTGACGAGTAGCATTGAAGGATAAGATTTGTACATGTAATTAATTTGTTTACATAATAAATATTTGAGAATACACAAAATTATCTAAAGTATGAGTTAGAAATGTCTAATATAAATATTTTATGATATATTTAAATATTTAATCAAAATAATTAAATTGTCTAAATAAAATTTAATCGAACAAGTTTAAAGGGAAATAAATTTAATTGAAAAGTGCATCTAAAGTGATTTATGGAAAGAAGAAAATTCGGCTGGCAAAGTCTTCATGGTAATACAAGGAAGCTGTCTTTTATCTTTGGACCCTAATATTTCGCATTATTGTAAGATGCTTTGTGATATTCATAATTTTAACAGTTTACGAATTTAAAATTAATAAAAAAGTATTTATTACAAGTGTCGAAGTATTTGAACCCTTGTCAAGGGAATAACAAAGTTTAAGTGGTTAAATATTTTCTCCAATTTAATTTTAATTTTACCTGTCACGTTTTAACTTGGCATATTAATTAAAAAATAATTATTAATAAGTATTTTACCAAAGAATATTTAATGCTAGGGTAAATACAAAAGAATATTATTATATTTTCTTGATATATCAAAAATGACAAGTAAATTTCTCAATATAAATATTGAGTTTTTTTACTCAATTTGTCGAGGATCGTAAATCTCCAAAATGGTAGGTCAATTTGTCAGATGGTCTTTTATTTAATAGTTACTATTACTCTCTTTCTAACTGAGTGATCATCCGATAAATTAATTATCGAAATGCTGGCGAGTAGAACACCTCAACAATAAGGAAAAAAAAGAAAAAGGATTGTGCATGTATGTTTGGTGAAATAGTAATTACAACATCAAAAATACCAACTTTGTGGATGCTGATTCTTCCTGTGAACATTATGTATTACACACTCAATGAAGTAGAGAAAAAATAATCTTAATTGCATATAAGCATCAGTAATTTACAATTACATTTTGCCCTGTGGAAGCAGAGTTATTGCTAACATTTTTGTGCTATTCTGAGGAGACTACATATGACTTTTACAAGAATGAATATTCCTCAGTGCTATAGAAATAGTTATCTGCAAAACTTCTAAATACAAACACATACTAAAGATCCTGGACCTAGAGGTGTATGACCCTTTTTATGTCTCTTAAAGATAATACTATATAACAATTGCCACATTCTTTTGTGAAGTAAAGAGGTAGCTTCAGGCAATATGTACAAGCTTTTGTAACTATCCATATCTACCTATCTTGTTTGGAAGTTCAATGTCTTAATAGCGTAAGAGTACATAAAGGCGAAAAAGACTGCAAAACCAACCAAAACTACAGCAACTGGTCCCATGAAGTCTGGATTGTATCCGAAATGATCTTTAATGTAGTCCTTAATCATAGGGTCTCGAGCCATATTTGGGACTTTGATAGTAGCCTCCACATCACCATACTGTGATACAATGCAACCATAAACAGTCCATGCAACTGGACAGATCCAGTAATACCATATCCACCACTTGGGAATTCTCTGAGATTTTAATGAGAAATATTAGTATGGTTGTTATGCGCAAGATTATTTATATGTTTGAATGCCTGTAAAGAACATTTGACTTACCGGTCTGGGAATGAAGAAACCGGAGAAAAGATTGAAGAGAGCATAGAATGCTGCAGCAAAGATCGCAGCTACTTGGTGGTTCGGTGTGATGGAAACAGTCATCATTCCATAGTATGTCCAGTATAGGAAGGAGAAGAAGGTTACAAAATAGAACCAGAAGAATTTAGCCGCCGTCCACTCAAAGCCAATCATAGCATACACTATAAGAGTATAGTATGTTGTTTGGATGAGTACGTATGGTATTTCTGCAATCACCTGCAAGCCAAATGTATTACATCAATTACTGAGAATGAATAAGAAAATGTCCTGTAAAAAGGATACGACTGCTTGATATGTTGTTACAATTTTGTTGGATGATGCTTACCTGTGCCATAGCATATGGTAATGCTGAATACATCCCAGCAGCCCTTTCTCTATAAAAGACGGTTCTCTCAACGGCTACAATTGGCTGTACAGTCGAACAATTATTGATTCCAACAAACAGTACAGCTGCATACATTGCCCCGATGACTATCATTAGATCACCGCTAGTAACTCTGGAACACAGAAACAAACAGACTTAGGAGTTAGTAGTCGACCTTTTAGATTGTCTGTTTTTTTAAAAAAAAACGTGAAATCTGTGGGTTAATTTTAGATTAGAGGTAGATACATTTTACTGCCAATGTTCCAGAAAATTGTCCCTATCATTAGTGCTGCAGCCAGACTAAAGAAGAATCTGACAAGGTTATAGTCTGGACTTCTCCAGTAAGTCCACCATTGTTTCCAGAAGCAGGACTTGAACTGGCCCCATGTGGGCTGGGAATATTGTGTGGTAAAGTAGAGGTCTTTGGCTCCAGGAGGAGGTGTGCTCAAATCATTGACAAGAGCCTTGTTTCTTCTGCATGAAGCAACATACATCATAAGTGTTCTTTCGAATGTGCCAAAGACATTGTGCAGTTTACTCATTTTAACTTACTGATGCAAAGCAGATGATCTGTAGTATTCAGCAAAATCCATTCCTAGTCGAGTTTCTGAGGAAATTGAACTGGCCTCTAGCATCCAGGTAGCTGGATTATACTTCTCTTTAATTTTTTGAACTTCTGGAATTGCCTGCATTAGATAATTGAATTAGTACACTTTCCTTAAGACACTCATAAGCAAAAAAATGAGGTGGTTCTTTAGTTATTTGAATGTATAGTTCGAGAATCAGTAAGTACCTCAAAATAATCAATAATTTTCTGAGAATGTCGACCTAATGGGCCTGCATAGATAACTTGCCCGCCTCTTTTCATAAGAAGCAGCTGATGTGCAGAAGAAAACACATATTAGAGAAAGGAAGCTTAGAGAGCTAAGAGACATTTTTTTTTCAGACTGGATGGTGTGGAAGTTAAAAAGATATCATAATTTACCTCATCAAATGCTTCAAATATATCGATACTTGGTTGATGTATTGTGCAGACAACAGTTCTCCCTGTGTCCACTGTGTTTCTCACAGTTCTCATAACAATAGCTGCTGCTCTTGCATCAAGACCAGAAGTCGGTTCATCCATAAAAATAATTGAAGGATTTGCAACAAGCTCTACTGCAATAGTCAATCTTTTTCTTTGTTCTGTTGACAAACCAGTAACTCCTGGTAGCCCTACAATTGCATCCTTGAGATTGTCTAGCTCAACCAGATCCATTACTTCATCCACAAAAACCTGGAAAAAGGTTTTCAAAGAAAAACTCTTTATTTTTCCTGTAAAATTGATACATTATTACATAAGGAGGAGTTACTCCATACCATCTTATCTTCTTTTCTGACTTCTTTTGGGAGCCGGAGGAAAGCCGAAAATAACAAAGATTCGTGGATAGTTACTTGAGGTGAGTGTATATCAGTTTGTTCACAATATCCTGAAACTCTGGCAAATGTTTCTTGATTCTTTGGAAATCCGGATATTCTTACATCACCTTCAATGTAGCCTCCAGTCTTACGTCCAGCTAGAACATCCATGAGTGTAGTCTTTCCTGCTCCACTGACTCCCATCAGTGCTGTCAATACGCCTGGCCTAAATGCACCAGTCACTTCGCGAAGCAATTGAAGTCTGTCCTCTGTTACTCCTTGGTCCCTCATTTCCTGAAAAAATCATTAAGTAGGTTCAAGTTCAATCAAAGTATACTCCCTGATAAGGGGATAGAGGAGCTATAATGGTGATAAATTATCAAACTAATTAGGTGAAAATGAATGGAAGGATATGAATCTTACAGGTGGCATGTCAACAAAGTAGCTCACATCCTCGAAGGACATTGCCAATGGAGTAAATGGTAGAATCATTCCTTTCTTTGCTGCTACACCATTTGCAGCCTCAAGATTTGCATCTTCATTTCTATGGAGACCAGTAGAGCCAGTACGACTGCTCATTCGTCGGATTTCCATTTCTCCTGCAAGAGAATAATTTTATTGTAAGCCTTGTATTTACTAAACATATTCTGTGATTGATGGGCTAAAGATCATACTTGTTCTGTTTCCATCAGCTGCAGATAAGGATCGAGGGAGATCATCTCTCTTCGATCTGTTGACTCTAAGTCTAGGGGGATCCCTACTTTCTTCTTGATCAGCTTCCATATCCCTGGCCTGCTCTTTGGATAATATAGCTTGTGGTTTGTTTAGAGCTGATAGGGTGACAAATGATCTAATAAGTTTAGAGAATGCACTGAATAGCAAATTCCTTTATACATTTGAGGAGTGAATACTTACGGCTGAGATACATAAGAACAAAGGTAAAAAGAACGTTGAAGAGAATTGTGAACCCCAGAAGAGCAGCAGCACCAATCCAAAACCACCTCTTTTCAGCAAAAACATCAAAGCTTCTCATCACTTGCACACCCAATCTAGTAATTCCATCTGAGGCCTGTGAATGGATTATGGTTATGAATTTCGATAAATCACACTGCTTCTTTCTGGAGTAGTGTCATGTTTCACTTGATAATATTATGATCAGGAGAGGTGGTGAAGGACAAGGAGAAGGTAGAAGCGAACTTACAGGTCTGTTCATCCACCTTGGAGCAAACATTTCATTTACAGTGAAAGCGTTGAACCCGTAGGATAGAGGTGAAACCCAAAATCCCCATCGCCACCAGTCTGGAATTGAACCTGTTACAATTAAGCCAGAACTTTGTAAGTGATTGAAATTTGTGAACAGTCCCCTAAAAAGAATTAAGCATTTATATTTCTATTTTCTGGCTGCAACTTTTTTAAATTGGTAAGAAATAGAAAACAAATGGTATTATCTTCTACATGTTAGTGTCTTGAACTAACCTCTAGGCAGGATGAAACCACCCAATAGGAACACAAGAAGGAGTGTGAGTGCTCCACCAGTATTTGCAATAATCATAGTCCTACAAACTCCTGCAGTGAGCCTAAATAATCCAGCAGCCATTTGTTGGATCAGAAAAATCAACAGTGATTGCTTGAAGAACCTGAGCAAGGGAGAAAAGCCGTAAAGTTAAATTCAGTACTCCGCCAAGGTACGCAAGTTTCTCATTTCAAAGTACCAAAGCATCTAATTTTGTAGTGTTGCATGCCTTGTCTAGTCCTTCAAGATCAGTTGTTTTTGACATCTTTTTCTGAAAATATACAAATTGAATGTACTATGAAATGATCTCGAGTTACCTGCTAGCTTCAGGGGCAAAACCAATGGTATAATATGTCATGACCATCCACACAGCAGTCTCGAACACAGAAATTGGAACCTTAAGGAGTACAGTTGGTAAAGTGAAAGTCCAAGGTGGATGGAAAAGAAGGTCCCTATGCTTGTAGAAAACAGGAAGCCTTTGTATGATGAGTGAGAGTTCAGAGAAACCATTGAACATATTGCAGACCATTCCAAATATGAGGGCACCAACATAGACACCACCATCATCTTCAGTTTCGTGGTGCATTTTGGTCCTTAAGAACACAGTTGATGCAATGAGGGCGACGATAACTATTTGAACGGTCTTGAAAATGTAAACAAAAGAGTTCCTCTTGATCAAAAGCCATTCTTTATCAAAGTTTGTCTTAAGCAGCTCTAATGTAGGGACAGTGTACTTTTTGAATATTAAAGCAGCTGGGTGACTTCTTGTTTTGTCATAAGGAACTGATAGCTCATTTTCTATACGTAAGCCAACATGGAAGCGCTTGAATCTCTTTGCAAATTCACTTACTGATATGTACTGGTATGGCTTATGTTTATTCACCCAGTACTGCTCTTGATCCTTCTTTGATGTAACCTATGCAAAAATTACACGTTAGATTATGTGCGAATACAAAATGGGATTCAAATATGCACTACGACGTAATTTGTTATAGCAGATTGTCTGTTTTATTTTTCAAGTTAACAATTCCTTATATTATGAGGTATGTTGTTCGAAACCTTCAAAAATGTTGTTGCAGACATGTGGCATAATCCAAAAAGACATAACTTTTGGATGATTCGACACTGAACCAAAGTCATTTGATGATTACCTCTTGCAAGAAGTCAGCAGTGCCTTTTCTTTCTGGACATTTAAAACCACAGGTTTCGAAGAATTCGAGTACATGTTCACGTGGGCCTTGGTAAACAATCTGGCCTTCAGATAAGAGAATGATATCGTCAAAAAGATCGAATGTCTCAGGAGCAGGCTGGAGTAAAGACATCAAGATGGTGGCCTCTGTAAGATGTACAATCTGCTGTAAACATTTCACTATCTGAAATGTAGTTGAGCTGTCCAGTCCAGTAGAGATCTCGTCCATAAATAATGTTTTTGTTGGCCCAACAATCATCTCCCCTGCATCAAGCCCAATATTATTAGCCCATAACTAATAGCATAGTGGTTTTCTCATCAAGATGGTGGCCTCTTTTGTGATTCCGTGTCTACCATTCTGTTTTCTTATCAAAAAAAACTGCGATAGTAAAAAGTATAATTCTCAATTTTAATCTTCTAATTTTTAAGTAACAATTATTTTGATATAACTTTTTAAAGCTAAACAACAGTTAAAATGAGGCAATAGAAGATATATAGTCAAATAAAGTTAGGTGAAGTAGCTCATTTGATGGGAGCTACTTCAAGAAAGTGCATTAAAACTAAAAAGTAGCGCAGAGCTCTGTGAGAGGTGTGGTTGGTGTTTAACTCCTTTCAAATTAATAAGTCAACATAAGCATTATTTGGTGAAATTAAACCTTCCGAAAAAATGAGTATTTTTTTTTGTTAGAAAGTTATTATTTTAATTTGTTCTTGCAAAATATATAAGTTTAAAATATCATCGAATCACATGTGTTTAAACAACTTATGTTACTACCATTACATTCAGTATAATTTACCTTGTTATTACAAGTTATAGTAACATATATTTTTGGGATGACTATTGTTTATTTGTTATCGCAGATAATTCAACCTAGTTAAGAATTTAACCTGTAGTGACACGCTTCTTCTGTCCACCAGAAATGCCACGTATCATTTCATCCCCAACAATTGTGTCCCGACACACATCAAGCCCCAAAATCTGCACATTTTTTCTATTAGTTCATCAACTTATCTTGTTTACCTAATAAATTAAAAATTTCTACTACGTCACAAATAATAAGTTCCTAAAAGATCAATAAATGTTTATTTCTTTTGAAATCTATACACGATCTGAACAAAGGAGTTGGTGAGTAGAGAAATTTCACCTACACAAAAAATGATTTTAGTTATAGAAAAGGTGGGAGGAAAAAGGAAAGTGGTTAGTTCAGACACATCAATACCTAATATTTTCAAAAAGTCAATTATAAGTTTTAAGTAAATGCAAAACTTTATAAGTGGCTGGTAGGGTCTCAGTCTCACTTACCCTGAGGGTGTAATCAGTGATTAGGCTGCTTTCAAGTCCCTCCACAGCAGTTGCCTAAATTAAACATTAAAAGTAACATCACAATGTTACTATATTTGTTCTCATAATATTAATAAAACAAGAAAATGTATCATAGTTACTAAGTAGCTGCTAACAAGAGAGTTAATTACCTTCATGAAAAGATCAATTTCAGCCTCGGGGAAGATTCCAGCATCCCTTTCTCTCCTTGCAAGCTCCGTTAAAAGTTCTAATAATTAAAATATAAAGTATTAAATTATAAAAACAATTAATCGAAAGTAAACCGATAAGTGAAAAATTTTAAAAGTACCATAACGAGAGCCAACTCCTTGGCATCTAGCAGAGAAATCAAGAGTTTCTTTAACAGTCATTTCAGCAACATGAACATCATTTTGACTAATGTATGCCGATGATTTTTGGGGTACAAATTCCTTTAGCCCGTGCCCATTGTATGTGATTTCTCCTTTAACCTGTTCCATAATTAACATACTCGAATAATGTTAATTACACTGAATATGTTATCGTTGTTATTGTAACATATATGAAAAGTGTAACTAACCTTTAAGCTAGGGTCTAATTTTCCAGCCAAAGCCAAAAGAAGGGTGGTTTTCCCAGAAGATGGTGGGCCTAATAAAAGGGTCATCCTAGAGGGCTTAATTATTCCAGAAGCATCTTTAAGAATAGTAAGTTTAGTTTTCTCAGCCAAATTAATTCCAACACAACTCAAAGCTGATTCTGCAATGTTTCTGGCTGCGTTAGGCAGCGAGGGAAGAGCTCTGTCGCCGATATAGCAATCAGCTTCTATTGTTAAATGTTCGTAACGAACTTCTACAGTAGGAAGGGTAATTCCAACTCTGCAATCATTAAAGATAAGATAAGTTACCCGCTAAAACAAATTAATTAAATTTCAGTAAAAAAATGATGGATTTATATTATTAATGTGTACGTGGACCTGTTCTAAAATTAGTTCATATAGTAGTTGAACCAAGTTTTTTGGTTTTGATTGTTTGTCACATAATACACGTAGGGTGGAGAGAACGTTTTGGACATTAAAAATAGTTTTGACTTTTGCTATGGATTTATGTGATTAACTTTTATTTTTAAAATGGTTTATTCTTATCTGTCCTCTTTGATTCCTAAAATGAAAAGCTGCACGACAAGGTCGGCCATTTCTACTTTTCCTTTTCACTTCAACATAAAATCCAAACTTTATTTTATCACTCATATTATTATTATTATTATTATTATAAGATGAGAAATTGAATTAAAGTTTAGATAATTAATTAATTAAGGTATTAAAATTTCGTAGATAAAATTAAACTGTAGTATTTAAATTGAAAAATAACAAAACCAATTATGTCTCTAATAAGCAAATTAGAAATTCTTACAATCTAATAGTTATATAAGTAAAAACTATAAAAAAAAAATGCATTTTTGTTAGTGGATAGAGCGGTTCAACTGCACTGTTTTGGATTTGTTGGGTTTGAGATTATAGTAAAGCATTTTGGCTTTACATGAGTTAGAAAAAAGAAATGTTTGGTAAGGGCAAGTTGCGTATTGCGAATTTGTGATGCATATGCACATGGTATATGATTTGATATATGGTGTTCACGATAAGATTTGAAGAATAAAATGTGTACATAATCATTTGTGGTCGTTGGATATTTGACTTATTCTTATAAGAATTACACCTAATGACAAAAATGTTTACAACTCATCCCACCCACATGAGAAACTCTTAACATAAAACTCTCTTGCTACAGTTACAAATTTATAATCATGATCTACACCGAACATATATAGCACACGCAATAATGGGGTTCAATTAAATTACTAACATTAAAAAAAAAATCATGGTATGTAATAATAAGTTGAAAATAAAATTCGATAAAAATTCATGAAAGTTTAAAATCAAAATTATTGATCTGAAATAATTTAGTCCATGAACTAAACGAACGAGACCAATTCAAAAATTATTTTAGATAATATGTTTAAGAAACTTACTTGTCGATTCGATTTCTGAACTTTCTGAGGAACTTTTCATTATCTTCCTCTGCAACTCTGAAAAAGCGATCAATAAACTCTTGGCGTTCATTGATTCCCAGATTCCGAACATCAACCTCCTTGTGAACAACTTTTTTATTCCCTTGATTTTCGCTCTCGGCGAACGATTTAAGCACCGTCTTTCTCAATCGATCGTAAGTCGGCAATCTCTCTAACGCAGCCCACGTGAGTGCTTCTTCATCTTCTTCTCCACGAGTACTTCTTCTACTCGGCATTGGATTGAACACATCTTCTACCATCCAACTTGCTCTGCTTCTGCTTCTACTCATCGTTCTACTCATACTACTCCTACTACTCCCCAACCTCCTCGGTCCTCCATTTACTTTTTCACCTTCCATTTTCGCCCAAATCTCCCGATCTAACACTAATTCAACGAGAAATTAACAGTTAGAATACACAAAAACAGAGCAGAAAAACGATTATTTTCATACAGAGCTCGTATTAATGGAGACGATTTTCTGTTTTGTGTCAGAAAGGGTCTCACGCTCTTCTGGTTGTAAAGACGGAGTATAGAGAATGAGCGTATGAGTCCACAAAAATTAGTGGATATTTATATTAAAATCAGGGGACAGGTGAAAAAAGTTGGGTGATATATGTTTTCGCTATTTCATATTAATTAAATTTTAAATTAATATAAATATTAAGAAATACTTGAGTAATTTTTAAGTTAATGTAAATATATTAAGAAATATTCAAATAAATTTGGAAGTTAAATACGTATCCATTAACGAATAAGTAAACTTGTGAGTCATTTTATACCTATTAAGGAATGTCAAATAAATTTGTGAATTAATATATATTACTGAATTCGTGAGTTAATTCATATATATTAGGAAAAAAAAGACATAATTTAAATTATATTTTACACTATTTTTTTGTTAATCTCAAGTCATTCTAATTAAAAATAGTAGTACAATTTATCCCTAATATCTATCAAAGAAAAGAAAGCATAATTTAAATCATATTTTTCACTCTTATTCTTTTATTGATTCTTAAGTTATTCTAAATAAAAGTTGTTGAATTTATCTCTTTAAAAAATGTAAGACTTCATTAAAGAGGGCAAATATATTAAACAAAAATACAAACATGTGTTTTAAACTTTGATCAATTCTATTATATTTTGAACAAGAAAAAGCCTAGAAATCCACTGAAAAGAAAGTACTTTATTGTTGTATTTATTTTTCTTTTGATATTCTGTTTCTCCATATCTTAATTTTATTGATTGTCTTTCCACTTGCTAATTGTCAAATATAACTCACTGTATAATTAATTAAATTTTGAACCAAAAAAACGATATATCATTGTCACATCAGTTCAACTATTTCACAAATATCTAGTTTGTCATAACTATTATTTAAAACCACGAATAATCACAAATAAAATTAATTAAACTAGAAATATTTTACGCTTAAAATAGCAATTCGGCAACAATGAATTAGCTAATAAGTAAACTAATTACTATCTATATACATATACCTCAGTAGTCTATTTTTTAATGACGCACTCTTTTGATAATTCATTTTTTTTTTAGAATGGCGGTCTTGAAATTATTAATAATATTATTAGAATATAGTCCAACTAGCAATTTTAAAGAGCAAAATTGCCCTATTTTTTGAATTCAAACATGAAGGCTTCGTCAGCTTGCAAAAAGATGCTTCACTGTAGAGAGCTTTTGGGTTGGTGATGGTCAAATTAATTACAATATATAATTACTATACCTTCTTCCTCGAAATTACGTAATACTAATTCCATGTCACGATTTTATTATATAGACATTAACTACTAGTTCAATTATTGGTTTTTTTTTTACGTGCATGCATGTTTGTAATTATGTGCATGCTTGTATTATTTTATTGTTTCAAGTATATGTACTTTCAGAATGGTTCTAGGGGTTTGACTACATATTCATGTGAGCTCAATGCTCTGTCAAAATATTATATAAAGAAAGAAAGAAAAAGATAACTTGTTTAGGAATGGGAACACAGTAATTCTTTTTCAGAGTTTATCAAGTTATTATTACTCTCTTTGTTTTATAAAAAATAATTTTGTTTGATTTGATATGAATTTTTTTTTCAAAAAAATATCATAAATTAAAATTACGTAACATATATAAAATTGTTATTTAATTTTATAGTCTTAAATATACTGTGTGAAAACGAAAATTAAAATATTATAAAAAAAATATTCTTTTTAAAACAGATTAAAAATATATATTTTTTAAACAGAGAATAATATTTTTCAAAGAAATTTACGTGTCATTACTTAAGAATGACATGCCAGTAAAAGTAATTGGCATAATACATAAATATGTTCTTTAACTTGGATTCGAATCACATTTATGTTCTTCAACTTTGGGTGTGCACAAGTAGACACTTAAACTTGTATAAAATTGAAAAAATAGACACACATGTCCTACATGTCATTTTTGTCCTACATGGTGTCCTACGTATATTTTATCATGTAGGACTCATGTGTTTATTTATTTAAAATTTGAATAGTTAAAGTGTCTGTTTGTATATTATAAAAATTGAAGGTTAAAGTTAAAATTTAAGATCTAATATATGTATCATGCCAAAGTAATTTGGGGAACCCACCAAGTTAATTAGCTACCTTAGCTTAATTTAATTTTCAGAAATGCAATATTGACTACTTCAAGGAGAAAAAAGAAAAAGATTGATGTTGTTTGGTATAACAAAACACCAAATTAAATTATTAAAATAAAATGATTTCACAGACCAAGTTACTTAAACATATAGTATTAATTAGGCACGTCAAATGGTATGTTGGCTAAAAAGCATGCTATGATAAAAAAAAAAAAAAAATAGGAAACTTTTAAGTACGTATTATTGTACCACTACTTCTTTTTATGAAAAATCGATCGATCAAGCTGAAAGCGAGATTCAAAATTTAGTGATCAGAAGGGAAGTAACTTAGCAGGTCCCCTTGAAAATGGAAAGGGGATGGCAATAGGCGGTGCGGAATAAGGTGAGGTGGGTTAAGCTTAATTCATAAATTTTTTATTTAGTTCTGTTCCGTTTAGCATAATAACTTTTTTTCATTTTCAATCCACTTTTACTTCGTCCTGCATAGAGCTGTCCCGCATAAACTTGCCTTTATAAATTTTTTTTCTAGTTAAATTTGATACTAAAATATAATTCGTAAAAATTAACTTTTTTTTATTAATTAGTATTAATTTAATAGGATAGTGACTTAAAAAATTATTTTTTAGAGGCCAATTCATAAACATGTAAGAAATTGTGATTTTTTTATTAACAATTTTCATTTACTATTTTAAATAATTTAATAACTTTAAAAAAATTATTTTAAAAAATAATATTTTACCTCTCTTAGAAAGTTAAAAATTAAGTTTGTCTTAAGGATGACGGCAAGAGTCAACTATTCAAACGACCAAAACATATGAAAACACCCTGCATCTATTGATGATTGGGAAAATGATTTGATATATGTCTAATTGATTTGTCATTTAAAATTAATATTTTTTTTGTTACGAAAGTAAATCATATATAAATTTTTATTAATATATAAATAACTCATTTCAGTAATTATCAAAGGGACTTCATTTAATTTGTATGAACATTCCTGATAATCAATAATATTAATCGAAATTATTACCGCTTCGCTTCTAATGAGAAATTAGCAAGTCTCCTCCCTGGTGGTTATCAATTGAATTTATTAAATACAACGTAACATACATAAAACTATATATATTATATTCACGTTGCATTAATTTTGCAACTGGATTCTCCTTCCACAACCACCATATGATGACATGCAAACTGCGAATCTTAAAGTTTGATAAATTAATAATTTATAGAAATTTTTTGTTGTATTAGTTCATCATGAGAGAAAATTATTAATTATAATACAAAGTTTGGGTGGATAAAAGAAAAGAGCTATCATAACCAATGGAGACACCGAAACAGTACCTTGAATAAATAAAACATAGTAATATATTAAATTGTAATTAGGGTTAAATGAAGATTGATTGTATACAAACATTATTTTTGTCGTGGAGATATACCGGAGAGAGATTGTTTTCAATAAAATTAAAATTTTCGACTTAAAAAAATACTTTAGAGAATAGAATAACGAATCATAGCAAAAAAACATCGTAAACATGACAAAACATTTTAAATAACAAACAATAAATATAATAAAATGTGTAGCGTCGAAATTCTAATAAAATATATAACTAACTAAATTAAAAGATTTAGTCAAATTACCTACTTTTGAAGTTTTGGTCTTAATGCATTCAAATAAGGAAATTAAAAAATCAATTCATTAATTTATGATTTATTAACGAGTTACTATAATACATTCTAGAAGATAATATTCTGACTAATTAATATACAGAAAGATCTAAAATCCCATAAACCTTTTTTGGCACCAAATTTTCATAGACCAGCCTTGCCGTCCAGTCCATTTAGTATATATCACTCCGTTTAAATTGGAATGATATATAACTCAAATTAATTTATTAAAAAAATTTACAAGATTAATTTTTCTATTTGAGATGTTATATATTAAACATTCAAAATTAATTAAAATTTAATAAGAATAGAATAGATTGAATTATGACTCACTTTTTTAAATCCAATCAAATTCGTTTAAATCAAAATAACAATTTGAGCGAATCATTTATTAATAAAAAGTTACGTGTACATACGATTCAAACAAATAATACAGATAACTTAACTCATTATTAAATATTTACATTCCTCTTATTGACAAAGCCTGCAACAGTATTAACCAATTTTTGTAGATCTTTTGAATGTGTATTAAATTCGAGTTTCAATTTTCTTTCTTTTTTTTAAAACAAGGGAATTAATAATATCAATTTCTTCAGGATCTAAATATCTACTTATCCAAATAATGTATGATGCTATTATAATTTTTATCCAAAGTTTTCCAATTATCATATTAATTATATGTTGTTTGAACTTTAATTCAACCACAAAAAAGTAAGTGGACGGAACCTTTAACTTTGACTATCATGAGAAAAATGCAAAATTCTCTCTTTTGTTTAAATAATTATTATTTGCAAGTTATCAATTTGTTCACACTTACTCTAGAGGAATAGTCAAAATGGGGAAAATACAATTAACCATATAAGTAAGTAGCTGGCATGATTTTGGTATGCTTTGTATTTTCCAATATCAAATCATTCTTAATACTTTTCCATAAAATAATAATATTTTTTATATTTGATAAATAATTCTAATTTTTCATTTTTTTAATTAATGTCATTATTTTATTGCTACAGAAACATACTAGATTGTTAAGATCACATGTTTCAATTTTATGTGACGTACTATACGAAATTTAAAACGAGTTATTGGTTTAAAATTATTTTTTTAAAAGATTAAATAAGAATTTTAAAATTAAATTTACATATGAAAAGATATCTTATTTTCTTTTTCGAATATATTAAAGTCAAAAATGTGTCACAGATAGCGTTTGGTTATAGATTTTGTTAAAACCTGAAAACAAATATAAAATTATGTTTGAAAAATACTTTTAGAACTTAAAGTTATGTTTGGATATGTGTTTTTTTTTTTTTTTGTTTTTTTTTTTTTAAGTTTAGTGAATTAAAAAAAGTGAAACTTTACTAAAAAGGTTTAGTTCGGACTAGTTTTCTTGAAAGATTTTGAAGATAAATTTTCAAAAGCTTACCAAATTTCATAAACAAACAAAGTGTTAGCTATATTAATTCCAATTTGTACTCCATACAATCCTCTTAATAATAGTTCTCACAAAATAGGTATTATTAGGTCCTTAAATGTTCTTAATCACTCCCATTTTAAGTAGGACACCTATTTAAAAGGAATGTAGGGTTAAAATAGGAGAGTATATTAACTACTATGTTGGAAAAATATTTTATTTTGTTATATTTTCCCTGAATTAGTCATGAATATTTTGTTTGACAAAATCTCAAATAGTTTCTATGTCGCCAACTTGAGAAATTTTTACTAAATCCACTTTAATTCCAAGAATAAAAGAAAGAAAAGAAGACAAATTACTTAACTTCACCTTTTTTTTCTTTGAACAGGTTTGTAAATGAACAAACATTTAATTTATTAGACACTTAGGCCTCATTTGTTTTCACTTAATGGAAATCTTAATCTTAATTATTCAAATTCAGTTCATTAAGTACGTTTGATTTTTAGATCTGAATCTGAATCATTCAGATTCAGCCCATTAATATACAAAAAATATTCTTTTATTGACTTGTGTCAAGAAAATTGGTTGCGATAATATTTTTAGTGTATTATTGTTGATCAAGGTTTTTGAATGAAAAAATAGTACTCCAAATCATGACTATTAAAACTTTTCAATTTTTTTTAATCAAACTGATATATTTTGTTAAAATAAAATTTTTATAATATTTTATTAATATAATGTTCTATTTCACTTGCACATTCAGATATTGAAAACAAACAACATTATTATTTAGTGTTCAAATTTAGAAACCGCATCTTAATATTCAGATGTGTATTCAGATATGTGTTCAGCTATAGACCTCTTAGTTTTAATGAAAACAAATGAAGCCTTAGACTTATTCTAATATTTGCTCATATATTTTAAACCTTATATTTATATTAAAATGTTGTTTAACATTTAAAATATTTTATAAAATTATCTATTTTTTTAATAATTTTTTTATAAGATGTGAATTGCGATGACATATTTCCTCTTATAGTTGTGAAAAAACAATAAAACAAGCTAAGGGACAAATGTGTGGTCGATAACTCTACATTGTCAAGTAATTAAGGTGTACGAAGTTGGATAAGGTACGATAACCACATAAGTATATGATTTAATTAGAAAAATATTGTTCACCTACTAAATCATATAGTAATATAAAAATTAGTGTGAAAAGGCATAAATATGAAGACCCTTTCAACTATATTTTCCAAGTCTCTGTCAAAGGTAGGTAAGTTTGTTTTTTTTAATCATCTTTTTTGTCTTAACTTTTTATACAAATACTGTGAACTTTGACACTTAACCATCTCATTAATGAGGACCCAATCTTTAGATTAATTTGGATTTTTGTTGGTTGAATTATTGCCAAAAGTGTGCTGTTAGATACCTGCCTCTCCGTCTCAAAAGATATCATTACGTTTTTTCAAACCTTCACATCTCTTAGCAAAAAATAAATATAATTTTTCTATTCGATCGTGGATTCAGAATATTCACTCATTTATAAAGAAATTAAAGAGATTGAATATATATGTATAAATTTTGCTTATTTAAATAGAGTAATTTTTTGGAAAAAGATGTCAATTGTTAGTAATGATTGTTCTGAATTAGGTTAGCTTCGTCATTATAGAGTAAGCATTACTCTAATTTCTAAGATTACTGTAATTTTCAGGATTAGTGAAAATGTTGAAAGCTATGACTTCGTTAAATTTTTCAACTGCAAAACTGATTTTACTTATATTGTTGTCCTATAGTTATTGTTGGCCTTTTGGTCTTAGATTTTTTTCTCATTTTTCTTTACAAAGTCACAACTTGTGTTGTTTCTGTTACAACGTCTGTGACTAAGGGTGTGTTATCGAGAATTTTTTCAATCTTTTTTCACGTTGTTTGAATAATATTTTTTCTAGGCAAGTAACTTATTTTAAAATATGAAATTTCATAAATGATGTGTACTCTCACACTTCAACGCATCCTATTTTCATCCTCACATTTGTAATTTCCTACCTCTTTTGTCATTTCTACACTCTATTTTTCATAATATTTGTCTAAATTATATCTAAATATTTTAGAATTATAATTTTTGCTTACCAAACGTGAAAAAACAATTAACAAATTAATATTTAAAATACGTTTGTTTCAATACCGAACACACTCTAAATGGTCAAAGGGGTCCCTAAGAAGAAACCTATGATTCGTTGAGCATTGTAGGGTTTATTGTTTTAGAAAATAAAAAATATTTAGTATTCTCGTTTCAATTAGTTTAAATGTCTATAATTGGGCACAAAATCAAAGTGAGAGATATTAATATTAAGAAAATTACAATCTAAACTAAGTTTGAATTCTTTTATTATTACAAATTATATATTTATCTTATTAAATAATGTTACTCCCTCCGTTTGAAAAAACCTAGTTGGACATGGAACGGAATTTAAAAAAAGAAAGAATTTTTTTAAATTTTATGTTCTAAATTAAAGTTATGTCAAATATATCAAAATGCACTTTTAGTGCGGTCTTAAACATGTCACATGAAAAGTTAAAGTTAAAGTGCTGCCAAAAAAGAAACAAATTCATTCTTTTTGAAACAGACTAAAAAAGAAAACTGACTCATTCTTTTTTAAACAAAGAAAGTATATATATTGCAACGGAGGAAGGAATCTACTAATGTTCAATCAATGTTTTCAAAGTTACAACCAAATGATACACTGTGATGACGTGAATGAAATTATTCTTCACTTAATCAAAGATCTTAAATTTGAGCGGTGTATATAGAAAAATTCCTTAGGTTCTTGGACGGAAAATAAAATAAAAAAAAGTAAGTTTTCAAAAGTTGGGAGAAGTTGGTGGATATGCTTGGAGGATTGAGGCATCAAGTTGGTTGAGATTATTTTGACTTTTTGTTTACCTACAACAATTATTATTGCAGGACTCCAAGAGAGAGTTGTGGGCCATTGGGCTCTCCTTTGATGTCTACTTTTGGCCCATTAAACCAGACACGTCACGTATGCTTTCTTATCCTTTATTACTATTATTATTATTATTATTTGGTCCCCAGAGAGACACGCTTGAAAAAACTTAAATCACATCATTCACTTTTTTTTTAAAAAAAAAAACTCTCAAATATTTTTGGGAACATAACGTCACCATTCTTACATTATTACGTAATTTTTATTTTTTTGCAATTATATCTTATTTGGTGTGACACACGATTTTTTCCATAGATTCAAATCAGAATTTTCTGATTAAAGATGAAACAATTTTATTACTACACCGTTTGAAATTAAACTCATTCATATAAATAGGAGCAACTTAGTTAATTTATACAAGTGAAAGGGAAACCATATATAAAATGTGACATATGCATAATTCAATGATTCCATGCAAGTGGAAATGAAAAATATATATAAATTGTGAAAAAGGTGGCTACTTTGAATATTGAGGTAGCCGACACCAAATAAATGAGTTGATTTCATGTATGATGTAATACCAGTTTTAAAAACAGAGAGTATGAAATTGAAAATAATTCATTTTTCCTATGGGAGTCAAGTGTAATTGATGTTAACGTCCTTGGAAATGTGGTATCAAATCCAGGAAAAAGATTCTTCAACTATTTCAACAAACTTATTCATGTAATTTTTTACCCTCCAAATTACTCATTCATGGCCAAAGATTACTTCTTTTTTCTTCAAATTTTATAATAAAACATGATCAAACGTCTAATTTAATTTGCACATACTGTCATTAGTGAGAAAACTATTAAAAATACTTCTAAATTAGGTGTTCATTATTAGTTTCATCCTCGAACTGCGTTGATACTCTTAAATTAACTGAACTTAAATACAACTCTAATTTCACAACATGAGTCAAGTACATTGCTGGATTCTCGTCAATTTTAGAAGTGTTTTCAACACTTTTTCCAGCTTTTTATTAACAGTCACATGCACATATGATGTGGCAAATCAGGGTATATATAAGTTTAGTTAGTCAAGTAGAGAGATATTTTTACAATTGTCTATAATTTGAAGATGAAACTTAATTTTCGTCAAATTCAAAGGTATTTTTCAAATTTTTTTCTTAAAAATGAGACCAGACATTAGAAAATTTTGAAAGTTATATCTGTTTTGAATTTTTATTTTTGTGGTCTATGCAAAGAAGAAAAAGACAGGATGTTAATAGTACTTCGACCAACATTCCTACAAGTGGATATCTATGAAAATCAAATAAGAGAGCTGTCGATGGACCCAAAGAGGGCTTATGGTTAACGGGCCCTTCCAAATAGAAGAAAGGATTTATTAATCCATAATGTATAGCTACAAAATTTATGACATTAAAAGTGAAATTCATAAATAATGTATCAATCAAATCAAACATTTCGGAGTAATTATGATTTTGATGATAGGATTTTCATCTTTTGGAATGGTGTTTGAGAATTTTGGAAGTCTAGGGTTTTTATTTGGGCCATTCCTTACTGGACTTAAAAGATTCAAAACACAACCCAGAGTGATGTTACAAGAACACCTAGTGTCTAGGGATGACAAATTAAGCCCATATAAATATCATCGGTCTAATCTGCTTAAATTTAGACTGATTATTGACCTAATCTGACATGTAATTCGAATTGATCAATTAGAAATTTTGTCAAAATAGTTTCAAGGAGGTAAATGTAGATGTAGAAGTATTGAAAAGACGTGATTAAACACGAGATGAATCATATGGAGGACATAGTAGAGGATTGGATTGCTTATTCTTGTATGCTAGTAGTCGTAGTTCTTATTATTCATGTTACTATTACAACTATATAATGCATCTTGCGTTTCGATTATGAGATTATTTTGTAGTAGTTATCGTTATAGTCAGTCCAGTTAATTAACAGCCCATAATGAAGAAAATTAGCAAAAGGCAATAGTAGTGTTAAGGAAGAAGAGAAAGTATCATACCTGTAAAGCAGAGCTAATATGTGAAAAAGCAGAGCATATTAAAAGCGAAGGGACATGCCGATTCTCCAATTGTATACGACTTTTCGAACATTCTCATCATTGCTGCTTCCTCCTCTTTTTTTTTTTTCCTCTTTTATAATTCTACTAGTCTTTTCGTCAATATAACCAATCTGTTTAGATTCTAAAACACATGGCAGTTTCGCCGGAAACAATGCCGGATAGTTCCTTCATCGATTTCCGTGCACCGCCGCCATCTCCGATCGCCTCAGGACGCCGATCCTGCGTTAGGAACGATGAAGTCCTCACGGAATTTCTGCAAAATTCGTTAAGAGTACCAGACCTCGTGCTACCTGATCGAGTATTCCCGAGGCAAAAATCAATTCACAATCCGTCGAAACTCGATTTTCAGTCATTAGCGTCCTTGGACAGTGACGCAATCGCGAAAATTCTGGATTCAGTTGCGACGATTGGATGCTTTGAGGTTGTTAACCATGGAATTTCAGGGGATCTGATCAAGTTAGTTTTATCTGCCGGGGATGGAATCTTTGGGATTTCGCCGGAGAGAAAGGAAAAATTGACAAGGTCATCGGAAAAGGCATATGGATTTGAGGAATTTCACGGAGAGGAAGAAAGAGAGACGAGTGAAGAGTTTGTTTGGTGCAGAGGAGATCAAAATTTCAACAAAGAAATGGAGGGAATTTGGCCTCTTGGATTTTCAAATTTCAGGTAATTAAATTCATTAATTTTGTCCCCTCTTTTAATTTGTTCTTAATTAATCAGCCCTTTGTAGTAAGATTGATAATATGAAATTGTAAATTAAATATTTGGCGGTAATGTTTGTTAATTCTAGGATCCAATGATCATCCTCTAATAATTGTTCCGATTCAATGGTTAACCCATGCGTTTCGATCAATTTAATGTGATTTAATTATACTCTTATCAAATTTGGTTGCTGGTTGGGAAAATGTATATAAGCTCTCCTATAAGTCATCTCTAATTTGACTGTTCATTTGTCAACATTATTAACATGTTTACTTTGATGAAAATCTAAACTCCATCACTAGCAACATAACTTATAATCTCAAACTGAAATCATTACAAACACGTGCTTAGCTATTTTTTTCTCCTTTCATATAATTATTGCTCTTCATGCTTCGCATGCGTGCTAAATGATGATGACTGAATCAACGTTAGATATTCTAAATCATATTAGGTGATAATTCACCTTGTTAATCAATTAAAATTATTCAATTTCAATGACAGTGAAAAGATGGGAAAACTTTTGGATGGCATGGAAGACATATCTGGAAGAATCCTACAATTCCTGCAGCAAAATACTCCTAAAAAATTAATCATTGAAAATATCGATGACGAAAATGGGGATTTGCCAGCAACCTCCATCTGCTATTTACACAAGCATAAAGGAAGTTTAAAAGGGGATGAAGAGTACATGATGAACACCTTGAAATACGATGTGATTCGAATGTTGATAAGAGGATCTGAGTTTCCTCATGCATTGTGCTTGCATGTTAGCAATGGATGCTCAGAGTTTCATGTTTATTCTAAGAAAGGTTGGGTCTCTTTTCAGCCTGGTAAAGATTCACTTATTGTCACCATCGGAGATCTCTTACAGGTAATAAATTTCAATGTCTATGAGTATATATATCCTTCTAACCAGAATGAACTTGTTGTCACGATCCATTGAGATTAAAAAACTAATAAAATGATCCATTATGACGGCCATCATTGTGTTTAACTTTAGGCTTTTACTTTTAATAGTATCTTTCTTTTCGTATTTTACAAACATCATAAGGGCCCCTTAAGTAACCACTTTGTTCTACCATCATTTTAGATTTAAAAAAATGGGAAAAAGTAATGATAACAATCATTTGTGGATTTGTAATATTTCACTTGAAGTCTTTTAAGATTTATGTTTTTATTTTCATGTATTGAATTGTTTTAGAGATGGAGTGGTGGACAATACAAGCATGTGATAGGAAGGCCTGTTTATCAAGGTAAAACAGAGGATTGTGTATCCATGGCTTTACTAATTTCTCCTCCTAAGATCGTCGAAGATAACTCTACTAAGCATGAACATGAACAAGAGAAGACCATTTCAATTGGGCAACAAATTATTATCGCGATAGCTTCTATTCTTATTTACAATTTCTTCATTTATATCTATAATAAGCTTTGAAGATTTTCTATAATATGAGTCTGATACAGAGCATTTCAGTTTGCCTTTTAATTTCCTTCTCTTTATTTTTGTTGTTGTTAGATTGTACATGGTTTTCGGATATGTTTTGTCAAATATATGAGATTTAAGATTTTGATCATGCTATTATCTTTATTTAAAGATCTCTCATATAGATGTAAGCAACTAGAAAACTTGAAAATTAGTTATCTAACTAAAAAACTTGAACAAGATGTAACATTTCACCCAGGGGACAGGGGAATTGGTTATTGGTACAGATAGAGAAATACATTAAATTAGGCATTGACACAAAGGCCAAATGAGCAGTTCTGACCAGGAGAGCATACATTGTTACACTTGCCACAATTTCCGTTGTCTTTCTTGATGTCCACACAGATCCCACCGCAGCATCTTGTTCCAACGATACAGACGAGGCCACAGGAGCCACAGTTGAACCTGTTGGTGAACAAATCAACACAAAAGTAGTTGAAACAACATGTACGATGTTCTGATAATCTCTTGCAAGTTTTGCAGATCAAGTCATCGTCATCAGAATTATCTTTTCCTAGCTGTCTGGGAGGAGGAAATACAACTTTTCGTGCAGAAAGAGCAACGTTGGTGTAAGAGTTTGTAGTTGAATAGGTATGGTTTGTCACAGATCCGGATATAATGGTAATTGGTGTGCTAGAAAGAGCAAGGATGACGATGAGAAGGATGATAAAATCCATTATTGACACTTGTGGTTTCTGCTGAACTGGTAACAAGGTTTTATAAATAAAAGAGTATGGCATGAGAACATAATGTCAAATACAAAAATCTAGGGTCCATGCGCAAGAATCTGAAATAACATGGCTTGTTATGCGATAAGTCAAAGTTGCATAATGCACAAATACAAGCCTATGCAGTTGATAAATGTCAAAACCTATGCAGTTTGCTTTTTGAACTTCTTGGCACCAAGAGCTAGTGACAGATCTTGGAGCCAAATTATAAGGAATTACTTGGAAGGTTGGACCTGAATCCATACAAGTTGCAGTAGGGAAACGTTGATTTCTCAAATCTACATTGCTTTCACTCACCATCTGTCACTGTTGGATTTACAGTATCTAGTGAAGATGATGATGCGATTCAAACAAAGATAGAGTTCTCGTTGCATATATGTATTTACACACTTGTATAAATACATATATATGCATCAATAAAGAACATTCATCGGAAAATTCCCAAATCAACTCTCATTTCCTCAGTCTTTCTACAGTCATCCAACTAAATTTTGCACAAGGCTTTTTGATTGTTAATTGAAAAGATCACACCAGAACTCGAAAGTGAAAAGAAGAAAATGAATGACATATACGTCTTAAGTTTAGTAGAAAATGGTTGTGATGAAATGAATTTTTGCATCATTTTTACTATACATGCGCCAGTTATATTGATTATATGAATCAATTACCAAGTGTAAAATATCGTTTGAACTGATATCAGGAGATGGGATGATCTTATAAAGAATTTCAACATTTTGAAGCATCAATCCTTCCCATGTTTGACTACTCAGAATACATGACGGGGGTTAAAGTCTTCACAACTCTAGTCCTTGATAAGTTTTCGGAGTTGTTCTCACTGCTAGAGGACTCTTCCCATGTTTGAGCTGGCCATCAGACATGAAAATTCATGTTGACAGCCTCGTAATTCTTGATAAGATTGTGCTACTGAAATATATCTACTTGCTTTATTATACTATTGTATAAAGCCTCTAGCTAGGTGAATCCAGCATGGGGATCATCATTTTCCTCGTCCATCTTTGGCTTCTCTGTAATAATTCTCCTCACAAACTTGCTTTCCTTTTGAGCATATGGAAACATACTCAACTTGAGGTTTAGATACATTAATTTCACCAACATAATGTTCTACAACATAGAATCATCAATACTGTGATTCAGCAATTCTTATTCTTTTATCAAAATTACACAAACATACAAGTTAAAGAATCAAATAACAATATTACACACTAAAAAATCAAAAGCAGCAGCTTCACTAGGAAAAAAATAAATAAAGAATGTAGTTACTATTTCTTACTATAGATGGAAGAATATAGTAAGAAGCCAACCTTGTTTTAACACATGTTTACCTAATACTCTGTATCACTTATTAGACGCCTATGCCGATTGTAATGCTTCTCAATGAAGACCTTTGAAGCCCCTTGTACAGTTCTGCGCCATGTCTATCCATATGTAGAAAAAAAAACAAGTGATTTAGAACAAACTTATCATTATAACTGTAAGGATCGAAAATAAGCAGATGTAAATGCGGAAGCTAGCAAAGCAAACCTCGAAAGACACAGAAATTTAACGTGATTTGGTCAATCGACCTACGTCCACAAAGGAGATGAGCAATCCACTATAAATATGAGAGTAGAAAATACAGAGAGAAATAACATCAACCATTTCACTTGAAATACATAGGAGGTTCACACAAGTGATAACATATCAAGCTTATGACCCATAAATTCTCCCCCTAACCAAAACTCTCAAAGCCTTTAAGTTAGAAGGAACATTCCTCTATTTATAGAGTCCTAAACCTTTTCCTACAAGAAAAGAATTAGTCAATACAAAACATTTTCCTAAAACGAAAACTTATTTATAGTAAGAAATTTAGGGCAAATAAAACATAACAATAACATTTTGAACCAATATCAGAATATAACAATATCTTTACTCGAATGCACTAAGATTCGTTTGGTTGGGGAATAAGTTATTCTGAGATGCAAAGATTAGTTATTCCAATTGTTAACACTACAATTTATCCCAAAAAAAACATGGAATAAACTAATCCTGGAATGAATTATCTCTGCCTAAATATTTGAAGCTATTTGATGAAATTAGCTTTGCTCTGTTATTATAATTGCTTATTTGATAATTAAATGAGTCAATCTGCTGGTGAAATTAGCGGAGCAGAAATAGCAAGTGATGAAGAATGAATTACTCTAACCTTCTCAATAGTACCAAAAAAGGATCTGTTGTTGAGATTTCTAGCTCTAAGCTTTGCTTTTACAATCAACGCCGCAGATCTTTGAGAAGCTGCGGGAGGTAACAGGGACTTCCTTTCGCCGAAAACATGATTATTATTAGTATCAACTTTGGTTTGCAGTGTTCTTTTCCTTCTTTTAGCTAATCTGAGCTCCTTTTTAACTTCTAATTCAGAATCCATCTCAGCAAACTTCCTCAGTAACTGATCTGATGATGCCTTTGTAACATGCTGAACTTTACCACCATTTCCTTTTGCACCTTCCATTGATGATTATGTGAATTGTGAAGAATAGAGAAGAAGAAATTAACAACTCAAAAAACAAAAGGAAACAGAGATATTAGATATGTTAATTGTGAATTGTGGAAGACGAGGAGTTTGTCTCAACAACGGTTACAATGTGCCTTAATATGCACCAAGAGTCGACCGTTGGACAATAATTTACATCTATATTAAAAATTAATTAAACAAAGTTTTTTTTCCTAACATTGAAGAAAAAAAACCCTCTAGCTATTTAAAAGTGTCAAAAACAGCTCATTAATTATACTATATAGTCAAATATGCTCCCATTTTTATTAAAGTGGGCAAAAAGTGCCCATGTATTGAAAGGAATCTCAAAATCAAATAAAAATGCATTAGGATAACTAAAATTGAGATTAATATGATAGGGGTATTATTTAGTTTAGTGGATTGGGTTGAGTCCATTTTAAAAAGTAGAGGCATATAGTACACTTAAAAATAAACTTAGCTAATAAACGAAGTAAAAAGATATATTCATGACTTTTTTTCGTGCTTCACATAAGAAAATATCTATAGAAAATGACTAAGTAAATTTAATGGGAAATTATGTGTCGTATAAACATATATAAGAAAATTTAGATGGAATATGAGAAATTAATATTATAGGATAATTTTGATCTTTTTTAAAGTACAAGGACATATCTAATCCTAAAATTTGATTAGAACCAAATATATTTAAAAAGTAAATACTAAAATTTATTTGTTAGAGAATTATAATCCTTTCCTCCATCATATAATGTTCTTTATTAGAATTTTCAAGAGATCCAAATCACATAATCTTTTGGCCATCTATTTCTTCCAATTTGGAGACCACTATGCCCTTCAAAGTTACAAAAATATTTTTAAACTAAAAAATTATTTTCGATTTTACAAGGAAGAGCAACTTTTATATTTAGCAAACATAAAAATTAATTTTGTATATTATAGTTATAGTTTGCATATAGGAGCATCAAATTGTATAAATCGTTGGGGGCATCAAATTTGTATAGAATCACTGACAACCTTTTATTTGTATAAATCATTGGTAGCCTCTCGTTTGTATAAATCGTTGCCAGTCTCTCAATTCAATTTTATGTATTTGTATTTTTGTATAAAATTTGAATTTGTATACAATTAAATCAAAACAAAACATTTGTATATCAAATCTCTCTCGCTTTATACAAACACAAATTATACATTTTATTTTGTATAATCTGTGTTTATATAAAAAAACGAAAAAAAGAGAAAGGCGAAAGTAAACTGGACAGAGAAATATTTATATTGTACAATTATAAGTGTATATTACAAAGATATATGTATCTACATGTGTACATTAGAGGCGAGGAATAGATTGACGATCAAGAATGTCTGAATGATAATAGTTTGTTATGAGGTACAATTAAATCAAATTATGATTAAATTATTTAATTTAAATAAATAATTTATTGTTATATACAATTGTCCATGAAGGTATCATCATAATTTATTTGTTACCCGATTTGGCCCATTTCAGTTGAGTTTCGTTTGGAGTACTTGAGTTACATGACTCGCTCCAATTGCCGTCGTCATACACACACGTGTCAACTATCTATTGGATTGACACGTACACTAAACACTCACCTCGACTCAGAGGATCTAAAAGACTTCACAAAATCCCACAAGAACACACAGTGCTTTCTCTCTCTTCTCTTATTCTGTGTTTGGTTTACACAGCCAAAAAAAATAAATAAAAAAAATGGATGATTTGATGGAAACAGATGAAGAATTAATGGATTTCACCTTAGCTGAAGTAAATTTCAATTCAATTTTTTGATTAAATTATTGCATGTCTTTTGGATTAAATTAAATTACTAAATGTGGATTAATTTTCTGAGGATTTTCAGTTTTGTGTCAACAGGCTATGGAAATGACCACTTTCTTTAAAGGATTGAAAGGAAAATCAATCAGTCAAGAGTTGTGTCAAGAATTTGCTAACAAGTTTAGGTAACAAAAAAATTAGATTAAATTGTCTTTTATTTCTTATATATATATATATATAGCTAATTGTTAATTCTTGCAGTTCTTCACCATTTCGTACTGGGAAATCTATAATAAAAGGGGAACAGGTTTATCTCTGAACTTTATCAATATTCTCTGTTTTCATCGCCCGTTTGAATTTGTTTGTCTCGTTTTGACTTCACATTAATTATACAAAGTAAAAGATATTTTTTGAATAGTGTGTAACATGTGAAAAGTTGAAATTAAAGAATTGTTAAAATAGAAAGAGGCATTCTTTTTTAGACAGACTAATTGAAATGGAGGGACTATATGAATCTTCTTGCGAATTTTCATTATGTTTTTGTTATGTCAAAGGTGAAAAGTTGGTTTCTTGATAAGCAAAAACCAAAAGCAGCTGAAGTCCCTGATGATGAGTATGTAGAACATGTTGATGATTATGAAGAACCTATTGTTCCTAAACGACGAGGAAGAAAACCAAAATCTAAAAACACAAGTGCATCTCTGGTGGTCTACAAAAAATACGATGCTTGTGGTTACACAAGACTCCCAGAATGTGCATATGACTTGCCTCAGAGGCCCAGAGGTTACTAATTTCTCACTGGCCTCTATTTGTCTAATGATTTGAGACTGCATTTTTGAGCTATGGTTATTCATGGTCACATGTTTGATTTTGTCCTAGTTTATTCGTATCGATGTATGATTCTTTTGAGCTGCGGAAATATAGATGACTATGAAAAAAGAAGAATTAGATATAAAGAAAGTTCTTCATGTAACTAGCACACATGAGCCACCAATATCTTCTTTTCCTGTTAATTTGTTTAAACCTGCTATTTTGCTAAAATTTTCTAGTCTTATGAGTTTGACAAAAAGTTTCATTCAAATGTGCCAACATCAAATACTTTGATGGGGCCTGAAGTCTTACAAATTTAGTCTTATCTAATTGCTTTTGTTCCCAAGATACTCCAGTTTAATTTAAACAGTTGCTAGCATCTTGGTGAAACCACCAGATAATTTACGTAATGGATATCCTGTCGTTTTAAGACATTTTTCTTGATTTTTATCTGTTTTCTCTGTGTTTGTGTACTTATCATGGTTGAACATAGAGAGTACTTGCCTTACAGTGTCGTATTATAATATGCATGACAGCATGAGTGCAACATCATGAGAAAAATGATGTATTGTATAAGCGATAACCAGACACGTATTTTAACTAGAGTGCCTTGAACTTTGTAACTACTTGGTTGCTGTTACTGTCAGTCTCAGGTCAATGTGCATTCTATTGTAGTTTCTGCAGCAGAGATGGCCAAAGAACTCACAGAGTTGTCTTTTGAAGCTCTGTCAGCAAAGGATTTAGCTTGGTGAGTATTTGATATAGCTATAGCGTTCTCTATATGACAAATAGTGCTTTATTTTCCTTAGATTCTACATGTTTAGACCTAATCTATTTCTCCTCATAGATCACAAGCCTTGTAGTTTCTGAGTTTGCCTCAATACTATTGGTCTTCAGTTTTGTTACCAAAAATACGGAAAAAGCATCGCTGCTAGTGGCTCTTTAGGTTGGAAAAAAAATACTTAACGAATGACATAATTTGCATTTCTTGTATACATAAAAAACCTGCATCTTAGATTGCCAAAGGTGATAAAATGTCACGATGAAACATCAAATCTCTTGTAGTCAATTTGTGCTGGTAAAAGCAACTTATGGATTTATCCGAGTTCAATAGCTTGGAGAGTTGAGTTTTAGAAGTTGAAGCTAGTAAAGATGTATTAAGGCATTCTGGAACAATGATAGGAAGCATACGAAGCTACCATACTGTAGAGGCAAGTCTTTCATGAAATGTCGAAGAAAAATGATCATACCATACTGTAGAGGCAAGTCTTTCATACCTCAGATTGAAAACAAAAGTTGGCTGAATGGTTCAGGCATAACAGGATGAGTTGGTGCTAGTCGTAGCAACTTTTTGTCCTGAGCATCGATTTCTATGAAAATATGAATGTCGTAAAGGACTAAGGTCAACGAATCCGGTGTGACAAAACTCCTTTCTCGATAGTAATACTAGATTTTTATATCCAATGGTTCCTTGTTTAGGCAAAAGGAACCAGCTTGAGTTGCTTGTATGCTTTCTGAACTCTACTCACCAAGAATTATGTTCCCATATCGATGTATGAATTCGATAAGATACTACTCACCCTCCAAAAACTACGCTACAGATCTTGAATTATATACTGATGTTATAAAGAGAGATCACTCCATTGCTTAAAGTCATGAAGCACTTCGGAAGCAAGCTTTCATTGCTTCTCATCAGTGAAGCGAAGCAACTTCAAAGAAGTTTGCGCTCCAGACATTGTGGCATACATTCCTCTGTCAATACTCTTCAGCGTTTTCTTACTGTCTTCTTTCTGTTCTTTCATTTGCAACAACTCTTCGTATACGACTTCTGTTTCTCTGCTTCTTTGTTAGTCTCGTTTGTTCAAAATGACTTTTGCTTCTCCTTATCTTTGTACAAGCCTCTTCTACTTTTGAACTTCTTTTTGCTACTATCATTTGCTGTTTACTATCCTTTTTCTCCTTCTCTTATCGTTTCTATCTCATCCCTATTCTCCAACTCTAGATTATGGACTGACTTTTAGGAAAACAAAGAATGTCTCTTGCGAATAAAACTAAGTTTTAATGAAGTGCTAACGTAATTAATATGAAATTAAACACTGCAAAGTGTGTTATGCTCTGGCAGGCTCTTACTGCAGCGGCAAAATTGATAATAACCCTGTCTGACCAAGTAGCGGTTTCTCTGGCTTTTGCAGGTATGACGTGGCCTCATTTCTCAACTTCAGAGTTCTTTATTCGGGCGAGCTTGTAAGATGTTTGTTCTCTCTGATCCTTTATCTGGTTTTCCTACTTGTGTTGACATTTTAAACTAAAATATGCCCTTTAGTTCTTGTTTACCTGGACGTCATAGGTGGAGCTAGGTAAGGTCAAGGGGGTTTATTGATGAAACTTTATACTGTTTATACATGGTTAAAATGACATATTTTATGTATATATAACAGATGTTGAACTTTCTTTTGCTTCTTCGTGTGTTTACTTTTCGAATTTGCAACCCCGTAAGTAAACGACCTGGCTCTGACACTGCTGGAAGTTATAGTAATCTAGTGGTCGCGGTTTATGTGAGAGATTTAAGACATCTCCTTGACCCCACTGTTAAGTAGGAAACGTCTAATATTTCCCTGGACCTGAGTGAAGTAGCAACAGTTCTGTGAATGCTCCCCTAGGTGTTATATGATAGAATGCACTGATAACTGAATTTGAAACGTAGATGATGGACTCACTTGTCACTCACACATACATTTTAAACTCGAAATGCATTTTACTTGAACGGTATGTGTGGTTGAATGAGCTCCATATTATGGTGCAGCAATCAGCATCATATCCGCTGAATTTTACATTGGACAAATATTTGTTGCCTACCGTCTGAAATATATGAAATATTTCGTTTTGCAGGAAGTTCGTGTAAGATTTGCTGGCTTTGGTAATGAAGAAGATGAATGGGTGAATGTTAAGAGGGGAGTACGTGAACGTTCTGTTCCCTTAGAGCCCTCAGAATGTGTCAAGCTGAGTGTTGGAGATCCTGTGATGTGCTTCAGGGTATCATTTCATTTTTCCAACTTTTGTTAAGAATAATAACTCGGTTCTTAAAAACCACCATAGATATCACGAAATATGTCTCCTCTTCATTTCTACGAATCTGGTTATGCTCAATTTGTAATGGTATGTTCCAAATTCACAGGTAGATGAATATCTCGCAGTATATGGTGACGCAGAGGTTGTGGAGATCCAAAGAAATCTACATGATAATACAAGATGCACGTGCATCTTTGTCGTCCGCTATGACTTAGATAAGGCTGAGGTAAATCATTGAAACATGGCATGTAGTGGTAGACTGGTAGTATATTGATCTCAATACTCAATACTAATAATTTCATTATTATTGTTCTGATGCAGGAGAAAATTGTACTGGACAAGATATGTTGCAGACCGAACTTCATCAATAACAAGAACAAGAACAACAACGACAACACACCCAGTGAAATTCCACCACAAGTGGAGTCTGAAGAGGATAGGATGTAGTTAACTAGTGTCAGTGACGCTAGATGGTTAAACAAAGAAAACACATCCAAGTCACTAAGCATCCTAACTTGGGAAGTGTTCAAAACTCTACTTGTGTATTACGCTTAATTGTGTGTCTTGTAAAAGTTTCATGAATACAATGGTGAATGACTGTAACTTGATGATCTGGTAGAATCTTAAACTCACCAGGCCAGAGCATCCGAGGCGTTGTGCTCGAATTTTGGATGTTGGAAGCAATGTAATTTTTAGCATTCCTTTCCTTTGTTCTAATTTTCTGCTCACTTTTCTATCGGAAACACCATCTCTACCTCAAAGGAAGGTGTATGGTGTACGTATATGATATATCCCACCCTTTCCACACCTCACAATTGCACTAGGTAAGTTGTTGTTGTTCTATATTGTCTCTTTGCTGATTACTGATTGAATGGGTTATTAGACCACAATTATAACAAGAGTTGTAATCTTAAGATGATTTTGAATGGTATTTGACAAGTGAGGATTTCTATAGTCCACCCAACTTACTTGATATTGAACCATAGTTTGTTGTTGTAGAATCACTCAACTTATGGCTGGATACCAGAAAATAAATGGCTTATTACTTAAAAATGATTAAAGTAATGCTAAAAGCAAGTAAAATCTAAAGATTAAAAGTGAGAGTAGTATTAAGGATAGTGAATGACAACAAAATTGAGGTTGTGTTTCACAACTTAAAGTCTAATAATATAATCTTTAATAAATTTAATCAACTAGCCCGTCTAGCTCAGTTGGTAGAGCGCAAGGCTCTTAACCTTGTGGTCGTGGGTTCGAGCCCCACGGTGGGCGTGTCATTTTTATTTTCTTTTTCAATCAATTTTGGGCGTTCCATTTTTTTAATTTTTTTTAAAAATCAATTTCAAGATTGTATTGGGTATTTATAAATTAATGAGATTCAAATCTTTATAAGTTGTAAACATATTTTTGTTCAAATTTTATTTTCACGAGGAATGGACAGTGAAGTTTAAATGCATAAATATACATTTAAATTCATACCAAACTAAACAAAAAAAGGCGCGTAATTTACGTAGCATAATAAACGTGAGACTTCATTTAGGATGCAAAGTGTCACGTAAAACACATCTATCTAGCTATTCAACTTTATGAAAATTTAGTTGCGCAAAGGACAAAAATCACATACTTTTAAAGCAAAATTATCTTTTGCCCCTTATAAGTTTATAATTACAAAAATTCTTCAAACTGATACAATAATATAAGTGTTGATTCATTAATATGATGCACGAGACATATTAATTGTGAACTAAGATATGTTACATTTTATACATGACACACTAATCTGGTGTACATTTTATACATGATACACTAATCTGATACGCGAGATACACTAATCTGATGCGTGGGATACATAAATTTGATGCGCCAGATACATTAATTTGATGCGCGGAATACATTAATCTGATGTGTGAAAATGAGAGATTTTGAAAATTTATACTAATAAAGGATAATGACAATAAAAAAACTTAAAAAATGAAATTTCTATCATTTATCCGATTTAATTACCTACTTATGTACCTCCAAAATTAACAATGTAAATGTGAGGCAAGTTAGAGGGTATAATATCTAATTTTTGCTCAAAGGTGAAAAAGGACTGCTAGCAGAATCTTATGAATCAGACATTGTGAGTGTGATTGTCAATCATCATTTCTAGTTTAAGTTTACCTATATTTAGAAATTGACACTACATTATTGGCTCTCAACTTTTAATAATAATGTTGCCTTCCATTCTATTTTTCTACTGTTCATGAGAGAGGAAAAAAAAAAGTAAAAATTATCAACCAAAAACATTATTTTGATTATTTTTTTTTGAAAAAAAAATGATTGGGGACCTATTACAGCTCTCTTTAGCTAAGTGCGCGCCCAATCATAGAGTAGGAATTCGACTTCATAAAAATAAGTAAAGCAGAAAAAGACAACAATAACTTCACTTGTGGGGCTAGCGGAGCCATCTTAAACGAAGAGTGGTTAGGTGCTTAATATTCATTAAGAAAATTATATAATGTATAGAGATTAAATATGTTATTATGATGACTTTATATTAAACTTTGCATATTTTTACATAATTAAAAAGAAAATTTACACATTCTTCACCATATTTATGATCCATGAATGTGGGAAATACAAATTTGTATTGACCAAGCTTCTTGGTAATTTAAGTTCAAATTGTTGTAATCAATATCACTCATCATATAAAATAATTTAAAATAGGGTGAAAATTATTTACGTCTCCCAACTTTACTTTAAAAATCAAATTTCTACGACAATTTTCAATCCCAACTTATATCGATTATTAATATTTTAAGATGCTAATATTTATTTTACTCTTATATTATCGACCTTTTATTATGATATATATTTTTTAATATATAAAGTAAAAAAAACGTATCTAAAATAGCAATAGATTCAAAGCAGGAAGAAAAAACAAAAATGAGAAATTGCATATTCAATCGTGCAAAAAGGATATAACGATTCCTTAATACGTTATTCATTATCTAAGTTGGATAATAACTGTATAAGAAGATAAGGATGAGGAGATGTATAAATTTTCATTCATATAATTAAAAGGTATGATCCTTTTTAAATTTATTATATCATTTTCATATTTATATATCCTATAAGAGTTCATAATAATGCATTGCTAAATAATTGTTGAATGACAAGTCCCTTTGGCTAGCTCACTTTATACAAAAGTGCTCTAATTATGTTGATGTTTCAGCTTTATTGAATTGCTATACTTCTTTTTTCCTTATATATAGGCATCAATATATGGCATAATACTATTTAGTATATACCTTCCTTAACAATGGTGTTAGTGGCAATTTGGTTGGTGGAATATGAGATTTAGTCACCACATAAAACTCCTTAAATATAATATGGTTGATGTTTTCAATATTTTTTGTATTTTCATTCACGTGGCATCGTTTCACTCGATTTACATTTGGTTTAAAAAATAAAAAAATACTTGTGGTGTAAAACAAATCATGAATATTTATATGCTTAAAAATCATTTATCATTATGTTAAGGGCTGAGGGGGGATTCAGAAGTAAAGTTTCTTTACTTATAGAAAGGTAAAAATTATTTCTTTTCTAGGCATTACTGAAAAAAGTGTTAAATTGAGACATAGAGAGTATAATGTATATATACATTTAGTTATTTATATAAAAAGGAAAGAGTGTCACGTAAAAGACTCCCTCATGCTCTTCGTATTTATTTTATGTCTTGAAAATATCAAATAAAACTTAATTTTACATTATAGTATCACATAAAGGCTCCCTACTTCTTCTCCTTTAAAAAAATAAAATAAAATTGAACCTCTTTAGAAGCTGCTCTATCTTTTTACTCACTTGGTAACTCGAACTCACAATTTTCATATTAAAAATAATCGAATAATTACCATTCGAACAACTTCGTCAAAGTCAGAGTGCTCACTACCAATTTGCTACTAATTGTATTATTTCTATGCCCCCACAACAACAAAAACAATATGATCTTATTCAATACTTATGGTACATTTTTTTTTTATGTTTTTTAAATTTGATAAATGGATAAATTAGTCAATAGAGGGGTTGCTTTTTGTTTTTGTTTTTGTTTTTGCATTTGCTTTTGTTTTTATTTTTTGTATGTACGGAAAAATGAGTTGTAAAAAAAAAGGAAGAGATTTGATTATTGCAATATGAGGAGTTCAATAATTGAGCACCACTTCCCAATCTGCCCTTCCACACTCAAATTTTCTTTCTTTTTTGGAATTTGCTTTTAGGTTTTAATATTTTCTTATTACAATGTCTGATATATTATTATTTTTTATTAAAAAAAACAACTATATTTCTAATAAATACCCAAACAAAAACTTTGTACGCCACAATCCACACAAATGAGCATACGTGCGGAAAATAATCATATATTAAGCTAACCATTATGCATTTGTCTTAACTTCTTTTTTTGGGCCATATTCCCACTAAGCAAAAGCTTTTAATTAACGGAAAAAACGTATTAAAAATAGTTTCAAATGTCATTTTTAATTAAAGATTTCAAATACGATTCATGTACATGAAATTATTTTTGATAAAGAGCATTTGTTTATGGAACTTCCCAATAAGGATTTGAAATTAAACAGTTTGATGCTATTATATCGGATGAAAAACAAAAAAATAAATTGAGAAAGCGATTAATTGAGTTATTTCTACCCAATTGATCACGAAAAGTTGTATAAAATTGATTATTCAATGCAATTATTGGCAACATGTATTCAGGTACTTAATGTGTTCTTCAAATATCAAATCACTTTTCTCAAGTTGATATAATTAGACTGTTGATTGTAAATTCAAAAAAAAAAAAAAAAACTTTTGACTTTGGTGTTTTGTCATGTAAGAACATAAATTGAATGGGTCACAATAGAAAACCTAGTTTGTTTGTTTTTGTTTTTAAGAGCACAACTTGTCAACTTTATAAAAAGGTGGTGGGTAGCTGTGGGCAAGTCTTAGCAATAAAATCAAAAAGCTTTAGTTAGTGTAACTTTTACTAAAGCCACCTTCCCTACCTTGATCTTATAACTATATTCATTCTTTTTATGACAATTTTAATTATAGTTTTATATTCAGTTCATTCGTATTTAATTGTTATGATTTTCTTTTTTAAAGTTAAATTGTGAGAACTTTAAATAACATCTTGCGATGTAGTATCTTTCATCATATAGATACAAAAAGTTGCAATTTATAGTACATTTAGGATAGTTTTTGAATATCTAATTTTTTTAATTTAAAATATCAAATAAATGTAATCTAATTTAACCTTGAAAATCAGTCGAATTGACTTTTCAAAAAGCCAACATGACAATCAAAGTAGATAGATGTAGTGTCTTTTTCCAAAAAAATAAATTATTTTTACATATCAAACATCTGAAAATAACAAGCAAAATATTTGAAAGACATAATACAATAACATGACACTTAACTCGGCGTCAGCTGACAACTATGACGTTTAACTTTGGGTGTGCAACACTTAAATTTGTATAAAATTGAACAAATAGATACATTCGTCCTACATGGTACAGTACATGACAATTTTGTGACATACGTATATTATGTCATGTAGGATACATGTGTCTACTTATTCAATTTATACAAATTTAAATATTTGAAAAACTTTCACATATAGCCACTTGAAAATAATTAATTACTCTCCATAGCTATAGTTTGATAATTACAATTTGTAGCTACATGTTATATGGAGGAGAGAGGCAAGCGAGACTAGGAGAGAGGAGAGAGAGGGGGAAAAGAGTGGGAGAAAGGTGATATTGGTTAGATAATTGTATATTATATATATGTATTTGTATATATGGTTATAGAGATTTAAAGAGGGAGGAGAGAGACGAGCTAGAGATGAAAGAGAGTGGGAGAGAGGTGAATTATATATTTATATAATTGTATATAGGGCAAGCGAGATTGGGAGAGGGAGGAGGGAGGAGGGAGGAGAGAGGCGAGCAAGAGAGGACAGAAAGTGAGTTCGAGGTGAATTGTTTATGTATATAGGTTAAATAATTGTATATTATACATATATATTTGTATATTATGACGAATTATACATATACAAACATGACTAATTATACAAACTCGAAGTCATCCCACGTAGTTAATGTATAATGTTAGTCGCAAGTGGATATTATAGCAAACTATAGCTATGATGAATAATTAAATAGTATAAATTTATTTTATTACGTAATTTTCCCAATAATTTCTGCACCTGTAAAAACTAAGTTAAAAGTCATATTACGTATTATGCCTATTCGAAAATATCATTTTCTTTTGCTCGAAAACCATTCCATTGGTGTAGGTTTTGTGGTAATACACATTTATAAAATTATAAAAAATAAATCAATTAATTACCCACCAGCTGAAATTGGTGGGGTTTTGGTCCTCGAATGTTTTTTTTTTCAATTTGGGGAAATTGAAAAAAAGACAATATCATGCACCTTGTTTCCTTGAAGAAAAAAAAAAAGTATGTATGCATGCATGCCATGCACCTTCTTTTACTTCACTGTGGTGTTCCGCTATTTATATTAATACGAGGAATAAATATCTATATTCGAAAATAGGTTATTTTTTCTATTTTATTTTATTTGACCTGACTTAATAGTTAATATTGCACTAATCTTTAAAATCTTTTATTCAAAATGTATGTATAACTAAATGAACTATTTTTCACCTAATATATTTTAAATTAGATAAATTAAAAAGATATTTTGATATATTTGACATAATTTTAATTTAGAATTATAGAATTGAATTTTTTATTTATTTTCTTAAACTCTCTGTTAAATCAAAATAGATCCTTTTTTCTTTTAAACAGGGAGTAGTTTACTTGATTTGTTAAACTTCGACTAATAATTTTGCTTAATTAGTCTCACAGTGAAAAGTTGAAACATGACAAAAGTGTACCCTAATCATTACGTTAATAAATTTTGCATAATCAATATGATTTTCTTTGTTTTAAAATAAGTGAACGTGGCATTATTTGATAACTTCGCCTTTAAGATATAAATTTAAAAATATAAAATGTGTTAGCTGGTTTTGAATTATTTTCAGAGAATTCCAATTATTAACACGACAAGAAATTGTCAAAGTTTTGAATGGAGTAAACGAAACGTATAATAACTTTAATTTATAAAGTTACTAAATTGACATAACACAAAGAAATTTGATACTATAGGTTATCTACTTGCCTTTATACTTGCTAGCTAGCTAGCTTCATACCATAATTTTTTTAAAAAAAAATAACCATGGGGTCAATGATTAAAACCCTTTTGACATGATTGTAATATGTCGTTGAGTTTATCCAATTTAATTAACTCTATCATTCTCTTTATAAATCGTAGTGTTTAAGTAACATTATTAGATACGTATCCATGTAAAGAAATTAAATCGCATAATAAATCAAAATTTTTAACTTTATATTGGTTATTTAGCACTATTCTTGATAAATAGAATGTGATAAGTATTTTAAAACGATCTCTTTTTAGGTTAACACGTAAATTCTTAAAAGATGAAAAATGTTAAAGCTCGTATTGTTTCCTCTCTTTTCAAAATTGCGTTCACGGCACATAAAGTTCTGTTTTTTTTTTCTTCCTTTGTGGAACACTTTTTCCAAATTAAACCAAAAACTAAAAATATTGTCGTCAATTCAAATATTAATATTTTGACTTATCACAACTGATTATGTCATTATGAACAAATTTATTGTGGAATATATAAAATGATTATCGAAGAGTAGGTGCATTAATGTGTCAAATGCACAAATTGATCAATATAACCATGCATTAAGAAAATGATTTATTATGCTCACTTATAAATTAAAATAGAAAAAAAAGGATGTTTAAAATTTTTTATACATGTTTTCAGATTAAAAGTGAATATATTTTATAAAGAAAAACATAAAAATTTGAAAAAAAGTAATACATCCTTTGTTTTAATATTTATGTGACTTTCTATTTTATTTTGTCCGTTTAAAAAAGAATGACATATTTTTATACTAAATACCTAACAATTTAACTATAAAATTGTCTTTTTTACACTTAATAAAATAATTTGCAAACAATGTATGCTACCACAGCTTCTCTTGAAACATTAAATGATACAAAATTGGTGTCATTTGAAAGAAAACTCATGGACCTACAATATTCATATGTCATAGCTCACCTAATTCATTACGTACTAAAAGATATGGTAGCATACGTTGTTTGCCTTTAAGAGAAGCAAACATCGATTGCATGTAGTTTTTTTATCGAAATATTTTGTAGGAGTTTGTGATGATTTAATAAATTATGTGTGTTAGTTTGAATTGGTAACACTACAATAAAAATAACTTTTAGCGGCAATAAATATAAATATTAATAAACGATGCTAAAGTCTGTACCGGCATTACTTAAGTGTCACTAGAACCAATGTCGCTAAATATTTTAGGGACATATACAAAGAGTGTCAATTGCCGCTAAAAATACATATTTAGCGGCAATTAAGAATTAATTGTTGCTAATGATCATTTTTATGTAGTGTAATTATGTGTAGTTATAAGTTCAAATGAGGTATGGACCGAGAAATAGAGCTATTCTATATGCGAAACAAACATTTAAAGCCAAAATTATGAAACTTCGAACTTTCTCTTATTTACAACTACACTAGTCTTTGTTAAAATTGTCATAATATTTTACTTTATATATTAAAGGAAAAGGGTTAAATATGTCCCAAAACTATTCAAAAAGGTCTAGATATACCCTTCGTTTAAAGTTTGGTTCACTGATGCATCGTCATCCAACTTTTGGTCCAAATATGCCCTTATGGACGTTAGTTGTCATGTTGGACATATTCAACTCATTTTTTTTCTTTAAATGCCACATGGAATTGCCATGTCATTTTGGTCTTACCACATAACATTTATATGAAAATGGAAAGACATTCGGACTCATAAACACCTAATCCGGCCCATAAATCAACCCCTTTTAAATAAATTATCCGATAAATTTTCAACAATTTTGTTTAATTTTTATTTTTTTCGATAAATTTTGTAAATGAGTAATTGATTAATAAAAAAAAAGGAAAATATGAAAAAAGTATAAAATTAACGCCAAAAATTCATTGATTGCATGTTGTTTCTTGACCAATATTTTTGTGGATATTTTTTGTGGTTTAATAAATTATGTGTGTTAGTTCGAATGGATAATTATAGGTATTTACAAGTTCAAAGGAGGTATGAATCGTGAAATAGAGTTTTTATATATATCCGAAACTAACATCTTAAGTTAAATTATGAACATTCGAGATTTCTCTTATTTTCAACTATACTAGTCTCTGGTAAAATGATCATTCTGTTTTACTTCAAACATTAAATGATACAATATTAGTCATTTAAAAGAAAACTCATTGACCTACAATTTTTATATGTAATAGTTTACCTAATTTATAACGTACTAAAAGATATGGTAGTAATATTGTTTGTCTTTTTATAGAGGCACACATTGATTGCATGTTATTTTTTTATCAATTTTTTATTTTGGATATTTGTGATGATATAATAAATTTAAAATTATGTGTGCAAGTTCCAGTAGGTAACTATAGTATTTATAAGTTTAAAGGAGGTATGAACCATGAAATAGAGTTTTTTTATATTCAAAATAAATTTATAAAGCCAAAATTTTAAATATTTTATGTTTCTCTTATTTATATTAGTTTATATTAGTCTTTAGTAAAATAATCATAATATTTTATTTTAAATATTAAATGATACGAAATAACTGGCATTTGAAGAAAACTTATTGACCTACCTTACAAATGGGAACGGGGAGTATATTTATAAAGAATCACCAAAATCAATTAACTCTATGACCAACTAAGAACATAACAATCACCATTAGTCAAATTAATTATTATATTAATTTAAAGAATAGGTCAATTTGTGAAAATCAATTATTTATTTTTGGGTATAACTAACAAAAACACAAATGCAAGCACACTTAAAAATTGGACTGGTGGAAATTAGTTCAAGTGATTAATAAAACTTATTAAGTATATATTCAAAGAATAATTCTAAGATCATAAAAGTTTAAAGTTCAGACTTTTAATTAACGATAAAAAAAATTAAGAATTTTTAATCAACATATCATATCTTACCTACAATATTTAGTAATTTAGCTAGAACTTGCAAAAGATCATGGAGATCACAATCTAATTAATTAATTGCGATTTGTTTTATCTTTACTATAAGAATCTTAACGATTACAATGTTTTGATTATATTACTCATATAACTGATATACTAATTTTGTGAGAATTTTTTTTACCACATAAAAAAATGAACCCAAAATTTTCGTTAAACTACAAGTTTCACTAAAAGCTTGATTGGACCATCTTAATTGTTCAATCCGATGATTAGAACATCTAATTGTTAAATCCAAATGTAATTTTAAATTAAAACAAAAAGTTCAACTGAAATGATTTTAAGTCAAAAAATAAAAAATAAGGAGAGATCTATTTTTTGTTTCTGACTAATTTTAAGTCACTTTTGACCATGCCAAACATTTTTTAAGTTATTTTTATATTTGTTTAACACTTTCAAAAATCAAAAGCTGACTTAAAAATAAATTTGATCAACTTTTAAGATAATCTAAACGAGCTTTTACCTTTGTAATTAGAAGGGGTACCAATTTTATGACCTACAAATACCTTTTTAGTCATATAATTTTTCTTTTTGGTAATTTTATTAGAAATCCTTGTAACGTTAAGTTATTTTAAATTATCAAAATATAATCAATCATAACATAATATATTTTTTAGTAAGCACATCATAATCATTTTTTTCAATTTTTTAAAATTTTTGGAGACCTTTCATGTTTAGCTTCAGAAACTAATCTTTCTTCTAATTTGCTATAACTTATATATGTGCGCTTACTTTCTTTATTTTATTGTATTTCTAACAATTACTTTAATTTATTTATCACTTGTACAAAACGGAACCAAATTAAAGTTGTTTTTTCACTAATTAAAGCAACGGCATTGAAGTGAAATATAGTGAAACGACATGTTAAGCATGTAATAAAAGATTTTACAAGCAAGTTTAATATATGACAAGTGTCTCTCAATATTAATTATTGATCTACTTTCACCACTAATTACATCTAAAGTTTGAAACTTTAACGAACCATATATCTTGCCTGCAATATTTAGGCTTCAAGATCATATCCACCACAGATCACAATCTATTTAATTATTAGCAATTCATCATTAAGTTAAAGTGTAATTGCGAAGTCCTAATATACTGATTTAATTTGTTTATTTTATTTTAATTTGATATGAAATTTGTAAAAATAAAGACTTTCTGAAAATTATGATTTTAAACTAAATAAAAATCAATCTGTCATTTAATTTTATGACATTAAACATTTCATGTCACATGAAATAGATATTTATTTTTAGTATATAAAAAAAGTAAAGTAAATAGAGTTAATATCTCAAAATAGAGTTAACTCAACTTTGATTCGTTTATTTAGAAAATCACTTAACTTTGTTTTATAACTCAAGAGTCGCTCAACTATTGATGTTTCACTTAGAAAATCACCCAACTATTTATATTTCACTTAAAAAGTCACTCAATTAATTTTTTTTTAAAAAAATTATAAAGTTTATCATAAACTATTTTATAAAAAAATAATAAGATATCAATTTTAATTATCTTTATCTACTCTGATTATTCTAATTATAATTTTTCTAAAAAAAACGTACATGAGTAACTGACCCCAAAAAATAAGAACTTTTTCGTTCCTGTAATTGTAAAACTAGAATTAAATTGTTAAAAAATTATCAAAAATAAAGGTTGGAATTGATAATAAGTAATTAAAAAAAAGGGACAATTACAATCTTCTACTATTTTTATTTTTTTAATAAAAGGTAAAAACAAAAACTATATTTCAACAAACATGGATAAAATAATTGAAATAAGCATCTTATTTTTTTAAAAACAGTTTAATTATTTTTTGTATTATTACAAATTTAATGAAATTATTTAAATTGATTAAGTAACTTTCTAAGTAAAATATAAATAGTTGAGAGACTTTTAAAGTGAAACATCAATAATTGAATGACTCTTCAGTTATAAAATAAAGTTGAGTGACTTTCTAAGTGAACTATTCAAAGTCGAGTGAATATATGAGATATTAACTCAACAAACATGTTAAAACAAAGATTTTTTTTTATACAATTCAAATATATTGATAGATATTTATTTTAGTAATAAACACAGGAATATCGATTTTATGATTCATTATGATATTCTTCTCCTAGCTAGGATAAATCATTAAATATAATTTAAGAAATCTTTGAAAGATTGTATTTTTTATTCAAATTGCAATTAGTCATAAAAAAATATTTTGTATATCACACCTCCTCTCGATCTTTTATTTAATTTTTTGGTCTTAAAAGAAGCAATTATCACTATGGAAATCAACCTGCCTTTAGATGTGTTTGCCAAAGAAAGTTTCCAGGTAAACACCCACCTTAAAAAAGCAACAAGTTACATTAACAAAATAAAGTGGTAATATTAGTTTAATATATGTTCATAGCAGATTTGCTTTTGTAGTTAGTGGAATTACATCCATCAATTCCGCTCCATATTGTCTCCGTTGGGGACATTAATTCCCGTTGACATACTATCATAATAAAGATTTCACGTTTAAATTTTATGTATAACGAATTTTATTGGTAACGCATCGACATATAAGCTAAATTTAAGCTATTTCAAACATTAAAGATACCAAAAATAAAAATAACACCTCAATATTCGATGAGTTGAAAATAAATGAACCACTCCACTAGAATTATGTTGTAAACATCAAGTAAATAAATCACATCTGAACAAAGATCAAGCTACAGGAAATTATTGTATTTCAAACTTTGAGTAATTTAAAACATGTGAACATTCCATTTCATTGCGTTACAATTTTTTTAAAAAAATAATGGCAAAATTTCATCACAACTATATACTATACTTGGACTACATTTTTTTTTGTTTGAATAATATACCAAAATGCCCCAAAAGAGGAAAAAAAACAAAACCAAAAACTCCCATGAAAGCAGAAATTTATACATGCAATAAAAGCATATACATTCTTCATAGCTCCCAATCTTCTTCATCCAATTTACAACACTGAAACTTTCAGCTGATAGTTCCAGCGTCATTGTTGTTATTGCATCGGCCACGATCTCCGCCATATGCATAAAATTCCCAATAGAAATACATATATATATATACTAGCGACAACAGATCAGAGAGAGCTCGCGCTTAAGCACCACCAGGTGAAGATTGCCTCATCAAATCCCTATAGAATTTCGAAATAAATTTCTCAGCAGCTTCATCAACTTGACTATCTTCTTCAACATCTTTCAGCGGAAACGGCGAGTCGGTAATCCTCAACTGCCTCACCGTCGGAGTCCTTCCGAATCCAGGCAGATTATTCGCCGGCGACGCATTAGCACTCTGAATCATTTCCAAAGCCTTCATCATAGCAGCATTCATCACAACAACGTCGTCGTCTGCGGTGGCCGGAGCGTGTGCACACGGAAAGAGATGAGCGTGGTGCTTGCCGCGCTTGTTGAAGTGGAACGGAAGGTGAAAAGCTGGATACGCTGGGCTGTTACTGCAACTGAATTCGTACTCGCTGGATGGAGCGCGTGCACACACGGACTCAGGAGTTGAAGAAGAAGCTGATGAGGAAGACGACGAAGAGAATTGGTGCGCGTGGTGAAACATGAGATTGTGAAATGCGGCTTTACTAGCGATTTTTCCACGCTTCATGAGTAAGTTGAAATCGAGCATGAATTTTCTCTTTGAGATTCCTTTTCTCAACATGAAGAAAGCTATCCGCACTATGTTCCAGAATTTCTTTGCTATAACTGGCAAATTTTGCTCCATTTTTTTTTCTTCTCAACTAAATTCTTATTTATTCGAGAATTGTTTGATTTGGTTTCTAATTGAGAAAAATGGAATTTGTGATTAGATCTTCTGAAAGAGAAGGAAATTATATGAGAGAAAGAAATGTTTTTTTGATTTGTTGGAATGGAAAAAGTGTGAACGTATGAAGGGGTATTTATAGTGTGCTTCCGTAGAGGAACACGACTCACTGAAGTACTTAAATTTCTTTTTAAAGGTTTTTGTTATTTGTTTTCCGCTCAGCCCACGTAAGAGTTTCAATTAAATTTAAATTTCATATAATAAGTGATTATTTGATAGTGACGCTCTCAGCATAATTTTCCTTATGTTTTAACTCAAATTCAAGATTGATGGTGAAACACTCCTACAAATAATTTATATTGATTTTTTTAAAAAAACGTTAATACTCCTCCGTATTATTCATAATTAAGAAACTAAGATAAATGTAAAATTGTTTTTATCATTTTAACCTTATTATTCTATATTTTTAGAAACATCAACAAATTTATGAAGTTCTTAAGAAATTAACTCTATTTTATATATAATTTTAAAATTTTAAGATTTAAATTCATCTATATTTTACTTTAAATATATATTTATTTAATTTTAATTGTCAATTATTAAAATTTATAATATCTAAACACACAGACTTATTAAGCGACAATGAGGCGAGAGAGTACTAATTTATTTGTGATAGGAATTCTGTGTGCTTTATTGTTAAGTTAAAGTGACACATTGAGGCGGTCTACAATATATATTCAATATTTAATTAGCTCAATTATTATTGTGGGAAGTAGTGATTGGTCATGGACTTGTTTAAGAAGAGTTTTAGGTACTTAAGTATATGATAATGATTAAATTACTATTTTTACTCCGATTATAATTGTCACACTTTCTCTACTTTTGGAATAGAAAAATATAAATGTCCCTTCCTCATTTAATCGACTTATTTTGTTTTGCAATATTTTCTCTAAGTAGTATTAAGCTGAAACTGGAAGATGATTAATTTCATTATTTGAACTTATTAATTTTGGTATGGGGAAATATAATTAAATTATAAAAACTATGAAGCTATTAAAAATATATGATAAACTTTTTATTACTTTACTATTACTATATATACTATCTAATAAAAGAGAAAAACTAGAGGAGCGTCGAGTCAAAAGGGCATTTTCGGATTTTAAAAGCCACAGAGGAATTTGGGCTTGAGGTAGCTCCCATACATGATATATAACTTAATAAGATGTTGACCAATTTGCCCTTTAGCCTATACTTTATTGTAGGTTACTTAAGGCGTGTCATATTTATGTTTTATGTTTTTGTATTTATTTTTTATTTTTATTATAACAGAAGAGTGAATAGAGGAACTTAAAGTTACTTGGTCCATTAACTTATTTACCCTTATGCTTCAATTTCCTTCTATTTTATATTTAGTGTTTTTTATTTCAATTTATTTCTTTTATTTTTTGTTTTAATATGTGACGTGTGATACTATAAAATAACTAATCGTAATAATAAATAATATTAAATATTTATAAGAAACAATATATTAAAATTTTGATTGAAATATAAATAATGTAAGACAAAGAAAGTAACATGTATTATGTTAGACTATTATATACTTAACAATTTAGAAACTTTAAACCCATTTTATAAATTTAATGATCTTCTAAAATTTTACGTGTCAAAGATAAACTTAAATCTTCTTATTCAAGAAGTTAACATTTTCCTTCGATAATCATTCGTCAGCCAAAAAGCGAAAGAGGAGATTTTTTTTTTACACATGTAACAACAAGATAAATTACAAATGTTTGTCTTTTGTGATTTGTCAAACACAATACATGATATTTTGTGCATAAATTGACATAAAATTACTCCACTTCACAAAAGATTAACAAGTTAAAATATTAAAATAAAAATTTAATTAACTCTCCTGATTTTGATCATACCACATAAATTGAGATAAAAATAATCTAATATATTTGTGTTTGATTCATAAATATTTATATTTATATTTAATAGATCAAAAAAAACGTTTTTATTCTAATAAATATATTAGTATTGCTTGAAGAGCAATATATAATCAATAAATAAGTTATTTTGTAACGTACTTCCATTTTTTCAAATTACAAATCTGGTTTTATTAATTATGATCAGTTTATCACGTACTATATATCTCAAGTGATGATAATTTATTTATTAATAGGTTGATAATAAAGATAAACCTAAATGTTAATTATATTAACCGTACAGTTGGTACAAGTTGGATATTTTCCGTATGATATTTATAAGTACACATTAAAAGGTAATCTGAAATTGATTTTTTTTTTAAGCAGAAAAAGAGAATAAAGAATTTAAATATAGTATTTGGATAAACTTGTCTTTTCTCATTGTCGTCAGGTTTCCAAAACCCTAAAAATAATTTAGTACAACTTTGAGCCGTTTGAGAAAATTAAAAAAAAAAAAAAAAAAAGATTTCTTAGGAAGAGAGGTTTTCCCAAAACACGTGGACTTTCCTGTCAAAGAAAGGAAAGAACCTCTTTCCTAATTTACCTAACCCAAGAAAAACCCTCTTTTTTTTGTCCAAATTATCTTTTTGTGAAGGAAATCATTAAAATCAAAATTATTTTAAATAGTTAATGTAATTTGACATATATTAGATATTATAGTTATAGTTTAAGAAACTTATAATTTGTCCTATAATTTTTTTTAATTTTTGTTATTTATTTAATTTGTCAGATTTTTACTATAAATTTAGGGCCCGTTTGGTTATAGATTTCTCAAATAATATTTGGGAAAAAATTCGACAAATAATGTTTGTTCATATTATTTGCTTTTGGAAATATCCCAAATTTTCAAATACTAGTTTTTTTCTAGTATTTGGGTCAAATCTTATTATTTGAGATTTTTTAAAAATTGAAATTTTACCGTAAACTTTTGTCTTTTACAAAACCACTCTTTATAATAGTTATTTGGATTGTAATACATAATTTTTTACTTGAACACCAAAGTAAACAAAGTTATGTGTTTTGTCTACTTTACTTTTATGGAATGATACTTGTTTACGCACTCCAACTGTCACATTGCTCTATTTTAATAGACACTAATTGTTATTGTTACAACGAACATCTAATTGACTTGTAATACAAATTTATAGTTATTTTTAATATTTTTAAATATTTACGTAATAAATCATATTTTTCTAAAAAGATGAATATATTTCCTAAATATTATGGCCAAACACATGATAAAAGTTTACCCAAATTTTCACTCAAATAATATTTGCCAAAAATATTTTGAAATTTATTGCCAAACGCTAGCTTAGAATTTGGATAACAATTTCATGGTTCCTAGCAGTATAAGTTCATAATTTTGTACATATTTACTAGCTATGTATATTTGATTGATGAAAAATTCACACCTTACCTTGTTTGTATATTCGAAGAAATATATAAACAGAGTATTTAAAAAATTCTAAACTCATTGTATATATTTATTTTATTTGTATATTTATAGTCAAAAAAAATATAAATGAGCGAAAATAAATAAACTACAGTCTCCATAGTAATTGAACTATAACTATGATGTGTAATTATCGAAACTATAGTTTAGTGTCTTATTATGTCTTATAATATTAGTAAATTATAAATTTTATTTTTCTTAAATTACATTTAATGATTTTTATCCTTTTTCGTTTCATTTTATTATCTGGGCTAGGTGTGAATGTTCAACTGTTCATATTAAATGTGAAACTTTCAAAAGTATACACTAAAATTACAACATAAATAATCTCAATTGAATGATTTTGTAAAGTTCGATCTTAGATTAATGATTCTGACTTTCGAGTTGTTAAAGACAAGTCCTAACAATTTCAATTCATCTAATAAATTACCCCTTAAATTATATATAACTTTCTAAAATTTACAAGAATCGATGTCGTCCTCCCTCTATGCTGTGTATCACGTAATATTTTTCATTTTTATCTAAATTCATAATAAAGAAATACATAATATAAGAGATTGACAATTAAAATATTTTACGTTAATATATGAAATTATATAACGTAGCACAAAATTCATCACGAGGAACTCATTTAGTTAATTAGGCAAATACTACATCCAACCAAGAGTGATATTTACTAAGGGATATGATAAGATGCATATACATGTAAATATATTATTGTGCTTAATGTATTGTTTTTTTTTTAAATTTGTCCCCCCCCCCCCCCCCCCCGTAATTTACAAGTCAAAAACTTCTGAAGTAACATTTAATAAAAAGAAGTGTATTTGAAATATTGATATAGCAACTATTTAATATTATCTTTTGTTTTTTTTTCATAAAAGGAAAATATAAGAAATTTTTAATCTTTAATCTTTGTTGGTGAAGATTTGATTTTACATTTTATAATTTTTCCCCATTTTTGTTCCCCTTACACCCGATTATAAAAAAAAAGTATGTATAACACCCTTTGTCCCCAAAATATATGAAGTTGTCAATATATTTAGTTTTAACTTTTACTCATCATATTGACAAGAGAAGAATCATCACATTGTCAATATTAATTTAAAAGTGTCAAAATAAGTTATAGAAATAATATTAAAATGTATTTTGAGAATTTGACAAGTCCAAAAGATAGAAGAGCGGAAAAAGGTTTGAAATATATTGATACTTTGATTAAAATTGTTGTTATCATATTAAATTTTGAAAGAATTTTTTTTTAGTATTATGTAATGGTATATTTTAAAGGTATTATATCTCCATATAAATACATATATATTATTAAAATATATTATTAAATAGTTCAGAAGGATAATTACTATAATTTAAATTTTGAGACGTGAAATTACGAGGGTGCAATGGGTATAAAGTTTTCTCATCTGAAATAATTAAAGTGTATTTTGAGTGTCTTAAATGTACTACAAATCTTTTGAAATACACAAAATCGAGAACGTTTGAACTTTGAAAAATCAAAAACTTCATTACTTTTTGAACTCTCTACTTTTTATTTTTTTTATTTTTTTTGCATAATACATATATTGGATTCTAAATTTGAATTCAAATTTTAACTTTGACCTAATATTTTCATAATGTCCAAACAGACATTTTAACTAACCAATTCTTTTAAAAATAAACACACAAGTCCTATATGAAAAAATATACGTAGAACACTGCATAGGACAAAAAGTGATATGTAGGATAACATATAGGACATGTGTGTCTATTTGTTCAACTTTATAAAAATTTAAGTGTTTAATTGTGCACACACAAAGTTGAAAGGCAAAAATGTGATTCAAAGCTAAGTTCAAAGGTCTATTTATATATTATGCCTTTTTTTTCAGTTTCAACTTTCACCGGAGTTAATTTAATCCTTTTTCTTAATTAATTAAAAAAAATACAGCTGTTTACAACTAAATAAATATTTAAAAAATCATTAAACAACCATAAATATCTCCAAAAGCCGAGCATGCGTTTACTATTCAATTTTTATTTGCTTATTTTAAACTTTAGGGAGTTTCCCTTCTCACGCTTTTATTTACACTTTTTGAAGCCTCTATTCACTTTTAAAACTTTCAAAGTGATTAAATTACTAAATATAGTAGCGATAATTTAGTTGTATTAGTAAAAAAAGCAAAAAGATTTTGCAACTGGATCTTTTATTTGATCAATTAAGTTACCTAATTAGACGTACTTTGCATTTGGACTGTACTTGTTATGTTTGTACTAAATGACTCACTTTTTTTCTGCTATAATTCAAAAAAGAAACCCACTACTTAAGATTTTTTTTTCTTGCAAATTTCACGTGTTCTCTGATTCAATAGCTGTGTAGCACAAATGTTCATATTCGTACATTCTATTTTGATTTTATTTTCTTCGTCTCAATTTATATTTTGATTGATATATGACATGATCGATACAGTGTTTTTAAGAAAGAAGCTTCACATGTTTTTAATCGCATCGTTTTTATTAAGAGTAGAATAGAAATTTTAAAGTTAAGTTTTTTTGAAGTATAAAAATGTAAATTTTTTTGGATAGATAAAAAAAAGTGTGTCACGTGAATTTGAGACGGAGGGAAAAGATAACCGCAAGAAGATTATCCTTTTGCAGATGAGATTTTTCTGTAGTAATCTAGATTATCCCATGAAAGATTCTTGTACAGTTAGTACTTGTGGATGTAAGTTTATCTTAATATTTTTTATTTTTTGTCTGTTATTACAAAAAGTTATGCTAAATTGCTAATTATGTTCCTTAATCCGTCACTAATGGTGTAATTTTCTCCTACTATAATAGGCATTTAAGACAAAGGCCCAATTCCATCGTAATGGGCTTGCGTGAACAATTCCATATAACGGGCTCTTAATCTATAATGGGCTTGCTGAAAAAGGTGCAAAAAAAGGGAAAATTACAAAATGGGCAAAATTACAATTTATCCCTTAAAAGTTTATAACTACTAAAATTTCTCAAATGGATATATTAATGAAGGATCCGGATACATTGATAGCCAAAAAATCAAAACACTGATACATTAAAAAGAGGGTCGGATACATGCGCTAATACATTAAAAAGAGGGTCAAATACATCAATAGAGGGTCGGATACATTAATGGAGGTTTTGAATTAATTAACGGCCGAAAAATCAAAGCGTTGATACATTAAAAAGAAGGCCGTTAATTCATTTGAACCCTCCATTAATGTATCCGACCCTCTATTTATATATTTGACCCTCTTTTTAATGTATTAGCGCATGTAACCGACCCTCTTTTTAATGTATCAGTGTTTTGATTTTTTTGGCTATTACTGTATCCGAACCCTCCATTAACGTATCCGTTTGAGGAAATTCTGTAATTATAAACTTTTAAGGGATAGATTGTAATTTTACCTTAAAAGTATGTCATTTCTGTAATTTTCCCCTTCATTTTCAAGACTCAAAACTAAACATCAATTAACATGAATAATATGATAAAATAGTCTTATCAATCGTCATTTTCTTAATAGGTCTGTCAAAGTGTGATAATATTTACAAGCTCTTTCTTGCATTCACATCCACATGACTAAAAGGAAACCAAATGATCATAGATATTTTTCAAGTGTGGACATGTATCAACCATGAGAAATTCTAAGTGTATGTATACTCAAAACATTAATATTTAAGTTCAGCCACAACCAAAGTCTACCACCTTTTGCTTTAACAAAAAAAAAAAAGTAGAGGTAGAGGTTTAAGTACATGTTAGTTTAAATTTTCACTAGCATTAATTGATAGGATATAAGTACGTATATGTATAACATGATAACTACAGTATCACGAGAATATTAGGGTGACATTGATAGTTCAAAAATATTGTATACGTATTATTTCTAGTGGAAGAAAAAAGTGTAGGTAAAAAATAATACTAACTTGTATTGAATGGTCGAAATAAGCAAACTTGTGAGCATGTCAACCAAGTTGATCTTCTTCTTCTATTGGCTAATGATAGACTTTATAACTTTTTAGTTTATACAGTTATAAAAATATACTACCCGAGTTGATTTTTTTTATTCTCGTATGATCATTCAACTGATAGTTATTATATTAGAAAGTCATTTTTTTTTATTCGAAGAGAATTGGAGTCAGTAATTATATAACTTACCGTTTATCGAACACATGTACGTAAAATCACAAGGAGTGAGTGTCATATGAGAGGGGATCTCCTATATTATTGACACTCTTGGCTTCTTCGTAGATTTCCTTCTTTTACAATTTGACTCTTCTAAGTAAAAAATATTATTTCCGTCCATGTATATGAAACGTACACTTACAATTCATTAAAAAAAAGTTATAATTTTCATAAATTTTTTAAATAATAAAGTCGTAGAATTCATTTTTACTTGTTAACTAAAAACGAGATAATAAAATAGAGTATCTAGTAAACGTGGGGTAAATTATGAATATTTATGCATTTAAAACTTTTAATCCACATTGCAATGAGGACTAATGTTAATTATGTACTAGATCGACTACATACTAAGTAAAATTTTATAAATGAGATCTGAATATACGTTTAGTTGATTAAAATAATAAATTTTTACTCTACATCCTTGTATGAAAAATCTAGCACATTCAAGACTATCCATACAAAAATAGAAATAAAAATTGACATGTAAGTTCCCATGGTCCACAACTTTTTAACTTTCCATCTCCCAACTTGAAAACAACAATAGTAGCCAACAACTATAAATACCAACCTATTATCTTCGTCATTTTACATCCTTACCATACATTATACATCTCAAATCATTTGCATTTCTTAAAAACACGTAGTTTTTCACAATATTCATCTCAAAATGGCACCTCATGGAGAGACTGTTGTAACGTCCAACGTTCGAAACCTTAGCAAACCACCTCGTCTCTCTAACGACGGCCTAAAAAGGACGATGTCTGAAATTACATACGAGTGGATGAAGAATGATGCAATTATCGATGAAAATCTCCCTCCAGTGTCTGAGGTAGAAAGCGCGAAATGTGAGTGCTGTGGCATGAGTGATGACTACACATCTGAATATATCGATCAAATTCGAAAAAGATATTTAGGTAAGTGGATATGTGGGCTTTGTGCTGATGCAGTAAAAGAAGAGGCCCAAAAGAATGGAGGAAAAAATGAAGAAGCATTAACTACTCATATGAGTGCTTGTAGCAAATTTAACAAATTTGGTAGGGCTTATCCAGTACTTAATCAAGCTGAGGCAATGAGACAAATGTTGAAGAAAAATACAAAGGGAGTTATGAGGGCAAAATCAATTAGTCCAAGGGAAAGAATTATGCAAAAGAAGAGTGGTGGACTTGCTAGAACTAATAGTTGCATCCCTGCCATTACTAAAGAAATGAGTGACCTTAATATAGTATCCTGATCGATAAAACGTGCATCCTTCAGTTGTACCTTCTGCAATAACGTATGTACTATATAGACCTCTTACTTTTCTGTTTATGGCTGCTAAACTTTGGTGCAACTTCTTCTACATTAGTAGCTTTATAATGTTATTAAATTTTCTTTAATGTACTGTTAATGATCTCAAAACCTATTCTTTTCGCGGACTCTGCTACTAAGAAGGATGTTCACTTCTTAAACTATCCTAGCCGCGAAACAAGAGAGTGGGTCATGCATGTCCAATGGTAGCAAGAGTGAAAAAAATATGATGATTTGAAGAAGCACAGGATTAAAAAAGACAATAGCATAAAGGTACTGAGTAGCATAAGTTTTAACAATAAACAAGTTTTCAACACACACAGCTAGTTCAAAATGTTGATTCTGAAAGGAAAATATTTAAGGGTTCTTAGGTAGTAGTGTACTGATCCCTTTAAAACAGATCTAAAGAACAGTAACTTAGACAAATGACCAGTTGACAAACATGAAACAGATGCAATGAGCAGTATCTTCTTCATTCATAACTTTCCATGCTACTGCTCTCTCATAAGATATAGGTCTGCTCATGCTTGACAAGCAAATTCCCCCTTGTAGACATGCAAAACCCTGTCAATCAGTAAATTACAATTACAAACTGCAGTGGTCATGATCATCTGTCTTCAAGCAAATCTAATTATCACTATTTATTTTAAAAGGGCATGCAACTCGGTACAATTAAGATTTGGGAAACCCTTACTTGCTACATTCAATACTTTCGATATAAAAGGAGTACCAACCTGTTGCATTATCTGGGGGAACTCAGTGCAGAGGTTCTTCTTTCCATGATCATCAAATATTTTCTCCAAGGTAATATCTTGAAGTGCAACCAAGGTTGTCTCGAGCATGTCAAGACCAGCCTGATTTGCAAATGTGAAAACTGGCAAAGCCTGCAGAAATATTGAACTCACAATTTCATGTACTCGAATAACTAAAAAGTCTACTGCAATTAACAAACAAAAGAATAACAAAAAAGAGGATGTGGGAACAAACCTTAGCGGAGCAGCAGATAATAGCATCTGAGTGATGCCATAGGCTTTTGAGGATTGATTCACTTCCTTGATCAGTATGCGATTTGAGAAGCTCCACGCCCAAAAAGCACCTTCAGAGAAAAAAGAATTAACCATTACAAATATTGATGTAAAATATTTAACTCAGAACATAATTACATGCAGACAAACATCTGTTTATTTCCCTCCTAGTAACGTCCCATAGAAAATATGCTTACGAAAAAAAGGGGGATTGAACAAATTCTAAATCAGAGGAAGGTCAATCATTTGTTTTGATGAACCAACTTCTGAAAAATTACAATCGTGATAATCTAACCATTATACATTTAAATCAACTTATGTGCCAAGATGTATTTCATTTAGAACTTGGTATTGCAAAAGCACAGCAGTTGACTGGGTGAAAAACAGAAAAAAACTACTTAGTGTGCTCCTATGTTAGGCACACATGCAAGAATATACCACATACCTGTAACTTTGGCAGATCCAACGAGCTAATGTATGTGCTTCAGGAGTCCCCAATGGCAAACGAAGACCTCCATGCGAACCCAAATGAGATGGTGAAAGTGCTAATGCAACTCTTTGAACAGATGAAATAATGCTTCGGACATACTGTCGAGCCATTGAAGCAACACTCTCTTGCATGTGGCTTTCAAAAGCAAATTGAAAAGCAATTGTCATGACAGATCTTGATGAGCCACCATTAGCGTGAAGGTCATTGGCTGCTTTGTTTTCCGCTGGGCCAGTCTCAAGAGCAGAAGTAAGATCAAGGGTACGATTTGGACTGGACGCTTCCTGCACAAACGAAGCATATTGGTAAAAACATTTGAGGATAATAAACCAAATGAACAAATATCTAAAAGAACAAGCACTAATAGGTGGATACAAACCCTAACCTTTCCAGACTCGAGTGAAATAATGCGAAACCCAGACGGAAGCAATGGTGCATCATCAGCAAAAGAGGCATCAATAGGAGCAAACACGAGTTCGGCACAAGTTCCAACAGCATTTTCATCCATTCCACTGCATAGCTGCATAATTTTCCTCAGATTAGAAATTCATTCAATTCAAAGAAAGATATTATAAAAGTTTCACAAGTGAGGGGTTGCGCAAGACATTGAGAATGGCCAAGGTGACAAGAGAGAGTTGCTCTGATGTAGCACACCTTGCTTCCAAGCTTAAGGTTGCGAGTTTGAGGCACCAAGAGAGCAAAAAGATGAGAACTTCTGGGGGAGGGGTAAAACAAAAGAGAGAATGGCCAAGCTGAAATATGGACCAAAAGCTCTGAACTTACACATGTGCAGAAATTAAACTTACTTGCAATAGAAACATATCTCGTGGCATTATCGCGTCCTCAGGAGAATGACCTTCCAACTTAATGACCTCCAGCAACTATAAGCAAAAAAGAGCACATTATCAGCAAATAGGCTGAGAAACCACACAAATAAAAAATTATTCAAACAAGTCCAACTGGAACAATTTAAATAAACTAGGAATGCCAACAGTGCAGATTAGAAAAAAAACTACTAAGCTTGCCTCTTCATGCTCAACAGTGTGAGCGAGTGGAAGTATCACTTGACCCCCGAAGTTACCAACTCGAGTCCCAGGTAAGCTGCAGGGACCAACTTTAATGGCTGCAGCAGCATAAGCATCTATATTGTTGTCTGCCCATTCAGATCGATGTTCACGTAGGAACCTGAGAAGTATAGCAGGAGGCACATTCTGCACAACAAAAACAAGACAACTGTGTCAAAATGAAAAAAGCAACATGGACGGCTGCCACCCCTCCTCCAATTATAACACAAACAGGAAACATTTACTTATCCACTTAAACAAGTAAATCAGCAATTCAATTTTATAGTTTCAGCATCAACATATTGAATAAGCAGACCTGTAGAAGCATTGATGCTTTTGCACACATAACCGCATTGCTCATAGGTGAAAATCCATTTGCAAAAGGAAGGTTTAAGCCCATCAACTTGTCAGGAGAAGAGTTCACAAGGATGGTAACATCATCCATTCCATCGCTATCAAGCATTGACCAGCCCTCATCAGCTATACCATTAAGAGCCTCATTGAAGCCTCTGCCAAAATAATTCAAAGTTTGAGTGACAGAAAGAGTAGAGAACATTGAAAAAAAATCCATCAAAAAGTAGGTCATTCAAACCTGCTCAGCCTCTGGCTTAATGCACGTAGAGCTGCGGGTCGTCTTCCCCAGTTAGTAACATTAGTCTGTGAAACCTCCTGTGCAATCTGCCTGAGGTAGCGTAGTGCCTGCAAGGAGGATGTATAGAGTCACCGGAATGCCAACTAACCTTGCAGTATAGAATCAATTTGAGTAAATGTTCTTACAGCCACTGTCGTCTTCTGAGCTAGCACTGCTGATGACTCATAAAGTGGGCGCAAGACTTCAGGCACACTCCATGCCTAACAATCATAATACTGTCAACCAAACCACAGCATAACTAGGCAGTATGAAGGAGAACAGGAAATATGGACAATAACTTTACCTCTAAATTCATATGATCAACAATGTGGATAATTGAACCACCCCCCTCACAAGGTCTAATCAGGTATCCACTAGGTAGGATTTCTGCTCTCACAAAATTCTGAACAGGTGGCATACTTGGACCATTTTGAGTATTTCCAAGTGACCTTTCACACACCTGGGTGTTTTTAAAAATTTGACATGTTAGTTCATGAAGCATGTGAATGGACAAACCTATTGTGTGTGACCTGGCAGATACATAATTTTATATTCGAAAAAGAGTAAGCATAATGAACCATACCACGAGACTGCCATCATCCATAACAGTTGTATACCGTAAGAGCCAGAAATCACGGGCAGGTGCCAACGTTGTTGGTGCATAAAGCTAAAAAAACAAAAAAGTTTAAAGTTCATCAAGAAGGTATAAAAGGACTGAATGCACAAGAAGCAACAGTACAGTAACCTACCTGCATGTAAAGGAGTTCAATGGTTCCACCATTGGCAGTAGGCAGCACATTGAGAACTTCAACAACCCGGCAGTCACGATACCAAGAAGGTCGATCCTTAAGGATTTCGGAGACCTAGAGGTATCTCAGACAATTAATTTCATATTATAGTGCCAGAAACAAAAATTTTAAAACAAATAATTAGCTTACCCTCGTTGGCTCTAGACCAACCAGGCCACAAGCTCTTGCTGCCACGCCAGTGCAACCATGAGAAATAGCAATGATTCCAATGGAATCCGGACCAGGCTATGCATTTCAAGAGAGAGATGATTAGAAAGAGTTGAACCAGTACTGAGTATCTGTAACAGAAATAATACAGAAAAAGGAGACTGGAAAATGTCTAGCAATATATGAACGCCCTCATGAGTCATGATAAGTGAAGTACTGTACCACCAATTTGCCATCACAACTCAAACAAAGCCTGAATGATGACAACTTTTTTCATAAAAATGAGCCTCTGAAAGAACACTGATGCACTATATAGAAATCCCAAAACTGTTGAAATGCAATTTGCAATATTTTTATACGATAATTATAACTGACAACTTCAAAAGAGACCAATGGCACGTATACTTTCTTTCGTGGACCTACTAAATCAGGCTATAAGATAAGATACAGTTTTATACTAATTGATGGACTAGTTAGTAAGAAGAGCTTCCATGGGAATAAAAAAAATATTGTATTTATATCTTTGGTTTATATAGTTGACTAAAGGAATAGTTTGCTGTTTGGTTATTTATTGACATCATCAAAGAAGAAAGTTGAAGCAGCCAATTTCATTCATTCGGCTCTAACACTCGGTAGATTGCTAATACAGCTACATAGTATAGACGTGAATGTATTTGCTAGTTATCCCTTCGATAACATATGAGTTCATTAGATTAGTATTTAACTAATACAAGAATCCCAAGACATAATTTAATAATGAACAATTGTCATAGCATATCTGATTAATTGTGCTAAAAGATAAATAAATCAATCAATAAACTTACCCCTATTCCTAAGGAATATCTGTCAACCATATGAATCTCTGTGTAAAAATTCCATACATTTGGACTCATATTGGTCAAATACGGAATAAATTGTCTTTTTGTACAAATCTGGTCGTCTTTTCTCTAATATTAGAGGTTCTTTACACAGCATAATATAAATGTATGCTTGGTTTTAAAATGCACAAGGATTTGTTGCAATAATACCCTTGGCCTATTTACACTATTTTCTCCAATTTAAATAACAGTTCTATAATACCTCCCAAGTCAGTTTTCTGTGACACGATTTCCTAATTAGTCCATTCCAAAAAATGACACATATATAAGGAAACATCTAACTATAAACTCATATTTTACCCTCAAAGAGAAAGCTTTTTTATTAGTAACATGTATGTAATGCAAATATGCCATGATGAATACCACAAGTTCCAAAAATGTTACAGTCACACAAAATGTTGTGGCATATTTAAAGAAAACAAATTTCACAAATTCCCCTTTTTAACTTAAACTGCCTGAAATTTCGAAAGTTCCCCTTTTAAACTTTAACTGCCTGACGATGCAAACTATGTCGCATAAATTTAGACGGATGGAGTAATTAATTTAATTTTTACAGTTAAAAGGCATAACTTTAATTTTAAAATACCTTCATTCCAGGCATTTGGACCCACTCAACAGCAGTTCCAGTAGCCTTTGAAAGAAACTCTGTTAAAGTTTCTTCTGCAATGGACAAAAGTCTGGAACAAAGCACAAATACATAGCCATAAGCCACAAACACAAAAAACAAGAGAAATGGTTACAAAGCACTATGTTTAAAGAAGAAAAGGACCCAACAACTGCTTTTTCACTCACTCACCCTGCAGGACTAGCATCCCTCGGCGGATGCTGAGATGTCAAGTGGTGCTGACCACTAGTCACCACTGAATCACAACTGGTATCTTTCGTAGCAAGTGGAGTCTGCATTTCAATAAAGAAATTATGAAACTTACAGTTCAAATTAAGCCACGGTGGTTTGAAGGGGAAGAGCAAAAATGGTCTTAAAGCCTTACACTGTGACTTTGCCTGCGAAAGTAGCCATTTTCATACACCAGTTGAGAAACTTGCTTCTGTAGTCTATCATTTTCTTCCATTAATAGCTTGTTCATTGCCGTCAGCTTCCTATTCACAGACTGAAGCCTTGACGCCTCTTTCCTCTGTTTCTCCCTGCATCTATATTTAACCAAAAAATGGAAACAAAAAAAAAACAGAAATTAGCTATATATGGCTACAGAGTTCGTTGAAAATTCAAAAAAAAAATTGTTTTTGGAGTTCGTTGAAAAATGGTTTTTGGGATTTGATGTAGCGTTTAGACATGCATTTAAGTTGAAAAATTTTTAAGTTATACTAGTGGAACCCAAAAAATTGAAACTTGGAAAAAAATTGAAAACAAATTTTCAACAAACTGATCAAATATCATGAAGGAGCTTGTCATTCATACATACTTAGCAGGAACAGAAGAAAATGAAAAGGGAAATGCAGATTGTTGAAAAAAAACAAATAATGAAACAGCAATTTTGTTCAGGAAACCCAAAGAAATGGAGCTTTTACATCAGCGAGTAAGATTTATCAAGAAAATTTGTTAAAATGGATAAAAAAAAACACCAAAACTGGATTTTTAAGTAGCAAAGCTTCCTTAAAAGTGCAATTTTGCATACAAGTAAGATTAAACAAGAGAATAAATGACATTTATAGTACCTTCGATTCTGGAACCAAACTTTGATTTGCTTAGGTTCAATGTTAGAGAGGATAGGACATTCTCTGATAAGCTGCTGACGGCGCATTGAACTTGGTTTAGGACAATCATGATAAAGCCTCTCAAGGGCTTCAACCTGCTCAGGTGTATACCGGACATACTTTCCGTTATCCAACACCACCGACTTACCATCCTTGCAGGAAGCCATTTTTTCTTAAATCTTAAAAACTTGAATGCTTTGCCCTTAATGAGAGAGAGAAAACAAACCAGCTCTGTTACTCTGCTTCTTCTTCACTTTTGTCTTCACAACAATTCAACTTTTTTTAACATTATTCTTCTTGGGAGCTCTGAACAAAATGAGAATGTCTTGAAGTGACCTTTTCTTGGTAATACTAAAAGAGAAGACCAATTTACCAAACTGAAACGGCACTAGACAACTTGTATCTTTCGATTTCAGAGCTTACAATAAACTACTAAAAATACACACTTTCCTTACTTATCTTTCACCATTACCAAAAAAAAAAACAGAAGAATCAAAATATTCTTCAAGAACTTAAAAACAATATCTTTAACAACATTTCCTTTGAATCTTGAAACAAGATTAAAAAAGAAAGTGTGAAAAAACACTAAAAGATCAAAGCTTTAGACTTCAAAAGATAAAAACCACACAAACCCAGAAACAGATCTTCTTCATGTACCCAAAAATTGAAGCATCTTTAAGTTTTTCAACAAAAAGTAAACCAACCCCATGAACCACCTACAAAATTTTCAAATACTAGAGAGGAAGATCTTGTAGGCATGATGAGATATTATCAGAAGATGGATCTTGGACTGGTTAACAATGAATGAAATTGAGTTGAAAGAGGTGTAAGTAAATGCAAGAGAGAAAAAAAAAAAGATATAAACCCCGGATTTGAGAGCGACCCAGAGAGAGAAAAAGAGAAAAAAAAAAGTCTTTTTATTTGGATTTTGGGAAGTGGGTATCTTCACACCATTGTATATCAATGGTGTCCCTCTGTCAACTTCTTTCGGCTTTAGGTACAGTGGGGGGTGGGGTAGGGGGTGGGGGTGGGGGAGGATATTCTCACTTCTTTTTACTACTCTTTTCAGGCCAATCACCTATACTATACTACTGCTACTAATACTACTCTGCTGACCTCTGTTCGTCGCACCAGATTTAGAATACTTTTGATTAAGACATTTTATGACCATTATACCCTTGTACTTTTTTAAAAAAAAAATAATTAAAAATCTCTCTTTTATTTCTTTAACTTTGTATTCAGTTAAATCAATACATTTAAAATTGGGATAAAGAAAAAAAAATTCACTTGTGCAAGTTAGATTAATGAGATTGATAGTTAAATTTATCGAAAACAGTTTTTCTACCTCTATGCAAGAATTTGTGTATACACTGCAATTCACAAATCCTATTTATGAAAATGCAAATAATATGTTGTTATCGTTGTTATAGACAGATAATGTTTAAGCTTTTACAGTAAGATATTTCTTCTGTTTTTCATGTCAATACACGTGAAGTTTTCTCATCATATGGTAAGTCTCGTTTCGACATAGCTAATGATGTCTGTGTCAGAACAGTTCACGTCTTTGACATGCGTTTTTTCTCCTGATTTTGCATGAACGAAGGATGTTTCGTGTGTCGTATCTCCCTTTTTCAGACTTTTCTGTCTGTCATCATTTATACGTGTTTTTTGTCTAACAAGTTGTCTGATCGATTTAAAGTTATTATGACACTGAATTATTGAATCATTCTTTAAGTTTCATATTTAAGGGATAACATATAAATACAACTTTGAACTTGGTTTCAGCGTACAACTATGTCCTCCATCTTTAGGAGTACATAAAGAAACACTTAAACTACATGTAGTCGCAACGTAAAAATTCAAAATTGTCATTTAGAATGTCATGCAAGAGGAATGTGTTTTTTGTTCAATTTTATATAAGTTCAAGTGTCTGCTTGTTTACATATCCAAAGTCAAACGCCATAATTGTCAGCTAAATCCAAGTTAAGGTTATGTTTATGTATTATACCATAAGAAATACTCACATAAAATTCTACATATTTAACAATGCAAAAGCATTTTGTTTCCAAAAGGAAGAAACCTCTCGTTATTTCACGTTAATTAAAAATATCAAGTTTGAATTTTTAGAAAAATCTTAAACATAATATTTTTCATTTTAGTGAATCTCACGTGATATTAATATAAAGTAAATAATGAATAAACATAGATTGCCTATAAATAGGGTAAAAAATAGAAAAAAAAAACATAATTATAAATAAAAGAGTAGAAGAGGGGCAAAAGAGGAAAATGTGAGTAAAACATGGAAAGGAAAGAAAAGGAGAGGCATGGGAAGTATGCGTGGGGCAGAGAGGACAAAATGATGAGAATTTTTGCATGCGCCTCGATACTCTCTTTATTTATTTATTTCTGTTTGTTGCTACGCATAGCCACTACTTTACGTATTACCCTTTACATTTCTTTTCGATAAATTATTATACACTTCTACCTTGTACTACTTATACAAAACCAACTTTTCTACTAAGTACTCCTACGTTAAAAAGTTTTAATTTCATATTGAAATTTTTTATTTTTATGATTGAACATTATAAATAAGTTACATGAGAAGTTTAAAAAAAAAATTAAAAAAAATCCACACTAAAATCCACATTCATTTAAAGAAGAATTATATATGTAATTTATTAGCCATAATTATATAATCCCAAATGGACATGCAAGTTAGGACATAAAAGTGACAGAAGTAAGATTGACATGGACAAGAATCATGTCACTCACTAAACAACACATATGTATGACAATTACGACAAATATTAGATAGAGACCAGTTGGTGGATCCGACTTGTACCTCCTCCTAACATGATCCATAAATTTCTCATTTTCATATCATACTTATCTGTATTAATTAATCCTATTTGGCTATCTTAATATTATTTTTATAAATATATACAAACTTTGGTTATAAATATTATGATTGTAATGCAGAGAGTATTATAAGCGGAAGAATCAAATAATGATGAGATTATTTAAAGCGAAAAGGATAAAAATTCCCTTTTAAACTATATAAAAATAATAATAATGTTTTCAAATTATAGTTTGACTTAAAAATATTTTAATCGTCAATACTTTGGATCAAAAATATTTGTAAATTATGCGAAAGGAACAAATAATTCTCCGTATATAGTTTGACCCAAAAATGTCCTCCATCTATACTTAGGTCCAAAAATGATCTTATTGTTATTTAATAAATAAAAAACGCTCATATATTTCAAATAAATGTGTTACTCCCTACGTTTTAATAAGAATGACCTAGTTTGAATTTGGAACGAAGTTTCAGAAAAGAAAGAAGATTTTTTAATCTTGTGGTTTGAAATTAAAGTTATAACAAATGTATCAAATTGTCCTTAATCTTGTGCTCTTAAATATGTTATGTGAAAAATTAAAGTTACTCTCTCCGTCTGAAATTGTTTGTCATGTTATGCTTATTGAAAGTCAAATTGACTAATTTTTAAAGGTAAATTAGATCACATTAATTCGATATTTTAAACCAAAAAAATAGATATTCTAAAACTATATAAAAAGTATTATAAATTATATTTTTTTGCATATTAATATGATCAAAAAATACATTTTAAATTGTTAGTCAAAGTTTTTATGGTTTGACTCCAAAAATAGAAATCATGACAAATAATACCGGACGGAGGCAGTAAAATATTGCCAAAAAAGGAAATAGGTCATTACAGCCTAAAAAGAAAATAGGGTCAATTTTTTTTGGGAAAAGTGTCTGGTATACCCCTCAACTTTGTCATTTAGATCTGATATACCCCTTGTTAGGAAAGTGGCTCATATATACCCCTACTTGTAAACAAATGGCTCACATATACCCTTTTCCTCTAACGGAAATGAAGTAAATAATAATTTTAATCTAAATTTTTATTATTTTTTTCTAAAAAATATAATGCCATATGAGTAAATTTAATCCTCGTCAAACATATTTTTTTTTGACTTCTTTTTGTTTCAATGACTAATTTATAATTATTATTTTGATAATCAAATTTATTTATGTTTCACTAATATTCTTGTATAACTTATTGTAGATGACCAAATTTTTTCTTCGAATACGAAATTAAATTACAATACACACACAAAAAAATAGTTTAATTTTTTATTCTTTAAACTAAGGAATGAAAGAAAAAAACAAAATAAGACTAAGAAATTCAAATAATTATAATAAAAGAAGTCAAAAAATAATTTATATATGGAAAAAATTAAAATATAGCTTGAACTTTGATAGAAGAATCATATATACCCCTAAATAATTTTAAAAAAAAAATTAGAAGTAATAAATATAAATTTAAAACTAATTTTTTAACTTCCGTTAAATGAAGGGTATATGTGAGCCATTTTGTAACGGCAGGGGTATATGTGAGCCGTTTGTATAACGGGAAGGGCATATATGAGCCATTTTTATAACGAAGGGTATATCAGCTCCAAATGACAAAGTTGAAGGGTATATCAGACCCTTTTCCCATTTTTTTTAAATGGCGATAGTAGTATCTTTTCTTTAACACATTCTTTTTTCTAATAATATTTTCGTTTAATTAGCATATGTTTATCTTACTTCAATTCCGAACAAAATAAAAAATGAAAATGTTTCTTATTTTATCATCATTATTTTAATGATTGATATACTATGATCTTTTATATATGACATATTATCTATCGAAAAGGTGCATGAAGTTATTCTATTTTAATTGATAAAATGAGATTAAGAAGAAAAAAATATTTCATACATTTTTATTTGTTAAAATGATTTTAGAAGAAATAAAAAAGAACAGTGATCTTCAATAGTAATATTTATTTTAGGAAAAAGATGTGTTTAAAGAGAAAATATATATATATTTATGGGCAATTTTGGATCAAAGTATTTATTGAAAAAATATTTTTGAGCCAATATATTGATGTTGCGGACGCTTTTGGGCTGAACTATAAACGAAAAATATTTTTATACCTTACGCATAGTTTAAAAATACTTTTATCCCGTTTCCTTATTTAGTAGTTGACACAATATTCTAAAATCATGTGTGATTAAGTATTACTAAGATTGGGTGCTTAGTTAGTTTATTTGTATGAATTTATTGTTTTGTTTAGGCTTATTAAATATTTAGTGTATTTGTAATAATATTTCATATAGATAGATAAAATGTTTCAATTATACACTTTAATATTGAAAATAATTTAAAGAACAACTAGTTTGGGAACTTTTGATTCATTTTATGGCGAGGGAAAAAAAAGTTTATTCTTACCTCTAATGTTTCAATCTCTTGTTATTACTGTATATAGTTGTTCATAGATAATTGAAATGAAGTGAAATCTTTATTTGCTATGTTTTAGGTTTGTCTCCTGATGATCTCCTGCTTGTGTTACTCCTTTCAATATATTTTCTCATTGTTCAACGGTTGCTTGGATTTTGCTCTACTCCAACAGTGTGACAACACTTAACTATCTATTAATTTTTAAATTTTAATTTTCATACTTTCATATTGACGATCATGTTATCAACAGTTAAAATTATGTGATATTCTGTAAAATCATATTTCATTAATATTTCATATATTCTTAAATTTTTTTTTAAAGATATAAGGTGATGTTTTTTCCCCTAAAATACAAAAGAAATTACTGAATTATACTTTTTAAAAAATTGAGATTTCATTTTATGAAATAAAATTCCGTATTTAAATATTAATTTTATCTCAATTTTTGATATGACGAAATAAAATAGCATTGTGCAACAAATTACAAGTGTGTTTGAGTGGAAGTGATCATGTTTGTTGGACCATGTAGGTTCATGTAGGATCTGGGGTTTCGGGTAACATTTATTAGCCCAATAAAGCTCCTTATTGGATCATTTTGGAAACATCTGGAATGTTGTTGAATTAGTGTGTTTATCAGCCCAATAGTAATGTTCATCTTGGATACTTCGCACGACTTTTAGGTGGTGATAGAAATCATGTTTATGTTTTAAATGTGGATTGATTTACATAAATCTCGTGACTTACTTACATTATTTTTATTACTTTTTTTGAATTATACAAATTTCTTAAAATTTATAGATTTTAGATATATCATTGAAATTTCGAATATATGACTAGACTTTCGTATATATAGGAAAGAGATGTATTCGAGAAGAAGGAAATGTATTAGAGAAATGATAAGACATTCGGATACATAGAGAAGGGGTGTATTAGAGAAGAAAGGGATGCATCCGAAATGAAAGGGATGTATCAAAGAAGAGAGGGATGTACCCACAATAGTATGAATATATCAGAGAGGGGAAAGATGTATCTGAGAATGAGATATGATGTATCAACAAGAACAAACTGATCTATTCGAGAGGAAATTTTTTAAAAAAATTAAGTGATAGAAAATTTTAAAAAATATAATAAAATAAGACGTGTATTTATGTAATTTAATATTGGATAAAGAGAATGGACAAATAATCGTTTGTTGGGTTCATTGATGTCGTGGTTGCATGAAATGTGATAAATAAAAGTATTTTATATATCGACATATTTTATAAGTTTTTTCCTTTTTTGTCATTTTTATGGAGTAATGTTTTATCATTTTAATATAATAATAAAAGAAATAACTCTAAAAATGTTAGTTATAATATCTCAAATTGAATAAGGACATAAAATTAATTTCAAAGCCTCTAATGTAAATAACTTCAAATTTTAGTTTCTTATAATTTTAGTCGCATTCAAATAATTTTAAAGGAAAACTTACATAAATATATCATGATAATTTTTTTTTTCTATTTATAGTAATAATATTTTTTTTTTCATTTGATCACTTTTAATTTATTTATAATACAAGTTAATACACATTACAAATAACAATTTATTATTTACATATAATACAAGTTTTAATGATGGATAATACATTTATCACAAATTTTAATACACTTATTATGTGTCAAATTTTTACCAAACAAATATAATATATTTCAAAAAACAATTATAATTTATATATATTGCATACATAATTCAATTTAAGACAAATTGCAGATTTAACATAGTATTGCTATAAATGATAATAAATAAAAAGTATCACTAAATCAGTAATTATTTATTAAAATGTACCAATATATATTATTTTTTTTGAAATTACATATCTGAATTTTAACTTGTTAAAGCTTAATTTCGATGAATATAAAAATAATCAAACTTCTAACATAGTCCTAAAAAGTTTGATGTAACCAAAAATTAGTTATTTTTATATGAAAATAGTGTGTGATTATACAATCATTCTTGAAGTAACTATTTTAAATAGTTAAATTAGGAATGCTTGTTTATTCATATAAACTTTTCCCTTTTTCTTAAAAACCATTTTATTTTAAAAGTCCCATTTTTTGTTCAATTTACAGAAGTTTAAGGGAAAAAAGAATTCAAAGGAAGTCAAAGGCGAGAGCTGGTGTCGTCTCGCCACGTTTAACACCGTGGACAGGTTTTGTGGGGCTCATTGATGACGTGTCATGTTTTGATTAGTCAATATTGCGTCACCAATTGGCCCCAGCAAATAAATATATTGTAAAAGAAGACCCACTTTCTGATTTACTGGGCCTGCAGTGTTTTTGAGCCGTCAGTTGACTTAGAATTGATTCATCTCTTTCTCCGGTGACTCTTCGCCGATCACCGGCGAATTTACGGCGTAAGCTATCGTCCCTTTCTATTGATTAATTCTTTGTTGTTTGCTGTTTTTACTCAAATAAAAGTTGTGTGGGAACTGTAGAAAAACCCTGTTTGAATGTGCAGTTGCAGTTGTTCTTAAATTTACAATTCGGCTTCGATTAGTGTTTGTTTGTGTAAAACTTTGCTGCTCAATTTTAGAAGAATCGATCAGAATTTTAGTTTTATTTTGCTACCGCAGGAGTCGCAGAGAAAAGTATTTTTACTAAAATTTTCAAATATATTTTCTCGCCATTTTCGAAAGAAAATTTTATAACATATAAACTGCCTATTAATTCCAAAATTGTCTAAATTATAGACGATAAAGAAGAAATTAGGTCAAATTTTCCTTCCAAAATTGGAAGAGGGATTATTTGAACGGTGAAGAATCACAATGATTCCATTACTCAAGTTTATAGTTCAGTTTAAGTGATTTACTTATGCTAAATGTTCAAATAAGTTGTTTTAAACTTATTGAAGGAACAATAACATTAAAATTATGCTGAACGTTATTTAAAGAGAAGAAAATGAGAATAAATTTGTGAAAATATATGTTAGTGAGATGCCAAGATCAATAGCTCTTTCTGTCCCCAATAGTGTGAGATAGTTTTACTCGGCAAATTAGTTTCACGTATGAATTTTTCTTGAAATGTAAGGGTAACATATCCTTAATTTCACGAATGAGTGTTTCTCGAAAATCCTATATATGAATTAGCAATGAGCCAATGGTCTAAAAGGGACTCTCTACCTTCACAAGGTAGGTGTAAGACTGCGTACACATCAACAACCAGACCTCATTTGTGGGGTTACACGATATATGTTGTTGCTGCTGAACTAGCAATGAGGTGTTTGTAAAATTTGGTCTTGTTTCTCCATGTCTAAGAAAGTTATAAAGCAGTTAGGTTATTTTGGAACACAACCCTTGTCATCTTTACTAGAGTGAACGACACAAGGTTTCAGCTTCTTATCTCTTTTGAATGATACATCACACATTCTGTAGCATCTATCCTGTTTCTTAGTGTTCTTTTTCCTTATACATATAGCACAGAGAAAAAGTTCAAACAATTGACGCTGTTCTTTTTGAATTCTTAAGAAGTCTGAACAGTGCAAGAACATTGTTTGTTGATTTGTCTATTATATAGACGATGCAATTAATCTGAATCTGCATCATTGAATAGGATCAAAAGAGCTTCTGGCAACCTAAAATCACCAAATCAAGATTGTTAAACTATTTCAGCAAGAGTTTTTCTCTGATTCTTCAGTATTGTTTAGGCAATTCGAACTTTAGCAGAAATAGGTGAATTTATCCATTGCATTTAACTTTATCACCAAGTTTTGATTGTTCGATCCTGTGTATGTCGTCTCTCATCTTTTTGGTTGACACCGCCGGATGTCCATTTGCAACGCGTCTTCTAAAATGTTTTTTCTTTGATGGTTGTCACTGTTAGATCTGTTTATGATTTATTTACTAAAGCTTCGAATATTATATCATACTCCCATGTATTTCATGAAACTTAAGTGATTCTAAGTTATGCCATTTGTCCTTTTTTTCTGTGCCTTCCAATTATTTCATAAGTAGGATGTCATCTCGTGATGTAATTTGTTTTGCAAGATGATATTGAGCATGCCTAGTTCTCGGAATTATTTTTCTTCCATCTTCTGTTTGAATTCATAATCAAGTAGCTATGTTTGAATATCCTTCATGATTTTTGCCAGAGAGAAGATTTGGAACATCCAGTAGCAAGGAAAAAAAATGCCTTCACAGAAGATTGAAAGTGGGCATACTGACACTGTTCATGATGTGGCAATGGATTACTATGGTAAGCGCCTGGCAACAGCTTCTTCAGACTGCACCATTAAGATAACAGGGGTCAGCAATTCATCTTCGCAGCTACTGGCTACTATAAGTGGCCACCAAGGACCAGTGTGGCAAGTAGCTTGGGCTCACCCTAAGTTTGGTTCCCTCCTTGCTTCTTGTTCTTCTGATGGAAAGGTAATTATATGGAAAGAAGGTACTCAAAATGAGTGGAGCTTATCACGTGTTTTCGATGACCATAAAGCTTCAGTCAACGCAATAGCTTGGGCTCCTCATGAATTGGGCCTCTGTTTGGCTTGTGGATCTTCTGATGGGAACATTTCCATTTTCACAGCAAGATCAGAAGATATTTGGGAGACATCACGGATTGATCAGGCTCATCCAGTAGGTGTTACATCTGTTTCGTGGGCGCCATCAACAGCTCCTGGCTCTCTTGTAGGCTCTGATCTGCTTAATTCTATTCCAAAGCTTGCATCTGGTGGCTGTGACAACACAGTTAAAGTGTGGAAGATGTTTGATGGAACTTGGAAGTTGGATTGCTTCCCAGCTCTTCAAATGCACACTGATTGGGTCAGGGATGTTGCTTGGGCCCCTAACTTGGGGCTACCAAAGTCAACTATTGCTAGTGCTTCTGAAGATGGAAGAGTGATTATATGGACAGTTGGTAAAGAAGGTGATCAATGGATTGGTAAAGTGTTGAAGGATTTTGGTGCCCCCGTTTGGAGAGTTTCGTGGTCACTAACAGGTAACATATTGGCTGTGGCTGATGGGAATAACAATGTGACATTGTGGAACGAAGCAGTAGATGGTGAATGGCAACCAGTGACAACAGTAGATACATAAAGTTAGACACATTTATAACCCTTCAGTCCAGAATGTTACATCATATTAACAAAACTCTAGCTATTTTGCTATGCATAAAGGAATAAGGAAACTTGAAGCTGATCATGAACTGTCAATTGTCTTAGTATATATATAGATTTTGCTTCATCATATCAATGTGCTATATAACACAATGATTGATATGGTGTTTGACAGAAGAATGGATATGTTTGAGCAACTGTTTCGTCAACTAGATTCACATTTCTATGTTGTCAAAGCATCTTTGATATACAATTTAAGGATTTTGTGTTTCCCAATTGATATCCTTGACTGAAGATTGCTTGCCCATGTCTTTTCTAATGGACTACAATTCACCACAAATCAATGGGCCAGTAGGCCCAATACAAGTAATTTGGTGTCTGAAATGTTTGTTGAGCTTTCTTGGGCTGATCATATGTGGGCTAAACAATAATGCTACACGTTTGATAAGCAGGAATATAGGTCTATGATACACTCAAATCAAAGCCCACAATAATGTTACACGTTTGATAAGCAGGAATCTTGGTCTATGATACTTGTAAAGGAAACTTAAGTAAATGTACCTTCGGCAAACTAGTTTACCAACATGGTCGAAAATAAAAATATACACTATCTATATAATTTGAGTGTATATATTCTGTATATTATATCTGAAACAAACACTATTTATACATTTTGTGTATATATTATATATATAAACTAAATAGCCGAATGATATTTGACAGTAAGTTTTCATACTTGTAAATGATTAATGAGCACTCAAACAATTTCTTTGAAAACTCATAATCATTCTCCAAAGCAAACAAAAAAGGAAAGGGCATATAATAACATGAAGAAGCAATAATTGAGGGAGCATTGTAGTAATAGATTAATTAACACCAAAGACAATATTAAAGCCAATTGTCAAGGAGAAGGCACGTGCATTGTTAAGCAACCACGTGATGACCTTACACGTGCAACCATGTTAGCACTGTTACCGCACGTGTGAGAAGCATCAAAGAAAAAAAGACACTTATTAGTTAAAGAGTTCGTGAGAAACCTAAGGCAATAAGATTAAGACCACAAACAATGGTTTTTTTTAATCAAATATCCAGCTATACATTTAAGCAAAGTTTACATTTGTATATATATTAAAATAAAAGGTATAAGTATATAATATACGATAAAAGAAGGTTCCTTCGAGATACTTGAAACTTGTTTTGTTTATTTATAATTTAATTAGTTTGTAAGTATTAAAAAAATATTGTTGTTGAAGGTATTAAAAATGAACGAGATATTCCTAAAATTACAGGTAAGAAAGTTGTTTTTTAAAAACCTAAAATATTTTTGAATTTAAGTAGAAAAAAAATATTTATTGGAGAGGCATTTATAGGTGGTTAACAGGAGCGAAACAAGCCTTTTTGCTATGGGTTCGGTCAAACACTAATAATTTTGTCCTAAATTTTGTAATTGTAAAGAGTAGTCGGTTCATAAGGCATTCCTTATTGACAAAGTTCAGAGAAAAATCACACTCGATATATAAATTATTATGTAATATAAGTAATCAATAACTTTAAAGGACTTAAATTTATGAACATTAAATTTTAATTCAACTTTTAATAATTAATATTTATTTAAATAATTTACGCATTCATTTTTCGATTGGTGTAATATTGATATGACTTGAATTTAAATAAATATATTTTTGTTAATAAAACTTAGTATATGGTACGAATCTACATTTGTTGAGTCAATAATAATTCATATTGTTTTAAATTATAAAAGAGTAATTGTGGCTTGGCCTTTTGAATGAAGAATTGAACATGTAGCCTATTTAGTTTAAAAGTCAGTCACATGATAACTGACAATATCCCTATCCTTTGTCACGTGCTTAGTCGGACCCCACGAACCCACTCACTGCCCCCACACATCTTAACTTATACTTCAATCGTATTTTTTTTAGTCCGTCTCATAAAAATAAATATACACAAATACTATATTTAATTAAATAAATATTAGAAAGTTGTAATTTTTTTCATATATATTAAAATTTGTACCAAATAAAATTACATCATATAAAATGAAACTAAAAAATACAATAAATTTAATGAATAACGATATTAAAATTTGAAGTTTACAAATTACTCCCTCTATCGCGTTCCATATTAATTGATTCTTTTTCTTTTTATACGCATATTAACTAATCATTAATAAAAAAGAATTTATTTATTCACTCCTTAAATATTATTTTTATTGAGAATTTTACAAATAAATAACAATACTTTAAAAAATTTAATTGGAAAATAATATATGAAAAATCTAATTAATATCTTTTTATCTAGTTAGATGGATAATTAATATAAGATAATTATATTTAATAAGATAACTAACTAATAAAAATAAAAAAATTTATATTAAATGCTACTGCATTGAATTGAATTTGTAACATTATAGTAGAAGAAGAGGATTCTATTGTTGAAGAAAATAAAAGACAAGAAAAAGTAAAAGAGGAAAGCTGGTAGAAAAGTTGGGCGAATGATTGGTTGTTAATGTAAACTAACTTTATCTGTTTTTAACTGCGTTTTCATCTTGGGATTTGTAATATTATCCCGCCCTATAAATTAATTCATATTACAAATCTCCATCACTCATTCAAAAGAACACAAAAGAAGAAAAGCAAAAGATTATGCTACGAGTCACTGATACATCTTTTGAGAATTTCATATTTTTAACTCGTACCAACTTTTAAAATTTAACGTTTATGAGTTTTCTAAATTATTATAGTTGTTCATGTTTATAACTATTAAATCGCGATATAAAGTGAAATCGGAAGTGTTTATCCAAAATGCAAATGGAACTTCCTATACAGAAACGTGGATAATCATGATGACTGAGCAATTTGAACCAGTTTGAGCTGTAATGTTCGTGCTTAAACGTGGGTTAAGGAATATATTAACATGAGAGTTAACAAGGTAAACAAAGTACTAATGATGGAGTTAAAAAAATAGAACTACCCAGGAAACAGCTAAAAACTTTTTTTTATTATTATTAGAAATATTTTTTATTTAAAAAAAAAACAGGGGACAAAGCGCAATTCCCGATGGATTAATGCAAAGTTAATTAATACTAGTAATAATAATAAAAATAATACATAGAAAAAGAAAAAAAAAACAGAGGAATCCGGCTGTAAACTTGGACTCTAATGGTAGCTTCACGGCGACAAAACCTGCTAGATCAATTCTTAAGGGTAAAGGGGTTGTATTATTGATGTTAATCCACTTCACTAATTTTTGTTAATTAATTAATTACAGTAAGTACTAATTAACTTTACTTGTAAAAAAAAAAAAGAAGAAGATAAATACATATAGATTCTTTCATTTAAATTATTCGAACAGCACATGACAGCCGTGACATCCAATTTAAATTAGCACCTTTAGTATTCAATTTTTTGACCTTTAAAAACAAATTTTCAAACTCTAAAAAGTCTAAAGTAATCCTTTACTTACCACAAAGATAAAGTAAAATTTAAAATCATAATTAGTGATATTATAAACTTACAAATTTGTTTTATACACTGTAATAATAAAAAAGTAGTGGTAGTACTTCAAATACAAGCAAGCATGTTAAAGGGGGGAACAGATTTAGTAAGTGATTGTAATTTTAATTAGTACATAATTTTAAAATAGTGCTATAAAAAAGGGAGTTGTAATAAAATAAAATAAAATTAGTGGTATGTAATTACGAGAAAGACCTTCATTACACTTATGAAAAGGCCTCTGACCCGGACCCCTTACTTTCAGCTCTTGAGCACTTGTCTGTCCTCTTCACACTCAATTCCTTCATTCTCTCTTCCTTTTTATCAGCTTCCGATTCTCCATATAAAGAATTAGTCTCAAACCTACCGTTACTTTGCGTTTTACACTCCACCATTCTTCTCTTACACTACACACCAACAACTTCTTCTTCTAAACAATGGAAGCATCGGATTTATTCGTCAGCGGTTTTTTCTCACATGCCGGAGACGAACAAATTCCGAATAACATCAACAATAACATCAATAATAACTGTAACAATTTTTCTGTCGATGATCTTTTGGTTATCCCAAAGGACGATGAAGTTATGGCAGACGCATTTTTCAACAGTATTACAGGAAATTCTGCTGATTCTTCCACCGTTACCGTCGTTGACAGCTGTAATTCCTCTGTTTCTGGTGGAGATGGACAATTTAACGGCAACCTGAGCGGCCGGAGCTTCACCGATGCTCCTTTCCCTAACAGCGAACTCTGTGTTCCGGTAATTACTCTGCGTTTTACATGACAAAATTGTTTTGTTTCATTTTTTTCAGCAATACCACGTGTAAAATGCGAACAAAAAGTTTTACAATTGTATCAAAAGTTAGAGTGCAAATTCATATATTTGGTTGAAATTCTGAAAATCAAGTGAATTTCTGTTTGCAACAGTTTGATGACTTGGCTGAGCTTGAATGGCTCTCGAATTTTGTGGAGGAATCGTTCTCAAGTGACGACGTTCAAAACTTGCAATTCATCCCTGTAGCAAACATTAATTCCTCCTCCACCATCACCACCGACAGTTCCTCTTCCGCAACCACATTTTCCACCGGACCTAACTCGCCACCTGCCTTCCCCGCCGACACCTCTGTTCCTGGCAAAGCTCGCAGCAAGCGCTCACGCGCCGCTCCCTGTGACTGGTCTTCACGCCTTCAGCTGCTCTTATCCCCTGCCACATCATCATCAGAGAGCAACAACATCTCGCCTCCATCTGTCAACAACACTACTTTCGCCACGGCCAAAGCCACCAAAGCGCCGTCGAAGAAACGAGAGAGCGTAGAAACGCCGGGACGGAAATGCCTGCACTGTGCTTCAGACAAAACACCACAGTGGCGCACAGGGCCATTAGGTCCAAAAACTCTGTGCAATGCATGTGGAGTTAGGTACAAGTCTGGTAGGCTTGTACCGGAGTATCGACCGGCGTCTAGCCCGACTTTTATCTCAGCGAGGCACTCGAATTCTCATCGGAAAGTTCTGGAACTCCGGAGGCAAAAGGATCTCCAGAGACACCAAGCACATCACCACCAGCATCAATTGCTTAGTCAACCCACAATTTTCGGTGTATCAAACGGCGGTGATGAATTTCTGCTTCATCATCACCAAAATTGTGGTCCAAATTTCAGGCACCTCATCTAGTATCAGTCACCTAGTGTAGGGGATAACTACTTTGCACTTTTCTCGTTTTAAAAAAAAGTTTGAATTAACAATCCCATTTTCCTAATTCCATCTAGTTTTAGAAAGTTGAAAATATCACGATATCAAGAGATAGGAGCTAAAAATAAAATGTTCCTAGCAATCCTAGCAAAAAAGAAAAAAAAAATTAAGATTAAATGCGAAATAGAATTAGAATTTTGTAACGTTTCTCTTAATTTTGGTATTAATTAATTTATAGATTCATTTTGAGACTTATTAAGTTATATATTTTTACGTAATTATATCTTAGTTTTGTTTGTATTTTTAATCATTTCAAGACTATTTATGCGTTTAACTTCCATATACGATAGTACAACATAAAAAATACTACAAATATGATTTAAATCTTATGCATGATTCGACTCATCATCGTGAAACATTTATATCATGCTATCAACATAAGTTATGATATAGTGATAGAATTATTCAACCATTAGTTAGAGATATCAAATTTGAGCTCTACATACAGAAAAATTTTTACTGGGAAAGCCACGGCCCCAAAAAGGATCTACAATATGCAAAATAAATTTTATCAGGACTCTAATACAGGCTCCGAACATCAAGTGAGAAATGTTAAAAAGAAACCTTTTTACCATGCTATATATTAAGGGATCGTTTGGTTGGTGAACTAATGTCTATATTAAAAGTGCAAATTAGTTCCTTAATAAACAGCAAAAACATTGTCGATAGTGACGGAACGAAATTTTTCATTACAAATCATCAAAATATAAGTAAGAAAATACTCAATTAAGCTAAATTAAAATCCATCTATTATATTATATATAATATTTCATTTAATTAAAAGGTATCTATTATGTATAAAGTATATAACATATACAACTCAGAATGGTATAAACTTCAATCCTATTGATTAGACTAGATATCTAAAGGGTGAATAAGTTTCCCTACGTATTGGTAAATTCTAGTATCAAGGTTGAAGGAATTAGATTTTATTCGTTTGTTGACAAATGAAGTAAAGAGTAATATTATGTGTTAATAATAAGGTGGAAAGTGGGTGTGGGGTAATGATCAATGGAAGCAAATTGTATTGTGCATATATAAATATTGTGCCTTTGTCAATGACATGGGCCATTGTGCCATAACTTGAAAACTTGAAAGGTGAGAAATTTGCACATGGAGGGCTCACGGGCTCAACTAATTAATTTCCTGTCTCAACTTCTATTACTATTTTCAAAAGCTACCTTTTTTTTTTTTTTTTGAAAATAGTAAAAACAAAAATAGAGGTTGGTATTGTATCTTTTCATTGAGTATCTACATGGATAGCTTGCTAGAAAAATGAGTATAATTGGTGTACCAAGAGGTCCCAATTTAAAGAAATAGTACTAGAAAGTAAAAAGGTTGATAGTCTAATCTCAATATTCCATTTTTATTAAAAAGAATGGCTTTGGATGGAGTAAATTTGATTTTAAAAGTTAGTCTATGAAATGAAAATTGTTCACGGTTGTATAAACAGAGAGTTATTGTCGAACTCCAACACTCTCATGTCCATGAAAAATCATAATCATGGGATTATAAAAAAGAGAAAGAATCAATACGGAGAATAAAATTGTCACTTTACACAAGTCTGTTATCAATAGCAAGAGCAAAAAAAGGATTATGTTGAATTGAGACATAAAATCAGCATAAGTCATCCGACAAGCAAAATGAGTTTACGATAACTAAGTTTTTGACAAAGAAGAGGGGGACCCTTCTTATATCCGCTCTTACAAGAGCCTATCCGAGAAAAGTCTATGTTCAGTATTCCCCTAAATCAAAATAAATAATAAATTATGACGAACCTAGCTCCAATTCAATGATAATTAAATAAACGATCATGAGCCCAACTTAACTAAAGATACTAGATAGCTAACTAACGCACGGAGAAAAAGATGATTATTCAAAATCATATAATTAAAAAGATCTAGAGTCAATTTGATAAAAAGTAAATTAAAAAATAACACTATTGTTTTGTTTAATTTTATATAGACAAGCACAACTATGTCTATATATTATTGAACCATAGTTTCTCTAATACTATTAAATGAATTGAATAAACAAAATATAACATAGATTTCAGTGACCATATTATATATATATATATTGGCCTATGAAATTAAGTATGGGGAGAAAAAAAAAATAAAGATTAAGAAGAATATCGTGCAGCGTACGAAGTATAGCTGCATGGAATTGCGTTGAGAATCAATGTAGGAAAAGAACGAGGAACAATTTGGTTATAACCAGTAGCAAAATTTTATAGGAATAATAAATTGATTAATATTATATATAATTAAAGCTATAGTACTACGTTAATTATGTAATTGGGATAACCTAGGTCAAAGGACGAACTATATTTGATTAAAATAATTAATACATTAATGTTTGCCCCCTATATAATTGTCTACCCTATCCTAGACATTTTGCACTTGTGAAGGGGGGGGCCACTACGTTATCTTTACCCAATCTTCTATTATTTGCTCCAAGGTTACTCTAATTATTTTAAGTAATATAATCAAAAATTTTATTTATATATGTATTTATAATTTTGATTTTATATATATGCAATACAAAAATTTGATTAAAATCTGGTTATAACTTTTTAAACAATTTATGTAGCATTGTAAAATTGAGACAATAAAGTTTTTTTTTTTTAAAAAATAGAAATGTATGATTTAAGGCAAATCTTACACGTATAGAATATGCATCTAATTAAGGACAAATAAGAATCTTGAAGTTGAGTTTGTTTTTTTTTTTTTTAGAAATAAATGTGCTAACATTCTTGTTAGAATTTTTTATTTTTAAAAAGATAATATATCCATAAAATGAAATAGAGAGGTATTATACATGATACGTACCTCCATATATATATATATATATATATATATATATATATATATATATATATAAACTTTGTGTCGATTAAACTAAAATATGTAAAATAAAACGGCAGGTAAGAAAACTTTAAAAGGGATTAAATATACGTATGGTGCAAAAATGTAGGTTAGGAGATGCATGCATCATGCAATTCTTTGATTTGACTCCCTATAAGTGAAAACATTAATAAAAAAGGCGATGTTTTAAAATATATAATTATATTGGGTATTTTGTACTTACGTGTATTTTCATTAACTTTATATGTATTTTTTCGGTGATTATTGATTTGTTATGTAATTGAATTAGGTATAGCAAATGAACAGAGACATCTAAATATAGTAAATTATTAATACAGATATAATTCTCGTATATATCTTTATCTATAATTTCATTTATTATATATCGATACGGTGATTGCTTCCTCTCAAATATAATGTGTATATATATACTAGCTACTAGATTGTGATCAAGAAACAAGAAAAATGAAATGAAAGAGACAAGTATGGGATCCAACTGTTCCTGCATGGGTCTCTAACTAATATGAACCCACACAAATAAATAGTACTTGAAGGTACAATGTATGTACACACACAAACATCCACAAAAAATACTGTATACTTAGGTATACACACATCAAAGGGTGACTCATCATTTATATACATTGGATCCTCTCCTTTCAAATATGAATAAACTAAACTTTTATATATTAACAATTTAAACAAATTACTTGTAATAACACGTTAAAATACATATAAAGAAATATTTATATGACATATTAAAATACACGTAAAGAATTCTTATATTTCTACGAGATAGAATTATATTTTTGTGGGGGGGTGAGGGGGTGGGGGGTAGACATGCATGTGGAGGAGGAAAGAAGAAGCACATGGAAATAAGTGAAATGTACTGTGTGGATAATATATCCAAAGGTGTTCATGTCGTCTCTAGGGATCTTTCCATGTTATTTGGTAATACGTTTCAATTATTCTTGTCTCCCTATACCTCTTTTGTGACATTGACTCTTTACGATATTTACATATCACAAATTTTATTAATTAAATTTATTTCTTCCATATATAAATTTTCTCACACATTTTTTGTAAGTTAGTTTTCATATCGAGACTTCAAGTATTTGACTTATATATGACAATATACAATTATTTCTTAATAATATTGATTAACCTAAAATTCAGAATTTTAGTTTTACGTGTTTTAAATCATCAGCATATGGTAATATATCGATGAGTAACTCTTATAAAAAGTAATTTTATAATCTTGAGAATAAAATAAATTATTTATTGCAGTAAATCGATATGAAAATAAAATTAATTAATTTTTTTTTAAAAAAGAGGGCAAGCATGAGTCAAATCAAAATCATGAATTTGGTGGAAACTTAATGGCTACACATCATTAAGAAGGTGAATTAGTGGTAAACTATAAGCTGCGTTCATGCCAAATAATTAAAAGTTAATATATATAATTGCCATTGCTAAATTACTTTCTTCATTGCAAAAGTTTGGTGAGAAATCTTCTTTCATGTAATGAGTGATATGTTGATATTGCTCCAACCAGTCTAACCAATTAAAATTAAGAGCAGTGAATAAACCATAATGATTAAATTAAACATGTCCATATGAAGGATTCATCTAAGGAAAAAAAACAACAACCAAAAATAACACACAAAATAAATAATGAGAAGTGGTTTCAGTATTCTAATTCTCATTTATTTTTGGCAGGATATTTTTAGTGCGATATTTTCATTTTATACTTGATTTTGATATATTATTTCATTTGAGTCGAACTTTATTAAATATTACCTATCTATCTGTATAATATAAAATAAATTTTAATTGTAGATTATACGAAATATATCATTATATATTGTTATGGTAAGGGTTATTTATACATGGAGAAGAAGATAGGACCAAATAATTAAAAAAGATGGGAGTCACATGACCTGTTTAATTACACATTATTATAATTCATAACATCAAGTCCTTAATTATGTTTACAAAATCAAACAGAATCATTTACTCTTATAATATTCTAACAAAAAATCTTAATTAATTTGACCAGACACGCGCTGAAGGAACTTATAATTGAATATAGTTTTGATTAACTATATACTTTTCGTGTATGAAAATACTAAAGTTTTAGTGAATCGATTGAATTTATATTAATTGTATATGTCTATCTTTGATATATCGAAAACCCTCCAAATTAAATGAGAACAAATTAAAACTGAAAAGGCCGTGCACCCCATGGCGTAGCCACATATTGGTAAGGGTGTCCAATTGGATACCTTCATCGGAAAAAAAAATCATATATATAAGTAAAATGATATACGAAATAATTAAATAACATATTTTGGACACCCTTAATATAATAAATTGTTATTTCTGAATACGCTTTATTAAATTCCTGATTCCGTCACTACGTGCACCCTTAAACTTAGCAGAACTAATCATGTTGTAGTTGATTATTTGCGCACCATAATAGCCATATTCAATTAACTAAAAAATGACATAGATATATAGGTACAATTATTTCATTTGTATATATTTAAAGCCTTTAGTAAGAAGCAATTCATTTGAGCTAAATGGTTATAAAAAGCTTTCATGATACTTATCGATATTGAGTGTTTATATATTATGATTAGTTAAAAAAAAATTATGTTATAAATGTGAAAGACTGGTGTACATTGAGCCAGGAGCGGCTCTATGTTTTGGCCTTTGAGGCTTTGCCTTCGTCCCAAATTTTTGTTAAGATTAAATTATGTGTTAAAATTTTTAGAAAAATTAATTATTTATGATAAAAAAATTATAGTTTTTATAAATTAAATAATTTTAGTCACTTTAACATCTTTTGTACTTTGTTAAAAATAAGAATCAATAGTGAAAAGTGTTGAAAAAGGTGAATTATAAATTCTTTTTTATTTCTTTTTAAATTTTAATTTCAAGCATTACTAGATTAAAATCATATTAAAATGAGGTATACCAAGTCATCAACTTCTTGTGTCAAATTCATGGTTCTTATTCTTATCATTATTTTATATTTATCAACTTATTACTTACACCATTATGTTAACAATACATATAATAATTGCATCACTTAAAAGATGTTTTTCAATGTTGAGTACATAAAATCTTACCTAAAACTAGTAACTGAAAAAACAATATTAAGTACTAATAATTTCCATCTAAATAGTGTAAAAATAAATAAATTTTGAATAAATACATTTATAAAGTATATTATATATTAGGCCACCATTTGAAATTTCGCTTTAGGCTCCTAATTACGTTGAGTCGCCCCTGCATTGAGCAAGAGTAATTTTTTTTTTGTTTTGGCCATAACTTTTTTTAATTATTTAGATTTTTGTTTTTGGAAATAAAAGTAGCTAATAATATTATCACTTAAACCATAACTATGTGTGGACTGCGTCTCTTATCATCATTAAAAGGCAATTTCATCTGGTGATCCTAAATTAATTTTATTTTTGTTGCAAGCTTAATATATAATTTTGACTAACTTTCAAGTTGCAGCCTGCAGAATGTGATATTAAATTAAATTAGAAAAAAAAAATATTTACCTAAATTTGGACTATAGACTGATCCAGTCTGTCACACTATCATCACGTGTATGAACATATTAAATTAGTGATTAATAAGCTAATAGCGATTAGGTTCTCTAAGTTGAAGATTAGTTGAATAAATAACAAGCAAAATAAATTAGGTGGAAAATCAAATTTTACAGCTAAAAAAAAAAAAGATAGGGCACATGCTTCTGAAAATTGCTTGCATGTGCAGAAAAGACTATACGGATTAGAGAGTTGATATAGCTATTGGTAATCAGTAGTAATTATGTAAAAATGGTCCCATTAATGTAAAATTAAGATTAGTTTAATTTAGTATATAAGTCTGTTTAGTTAGTGGCTTAATTAAATTAAACTAATTAAGCTAGTCTTTTTCCTTCTATTTCTGTGATGCTTTGTTCATCAGATTATGGTTATGAACGTATTCAACCAAAGTTTCTGTTACATTATCACACCTCCTTGAATTGAATTGTTTGATCTTAAAGTGGGTGATAAGTACATGTTTTTGTATTCTAATTTTTGTATAACATTTATCCCTGGGCTAACTAATAACAATAAAAATGAGACAAATAAATCTCGTATTTTATTTCAAAATCATTATTTCTTATTCTATCAATTAAACAATATTCGTCGAGTGAATCTATGAAAAATCTCAAAATTGATATGCAAGCTAGAGTATTATAGTGCGGGCCATGGGCTCAAAATGTATAAGTCCCGTTATTCTATGTAGCCCATCAAGCCTGATTCAGGAGAAATTGTGAGACCAAATAGGAAAAAGTTGTGTGGAATAGCCACTTTTAAGGTCCGTTAACAAATTTTAAGAGTCATTTTGAATTTAACCGGCATGTCAAGTCTATAAATACTTTATCTATTCTTATTTACTTGTTCGTATTTTATTTTTTAGCTGTCTCTATTTATTTGTTCATTTTGACAAATTAAAAAAAAAAATCTAACTAAATGCTCATTTAAACTTCTTGAAAATTTTCAAGTTTTAATTTATCCTTTTTGTAACCATAATTAATAAGGGTAATATTGTAACTTTACTATGCTAATTTTTGTTATCTTAATATGTGTGTTATTTCTAAAGTGAACAACTAAATAGGGATGTGAAGTGTGATAATTCGTTTTGCTCAATAAAATAACATACTCAGCATACTTAGTAAAATTTTGCAAATAAAGTCTGTCGTTTCAAGTAAATCAAAACCAGGGTAATTCTTTTTTTTTCTTTCCAATTTATATATTTACTCCTCAACCAACCAATTAAAAGGAGATGACATTGAACTCGTGATGGCCTTGTTCTTCAAGCAAGTCCATCATTTCCAGTTCATCCTCACGAGGTGTACATGCATTGCAAGACTTTTTGCCTCAATTTTCACCAATAAAAAGACTCCCTAAAGCAATATAGCATATAATAGTAGTAAGTAGTATTTAAGAGTCACAAGAACATGTTCATCTTAAGTAGTACGTAATTATATTTTGTGATGGGCAGTGGCCTATTACTAGTATTACCTTTGTATGCTGTTGTTGAGTTTTTATCCATTTATTCTTCATGGCTAATTTTTGCTGTTCCATTGAGATGGAGCCTAAGACATTGAGCCAAGGTCAACTCAACCTTGCCCGTGTAATGCTTCTGCTTTACTCTCTACTTCAAATTTTTGAGTTCAATTTACTAATTTATTTATGATAATGATGCAGGAAGTTGCTGTTGATATAGTACAAAATACACAATCGGACGAAACATCAAATCTATTTCAAGAGGTATGCATGCAACCATCACATTATTTACTTTGCCGATTAGTAGAATTAAGGCATAATACATATATTGAACCTTAAACTTGGCTTCAAATTTTAACTTTGATCTCTAACTTTCATAATGCACGAACAGACACTTTAACTATCCAAATTTTAAACAAATAAACACATGAGTCCTACATGACAAAATACACGTTGAACACCACATAGGACAAAAACTGACATGTAGGACGTGTGTGTCTATTTGTTCAATTTTATACAAGTTTAAGTGTCTACTTGTACAAACTCAAAATTGAAGGACATATATGTGATTCGAAGCCAAGTTAAAGGGCATATTATTAAACATGCTAGTTTTCTTTTTTTCTTTTGAATGTGTGATGATATCTTCAAATGCAAATGGATATATAGGGAGGAAAGGGAGTTGTTCAAATAAAGGAAGGTTTAGTGGTAATTGAGGAAGCAGAATCTGTTGTAGAAGAAGATTGCATTGTGAAAACAAATGTGGTGATCGAGGCTTCCTGTCAATGTGCGTACCCGTCGGCGATAACTGACGACTCGCCTGACCAATCTAAGTTCAAGGAACCACTCTCTGCTCCCTTTTGATTTCTAACTTCCACCATTATATCCAAATAAACACATCATTTTCTCCTTGTTTACTTATTTACCGATGTAATTTTATTTTATTTGTTTTGGAGTCTAACTAATTCAGAGTCATATTATGTAATCGTCTTTTATTTATTTTTGAGTCAAACTAATTCAGATTCACATCATGTAATCACTTAAGACGCATAATGAAATGGAAAGATTTAATATTAGGTTTTTTTTTTTTCATTTCAACAGCTCGAATCTGACATTTCTGCTACTGTAACGTTATATGATTCATCGGTATTCTAGTGTAAAGGGTTCATAGTGTTTTCGTGTATTTATTTTTTTACTCATTTATTTATTTCTTGTAGCATGTTCCCACTATTTCCGCTAAAATTTTTTTTTAAGAATATAGCATTTTCCCCTCTAGTAGCTTATTAACCACAACAATTTTCCCACTAGTAGCTTAATCATAATAAAGATAATAAAGATGAACAATCGAATCAGGGTGATAAAGTTATGTGATTTATTTATTTTATGATGAATGAAATGATATTTTTGCATTCACTCCAAATTACTATATTGTTTCAGTGTCATGGACACTACTTATTTTATGTTGCAACAAGATCCAATTGACTCATAATACAAACCTATTGTTAGTTTTGATAGTTTTTAAAACTTATGTGTATAAATCATATTTTTCTATAAAAATGAAATACGTCTTTTAAATATTATAATTAAACACATGGTGAAATTTCATCCAAAATTTAACATTAAGACATTAGATGTAGTGAGAGAACTTTGGAGAAATGGATTATTTGATGTTTTTAGGGCTTTAAGGATGTTGTACAAAATTGCTTGATAGATGTAGGATCCGACTCTTTTCCATTTTTATTGTCCCTATTCTTCCTTAGTTCTAGCCTTGACTAATGAACATGACACAAGTTAGATTTAATGGCTAAGATTTAACTTATTGAAATACAATCATAATTTAAATAATAAATATATTATTATATCAATTAAAATAGTCCTATTATTTCTCTCTTTTCTCCCTATTCCCTCCAAAAAAAAAATTTGTTGTCATTTAATTAATTAATTCAAATTTCAATTACGCCAACATTCACTAAAACCCTTGTGTAAATCCCAACCATGACGATCCCAATTGGCTGACCACATTAAGGAAAACTCGACATTTACAAATCGACTACAACATTAGTTGATAGAAAACTTTACCAATACTAGAAAATTTATAAATATTAATCCGAACTTTCACTTCAGATTTGTCGCTATCTTTATCTGTAAAGAAATGGAGGCTAAACGTAGTAGAGAACAACTGAAGTGTCGTAATTTATGATGTTAATCATCCACCTTGAAGTAATTGTGTAGGTCATGAAATGAAATATTCTGAAAGTAATAAATAAAGCAAAGAAGATTTTGGAGGGAACAAGGAAAAAAGAGAGAAACAATCGGACTCCGAGAAAATAATTAAAAATATATCTTAATTAATTAATATAATAATATATTTATCATCTAAATTATGAATATGGATATATTTTAATTATTTAAAATCTAACTTATCGATACTAGCACTTGAGAAAATTGGCGACAAATAAAAATGGAAAGGAGCCGCATTGTTACGTATATACAAGAAGACAAAGAAAAGGCTTAATTACCTCTGTATTAATATTGGACCAAAAAGCCCGGGCAGAATTTAGTTTGGTGTTCAACCCAAAGGACAGTAAGTGTCATTTTGTTGAAAGCCACCGCTGGCGTTGAGTTAACGCCTTTATTTGAATTCATTTACACAGTATTATAATTCTAGGGTTTTTCGCTCGCGCTCTGCAACCTAAAACCCCCCATTTTCAAATCTCAGTTCTTCTTCTTCCGATACATCCAGGTATTCTCCTTTCTCTCTGCGTAATCAATCTATTAAAATGTTTAAACAATTTTATTCTGGATGCGAGTTTTGCAAATTGTATTAGTTTCATGGCACAAATTGAATGTATTTCGTTTTTTCTCAGATAGCTAGCATATCCTGTAGCTTCGTTAACTAATGTTCAATCTCTGAGAATTTGATTATATTATTAGGGCTGAGAGAGAGAATGAGTACAGCAGTGCGAACCCCGAAAACTGGAAGACAATCACTGTTCTTCCAGGATTTAGCTACACCTATTTCTTCCCGGAAATCTGGGTCGAAATTCAATACACCAGGTCAGGCAGCAGCTGTTTCTGCTTTATGGCGTGAGAATTTTGCCAGTTCAGATCTGCCACCACCGCCTGTATTTACCCTTGAAGATCGATCGGATGTCTCTCCGGAATCGGGGATTCCTGACTATATTACTTCGCCAGAAATCAAGTCGGACCCTAGAACGCCGGTGCTTAATTCAGGAAGGGAATTTTCAACACCTAAGAGTAAGTCTGAGGCAAGTACTTCATATGCACTGATGGGTAAGCAGCAACAACAGAGTAAACAAAGCCCCTTGCCAAGTTTGACATGGTGGTCACCTGCAAAGGGTAGTGGTAGTGCTGAGCAGGATGACAAGGGCAAAGGTTCGCCAGTAGAAGGCGTCGTACATCCTGGTGCTTTGATAACCTTACCTCCACCAAGGGAAGTTGCAAGGCCAGAGATCAGGAAGAACTCAATCCCTGTGGGAAACCTTAATGAGGAAGAATGGGTCACAGTTTATGGGTATGTGTATATCTTTCATACTTTATTCTATGTCCTTCCACTTATGTCCCTGATAGTAGTAGGTGTATTAGAACTCCTTGATGCTGCACGATATTCATTTTTTTGCTGTTAGCTCATTAGGGTAACTTCTAGTTCAAGCTGTTGCATTGTAAAGTGTGTTGCTAACCACCCATGGTTATCATTTTTTCCTGTTTCTTTTCCTTTACTTTCTGTTTCTTCCTTCAGTAGAGTTGTCATTACTTTCTACTAGAATCAGATGTTATCTGTGTTATTTTTCATGGCAGGGTCTTGAGGATATCCTTTGAGGTTAGCCAAGTCATTATCTAAGGTTCCCTCTGGATGGAGAAATTTAGATTTTAGGGGGTCTAAATTCATAAGTTATAAATTTGAAGGTTTGAATTTAGAATACGTCCTGTCAAATGTTTTTTTTGACTCATTTGATATTAATCTAAGTGAAGGCTTACAAGTTGTGTTTTTATTTCAAATCCATTTTTTGTAAAGTATATCTGAGCAAGTGAAAATATTATGAAATTGGATGACCTGACAATATCGCTCCATCTAAAATAGGCCTTAAAAGACAAAGAAACGTCGATGTGAAAGAACGTGGAGAACAAAGTGGAACGTTATTTTTATGCAATAACTTGCTTTCGTCATCCTTTCATGTGATAGCTGTGTTTGAAAAATAAGAGGAGTATTGATGCATTCTTGCTTTTGTTTTGTGTCTCTCTTGATGTGCTGAGGTTATTACTTTTATGATCTATGTGTTCCTTTCAGTCTCTTTGAGTTATTATATAGGGACCCTAATATCTGTACTTCTCACATTTTGCTGGCCATTTCCCCTTATTTTTGGTCTTCCATTTATCATTTACCTTTTGATTGTTACGTGCAGGTTTTCCCCAATTGACACCAATTCAGTTATACGGGAATTTGAGAAATGTGGTGTCATTTTGAAACACATTCTGGGCCCCCGAGATGCTAATTGGATGCACATTCTCTATCAGGTATTTCATATACCTATAAACATGTCACTCATGTTCAGCTTCTGTTGTACATGCTTGTATATACATACTGTCTTAAGAGCCTATTTGGTGTTCTATTGCTCTCGGTTATGTTGTAGGAGTACCATGATTTCTAGTGTCAGTTAACACTTACTTGCCACCACTAAACTGCACCAAAACAAGATCTCCCTTTCTTCTTCATTATTTTACTTTCCTTCACCCCTTGTAGAATTATTTTGTATTTTTACCCTTTTTTTCCTGTTCTTTTATCTTCCTCTCCAACCAACTTATCCTTTCTCCCCCTTTAACTGATGCTCATTTCTTTGTTGGTTTAACTTTTTGTTTTTGTTTTATTCTATGTGTATATTGCATATTATAGTTTTTTTTATTTTGATACAAGTATGATTTTCTTGCTAACTGCTGACATTCGTTTGTAAATGTTGCTGAAACACAAGTTATATATCGTCTTTATTGCTGTGAATGAAAATAGTGACAAATCCTTCATTACAATACCTCTACTATAATCTAGAAGGTCGTGACTTTTCGTTCTTTCTTGATTCTGATACTCTACCAAGCAATCCTTGTGTATCTTTTTAACTTCCCATAAGTAATTCTGCTTACACTAAATTGAATCGTATTTGGCTGGGGAACTTTACGTTCCTCAAGCATTGCCAAAAAAATTCAAGTATTCATTTTCTATGTTAACTCAGCATCAAGTTCTGCAAATTTATCAGAACTAGATTAGGGCTTCTTTGCTTTTGACATTTGCTGTTACTTAACTGTATATTTTACAGTAATAGGGCTCTGAGCTTAATTTTAGCTTCTTTTTAGAAGTCCGCTATCCCTGTGTTGGTCTCTGCAGCTGCGACTGTTGGTGTGACCTGACCTTACCAAGCGTCTTTCTTTGGAATGATTTCTACCTTTGCTCTGAAGCCAACAAATAGTGTGGCCACTTACAATGCCCGTGATATGTAATCTCTCTTTGCAGGGATATGTTTGTTTTTTTTTTAAAAAAATTGTCCATTGTATTTATTTTTCTCTGTGCAATCTTTTTGCTGTTAATGACCCTAGTCTTCTGGAAGGTAAAAACATTTCATTGACCATAAAGCCATGTCTTATTTTTTCCTCTTTTATGGTGTAGAATCGGGCTGATGCTCAAAAAGCTCTGAACAAGAACGGTATGCAGATAAATGGAGTTCTTATGATTGGGGTTAAACCAGTGGATCCAACACAACGTCAGGCACTGGATGATAGGCTCAACAAGCAGGGATTTATACCTTTACCGCATGCTCCAACCAGTAAAAGCAATGACCCGACTCCGTTTAGAACCTCCTCTCAACCTTGTTATCTCCAAAATGGCAGCAATAGTGCAAAGCAATCATCTGGATCTGTTGCCACCCCAGCGAGATCCGTTGTGTCTAAAATTGTCGACTTAATGTTTGGTGTCTAATCTTCCATGCCTCGTTTTGTTCATCCTCCCATGCTTTTGTGTTATTTCTACTCAATGTCAAATATCGAAGTTGATTCATCCGAATGCATATTGATTCCAAACAACATTAGAGTCATGAGTCTTGATTTGTACTCCCTTCCCTCCTTTGTCTTCTCTGTTTGTCCTCTGAATGCATGTTCATGGTGTATTTGTATCGATGTGAACTAAGATTAATCCTGTCATATTTTGAAGAAAAAAAACGGTGTTGTAATGCAGATATAGAGAAATTTACATTTCCTTTGCATCTTTCTGTCAGTTTCCTTTGTATATCAGCGAGTTCTAATGTTTTGTGCTTGTAATGTCTTTGCCATGTGATTTGATGGGTTCTCTGGTATTTCAGTTATTCATTACTAGTAGTGTTTAATAGTTAATGATGACATTTTATTGCCAACGGGATGATGGACATGGTAACATGCTTTGAATTCATGTATTTATTGGTTTATGGGAGATGAGGAATTTTTTTTTTTGAAAATATAGGTGTTTTCTTTTAAGTGAACAACTAATTTGGGAGGGATGAGTATTATCGTATTGGGTTCGTAACCAAATTAAGTAATGCGTCTCTTGCTCCCGTGACTTGGAGTTTGCATCCCTCCAAAGAGAACAAAAACGTCAATTATCACTGTTCATTCACGGATACTTCGTTGACTGTTTCATCCTATCTATACTCGCCACGTTTTAATTTCTCACGGCCCATGACCCCACTGCCCGCTTTTTTACAATTCAAAAAGAACCAAATCACAGAAATTGAGCAATTAGTGAATTACTAGTGTAGTGAGGAGATGATTAACGGCAAGAATCCACCGGATATCGGAATTCAGCTGCCGGAGTCAAAGATGAGGATTGATGCTGTCACGGATAGCTCGAGCGGTCCACTGGTCAGAAATGTTAATGGGAAAGCTCAAGTGATGCAAGTAGTCCTACGGGCATTGTGTCTTGTGACTTCAGTCACAGCTCTATCGCTTATGGTAACTGCCGAACAAGCTTCTACCATCACTGTCTTGGGCTTTAACATACCCTTGCACTCCAAGTGGTCCTTCTCTCGTTCCTTCGAGTAAACATCTCTTACCCCTATTATACTGTTATATCTAAAGCTTTTACATGAGATTGTCACAAACATGTACAAATTTGTCAGCGTTGTAGAAATTCATCAACTTTAAATTTTCAATCTGCCCTCTATTGTTGTCTATGTTGTTGATGGACTGGTAACTCCATGAACTTTAGGGCATTGTCTTGTTGACAATTTTGTCCTAAGCTTTTGAGTAGGTTACTTGTTTTGATAGTATTATTGTTCTTTTTTTTAAAATTTTACTTTTGAACTTTGAAATGTTACTTCCAGTCCTGAAAATTAGCAGTACGTGCTATATTAGATAATGTAGTTACATATATGTTGCTTTTGTTTGCAATAGCAGATAATGAACAAATCACAACAAAAGGCCCGTGAGTATAGTTTTAATAAGTATTCTGTTTTCTGACACTAATGCAAACTAGTACAGAGAATCTTCTTCCTTTTAAGTTGTTGCAATTATTTCTAATGTTTTTTTTAAGGGTAATTGGGGGTAGGGAAAGGGAGAATGGGGAGAGGATCGCGAGTAGCCAACCATCTGAGCCACTTAGATTTCCTTCGGTTTACTTAGTTCATTCTCCTCTCAAGCATTTATTGTCTCCAATTATAGTCAAATTTCTGTATAATAGTGCTTATATATGTATACCGTAAACGGGGAGGGGATTACGATGCAACCCTCACGGCCTTAAATTCCTAAAATCAGTGGAGAATGTGATTCAATAATTTCTAAGTCCAGAGAAGTTGTGAGTAATTTGAAATTTACTGATCAGGTACCTGGTTGGCATCTCGGCTGCTGTTGCAATTCATTTAATACTTCAGCTACTTATCAGCGGATCAAGACTTGTGCGAGGATCACCAACTATTTCTTCGCGAAATCACGGATGGCTTATTTTTGCTGGAGATCAGGTACAGATTTGATGTTTAAAGTTATCGCTATCTGATTGTTCGGTTGCCAATGACTGCTTATAACAGTGATTGTTTTTGTTACTATAGGTATTTGCATTGGCGCTGATGAGTGCTGGATCATCTGCATCAAGTGTTTCCAGTTTGAATCACACAGGGATTCGACATACAGCTCTGCCAAATTTCTGCAAACCCCTGCATCATTTTTGTGACCGTGTATCTGCTTCAATAGTCTTCACTTTTTTCAGCTGCTTTCTGCTTGCCATTTTAGTTGTTCTTGATGTACTTTGGCTGTCGTCTAAGCACTAGACTTATTTGCTTTACTAAGTGATTTACGTGGTAAACCTTATTAGGTAAATTTGTGGTCATTGCATTGCCCCTTCATTTATTGATGCATAACATAAATGTGGCCACTAGAAACTCACTGCAGCTCAACATTTTGAAAGGTGAATCTGTGTACATTATGCTTATTTCTTTGATTGCTTCTTCTTGAAGTGTGTTTATTATAGCATAAGTAATAATTTTGTATTTGAATACATAAAGAAACAAAGCTCTAATCATATTATTTATGGCCAACCATATAATAATAAGTACTTTCAAAAAGTTTTAAGGTTTCTATATTCGAGTTCACAGTAAAATTGAAAACTTTGATTTCATAGAAGATTGGACTTTTACGAAATTAGGTTGAATTCAATGTTCAACAGATTTCTACCGCAGATTTCTAGTTTCTACCTTACCAATTAGACTATAAATATACTGGTTCGTTCCATTTTAACTGTCGCTTTAACTTTTTCAAGCTGAAAAAAAATAAAAATACAAGGTAAAATATACGATACACCTATATATTTGTATAAATGTTTTTTTTGAAAGTTTTCCTAATTTTGGACTTGGATTTCTAAAGTGAAACTCGTTTTGAGATTACTTTTTTCAAAAGTTAAAAGCGGATAATTAATATAAGATGGAAGGAGTAGAAAATTACAAAGTTTTTCTCTTTTCAAATACGACTCAAACGGAAATATTATTGTTCAAATTTGTGCTCAACACTTGTTTGAACAAATGAAAACTAATACAATTGAAACAAGGTGAAAAAAATAATACAATACACCCTTTTTGTAGAGACGTTTTTATTCATCAGGTAACAGTTACAAAACGTGACCAAGTCCACAAGAAAAACTTAGTGGTACCTCCCACGACCCTAAACACTGTAACTTCCACGTTCACCACGTTACTTCATCCTTTCCTATCACTTTTTTTTCTTAAATAGCTTCATTATTGCACAGAGTTAAACCACATAGCAAAGTGAGAAATTTTCTAGAACACTCAAATTTCCATATTGTTACATACACTAACAACAATTAGCAGTTAGCAATATCGATCAGTTCGTTCTTGAGGAAGATAAAAATGGGCTCAGCTTTCTTCTACACTACTCTTTGTTTCATTGCGCTTACAATTGTTGCTGCCTCCGCTGAGGAATTCAAAGTTGGTGATGATGTGGGTTGGCGTCAGCCAAGCCAGAATGAAACGGATCTCTATAATCATTGGGCTGCAAATAAGAAATTTCATATCGGCGATTCACTTCGTAAGTCATTAATAATAACTCGTAAAAAAATTATAGTGTAGTTACCTCAAATCAATAATTTCGTTTTACACATTCCAATTACTCGCTTATTTCTATGATAATAAACAAACATTGTTTGATATAAATATTGAGCCCTTATAATTTTTCGTGAATAGAAAGTTATATGTGTGACAATGGTTTATCTCTGTGCAGGTTTTGAGTACAGGAATGACTCGGTTATTAAAGTGGGGAAATGGGAATTTTATCATTGCAACAGAACTCATTTAGCCTCGGCCGGTAAAGACGGCACCAGAACAATGAATCTAAACAGGGCCGGCACGTTTTACTTCGTGAGCGGCGATCCAGAACATTGCAAAAATGGCCAGCGTTTAGCCGTTGAAGTTCTTCCACTACATCCAATTTCGGAATCTCCACCGCAGCCATTTTCTCAGGCGCCGGCGCCATCGCCGCTCTCAATCTCGGCGTCGGTTTCTTCAGCAGTTCCATTAGCGTTCATTTCGGCGTTGTTGATTTCGGTTATTGTTGTAGCGATTGCTGGGTTAGCATGAAGCCCCCTTGTTATTGTGGTTTTCATTTTTCTACTACTAAGAATATTTTATTTAGGTTAGTTATTTAGCTTGTTTAGTATCATGCATTATGATTTGGCTTAGTTTAGTTAGATTTCAATTTTTCACATTGAATTTATGGCTCATTTTGAATTTATTTTGTATGGACAACACATTAATTCTTAATGGGAATTTCTATACTAATGTCTATTTTAGATTTCAATTTTTCACATTGAATATTTTTTGAGTGTTTCTTCATTGTTTAGTTGGGTAAATGAATTTTTCCCTTATTCAATATGACTACGCATATTATTAACTTTTATCAAAGCCAAAAAATTATGTAATTAATTGGGTAAATGAATTTTTTCCATATTGAATATTGACTACATAATCCCTTCATATTTCATTAACTTCTATACTTTCAACTTTCAAGGATACAATTTTTTTTTGACATGGATTATGTATAGGGGTTCTATTCATACTTGTTCCAAATTTAAATATTTAACAATTAAAAATTAATTTGACTAATATATTATTTTCTTACAATCATGAAATTAAATTTTTTATTAAAAATATTCAAAAATTAATAAATACACATGTAATAAATAAGTGGATGTCCATTGAGACTCACATTTAATGTAGCATGATAACATCTCTAAGTAAATTTATTTTTTAACTTTAGTATCTGTTTGGAAAGTCACCTAATAATTTAAATAGGTGTAATTATTAGGATAGTAATTTTCAGTCTAGCAATTTACACAGTCTAATAATTACATTGCTTGGTTGTATAATTACAGAATGTCACAGTAACACATGTTATGTTTGGATTCACACAATTATAAAATTATATTAAATTTTGAAAATAGAACTTAGTTATTTAAAATTTATATAAATAATAAAAGAAATTTTATAAATAATATTAAATTAAATATTTAAGAAATATATATTTAGTACTTAATAAACATATGCTTTTAACTAATATTATGAAAAAAATTATAAATTAATTTTTTTTAAAATTAATATATGTCAATTATATAAACTAAAAGTATGAAACTTTTACGAACATAGTAAAATCAATTAAAAAAATTAATATATAAAGAATATTTTATCATAACAACATGAAAATAAATGAATTATGACCGGTTTAATTTTTAGACTGAACTCGCATTAGTGTGCTATTCAAGAAGTTTGTACAATAAAAAGTATAAACGGACAGAAATGAACATTTGAAGAAGCATAAGGAACAATTTGCAAAGCACGATAACTACAAGGTTCTATAATGCAAATTTTCTTTAGAACTTGTGCATCTGCGGTTTAAATATTGAACTTCTAAAAATTCCTTTGCAACAAAGCCTTATCTTCTCCCCTTGTGCTCTACCATTTCCACATTCGCCTACTTCACGAGTGAGCTATCAGGTACTCTTCCTCATTCTTCATATTCTTAGTAATTACACCAATTTCAATTATCAGGTGTTGAAAATTACTATCCTAGTAATTACACCAATTTCTGATTGTTCTGCAAAAACATTAATGGAAACTGCATTCCTTTCTGTTTGAATCTCTACTGCTCCATTGATTGCCTTTAATTGGAACTCCGATTCTGCTACTGTATAGTTGAATTCATTATTGTTTGAACTGAGATTCTACATTTTGCTGTGTTGTTTACGAAAACTCAATCTCCAGCTTTATTGTGCTTGTTCCATTTAAATACTCAATAATTTAATAACTGAAAAATATTGATTATTGATGTTTTTCTCTGTCGTTTTATTAAGATTGTAATTTAACAATAAGCTTAAGAAAAAAACATCATTTTTAGGATTTAAAAAATCCCTAACTTTAGTTTGTTAGCTCTCCTTTTATATATATATATATATATATGGACTCCTTGAAATGTAACACTAATTGAACCTGTAATGATAATTTTTTATGTGTGTTACCTAGAAAGTTTTGCTCTTGCATTGAGCATTTCGATGCGCTCTTATGCATGCCATTTGTTTTTTTTTTTTTTTTTTTTCATTTTGATGTTTCACTGAAGGTTGTGATATATTCTTTTAAATGTCTGATACACAATTTTTTCTTGAGCTTGTCTTGCTTTCAAAGGCTCTTCTGCAATACACCCTAATGGATTCCAAAAGACTGTAGGTTGAATCTAGATGGCTATAAGCCCAAACCATGCGCCATGCCTTCAGATTTTTAAGTTGGAGCCTGTCTGCTTGCATCTCTTTATTTGTCCATAGTCTATGCACTTGTTTCTACCAATTCCCGTTGTCAAGCATACCAAATATGACCAACCGGTACATGAAGTCACGCTATCACTAGTGCCTTCTTGGTAATCTAAGAATGTGCTTGTGTTTGAACAATCAGACCTTCAGTTTGTTTGATTTTAATGAATTGGAGTCTGTTTTATATACTTTTCTGAGGCAATAATGCCCTATGCCGCAGGTCTTTTGTGGAGCATGGCTGCTACGTTTACTTCAGTGTGTTCAATTTCTTCCACAAGCCAGACAGTTGAGAAAAAGATTATCAATTCTTCTGAAATGTTATCTTCGTTCTCTGGGATATCTTTGACTTCATTAGGGGGCAGGAGAAAGAATAATGTTTTAAAGAAGAGAAATGATTCCAAGATCCAGGCTATGGCCAAGGAGTTACACTTCAATCAGGATGGTTCTGCCATTAAGAAGCTCCAAGTAAGCTTGATAGGAAATTTTAATTGATTTCTCTTGAACCTCATCCTTTTGTACCTGGTTAATTCTCGTCATTCCTTGGCCTTCAAAATTCAGGCAGGTGTTAACAAGCTTGCAGATCTAGTAGGTGTAACTCTTGGTCCAAAAGGAAGAAACGTAGTTCTTGAGAGCAAATATGGCTCTCCGAAAATTGTAAATGATGGTGTTACTGTGGCCAGAGAGGTAGACTTCTGAAAAACTCCGTATCTGATTTTCTTCCGACACTCAACTATCAAATGCTATGCACTTGTTGTGACTTGTCAAAGAGAAATATGTTGTACTTACCATGATCAGCACTGGAATTGGTCTTTGTGATTTCTTCTTTATATTATTCACAAATTCATTTTTAAATGGTGTACTCCTTTCGGTGACATTGTTATTTCACTTACAATGCTGTATTTCAGTCCTGTTGGTATGGTCAAACTATGCAGAAATAAATATGTTGTAATGTATGCTCTGAATTGCTCAATAGGTTGAACTAGAAGACCCTGTTGAGAATATTGGTGCAAGTTTGGTGAGACAAGCTGCTTCAAAGACGAATGACTTAGCTGGGGATGGAACAACTACATCCGTTGTTTTGGCACAGGGGCTCATAACGGAGGGTGTTAAGGTTTGTAAATAGTTCCATTCGATTTTGCAAGCTATTTCAAGATTTTGATGGTGTTAGGGATTTGATAATAGCTTCCTTAACGTTGGTTATTCAGGTTGTTGCAGCTGGTGCAAACCCTATTCAGATTGCCAGGGGCATCGACAGGACCACCAAAGCCCTGGTTTCTGAGCTAAAGAAATTGTCAAAAGAGGTGAAAATTACATAATTATGTTAAATCTTACTGATGATTCAGTACAGCTGCTTCAACTTTTCAAAACTTTACTTTGTTTGGAACAACTACTATTATTTTTTAAAGTTGTTGTTAACTTTTTAGGTCGAGGACAGTGAACTAGCAGATGTAGCTGCGGTTAGTGCAGGAAACAACTATGAAGTAGGAAATATGATAGCAGAAGCCTTGAGTAAAGTGGGTAGGAAAGGTGTAGTAACTCTTGAGGAAGGGCGGGGTTCTGAGAACAACTTATTTGTTGTGGAAGGCATGCAATTTGACCGTGGCTATATCTCTCCATACTTTGTTACGGACAATGAGAAGATGGTAGCTGAATATGAAAACTGCAAGGTATGATGTACCATGACATTTTGTATTGCATACTATCTTTAAAAAAATTCTTCCTGGATATGCTAATGAATTTGTTGCTGACAACTAGTTTTAAAAAAATTCAGCTGCTTCTGGTAGACAAAAAGATAACAAATGCGAGGGATTTAGTCAATGTTTTGGAAGAAGCAATCAAGAATGGATACCCAATATTGGTAATCGCTGAAGACATAGAACAGGAAGCTCTAGCCACACTGGTTGTCAACAAATTAAGAGGAGCATTGAAAATTGCTGCTCTCAAAGCTCCTGGTTTTGGAGATCGAAAAAGCCAATATCTTGATGACATTGCTATCCTTACTGGAGGTCTGTCCAAAACGAAGTGATGTCACTGTTCAACGAAAGCCATGTTTACATATAAAGTAAATTTAATTCTGCAATATGCACTCAGGTACTGTCATTCGAGAGGAGGTTGGTTTATACCTAGACCAGGCTGGAAGTGAGGTCTTAGGAAATGCTGCCAAGGTTGTTTTATCAAAGGATTCAACGACAATTGTTGGTGATGGTAGTACACAGGATGCAGTGAGCAAAAGAGTTGGCCAAATTAAAAGACTGCTTGAGGTTGAACTTTGTCTTATACTTTCTTATGCTGGTCAATCAATTGCCCTTTTCACAAAACAATTTTGGGCTGTCCATGCAGGAAGCTGAACAAGACTACGAGAAGGAAAAGTTGAATGAGCGTATTGCAAAACTCTCTGGGGGTGTTGCCGTTATTCAGGTCAGTTGGTGATTCACTTATTTTAGGATGATATCTTTTTCGTTGTTATAATTCAAAGTATACTCTTCTTGCCATAATTTGGGATTATGAAATATCAGGTTGGTGCACAAACTGAAACAGAACTCAAAGAAAAGAAATTGAGAGTAGAGGATGCACTCAATGCGACAAAGGTTTGTTCAAGTATCTATGCAATTATGGCCATTCATTCAAAATTTGAATTTGCCAACCACTATAATCTTACAGTGGTAATAAAATTGATCTTTGGTAACCATAGGCAGCTGTTGACGAAGGCATTGTAGTTGGCGGTGGATGCACCTTATTGCGGCTTGCTGCCAAAGTTGAAGGCATTAAAGGAACTCTTGATAATGATGAACAAAAGGTATTACTTTTATTTAGTTCATTGAAGAAGATTCCTTATATAGTTGTACCAAAATTCTTTGTATATGTTAATGTTGATATTTTGAAGGCGGATGGCACTAATTCAGCTTTTAATACTGCAGATTGGAGCTGATATTGTCAAGAGAGCTTTGCGCTACCCTATGAAGTTAATAGCCAAGAATGCTGGTGTTAATGGAAGTGTTGTGATTGAGAAGGTATAACAAGATTGCAATGGGCTTACTGTTCATGTTGCATCATATGAGAGTTCAAAGATACATTGACTGGTTTTACTATCATTCTCAGGTCTTGTCCAATGACAACCCAAACTATGGTTATAACGCGGCCACCGCAAACTATGAAGATTTAATGGCTGCTGGTATAATTGATCCTACAAAAGTAAGTATCTAGAAGTCTCAAAGGGAACAAATGCTGAAGAGACGTTTAGATAATCTCAACAATATGCATGTTAAGAGTGGGTTTGAGTCCCACATTGGTTGGAGAAGACAAATGATTTGCTTATATGGATTTGGGCATTCCTCCCCTCATTAGCTAGCTTTTGGGGTTGAGTTAAGCCCGAGTGTTATATCTTTACAATACAAGAGTGTAGCCATGAGTCCATCACTTATCAAAAAGAAAATTACTGCCTCATTTTTTGTGCTCTGTATTCTCAGAGTCATGTCCGTAAACATTTCATCCTATGTTCTTAGTAATCATAGAACTGAACATGTCGTAATTCTCTGCCAATAAGGTCTCCTTCCAGTCTTCTTAAAAATTGATCTCTACTTTATGAGCTGATTAAAGGATGACCCTTGTTGTCAAAATCAATATTTGTTACTTTAAACTATACATCTCATATCTGATCTTTTATTGTTGTTAGGCACACACCTGCAAATCTGATTTGTATTAACTGTGTGTTTCAATTATAACACATCGAAAGTTTGACATTTCATTTTTCATTTCTTCGTACTTGGACATCTACCAAGAATTGGTGGATGACCAATGATCGCGAATTGAATATTTACTCTTTTTCCTTCTTGTTTTTGTAATTCAGCATTAAATAGCATCTAGGAGATTCCCTGTCTGTGTTAAAAAATTTAATGCAATGGGTGGCTTGTTTTGTGAGAATTGAAAATATCTGTTCTTTTTCTCCTTATTTTTGTGATTCATCCATAAATGACTTCCAGGGAATACTTATTTTCAATCCTAAAGGTTTCGCTCTTGCTTTTTGATGTTGCTTCTTGTTGTGTTTTCCATACGAAGCTAACGGCTGCATGTTTTGTGGAAATTTAGGTGGTAAGATGTTGCTTGGAGCATGCAGCTTCAGTTGCAAGGACCTTTTTGACATCAGATGCTGTCGTCACTGAGATCAAGGTGCCTGAACCTGCAGTTGCTGGGAACCCGATGGACAATTCAGGTATTAACCATAGAGGCCAACCATAGACACTCCCCCCCCCCCCTTTTGATTCTACCATAGAGGCCAACGATAGGTCACCTTACATGCATTTGAATGAGCGAGTTATTTGTACTGATACTTTCTTTTATTTTGATGTTAAATAGGATATGGAGCCTAGATCGTTTAAGAAGGGATTGTGGACATGCTGAGAACTGGTATGCTGAAGCGCAATGCCGGTAAATTACGAATAATATGAATTAATTAGCAACATAGAGTCAACTAGTTGATGAGTTCACATTTACAAATAGCCAGTGTTTCTCTTGTTGTTCCAAGTTGAAATTTTATGAGCATAGGCTTTGCATGACTGAGCCCAAATGGTGTAGTTCGCATTTTTGCAGTGATAGAAATGGTAAAATTAAAGTAGCAATATTGTTCAAATTTGCTCCTCTTGTTTTTTTTTTCTAGTGAAAATATTACTTGATAAAAGAAAAAAAAAACTGCCTCTCTTACGTTGGTGATGGTCCAAGTAGTCGATATTACTAAACGTTACCAACAAAAATTCTAATTCAATGTTACTGCTTTCAGCTTGTAAGGGTAAAGGTCATGTTTAATAAATCATTATAATGTATAGCACATACCATATATTGAGAAAATAACGTAGCACTAGTTAAAACATCACACCACTACAACAACTTATCTGGCAGTGTAGTCACACAAGTCGGGCCTGGTGGAATGGCGTGTGCGTAGTCTTATTCCTACCTTGTGAAGGTAGACAAGTTGGTTAGATACTCGAGTAATATCTTTCTACTTTGGCTCATGTCTTTGGTGAACTATAGGAGAGTCATGCATATCTTGTTCATCACCTCTCCTCCACACTTTTCTAGTCTACTTTTACCTCTCCTCATACCCATAATAATCATATTCTTTAACACCTTAACACCTCCTAATTGAGGCATCTATGCATTTTGTCTTTTCATATGTTTGAACCGTTCACGTCTCCCTTATCATGAGGCTACTTTGACCTTGTTACAAATATTTTCGTTCTTAATATTTTTTCTTCTAGTTTGCTCACACATCTATCTCGATCAACTAACACTTTGTACAAATAGAAAAATTAAAAAGGATAGTTACCCTACCTGACTTAAGTTTCCTTTTATGTTATATAGTAAAGTAAACTGTTGACAAGAACTCTTACCTATGCTCACAAGCAAATTGTCCGTGGTGTTTTGCAAGCTAGGTGTAGGATAAGTTATAATTTGTGTATAAATTACTAATAAATACCAAAAGAAAAAAAGGCACCAATCTTTGGTATGATGATAACAGCTCACCAAGAGTTTGGCGCAAATAGGGATACATAGAACTTTGGATAAAACGATGTTCTGCCGTACTGTGTGCTCTGGTATGATTTGACTAGCCTATCTTGCAATTTGAAGCTTTGATTTTTACTGGGATTACGACAAATCATAGGGGAGTACTGTCTGCACCTTCCGTTCCTTTATGACTTTTTTCACTTAATTGAATTGGCTGTTACTTATTTTTAGGTGTTTTTCGATCAAAATAATTTTTAAATAGTTTTGAAGTATTTGGATAAAATTAAAAAATACTTATAAGTACTTATTTTAAATTCAAAATAACAAAAATAAATTAAAAATTAGAAAATTTTAACTTACGACTTTAGCTTATTAGTCATAAGCCAAAAAGCCTATCCAAACAGGCTTTAACTCTTATTTGATAAATTGCTTCTTTCTTCTTTCTTCTTTCTTCTTTAATAAATGTGGTAGAAGACGGTGTCTTTCTTGTTATGCACCCATATACCACAGTTAGCGGCTTTAAAAGATAAAGGACAAAGATGGTGGGACACCCTGAATTTCTTCTTCGTATCAAAAATAATTTATATTCGTCTTACGATATATTTTTCATACTAAAATATCCCGGACATTAGTTTACGATTTTGTTAAAGAATGATAAAAGTTTCACATTGGTAGTTGATAAAATGTGTGAACTTCTTATAAGGTTTGAACAATCCCCATTCCTTTGAACTAACTTTTGGGGTGTGAGTTAGGCTTATGATTTAAATTTCAAATTTTGATCATTTTCCTCTATGTTTATACTATGAGAATAACATCAAGTGCCAGTAGTGTTAAAGAAGGCCAAAATCAGAAAAAATGGAACATTGAGAGTACATGTTTTGTCATCAACTGTTTTGTCTTTTCTTTTATGGAGCATTTTGTTTCAATCTTCTTTTGACTTAAAATTGAGGCGGTCTTGTGATTAGTACGACCTGTATTTTGGGCTAAAATACTTCATATTCTTTGCTTTATAATCGTATAATATTCTCTCATCTTTGACATGATTGAAACAAGTAAAAGAAAAGCTGAAAAAAATATGCTATAAACCACATGCTACTACTAACTATAGAATTCATTTCTTATTCCGACAGTTTTATGCAGAATATCACTTTCCTAGTTTTAATGATTTTTTTCAAAAAAAATAAAATAAAATGAATTAAATATATTGAAAAAACTTGAACTTATCAAAATGTTAAATGAGAATTAAAACGTGATAAGATTTGCTTTTGATAGTTATTCTTTTCTTTTTGTTTAACCAGAAAAGAATGAGAAAAAGAAAAAGTCCACGTATGACTTCCGATAAGGAAACGTACATCTATGGCAAAGTCGCAAAAATCTCTTGTAATATGAATGTATGATGATGAAGAACCAAAAAAAGTCTACGTAAAGGTAGTTGAATTGGTGTATCAAATGATATATCTTAGTATACACTTAAAGATTATGTATTCGAAATTTTTGTTGGGAATCCTAAAATAATAATTTAGCTAATGTAGTAGGATTTTTTCTCCCAAGAGAGTACTAAATCATAAATAATTTTTCGTCCACTTTTAATTGCCATGTCTTTTTAGAGTTAAATTATAAAAATTCTGTCTAATATTTTACGATGTATTTTTAATATTTATATAAAAAATTATAATTTATAATATTTTTTATGTATTTTTAAATATATAATTTTTTTAAAAAAATATTAGATAAATATAATCTAATTTAATGATGAAAATTGATCGAATAAACTTTCAAAAAATATAATACGATAAATAAAAGTAGGAGGAGTAGGTTATTAGTGGACACAAAGCAAGTGGACAAAAGTTTTAAAAATTTAACAAAAACAGACTGTTACAATTTATAAATAATTTTGTGGAATTAATTGAAAGGTGTCATGTTAGAGAGGAAGATTCTTAACTAGCAATATTAAATAAATAAATAAATACGAAAATAGATAAATAAATAAATAAATAAATAAATAAATAAGATTTGGAATTGATTACTATTGGCGTAAGATTGACAGCGGTATTAGATGATAATAGGTTACTACGCTTGTGGCATCTTCATCAAGTTTTTCTTTAAAAAAAAATATTCAACCTAAAAATAAGAATCGAGATTTGAAAATTTATTTTAAAAATCTCTATATTTCAAGAAGTTAAAGGATAAAATTTCTGTATATACATTTTATCTTTCACTGATTAAATTTATAGGATTATGCTAGAAATGTTTTCGTTATATTCAAAGGAAATTTTAAACAATAATTGAGAGGAATTAGATAGATTGTCATTTTCGAAAGGACTTTTGATAATTCTTGATAATCTCTAATTCCCTTTCCCTAAATGTTAAATCAATCTTTCAATTTGGCAGACTGCATGCAATTAGTTTGAAGAATGACTAATTGATTGAAAATTGAATGAACTAAACAAGAGAATAAATCATATATAATATGATTGCCTAACTTATTTCTCTTAAGGCTAATCTCATCATTAACTGCTATAATACCATAGCACTTATCGTGTTAGACTTTTTTGTTTTTGAAAACTAACACATCAACATTATTATTTATTATTATTATTTTGAACGACATTAAAGGCTTTCATATTCACGCACTAAATAGTAACGGTATAAAATAGAAATGTCCAAAATGTCTTGTATCCAATTTGAAAAATAAAAATTTATTGTCTCATATTTTTCCATTGTCAATAACAAATTTTAAGATCAAATTAGTAGACTTCATGCCCATCCAAATTTTGGAGAAAAAAAAAAGTTACAAATTTGCCGCACGACTATCTATTATAATTTGAAAAAATCTTCAGATTAAGCTTCGTTCAACCGTCAAAAATAAAGGATAAAAACAAGACTTTTTCTTCACAATGGGGATAATATTAAAGCATCCTTGATAATCATTATCTACTTACAGTAACAGTAGATTCAGAATTTTTAATAAAAACGTTTGAAAAATAATAAAAATTAAAATGCATATGTTAGAATTTGGAGTTTCAAGAATTTGAAAATTTCTAATCTCTTAAGAAGAGTATTCAAGTTTATTACTTTAAAAAAACAATATATATACAATATATTTATTTGACAAATGAGATTGTATGAATTTGAATAATTTATGGCGCTTACAAAACATAATTAGCAAGTGGAAGAAAGAAATTGGGAGATTAATGAATGGTAGCATTATTGTCATTAAATTTATTAAAGTATTGACAAGACAAAAAGGAGGAAAATGCACGAATTAGAAAGAAGCATGTATAATCCTAATAACTAATTAACAAATGTCGATTTCAATGAAATACTAGTAATTTGAGAAGAAAACAAAATTGTAATCAAATACGTGGATGAAAATATTAAAGGCTAAGGGTACATAATGATTGCCCACTAAAAGAACATTTTTTTTTATCATCTCATCAAGTCATTGAAAATTTTGAACTACCACCAAATCACACTATTTTGTTTAAAACAAAACCCACAAGCATAAGTTATATTAAAAAGTTAACCATAAGTGATTAAATTAAAATAGAAAAGTTGTCATCCATTTTGTCTAATCTATTGGCTATGGTTCCCAAAGGATTAAAAAAAATGAATTGCATTGTGAACTTTGAAAGTGACTTTTGATCATCTATGTTTTCCTATCTCGATTATAAACAAAGTCAAAGAATTTTATCGTATTTATATCTGTCATGATCTGATTGATTTTTGTTTGAATCCTATTCACTTTTTTCTAAAGCATTATTCGGATCAATTTGCATACATATCAATTATTTATCGAATATATAACTTTGTCAAAGGAGTAAGTCTTAATAATTTTACCCAATAAAACATAGACAAGAACAAAGAAGTTTAATTTTGTCTTTGATAGGATTTGTTGCTCCTATCTATCCAATGTGGTAAGTAGCTCTATTATTGGAGTTTACATAAGGCAAAATAACAACAAAAAATCCACTGTAATTCGACCAATGAGGAGGAACAATAACATATCCATTATAATAATATATCGATATAATTCGATAAATGATAATGATAGAGAATGTGAAAATCTTAAACAAAATAATAAAGGAGAAAAATGAAAGGAATTCGAGTTAAAATATCTTTAAACTATATGAAAAGAACGAAAATATACTCCATTTATAATTTGTCCTTAAACATTTTGACTTTTTTCTCAAAATGAAATAACCATATTAAATGAGCGAAGGCTAAATAATTATAGTCCTAATCTAATTTTGTCACGACGGGATTGCATGTCCTAATTCATAATCATCATATTTTGATTAACAAGATTCTTGATTATATTATGTGCTAACTATCTTTTTTTGTTAACTTTACATCTGCCAAATTACGTAATTTAGTCAACTTCGTCTTGGTAAAATTTAGTTTATTTATGTCAAATCATATATCAACATTAAAATCCAAAAATTTCATTGGAAAAAAAGAACCCTTTGGCCAGAACATTGGCCCTCGTAATGCTCAATTAATGTGACATGTTTCATTTTTTAAAAGTTAAATATTATATTTTTAACCATAAATCCTGTAATAAATTCTTTAAACTTTTTAATCAAAATTTTTCCATTTTGAAAATCAACGCAGTAAAAAGTAAAATAAATCACCATGCTTGTCAATTAAAAATATATGATAAACACTTATTTGAATCTGAAAAACCTTATATCACCTAAATATGAGACAGAGAGTAGTAACATTAAACATATTTCTTCTATAATCAAATGTATAAAAAACAGTAAAAATAAAATAAAATTATGTTTATGCACAACTAAACTGATATTTAAGTATATTTACTTAGTAAGTAACTACTATTCCACAGATATTAAAAAAGATCCATAATTAAAAGATTAAAAAACAGAGCAAAGCCCAGAGTTGTGAGTCCTAAAAGCTCCATTATGATCAGCTTTTAACAAGCTCATTTCAGTGTCTCAAAGCTGCAAGAAATTAAACTTTCTCCTGCGCCAGCTGCAGAGTGCTCCAGAAGATAACCACAAAAATCTGTACTGTGATCTGCCCACCACGGTGAGTACAGTAATCCTTCAACCGATTCACTCAGCGTTAAATCAGTTTTTGAATCGTCGCTTTCTTCTAAATTAGGCAGTTCAATAATCTCACAAAGCTCTTCAGATCCCGCTGATATTGTTGTTGTTAATGAGGATGAGGCCGATGAGGATGAAGAAGGTGGGTCCCTCATTGATGCTGCTAAAGCAGCAGCAGCTTGAATATCTCTAGGTGACTTTGACAATGGACGAGGCAACGAGTCGATTAGATGAGGGAAATTGAGAATGGCGGAATTTCCTTTTATACTCACCGCTGCAACATCATGTGCCCTAGCGGCCATTTCTGCTGTAGGATAAGTACCAAGCCAAATACGTGATTTCTTCCTCGGTTCACGAATTTCAGATACCCATTTCCCCCAACTTCTCATCCTAACTCCTCTGTAAATTTGATGTCTACTCTCACTATTATTATTAATAGACTTCTGCTTCTTCGTTCCCTTTGTCCGCCGTTTCTTCTCTTCCGGCAATTTGTTTGACGAATCAAAAACCGATTTGTGCATGGAATTGACGGACAACGAAGACGACGAAGAAGAAGAAACAGAGGAAGTAGTATTAGAGCTATCTGCTTCTGAACTTTGCACTTCAACTTCCGCCATTAATGGTGCTACAGAAGCAGTTATCCCGTGAAGCTCTTAATATAAATCGGTTAATGCAATGAATTAGAGTGTTTTGTAGTAATAATATTTTATTTTATTTTCCTTTTTAGGTGAGAAAGAGTTCTATATATTGAATGTCAAAAAAGAGTTTATTATTATATATTGTTGAATGAGAGTATGAAAATTGCTAGAAAAAGATGAAGAATGAAAGTGAAAGATGAAAAAAAGGACAAAATTTTGAAAGTGCCCGTTGGGTATTGATAGGAGTGGGAGCGGGCGTTTTTATAGCGATGTGTAGTAGACATTTTTTCCCACTTTTAATAGTACAAAACCACTTTAATACTTAACCAACATACAATACAAAATTATAGTACTATTTTTATTTGAAATCGGATTAATATAATATATCAAGTGGAAAAAAAATATTGAGTTCGAATTTATTGAAAAATGGATAAACTTTTAATGGAGAAACTTTCTATTTCAATGGGTGTAAAGATGTGAAACTACCAACTTCACAAATCAACAATCCATATGGTCACTAGATTTTATCCACTTTAATCACTCAATTTTAGGTAAATTTAATTACTTTTATATAATAAAATGATTCAAAGACTTTATTACTCCTTCGATTCTTAATTACTTATTTATTTTTTCTAACTTCATAATTAATAAGAGTAAAATGATATATACACTATATTGATAATTATTTTTTAATAGGTGTGTCAATTCAAAAAATGAACAGATAATTAAGAACTAAAATATTGTTTGTTTATCAAATGTTACTTTTAAAATTGTAATAAATATGTTATTGATATATAACGCACTAGCTAAGTCAATTAAGTCACATACCATCTATAAAGCGACTAAAATTTGTGTCTTAAAGCTAAATTATATTTGCAAGACCTTTTAATCATAACTTTTTTTATTTATTTAAGAATTAGTCAACAATTACAACAATAATAAACTTAGTATTAGTATATACTGAATCAAGAAAAAGTAATATATACACTATCTTATTCCTATCTTACTAAGTAAAGTGAGAAATTATCACATTTTATGAATGATTAGCATGTAGATCATGTCATATACATATTAATATTTTATAACTTAGATGTCCTACGCCACCAATCAATTGGCAATAATATCGTTTTATTACTAATTTACTGAGAAAAATAAATAAATTTTATCTCATTAAAATTCAATTTGTATTTACAACTCATTATTTAATAAATATAAATCCAAAACTTTTTCTATTACAACCTTCTAATGAATACATGGAGATGGCTAGGGCTTTCGAATCAAAGTATGGACATCTGCTATTAAGAGGGAGCAGTAGATCGTCGATTGAAGAGTCAGGTCAGTCGTGATAATCCTCTCTTACATACCTCATCCGAGAAGGAACTGATCGAAAATAATGACTTTATTACCCTTGAGTAGGAGCAGGTGACAAGGGGACGGGACCCTCAAGAAGAATGGGTCAGCTAGCTATTGAACAAAAAGGTTCCCAACAAAATATTCTGTATACCAAAAGCCAAAAGAAAAAATGTCCTAAATTATCAATAGATTTTTTGTTCTTCTTTTTTCAAGCATGTAACGTTACAAGTAAATTTCTGTTAGTTTTCTTTTGATAAAACAAATACTTCATTCATAGTCATACACGTACCTTTCATTCATCTGTCCGTTGGAATTTGTATACAATATTTTTTAAAATTTGTCCGTTACTATACGTGTTCAAACTTCCAGAAAAAAAAATATTCTGACCATATTTCTAGCTCGTGATATTTTTTTCTTCTCTCCTGGAACAGAGAATAAAATCAAATTAGTTACTGTACAGATAAGAGGCAAAGTAGGCACCCTTTTTGACCATTTTCTGAACAAAAAAAGAAAATAATTACTACAGCCTTTTGTTGTATAATTTAAAAAAAATAATGAAAAATCAAAAATTTAAACTTTATATGAATTTTATAAATATTTGATCTATAACATTTGTCATTTTATAAAATTAATGCATATATTATCTTATTTTTTTTTTTTATCCTTATGAGTTATTAGCATTAAAAAATTATATTTGATCAACTTAGAAAAGTTTTAGTAAATAATTCATGTTCACTGATTAAATTAATTCATATTCATTGATTGAAAACTTAAATTTCAAAAAAGTTAAACAGGATAGAAGAATAAAATTATATCATTTCTTAATATAAGTACAAAGTGAAAAATGTAATATATAAAATGGAATAGAAAAATAATAAATACTATGAATCGTGTGTTTTTGTGTGTGAGTTCGACTATTTCGAAATATTCGAGAATGATGAAGATGCTACAAGAATACAAATAATATCACGAGATATTAACAAGACTTGTATACTAGGACTTTCAAACCAGTCACATCTTTAATAAATTCAAATTAAAACTCTAAGTCTAACTACTATAGTTGCCAAATGAACATTATGAGGACAAAGTTCATCGTCATGCAATTGAAATTTATTCCCCAAGTTACTAAAAGAGAAGAAAATATATCTAAATATAGTAGAGATGTTCCTGTCTTGTTCTAGAAATATGGACTCATTCGATCGAAAGAAAATTCTTGAGACTAGACATTAGTTCAAGTAACAAACAAAATTAACATAATATCATTGCATGAAACCATTCCTCTATTCCTTTTTTTGGTTTACATGATACCATTTTTACTTGGGAAAAAAGATATACATATCCTAAACTATCGTAAATAGTATGTAAATACCTTCCATGATATACTTTTAAGATATGGTGCCTCTGTCGTTCAAAAACTAGATCATATACCCTTTATACTAATAAATATACACGTGTCATAATATTATCCGTCAATTCAATACTTATCAACAGATAAGATTGCGCCACGTATCTCTATTTAGTTTTCCACTATGAAGGGCATATGCTCTAGTTTATAGAAAATAGGGACACCGATTTTCAAAAGTATGACCGAAGATATCTGCATATCATTTATAATAACTCGATGATATATTTATTCTTTTCCTTTTTATATAACTCAAGAATACATATTCGATACGTATGCCAAATTAATGTATATCATACACTCACAGGACCATCAATTAGAAAATAAACTCACAAGCCTTTAACATATGCTAACCTATAAACTAATCCAATTCCAAATCCATAAAAATCTTTATGTCCTCATTTGTTTTTCCCCAATTTCTCCATTTTGTTTCGTTTTTGTTACTATGAGTAAACGTCTCACATAAATTGGTGATCTCCTTAGCTTTACTATTTTATTAATATATATATCATTTAACATTAGCCATAATTTACATAATTATTTTTTGTTCAAATGCCACTTCACCATAAAACGACAAATTTGCCTCGAGTGTACTAATTCTATTTGCCGTACACTACAACTGGCCTCTATATTCCTAATGCCTGTCAAAAATATTAATCTATTAACTCCTTACGGCCACAGTCACCTGTCTTGTTCGTTCCCCGAATACTGTGAAAGTTAATAAAAATTAGAACACGTGGATCATTTCTAAGATTGCGAGTTTTAATTGTAAAAAAATGATTAAGGGCCGTTTGGATGGGTTTAATAAAAGCAGCTTTAAAAAAGTATTTTTGAAAGTGCTGAAACTTATTTTTAAAATAAGCAGTTATGCGTTTGGATAAAAGTGCTGAAGTTGTTATGCCAAACGTGAAAAGGGAAAAATAGAAGAAAGAGATGTTAGGGTTATATGGATAATTTGGATTGTATAAAAATATTAAGGGAAAAAACATAAAAATGTAGTCAACTTAAAACAGCTTATAAGCTAAAAAAAAAAAAGAAACACCCCTACCCCAGCTTTTAACTTTTGGCTTAAAATAAGTTTTTTTTAATTTAAAATAAGTTGTTTTGAGCATTGTCAAACAGTCAAATAAGTCAAAAACCAGCTTTTAAGTCAGTTTGACCAGTTTTTAAGCTGAGCCAAACAGGCTCTAAGAGGTTCCAAATTTGGTAAATTAAAAATTAATTTCATCGAATTTATGTGAACAGCAAAAAAATCTTATCTTCCCGGTCCAATATTACCTTCGTTTAAAAAAAGAATAATCTAATTTAACTTAGAACTGAGTTTAAGAAAAAGAAAAAAGACTTTTTAATCTTGTAATTTTAAATTAAAGTTATGTTAAATATACTAAAATATTTTTTAATTTTATGGTCTTAAACATATCACGTGAAAAATTAAAATTAAAAGTATTGTCAAAAAGAAAAGGGATCATTCTTTTTAATTTTTAACAGAGTAAGAAGAAAATGAGAATATTTTTTTTTAAACAGAGAGAGTAACAATTTAAAAATAAGCAGAATAAGAATTTATAAGTAGATAAAGTCGATTATACGTACAAAAAACTGTTTACTAGACACTTATGGTTGTGTTCCTTGTTAGAGGCTGATTAGAATTGGGCCGAGGCAAATAGGCCTATAAAATATGTTATGTTTACATGATTTCCCATGAGTAAAATTTTGTCGTAGTAGCACATTATTTGTTTTTGAGTACACAATTTAATTTGAGAGAATATATAATACATAGCCTAAAGATATTTACATGTAATCTTCCATAAAAAGTGACAAATATTGAAAATAATGCATTTTATTTGTTATAATAAATAAATATAATATGACATCTAGAATTCATTATACTGCCAAATTTGAATATATTAGCAAATCCAAGTTAAATATGTATATCCAGAAGTCCTAAGGAAAAAAACTATGGGAACTTGATTAAATTATTATTAGAGATAATATATTAATATAATTAAGTAATTAGAAAAACAGAACAAAAAATTTTGCGTAGTAAGAATTAATTGGGTTAGATTATGATCCAACTTCCATTTCAATCTAAGTCATTTCAACTCAAGTTACATTTTCAACGTGTCAATTATTACTTATATATTAACTCAATCTATTTTGACATGTCCAATTTTAATGAAATTCATTTCAATTCAAGTCATTTCAACTCAAGTAACTTTTGAGTGAGATCGGTTAATACTGATATATTAACTCAATCTATTTTGACATGTCTAATTTCAATAAATATTCATTTCCATCCAAGTAATTTTTGTGTGGGTAAACTATCGCTTATATATTAATTCAATCCATTATGACACATCTAATTTCGATCTAATCAATCATTTGACACCTTAATTAAAAGCATTTGAAAGTTTTCCTTCCCTAAATTTTCGAATTTTGTTAATCTCATCAGCAACATATGGTAATGGAGTGGGATGGACTAAAGTGAGTTTGTTCAACTAATATAGTTGAGATAATTTTGCTGCTTAACTACGTAAGTTAAACCTTTAATTAATATTTGAAGGAGTTGCTTAGTCGCCCCTTAATTTCCCCAAAAGTATGCAAGTTGTTGATCAATTGATATCTTCCTCCCTATACACATACATACCCCTAATTAAATTCTATAACCATAATTTATTAAAATCCATTAATAAATTATAAAATTATAAAAGACATTTATATACTAAAAGAACTAAAAATATATTTCATGAGGAATATAAGCTTTAATTAATTAATTAATTAGAATAAACATTGTTATAGTGGTTGATCAACATTTTCTTTTCTTTGGGTCTTTATGAATGCGTGTCACATACATATATTCTGTTCTGAATGTTTCGGTTAGATAACAGCACGAAGTTTTTAGTAGCTTAGCACGTCTATTTTATACGGAGAAAAAATGGTTTCGTTGCATCACAACATCATCATGCACTTTCAACTACTTTATTCCACCCATTAATTTGAAACGTTACTAATGTAGCTATCTCATGAGTTTTGTATAGTTTGACCAACATTTTTTTTTTAAAAAAGTGTCTCAAATATTAGTTATTTTGTTAAAATATTTAACATTTTAGAAAAATAAGAAATGGGTGGATTCCCCTTTTTTTTCCTCGGACTATAAGATATTAACAGTGGTTTTTTCTTTGTTTTCTTTTTAAGGACATATTTTTATAAGTTACTTACTCATTTGCCATTGAAAATACTGTTTTATTTATTTGTTTATATTGTTTTCAAATTGTGAAGTTAATTAAGTGTAACATTTTAAGGGAGATGAAAAAAATATTTAGGTAATTATTAGAAATGTTTCAATTTTTTTTTCTTCAAAAAGGCGTGCAAAAATATTAAATGACAAATAATATAAAATTAGAGAAGTTTCTCTCTATCTATGTTCTATTGCAAAGTAGTTAAATAATAAATGTTGGACAAGTTACTAGAATTTGAATTGAATAAATCAATCTCTAATGCTTATTATTAGAGCAATAATCCATATAAATTGTATAAGAACAATAATTAACGTTAGCTTGAGTCGGTTTTAGGGCCATGGGGGATTTTTCACCTTATTTGATTTGTTGTGTTGAACCAAATGAATAAGCGGAAATTATCAACTATACATCATATTTAATTAAGTAAATATTAGGTGGGTTCTAAAGTAATTTTTTATATTCTTTTCCAATGTTATCCATTTGCATAGTCAATCGTGTTCTAAAAATATTGTGAAAAGATATGAAAAAGTAAAAGTAAAGCTATTTTTCTCAAAATTTTTATTGTGACTAAAAATGTAGAATAGGAAAATATAATTATAAAATGTAATAATATATTAAATTTCTCACAGCTAAATAAAAGTGACAAATAAACTGAAATTGAATATGCCAAAATGGAATAAAAATAGGTTAAAATTCAACATATCTAAGTCTTATTTAGCTTATATATATATGTAAAAAATATTTTCTAAAATTATTTTCACATAATTTTTTATTGAGCAATTTAAATTACATATCAGTCTTCATAGATGAAATAAGTTGGGTGAATTGACTAAATAATAGATGAGGAGGTCAATAATCTGTTTAAAATTGAGGGAATTAATGGTAATTTTAGCACCAGAATGGTAGTTGATTTTTATTTTATTTTTTAAAAGAGAAAAAAGATAGAGAAGAAGAAAATTAAAATGGAGAACGTGCGTGGTGCTCGCGTATAAATAGAAAAACCATTGCCTAGCTTTGAGAATGAAAATTAGCTGAGAGAACACAATGGAAATTTCATCTGATTCCAGTAGAATAGACGAAGAGTATCGGTCGCTTCCTCCTCTCTATTTCATTTTGACGCTAATTTGGTTCATCTCCGTCTGTTCCTGGACTTTCAACACTTGCAAAAATCGCCATTTTCAGGTCTATTTCATTTTCTCTTTCTGCTCCTTTTTTCCCTCTTTCTAGTATCGTTTCTATGGAAAACGAGTAATTTGATGCATCTGATTGCTGAAAACGCATTTATTGATCAGTAGTTTTTAGCTTAGTTTTTCAGTGAGTTATTATGAATTTTTTGTGTTATAATTCGTTTGTTATTCATACATGAATAAGCTACTCGAATTGATTCGCTGCCTATACGGTTTATCGAGGTTTTATGTAAACGTTTGTTAATCAATCAATCCGATTTATGCGCTTGGAAGTCTTCTTTGTGCAAATAATTTAGCAGTTTCTTAAATTCAGTATTATTTCCGATTTATCCTTTACTGTCGAACTGTTAAAGTAATTTTTTTAGTTTTGGTTGTTTATGTGCACTAGAACAGACGAACAGATTGCAATGGACGCTGGCTACTGTTCCACTGATGAAAACTCTGCAACTTACCCTATCTTTCCTCTTTTGGTAAGGCCTTTTGTCATTTTTATTATTTTAGGTATAAATTGAAGCTTTCCTCCAAATTTTGACTGTTCGATGCAAATTTATGAAAATCGAATTTCCACTTCAATTTGATTACCTAATCATGGCCTGCTCAATAGTTACGTGCTGTATTTCTACTGCATTGGAGGTTTTTTTTTTTACTTATTGTTCTTCTATTTGATATTGCCTTGCAGGTATTCATGTTTTTATCATCATGTATGCTCACTGTGGATATCATTTGGCGTCTATGTTACTGGAATTCTGTTCCAAACAGTAACTTTTGTTTCGTTCTTGCTCATTTCTAATGGATATTGCATCATGTGTGAGCGTCTTTCAATACAAGAGCGCCGCATCACAGCTGCTCTTGGATGTATTTTCTACTTGACTCATGTCGGCTACAGGGCTTCTGTACCTTATTTCTCTGTGAGTCTACAAGGTTCTTCTGACTTTGAAAGAGTGCTGCATTGCATTCTGCATTTATCGTTATATTTCTTTTTCACACTGTGAATTAGTTGTGCAGCATTGCCTTCCGTATTATTGTTTTGTTTTAATTTCTTTGTTAGACTGTGAATTAGTTGTGCAGTATTGCCTACTGCATTGTTGTTTCATTTTAATTTTTTTTTTCACATTACGAATTAGTTGTGTAGCATAGACAACTTCTTTATTGTTTTCACACATGATATTAATTTTCTGTTCATATGTAATACAGGTACTCCTCACAGTTGGCTACGTCATTTCATTTTACGTAATATTTAAGCACATATCGCAGAACTTAATAATTCTGCAAGAACAGTTGACCTTTATAGAGGATGAGGAAATCCCTGCGATGCATGAAGCAATTTACACAAAGTATACAATGCTCAAGTATGCAATATTCACTAATTTTAATATGGTGTCCTATACTTCTGGACTCAGTGTCTCATAAATTATCGGGTTTTAACTCTTTATCTATGTGATTGTCCAGAAAATTTCAAAATGCAATGCATATGATGGCTGTGGCAGAACTGGCGGTATTGACACCCACCTTTATTTGATCTTAGTAGTCAGTTTTACTGTAAAATTCTTGTGATAATCAGGTATTTTAATTTTCAGATTCTTATAAACGTCGACCATTCAATAGGTAACTACTGGCTCCGGTTGTTGGTTCGAGAATGGGCACAGTTTTGTATACTCTCTTACATTGGGTAAGTGAAAATTTCAGCTGGTTTTCCGGTTTATTTTAGTAGAAAGGATTCCTTATGAAGTTGTAATCTGAGAATATCATTAATATTATATTTCCTCAGGTGGACCTTTAGGTCAAAAGACTTAGCACCACGCTTCTCTGTGATGCCTGTAATAAAGTCTCTTGGGGAGAGAATGGTTCCTCCTATTTATAGCATTGTAAGTGTCCTTTGACATCATAATTCTAATTGTCTTGCTTAGAGTTGACTGATCTTGGTGAATATTGTCTATCTTTTGTCTAAGGTTTGATATTGGCAAAAAAAAAATTGAAGTGGAATGAGATGATCATCATCTCCTTGTTTGACAAGAGAAGGGGAGAAAAAAAGAGAAACTTGATCCGTACATAGTGATTTCTAAATAGTCAGATGTGATAAAGAAGAAACTTTTAAACGTTGTCCTTCCTCTTTCAATTCCTCGCACCTTCTCCCCATGTATTTGGAAGACCTTAGCCAGATCTTTATTCGAAACCTTACCCCTAACAACTATCACCAGCAAGGAATAGCTACATATAGAATAAACATGTGTTCCCTTATTAGTCCCCTCTCCATTTTTCAATATAAATTCTTATTTGTAATTCAGTGCAGCCTCTCTGAACGTTTAACATCTTGTAGTTTCCATAGCTGCTTATAATTGATTATTTGATTTTAATTAGTAGCATCATGAATTAAAGAAACTTTAAGGTAGACACATGGTTTGTATTGGAGCTGGATTCAGGAGTATAACTCATAGTATCTACTTGTACATATACTGCTTGAATGAATCCCCACACCTCTGATCTTCAGTTGTGATACTGCAGGAAATGGATGCAGCTACTTTTAGAGACTTCAGTACTCATGGATGGCATATAGGGGTGGTGAGTATTCATTCATGGGAGTTGTTCTTGAGTTTCCCCCACCTCATATCAGTTTTCATAACTTCTTCTTGGTGTTATTGACTATTGTTATTGACTAACTGCCAATTAGAACTTGATTCAAGTTTCTGCAATTTCGACTAGCCAATTTGTTTCCTACACATGTTTCTTGGCAGAAGGCTTTATAATCTCCATATTTGTCACTATTATTTTTGTTTCACGGATGATATTTAGTATTTGAACTGAAACTGGATTCTAATCTTGCAGCCAACTTCACCCAAGAAAGGAACTTTGAAGAATTCAGTCTTAGTGGTAGTTCAACACCCCCATGTGTGTAGATTGACACCACCTGACACTCATTCTCAGACTGTAGCTTAGCTACTTTTGCTGCAGATGTATATTATTCATTTGTACATCCTGCAGATCAAACATCCATCTGCTAATAGGAAAAGAGGATTATAACCAGTATTTTCTGTATATCTTTGTACACATCTCTACTGAGGATAGGAAACCTCAGAGGTCTTCAGCTGTAAACTGTATATTGTTCCCTCGATTTGTCTGCTTCAGGTGTCCATATTTCGATGCTACAAAGCTTTCACTTAATCACTTTAATGCAAGAGCATGTCTTTTTTTCTTGCATCTGATTCAAGTGCCTGGTTGCAATGCTAAAAATTTTGAAGCAAGAAAATGTCAAATTTGATTGTAAATATGCAATTATGCGTTTGTACGTAATGGCGCGTGTGTTTGTTTACCAGGAAATATTGGACAACGTTGTGGAATTTGGTACGACATTCCGAAATGTTAGATTGAGTTTTTGCAAAGTCATTTTTGAGTTTTTAATGTCTTTGAAAACTGGGTTTGGAAACTCTTTAAGGTAGAAGTTGAGTACTTATTTTGTAAAAGTTTTCGAACAAAGAAAACATAACATAGCTTGGGGAAATAGTGGGATTAGTTATTTCATATAGAAGGCGAGATAATTAACTTCTCCGGATATTTTTGTTTATCCCGTCTTGCATACCAAAAGATCCCAAGAACCTTGCAACGAATGTAAGTTATTTATAAGAATTACTGTTAAACCATGTAAAAGAAAAAAAGGTTACCTCATTACACTATTTTGAATTTATTATATTTTATCTCACTAATTAACAATTTAATATTAGATTTAAGTCGCATACACCTAGATACATATTTTTAGCTATCATTACACTAAAATATGGAGAGAGACAAGCAATAGTAAAAGGGAGACGAGCGAGATTTATATGTATCACAGATACATCTGAATCACATCATATACATGTTATTTGGTGGATATAATCTATCTAGATTAAATTAAACCTAATTCTAATCTGATGTATTTCGAAATACATGTATCTGAATACATCGTAATATTGCAAACTGGTGCATATCTAAGTAATTAGCTTCTAAACGAGTGAAATTTTTGTAAGTTGCCCAAGGAAAAATCCCTATAAAACGAGCCCGTCTTGTTTTTCAGAAGGCTTGGGCCTCCGATCGAAGCCCAATTAAGAACTGTTTTCTTGCCTCGTCGGTTTTAGAAGTCCAGCCTGTAATGCTTCTCTGCTCCGTCGTTATCAGACTTCCGGGAGAAATCACGACGACTACTGCAAGATACAACAAATCAACATCCCGGAATGAGTGCAGGTGAATTTACCCTCTTGATTCCCACCAATTGTATGCGAATTTCTCACGACTATGTAGTTCTCAGTGAAAACATATCTTAAATAGGCACAAATTTAGCTTAAACGGAGTCACTAAGAAGTTTAGTTGGATTTTGTTTCAATTTTGCTTGTGTTCTTCCTATGTCCTTTTCAGTCGCTAATATTATAGGTAACTTTGATTTATATAACTTATTGTGTGTATGCCTGTTATTTGCTATTGAGTTTGTTATTTACTGAGTTAAGGGAGACATTATGTCTTTTCTGTTAACTTTATGAGTTTGTTATTTACTGAAACATGAAACATCAACATCTGAACAGTACAAACAATTTATCCAAGGCAATCAGTTACTCAGTATGAATATCTATTAGATTGCCAATTAGTCTAGGAAAGAGCAAAATATTTTTTCTGAAAGTAAATTGCTATGAGTTTCAGCATCATATATTATTATTTTCAGGTGAAAAGCATGTTATCCTTTCTTTTTTTGCCGTTGTCATTTGCAATATTGTAGCCTAACAGATAACGATGTTGGAATTGATCATGGAAGACTAGGGTTCATCCTTGTAGAAACAAAAAAAATTAGGTACTTTCTCTCCATTTGTTTGTGGAAGCCAGTAGAGAGTTCCCTGGAATGTTTGTGGTGGGAGGTAAACAAGTACCTAGTGGATTAGTCACGATGTGTGCAAAATGGTCCAACCGCCATCTTTATAGAGTCAATGTCATGGAGCTTTTATTTTTAAAATCAGTCTGGTGATTGATCCTTTGTCCTCACTGTGAAACTTCCGAGTTTTCAATTATTTATTAAGGAAAGTTTGTCAAGAGGATGAAATTTTCATCGGAAATTGATATTGACACAACAGACTTTTGTTTTCCTTTTTTGGAAAGCAAAAGGTATTTCAATGCCTTATCATGATGAAAGACACAATGCAAAGCCATTTTCGATATTTCAAGACATTCTGGAAGGACAAACTTAAATGAGCCATTCGAACTAATCAAGTGGTAGTATAAAAGCATTTTTTTTTCGTTTCTTTTAGAAGCACAAGGGATTGCGCATATTTCAAGCCACGGTTGATGCACAGCAACCTAAACCAGAGGGAGAATCTTTGTGGTCCTATTTGTATTTGTTTACTTATTTTTTACTCTTGTGTTTCAAATATTTATTTTAATTCTTTGAAGGAGGAGCATTTGGTGGAAATAGAGGACTGAGACCGGTTCCACCAGAGAAAGGAGTTTTCCCGTTGGATCACATGCATTTATGTGACCTGGTAGAGTCCTTTCAGAATTCTCATAGTTAATTTGTTTTGTGATGCCTTCTGTGTGTCATTTCCAATTTTAATTAAGAAAAATGATTTCTTTTGTGATCGAGCGTAGGTTTTCCGTGGTATATTTAGTTTCTTTTCTTATTTATTTTCTCTTTGGTTCATTTTAGGAGAAGAAGGAATACCTCAATTGTCTTAAGTCCGCTGGGCATAAATCCGAGGAGTGTAGACATCTCTCTAGGAAGTACCTGGAGTGCCGAATGGAGAAGTAAGTTCATTTGATTGGTTTGGAAAACTTGCTACACCACTTAAGTTTTAAAGTATACTTAAGCTCACAGCTTAATATAGTCATCAAAGGTCTTTACTTGCTTTGATCACTGCACTACAAAGTGTTCAAGTTTGTATAACTTCTATATAGCAACTTTATAAATTCATCTTCTATATCCTTAAATATGTGCAAATTATGCCTCGGAATGTATCCGAAAGAGTGATTGCCCCTAAATTTTGTCCACTGGAGCAAAAGGTGAAAAGCTTTCTAACGTAAAACATGATCAATCATCTGAGGCAGTGGGTCTCAACAGTTAAATTGATACAGCATTAGTTGGAATCAGGACTCTTGTTTCTTTCTCAAATTACTTCATAGTGCAACTTCATTTTTTTCCCATCTGACTTTACCGGAATAAAAATCTTCTATTTGGTGTTTTTCATGAACAAGAAATGAACAGTGCAAAACTGGTGCTTGTTGATTTTGAATTTATTGCAGTCACGTTTTGGACCCATTGCACTTTATATAAATAGCAGTATTCTTAATATTGTTTTTAATGTATACCAGCATTAGATGTGCAATTTGAAGAGAAGAATTCCTCTTTAAACTATAGGAATATAGAAAGAGTTCGAGGATAATTCCCATATAGTTGATGAGAAGATCTCAGGAAGCACAAAACCTTGATATTCTGAACACGCGGAAGTCTGAAATATCAAATACCTTCTCTTTTTCCTTTGAAACAACACGAGGCTTTGTTACAACATTTAAACACACATTGATGGTTTTTAGTGAGACGGTTTGACTAATATGTGCTGTTTTCAGGTCTTTTCTGTTATGTAATCTATCTCTATGTTAATAAACAACAATTATCCTCATAGTATAGGAATTTAGACAGCAAACAGATGATTGTTTCATTAGCGCAATTGCAGGAATTTGATGGCGAAGCAAGACATGTCAGAACTTGGCTTTGGCAAAAATGTTGATGGCGGAACTAAATCAGAGGAAAAGACAGATCAAACGAAAGAAAAATGAAGGTGAAGTACTTGCTATGTACTTTCGAATAGTCTGGGCTCTGGCTGTGAAACTCCTGGCCGTCATTAGTCGTATCTCCACAATTTCTGTCAGTTCTATGCGAAGGTGCACATTTTTCCTCTCAACCTTTTGTAACGTTTTATCTCTTTCTTCTCCTGGATCCTCTCTGAACTGTAGTAAAAAATGTATAGCTAGAGGGGAGAGAACACTAAAGGAAACTGAGTTTTAAGTGTTATAAATGAGAGAATAATCTTGTTTGAAAATTGATATAATTCAGTGCAATGTGTAAATGTCATTATTTTCCTTTTAGCAATTTACTGTAGATATGAACCTTTCAGAGAATGTCAATCTTTATAATAAGTTTGCTATTTGTAACAGTAGGTATTGGTTGACAAAAAATAAAAATCAGTTTGGTGTAATTTTGAATTTCTTTTCAAGTTAGTTGAAAACACTGGATAGAGATAGAGACGCCTTGTCGGTATAAGATCAAATCCCGCGCCTTTTAGATTTGTATTTTAAAAACATTGTGATACACAATTGTGACTGATGTTATGAAATTCATATTAACGTTACGATAAAGCTAACATCTTATGAATGAATTGATTTTATTTCATATGAAGAGTGGATTTCTGCAAATTAAATTGTGACCTTATCTTTTAGTTTTCATAATTTCCACCTTTTCTACTACTCAAAGTTTCTTATACAGAAATTCATATAGTATTATTAATGGAAAAGAGCCTAAAATATCCTTGAAGTATTGAAAATATTACAAAATTATCCTTCATTCACCTATCGGCTTCAAAAAATACCCTTGTCATCCACTTATAGGTTCAAAATTGAACACTTCTTTAATTGTTTTAAAATTAAACTCTTTAAATATTTTTAAAAATACTTGCCGTTCAACTATTGGTTATAATTTAATTTATTAATATAATTTATAAATCAACCTACTACTCACTCATTACTAACTAAAAACTCCACCAAATTAATAATTCAATTATAATATCAAAATGGTCATAAACACTACTAAAACACGATGAAATTATAGAATCCTGAAAAATTATTTGAGTTCGAATCGGAGCTCCACTTAAATTTAGGTTGAGCTGCTTATTTAGGAGGACACTTTCAATAGATTCTCTTTCAAGATTGAATTAAAAATTTATGATTAAATGTAAAGAAGTAAACATCCCGAATTAATTCATGCACTTTTTTTGAATATAATTTTATAAATATTTATGATTTGTTTTAAAACCTTTAATATATTATTTTGGAAAAAGTTATATATGAAGTAACATCACATAATTGAGACGTAAGAATAATTAAGATAAACATAGTCAGACTTTTAAGTTTATCGGTAATTTTTATTCCGACACTTAAATGTATGATAATTTACTTCTATAGATATTTTTGCCTTAAAATTTTAAAAACACTCAATTGGCAGTAGCTTTTCTGTTGTTGCATTAATAATGTGACGGGTTTATTAATTTGGAGGAGTTTAATTAGTAATGAGTGGGTAGAGTATTGATTTATAAATTATACTAATAAGTTAAATTATAACAAATAGTTGAGCGCCACGTATTTAAAAAAATATTTAAATAGTTTAAATATAAAACCGTGAAATAAGTGATCAATTTTAAACCAAAAGATGAATGACAAAGATATTTTGGACCCAATAGGTGGGTGGGAATAATATTTTGGAGCCAATAGTTGAATGGAAGATAATTTTATATCATTTCTAATATTTTGAAGATATTTTATATCCTTTTTCGTAGTATTAATTTCATAATAAAGCTAATATTTTCTGGATGATTTTATTTCATATTCAAAGTTTCTTTTATAGAATTCGCATATTAACTTTATATAGAGCTAGTATTTTCTGAATGATTTTATTCCATATAGAGAGTAGATTTGTGCAAATTAAATTGTAACCTTATCTTTTAGTTAATGTGTCCTAGTATTTTTTTGTTCTTCTCCTAAGCTAAAACGCTCGGGGAACAACAAAGCTCACATTCTTCTATTTTTTCAACTTTTGTACTACTCGAAGTTTCTTTGATTAGTTATTTCTTCCCTTATAATTTCTTTGTTTTGTTCGACTATTTAATTTTATGATCTTAAATTAAAAATACGTATATTTAATTTTACAGTGCTTTTGCCCTCTAAAGTCTAAACATAGTGGTCCTCTTCTAAGTTACCCATGTAACACGCCTGATTTTCCAAATAGCTTTTATTGTGGTTATTGCCCTCTTATTATTTATAGATAAGGTCAATTTTTAGACCTTAATTTAAAAGTTTCAATGAATCTGTGTGATACCTTCAGGGCAAACTTTAGACCATATAGGCCAAGTGAGAAATTATACGGAATACTACCTACAATAATTTTGAAAAAAAAAAAACTATGCCAGCATTTGAGTCGTAGATTTTCAAATATTTTTGTCAAATATTATTTGGGTGAAGATTTGAATGAAATTTCACCATGTGTTTGGTCATTGTATTCAGGAAATATATTTCACTTTTTTAGAAAAATATGATTATACCCATAAGTTTTAAAAATATCAAAACTAACAATAAATTTGTATTATACAAGTCAATTGGATCTTTGTTACAATAATAACAAATAGTGTCCATGACACTAGAGCAATGTGGTAATTTGGAGTGGGCGCAACACACATCATTTCATACATGGTGAAGTAGACAAAACACATGATTTTGTTATCTTGAGCCGATTGTTCATCATTTTCATCAATAATCATATTACCATTTAACATTCACCGGATATTTCATCACTACTTTGGAATTAACATAAAAAATTATGTAATACAACGTAAGCAACAACTATAGAGTGTTTTTGTAAAAGATAAAGTTTGATAAAATTTCAAATTTTTTAAAAGATCCTAAATAATGAGATTTGACCCAAATACTAGTTTGAAAAAACTAGTATTTAAAAATTTAAAATAATTGTCAAATAATAGCAAAGTGTATAAACAAACACTATTTATTAAGTTTTTTCCCAAATATTATTTGAAAAATCTATGGCCAAACGAGCCCTATATATTGTGCAATTTCTAATTCAAAACAAGTCAAACACATCGTTTGTTGAATAACGGCAAATATATGTATCATGCATTGACCTAATTTTGTGAACCTCATCGTTAAGAATCAAACGCTAATCATTTTACAATCGACCAAAACACTATGCTTAAATTTGTTTTGGTATCTTAAAATGAAAAACGCCTTATTTAAAAGTATCATGGCGAAATTATTATGAATACAAGTTAGAAAAAGAAGAAAAAGTTCATTGAAAAGATTTATAGTGATATATATACATATAGTTAAACTATGTTTTAGTGCTAATGTATTTGAATCAGATTATCAAAAATAATCGCTTTGAAAACTGTTCTCAACAGTTTGTGTAGCTATAATTTTATTGTATTCATTGAGATGTGTTGGTTTTGTATTTCATTGTAAATGAAAGATCCTATATGTAGATCCATTTGAGTCATGGAATCATATAAATATAATAAGAATGAAAACGACAATCCTAATCAACATGTGTAACCAATAATTGAAGGCTATCAGGAAAGGAGTAACAAGATCAGAGTTCTATCTCGGATTTACAGAATGACCAACTTTACCTTGGTGATTAAATTCCGCTTTAGTTAGTGTGAAATGAATGTACTTTAGAACAACAAGTTTTGTTGTTATAGAACCTATCCTTCTGAGAGATTATCTATCCTATAGTCGATTATTTCGAATATTATTTGATCTATAATGCAATCAAAAGTTTCTAGATTTATAGAGATATAGAATAACATATAGTGTTTTCAAAAGGTAGATATGTAGTATGCAAACACCCTATTTTTCTCAAGTTCACTTGTATGATTGTGTCGTTTATATTATTAATGTTGTGTTTCTTTTACAAAAAAAGAGAGAGAACATTTTAATACATTCCATATATATAGCTTACGAATATAAGATTCACAAGTATTCTACGCTTTTTAAAATTACATATCAAGTCAAAATCAAATAAATAGATTGAAATGGAGTAAATACGTACAAGCGTGGACCAACAATATGTCAGAAAGTTCATCCTAACCCTCTTCGGTGAAAAATATTACTATTTATATATGGTTAAAATTTATCTTATATAAATATATAATAGATATCGAACCCCATTCGATCAGTTCTAAATATTTACTTTCTCAAATTTTAAATCCTTATTAAGACTTCTAGCTCCATCACTAAATACATATATATAATTTTTTTTAAAAATTGAAACAAAGACATAAACGGTGACCTAGAAAAAAGGATATGTATTTAAATTTTGTAGCATGGAACATTCCACTAACTAAATCCATCTATTAAAAGTGCATCTAAACGGGTCCATTTTCAAAAGTTGAACACACTCACCGGCCATTTGATTTAAATTACTTCTGACCACGATATTCGCACGTTCAATTATTCAAAATCCACCGTTGATCTTATACACGTGTCATCACTCCAAACATGTACCAAAATTTGAATACAAGTCAAAGGCGGGTTCAGAATTAGTCAAAATTTAACCCATAATTAATTAAATGTAATCGCATATATTAATAAACAATATTTGGCCAATGAATGCATAAAACGACGTAGCCCCACCATGTGAGCCTGTTTTCCTATCTTCAAATTCAAAAACTAACGGGCCCCACCAGAAACCCCTCTCACGTGCCTAACCCTCCTTCACACGTGCTAAATTCAAAAATGGTATTTTGAACATTTCTAATTAATCGTGTCTGTTCTGGTTGGTTAAAAATAAATAAATATTTTTTCTGTATCTCATCCGCTCTTCGTCTTCGTTCTCCTTTTATCGCACTGAAAAATACCTTCAGATTTACTTTTTACTGTTTGTGACGGTGAAATGAATCAGAACCGTTAACCTTTTTAGATGCTTTTGAAAGCCCACTGAGTCTTTCATTTCATCTTCATCTTCTATTTCTCTCTTTCTGATACCTTCTGGGCACTGTGAAACTAATCTGTTCATCGAATCGTTGATTTATAGAGACGGAGAGAGAGAGAGGTATCAGCTGATTGATTGTGCTTTGGAGGTGTGGAAATTTGTTGTTTGAGGAAGAAGAGGAGATTGGATTTAATCGGAGATTGAAGTAGTGAAAAAACATGAATGCAGTTGGAAGGCAAAGATCTGGAACGTCAACGGCGCATCACCAGAGGCAATACTCTGATAACTTCCTGGAGACTTCATCTAATGGAAGATGGCTTCAATCAGCTGGTCTTCAACATCTTCAAACTTCAAATAATAATGTTCCTCAGGCTCCACAGGTTTTCGATTTTCTCTACCTTTTTTTTTGGTTTTTCTGAGATTATTGTTGCCCTAGCTCATAGATCTGATTATACAGTGGTTTCGTTCATTGTGTTTATTTGATTTTGATGTCGGTGAAGGGACAGGAATATGGATACTATGGTGGAGCTCAAGGGTCGAGAATGCTTAGAGGTGCACAGAGGACATATAGTGGAGGAAGCGATCTCTTTGCGGAGCCTTTGACGCCGCCGGGGAATTATCGACATTCAAGCCAGAGAAGGAATGGTGACGAAGAAGTATGTCCCAATGAGTTCAGTCCTGGACTCTTAGATCTACACTCATTGGATACTGAGCTTCTACCAGAGGTTTGGTTTCTCATCTAAACAATTTGTCGGGTCGTACTTTTATGGGGATTGGATAATCTAATTATTTGAGTCATGCATTCGACATCACCCTTGTTATGTCAGTGCAAGATGTGCAATTACTTCCTAAAGTTAGCTGCTTTAGTGAGTTTTTATTTGATATTCGTTGGATTATAGCTTCTTTTTTTACAGTGCCATGGAATTGTTGTCCCTTTTCACTAGTTTCACATGTTTAGAGCTTCTTACTTTTCCAATGCCACCAAAGCTCTTGCCATTTTGCGTGTTGATTTTTCTGTTACTATATATAGTGCAAACTCGCTTTGCGATTGAACCATTTGTTTATTTCTTTCTTTGCCTGCTGTGCCTACTCCTGCATTCTCTTTTTCTTCACTTAGATGATGGAGCAGTTAGATGTTAGGGTCTCCAGGTTGACAAACTTCGGCTCTTTGAGCGACATTTTATCGTAGCATCATTTGGTCAAACACTTCAACACCATATATTTGGATATCAACAATTTGATATACCTCAATTTGGTCCTTGTATCTGCTATATAATTCATATAATATCATACTAGTTTGACTGAAATTTTATAGTTCTACATTTATAATTCCTATAGTTTAGTTTTTAAGTTCTCTTATGTGGAGTTTCTATATATAGATGCCTGTTGCTGGGTTGTATGATGCTCCTTCCATGCATCATTTTGCTCGAGCAAAAAGCTTTGATGACTCGGAGCAATTCCTTGCAAACAACAAGCAAACTGGTCGAGTTCGGGGCTTGCCAGAGAGTAACGTCTCTAAGAGTTTTGCTGTTGATAAAGACAAGGCCAGCAATGTCGCAAAGATCAAAGTGGTGGTATGTTTTACTCAACTTCATTGCTTCTAGTTCTGGAGTCTAAGTATTCTACTTCTCAGTTTGTATAGCGCAGAATCAGTTCTCATTTTCTTAACAATATCTAGCATGCCATCCCTGTTATGTGATTTCTTTATTTTTTCACTTGCACAAGAGTAGTCTACCTTCTTTCATGTGTATTTGCACGTGAAAGAGTTGTTAGTACTTGTTCAAGTTGTTACTAATTATTATCTACTTCCAGGTGCGTAAGCGACCACTAAACAAAAAGGAATTAACGAAGAATGAAGAAGACATCGTTGAAACACGTTTCAACTCTCTAGTAGTTCATGAAACTAAACTAAAGGTTTGTGGAAATGCAGTTATTTTTATCCTGTATTGGCAGTTGAATATGCATGTCACTCCCTTCAATTTCAGTCTCGTGACTAGAATGAATATTCTAGTAATTGAAAACCTGAAAATCACTGTTGTCAAACATTTACCCATTATTTGCCCGATGGAAATCATTTTGCTAACAAAGATATCTCTTCTTGGTTGCCAAGAACTTCTGCAAGAATACACGAATGTGGAAATATGATTATTTGACATGACCATTGATCTCTTTGTGTTTTGTAAATCTCCCTCCTATGTCTTGCTGCTTAGTTTTGCCCAAGTTTGCCCTAAAACCTTTTTCTTTGAGTTTGAAGTTTTTATATACGACTATAATACAGGTTGATCTGACTCAATATGTTGAGAAGCATGAGTTTGTCTTTGATGCTGTGCTAAATGAGGAGGTTTCGAATGATGAGGTGATTATAAAATACACGATTCTACATCAGACCCCAAAACTCCTAACTGCATTCAGATCATTGTTAACTTTGGTCCGTCACATGTCTCATTAGGTATACCATGAAACGGTGGAGCCCATTGTCCCAATAATTTTCCAACGCACAAAAGCTACTTGCTTTGCATATGGACAAACAGGTATGCTACCTAAGCTTAATCAGTATTTTTTTTTATCAATGTCACCATTATTTCTCAACAAGTTGTTTTGACTTCATCCACTTACTTGTCCTTTTGCTAGTTCGAACTGTGAAGAATAGTGGTCTGAATGCACTTACACATTGTTACTATGTGCTCGATTTATCAGTGTTCTCCAATATTTAGTAATGCACTTATCATGTGGGTTGAGTTTTTACAAAACACTTGTTAATATTGCTTTTAGACCCTCTGCTTATTGATGCTAAGGGATATATTCTACACCTGTAATCATTTGTGGTTTTTCTTTGTTATTGCAATGTTGTTATTGCAATGTTCAAACTTCTTTATCAATTGGTTTAAGATCAAGATTTAAACATCAAACACCATCTAGTGCTTCTAGCAGTTCAGGGAGTAGGGCGATTTGGTGTACTAAGAAGTATTTGTACTGAAATTCTCTTATTGCAACAATTCCTGAAGTTCCAGGTCTTTATAAATATAACACTATCAGAGGCTTTTAATCTCACAGCCCTGCAGAATGTGCAAACATTTTCTTAGAAATGAGAAAAGATCATTCTACATTCAATGGTAAATGCTCATTCTCCAGGGATCTAGGTCATGGCAAGTTCTAGTGTATTTCATTCATACAAATTCAACTATTTTAGGAACCATTACAAAGAATATTAATCAGCTGATGATGCAATTGCTGATAAAAATAGCCTCAAGTTTTCAAATTTTCTTCTTGCATTATCGTCAAAATTTGTCTTCCAGTCATTTCATATGCAGTAATTTCTGTCCACTATTTCAAATGCTAGACATATGAAATAACCAATGCCCAGTCAATTTAATCTGTCATATGCCAATTTTACAGCTTCCTTGAGAAGTCTTTGACTGTGCTTCCAAGTCTGTTTTCATAATCAATCTGGTGTCAACTATCTGTGATGATCGTGCAAAGAGGCTTGGTTTTCTTACTTTTCTATAACTTCCTGTAAAATTCTTTTCATCTTTGGCTTATTCAGGAAGTGGCAAAACGTATACTATGAAACCACTACCTCTGAGGGCATCTAGGGATCTTTTGAGGCTCATTCATCATACATACCGGAACCAGGGCTTTCAATTGTTTTTCAGTTTTTTTGAGATATATGGGGGAAAGCTCTATGACTTGCTTAATGATCGGAAGTAAGTGTTTCTGCAATTTGTTACATTTTAAGTGTCATAATTTCTGAGGATAACTGAAACCAATTCTTTGCAGGAAACTTTGCATGAGAGAGGATGGTAAACAACAAGTATGTATAGTTGGATTGCAAGAATACAGGGTCTCTGATGTGGAGATGATTAAGGAGCTCATTGACAGAGGAAATGCAACTAGAAGTACTGGCACCACTGGTGCCAATGAGGAATCATCTAGGTCACATGCTATTCTACAGCTTTCTGTTAAGAGGTCAGCTGACGGTAGCGAATCTAAACCTCCCCGTGTTATTGGGAAGCTCTCCTTCATAGACCTTGCAGGAAGTGAACGTGGTGCAGACACAACTGATAATGATAAGCAAACCAGGTGTTTATCTACTAAATTACTGCTTTTCTTCGTCTTTTAACAATATTGTATCGCTAAATTCTGTTCTTACTACCATATTTACCTTGTCTTCTGTTATGCAGAATTGAAGGAGCAGAGATTAATAAAAGTTTGCTGGCACTAAAGGAATGCATTAGAGCCCTTGACAATGATCAAAACCATATTCCTTTTAGAGGCAGTAAATTAACTGAAGTGCTGAGGGACTCTTTTGTTGGAAATAGTCGTACTGTTATGATATCTTGCATTTCCCCAAATGCAGGATCTTGTGAGCATACCTTAAATACATTAAGATATGCTGACAGGTAATCATTTCTTGAATAAGATTTTGTGTCCACGGCTGCTATTTTCTGTGTTTGTAGTCTTAGCTTTGCATTTTGCTGTAAATCTCAGGGTGAAGAGTCTTTCAAAAGGGAACAACTCAAAGAAGGATGTGTCATCCTCAACACTGAATCTTAAGGAGTCGACAACATTATCTTTTTCTGCAGTTGTACCTTCTACATCAACATTTGAAGATGATACTGGTGATTCATGGCCTGAACAAACTGACAAAGATGAATACGATGAAGATTTCTATGAACAAGAGAAGCCAATGTCGAAGAAGAATGAGAAGCTTGATGGTTACTCTATCTCCAATTCAGAAGATAAAATGAAGAGAGCAAATGCTCAGACAAAGTGGAAGGAGCCACCTAGAACAGAGGCAAAGTATTCAAACTCGGATGATGATCTGAATGCTCTCTTAAAGGTGAATCTATATTTTGGAAAATTGCGGAATTTCACTTAGCCTGAGTGTGCCTCTGAATGCTTTATATTTAATTTTTCAGGATGAGGAAGATCTTGTGAATGCGCATCGGAAACAAGTGGAGGAAACAATGGACATTGTTCGAGAGGTATGTAATGAACATGAATTTTGTGGAACAATGCTTTACGCCTTCAGCATAGGGAGTTGGAGTAGATATATATTCTCAAAATTGGTGATGTTACTGATTATACCTGATGTTTGTAGTTTTTTCCATGGTTGCGTATTTGCTTGTCACTTTGTAGACACATTAATTTTGCTTGCTGTTTCACAATTTCAGGAGATGAATCTATTAGTTGAGGCAGATCAACCAGGGAACCAGCTGGACAATTATATTTCTCGATTAAATGCAATCCTTTCACAAAAAGCTGCTGGTATCCTAGAGTTGCAGAACCAGTTAGCTCATTTTCAAAGACGTCTAAAGGAGCACAATGTACTTGTATCTTCTGGCAACTGAAGCTCTAATTCAGTATGCATATAAATTTCAGATGTTGTGCACATTTGCTTTGGGGACGAGGTGTTGTTGTAGATCCACTAATGGACCCATAGGTGTTGGTGTAGAAAAAACACGTGGCTTGCAACATTCACATGCTGGTTTCTTCAGAAGAGTTTTTGAAGCCTTCTGTTAAGTTACACAAGAATCTTGTCATTGTTTATTCATTTTCTCATTTGAAAAGAAGAAAAATACGATAGATGCTTTGGCATGGCTTTAAGGCTTTGTGTTGCTAAGATTATTAAGTGTTGATTGATCTGCCGTGTGGAAGAGGCATTTGCTATGCTTCGAGGGCTCAAATTTGTTTAATCTGGTCATGCCTACAAAGTCTATCATAGATGACTGGTGGAGGCTCTGGCCAAGCCTGGTGTAATTGATTGTACAATTTGCTATATTTTCATTTTAGCTGTGTGCCATGAGCCACATGCATCAACATATCGCTACGAAATGAGCACTTGAACCTACTCAATTACTTGAGACAATCTGCTATTGTGACTTTTTCTATGTTGCTATTTTTTGTGGAACTCCCCAACTTAAGCCCAACTGTCAAATTGTGCCTCTTTTCTTGATCCTCCTAATGTAACATATATTTTTTGTAGTTTTTCTCAAAACGCCTATGCATGTGTTTCATGGTATGGAATTTTTTGATATATTACCTACTTAAAAATTACAATTTTGTTGCTAAAATATTTAAAAGTTGAAGTTGATTGGGCACCTTATATTATATTAATGACTGAAAGTAGTAACTACTCTTTTGGTTTTCTTCACCAGAGTAAATCAATTTGACTAAATTTTCTCACTAAACTAAATCATGTCATCTTATAATTCTGGAATACAAAACAAAGATGTACAGAGGAGCGCGAAGCAGTAGAAGATGGAAAAGGAAGCAATGACAGAAATGAAAATCGAGGAAAGATAGAGGGTATTCTTGTAAAATAAGAGTTGGTTACGGTGCACAGCAAACTAGCCAGCTTCACTGACAAGTAACGACCGTACACTTCCATAATCGATATCATTCCATTACCGCCTTCTTCCTCTCAAAAGTTTCTCTCAAAGTTTCAGATTCCCATGGATTTTACACGGAAATTGAGCTTTCTAGTGTTTTTGTTATGCATTCTCATCTCCTTGCAGAACCAAGACGTTGATGATATCAATGTGAAGTTGGAATTCTCTTCACGCACTGACAAATATTGCTCTCGTGATTCTCAGTACTCAATCTTCGATGATCGCTCGTTTCCGCCACTTCCAATGTTCGCTACCACTTCTGTAGAGGGGAGGAAGCTCCAACAACAAACTACTTCTGTTGGTTTTCTCATATACGATTACTACCAACAAACTTGCCCTCAAGCTGAGGGAATAATCCGATCAACTGTTCGGAGTCTTTTCAGAAAACAACCACAGATTGCTCCTGCATTGTTGAGGCTTGCTTTCCACGACTGCTTTGTTGAGGTCATTTTCTTAAACAACTAATTGTATCTGCTCTGCTCGTGTTCTTATACATCTGAGCATTTTTTCGTTTTTGTTTATATATACATGAAGTTAGGATTATCAATGACGAAGCCTGAGTTTTAAGTATATTGATCAGTCTTCGTTATATTATTTGATTGTTATCGAGGAAGTTTATTAAATTTAACTTTGGAAGTTCTCTCTGGTCGCTGATAAAACAGAGGCTTAATGAGTCCGTTTGATATAACCTGGTGTTTCTACTTTCTGTTTTGAGATGTAACTTCATTTTTTGGTTTTTGGTTTACGTGATTACCAATTCTGGTTATAGAAGTTCTCAGCGTGAGCTTTCTTTTCGTTACCGATTGTGCTCATATATGATCTCTATATCGTGAGAAATCAATTTGTTTCTCTTCTTCCAACTCAAATAGTCTAGTGAATGGCTCAAGGGAAAAATCATGAATTTTTAAAGTGTGTTGTCTTGTGAAGTTCTCGTTAATGAATACTAGTTGATGACTCGTTGCTTTTGAATGGATCAATGCTAAATAACAGGGGTGTGATGCCTCAGTTTTACTGGACTCTGTTGAAGGAATGCATAGTGAGAAAGAATCTCCTCCCAACGAATCATTGAAGGGCTTCGACGTAATAGATATCATTAAATTAGAGCTCGAAGAAGCTTGTCCTGGAGTTGTTTCCTGTGCCGATGCTGTTGTTTTGGCTGCTAGAGAAAGCATTGTTTTGGTAACCTCCCTTCCTTCCCTCTCTCTCACACACTCTCATACAAACAGATTACCCATAACTGAAAGAATCTTCCATTAATTTCAGTCTGGTGGCCCTTTCTACCCACTGAAAACGGGAAGGAGAGACAGTCTGTCTTCTTACGCAGAAGATGCAACTTTTGAGCTTCCTAGTCCTCAGGATGATCTTTCCAAGATCATTGAGTCATTCTCATCTAAAGGTTTCGATGAAAGGGAGACTGTAAGCCTCTTAGGTATTGTTTTTACCATAGGATTCTTTGTTTCGATTGCTTTCACACAAATGAAATATAGTTTGTTTTGATGGGAATTGCTTCCAACAGGGGCTCACAGCACTGGGGTGATCCATTGCAAATTCTTCATCAACAGGCTCTTCAATTTCAGCGGGACTAACAGCTCCGACCCTACCATGGACTCAGAATTTTTGAGTTTCTTGAGGTCAAAATGCAACACCAATCAGGCCACTTTGATGTCACCAATATCAAAATCACTATCCCCTTCCCAACTAATTTCAACATCACTTTCACCATCATCTATTATCCATAAATTGTCATCTTCCGTGATGGAGGAGCCAGCAATACCAATGGACTTTGAGGGACCAGGAGAAAGTTTTGGTACACTGTATTACCGCAGTCTTCTACAGGGCAGGGGAATACTGTACGTTGATCAGCAGCTGACGGCAGGGGAAGAAACTAAAACCTGGGTCCAAGCTTATGCTTCAGATGTGTCATTGTTTCACAAGGATTTTGGTACGACAATGATGAAGCTTTCCAACTTGGGAGTCCTGACTGCACCAATGGGACAGATCCGCAAAGATTGCCGGAAAGTTTCCTGATAAAAGCTCAATGGTTTGGTCACTTGCTTAGCCTATTGCTATTTTGGTTCCTTAGCTCCACTTTCTCATTTCTTGAAATTTTGTGATATCATTATGCTTGGTAGTACAAGTGTTCTGGTTTTGTTTGTAAGAAATAGGCTAAAAGACATAAATCTAGTAGAATTATTTCTCTTATGATACTCTTAAACAGTTGGTCAGGTTGACTCTTAAAGTAATCACAATCCAGCCAAAATATATATCTACTGAGTAGATTATACTCTGAATCTCAGTATTACACAACCAAAATACTAAAGAAATACACACAATCCTTGATCTTTTTAATTGATATTAACTGAAAAACAATGAGCAAACAGGAACAGAAGTAAAAGAGATGGGAATTGCACCACTACTCACAATCTTAGAGGTACACACAGACCATACTTGTTTGTTTCTAGAGCTTGAGAGGACCAAGTCTTCGCATTGAACTGTTGACACTACCTGATGGTTTTCGAATCGAGAACTCAGTGTACATGTCCATGAAGAATCTGTCAACAATGTCAACATAAACTGGGCTGTTTAGCAGAGTGTAGCATTGAAGCACTTCTTCTATATCTAGCACATGATCCATATCTTCTCCTTCCACCATTTCCAATTCCTCCATCTTCTTCAGTAAAGTGAGACTCCCTTTACTTGTGCTTCGTGTTAAGACTTCTCGACCTTTTTTCTCATCTTCCTTTCTCCTTTCACTTTCTCTGTCTTCCATACCAAACCGCACTGCAAGTTCCCTTTGGCTTTCGCTGTAATCTCCTTCAGCAATACCTTGAAATTTCCTAGCATTTTTTGAAGTCATCTTTCTCTCCTGAATCTCATTGTGATCAGGTTGATTCCATTGTTGATAGTAGTCCCTGTACAAGTCATCCAACTCCTTAACATTAGTCTTTGGGATTCTTTTGCTGCTTGAGAATCGTTTGCTCACTGACAAAAAGGGATTGAAGTGACAAGCAGTTTTAGGTAGCTTGTGGTGACCTCCAAATAGAAATGACTTGAGATTATGAGGAGTCCTGTAGAGGAAATTCTTAGTCTTTTGGATAGTTTTCTTGAGCAGCATTTGTGGCTCTATATTCTTGTACGACTCCTCCATCTGATTTTTCTATCTGTGCAGCAAAAGATATTGCTATTAGCTTGGTTCCTTTGAAGTTATAATTTCAAGAAGTTTAATATAGGGACAGACAGAGCTGATTGGCTCCTTTTTGGTTGAAGACAAACAGCAAAAAGTGAATGAAATACAAGGAACACTTCTTTGCATTAGTTATTCCTCCAGATATATTTTTCCCTTCCCATTATATTCATTATTCTGACCCTACCCTCTGTGCACAAAATTTGCAAGTAAGGAGGGGTATAAACAATAGAAAAGTAAAAAGCTAACTGTAGTTTCAAAAGGTTCTGAGGGCTCAGAATTGATAGTTCCATATACCACCTAGCAGAAGGAGGATATTTAAAGCTTAGGCTGAAGTTGAGTACTCACTACTTTTCGTATTACTTTGTCCTGGATGACTTGACACACCTCGAATAAACTTTAACTAGAGACGTATTTTCCTAAACTAACTTTATTAATGATGTTTTGAAATTCTAAATTTTGTTACCACTACTTTATATAGTTAGTATGTAATGAAGCCAAGTAAACTAAAATAGAGGGACTAACGTTCTTATGAATAATTACGCAACGTAATTAGGGAATGGAATTTCAACAATGATCACAGTTAAGAGAATGTTGAAGAGTGAGTTGGGCTGATATTTGATGTGATTAGTACATATGGCTAAAAAATACCTAATTTTATGTTAATGGGACCTCAAGTAATAATGAGAAAAGCTTTAATTAGCCACTAATCTAAGAGCTGGTTTTGGTCCCCAAATCATTAAAGATTGGTACATTGTTGGTTGAAGAGGATAAGGGGCATAAACAGAAGAGATTATTGAAATGGGTGAGGAGATGAGGGCTCATTACATCAGTCACTTTCCTACGGTTTTAACACTTGAATTCTTCAACATGCTACTATAGGCAGTGTCCACCTCAACAATAAATTCCTATAATCTGCTCGCTCTCGTACATTTTCCCTCAATGTTCTTATAGTTTACAGGCTTTGAGGTAGAGGTAAGGTCTACGTACACTTTATACTCTTCAAACCTCACTCATTGGCGGGAATACACCCGGTATATTGTTGTTGCTGCTGCTCTAAATACTGTATAGAAGCTCTCAATATGCAGTATTAGATCAGAATGGGTAACCAAAAGCCTAGCTAATGCAAACTCGAAGAAATGATGAAATAGATTTGCTTAATCACATTTTTCTCTATACTACACCTAACAAGTTGAATTGCAGTGTTGATAGCGTTTACTTTAGCTATATCCTGGTTGGAATTAATATTTATATATGTTTTAAAAAATAATAGTAATAAAGAATAAATACGGAACCACATCAATTAATCATCTTTCTCCTTTTCCAATTCCATGTTTTGAGTTGGTACTTTGTAGTGGTCCTACTATCTCTTTTTGAAGCGCCATTAATATAATATTTTGCGTTCACATGGTATGAAAGTTTTATTTTAACATTCAATTGCACGTGAATATCAAAATATATTTTTTTTCTTTCTTTTTTTCGTGTCTAAAAATTACAAAGTAGGAATCGAATTGGTTGAGATACTAAGATTTTAAGAATGTCCAAATTAGTGCAATTTTTAATTCACAATTTTTTTTAACTTATTCGTTAAACGTATTTGTCAATATCCATTACTTACTATACGTTTCCCGGGCCAACTAATATAATAAATTACTAATAATAAATGGGCTCGGTAAGATATTAGGCCCAAAACATAATTGGCCCATTTTAAGAACCCTAAAGCCCTTTTCAACCACGACGTATAAACTCTCTTATTATCGCCGAATCTCATCTATCTGAGGTAGACGCTAGGGTTTCTGCAACTGCACAGCCATGGTAAGTGTAACTCCATTACTCTATCTTCCCCCACCTTTTATGCCTGTAAGAGGTGTTGATGTGCTAACCAATGTGGATTTTGTATTGTTAATTATTGTAGGGCAAGGGAACAGGAAGCTTTGGTAAGAGGAGGAACAAGACCCACACACTGTGTGTGAGGTGCGGTCGCCGCAGTTTCCATCTCCAGAAGAGTCGATGTTCTGCTTGTGCTTATCCTGCTGCTAGGAAAAGATCATGTAAATTGCTTTCTCTTACTGTATAATTTGTATTGTATTTGACGCCATGAAAGCTTTCTACTTAGTCCAGATGTATAATATACTGTTATGGTGAATGAAATTGTTTCCAGACAACTGGAGTGTGAAGGCAATCCGCAGAAAGACAACTGGTACCGGCCGCATGAGGTACCTCCGCAACGTCCCTCGCAGATTCAAGACCAATTTCAGAGAAGGTACACGTCGTATTATGGCTTGCTGTTATTCATGATCTTTAGAGTTTCTGATTAAATAGTGATCCACATTGTCAAATCCACTACGCTAGTTGAGTTTTTTATGTAATTGAAGTAGAAAAAGTTTGTGTAGTCTTTGCTAATTGAGCAAGAAGTATGTTCCTTGCGTCTATTTTTGTAATTCAGTTTTAGAATTAAGTTTGTGTAGTTTTTGCTAATTGAGCTATGGAAAATCTGTTCTCCGAATGTTTCGTGTATCAGATTTGTTGATTTTCCATGTCAGTGTCTTAATAGTTTGTGAATTGTCTATGATAATGAACTTCAAATTGCAAAATATATGTTCAGGGACTGAAGCAGCTCCAAGGAAGAAGGGAACAGCAGCTTCTGCTTGAAGAGAGAGTAATTGAGGAGGATACTTTTTCAATGGTAGCTTCATTTTAAAAGTATTTTCAAGTATTAGAGAGCAAGGAAATTTGGGAAAGCTTATTTTTGTTGTTGATGTCCAGTCTAAATTAGAAGTACTTGAATTTTTGAAATGTGTTGTTGAAATTGACATTCTGATACAGAATTTTGGTTTTATTTATAGGCTGCTTTCTATGTTTTGTTGCTGAATCTGAGTTTTTGCGCTCGTATATGTTTTTTATTGCTTGTTGCTTTGATGTTTTTGTCCGTGCATCTAGTCCAGCCTTTATCCTTAGAACAGCTTGTTATGATGGAAACCATTCATCCTATTGTTTGAGGATTTCATTGGAGATGTTATTTTTCACTCAGCGTGTCAATACCCTATTGTTCACGAGTGCTTGTGAAGCCATGTATCTTAATGTTTACTAGGGAAATGCATGTGTGGAGATGATATCCCTGCTGATTTCTTCCATCTGCCTATGTTTTGGAAAGCTGAGTTAGTACAAGCCCTGCTAGGCAGAATTTGTGCATCTCCTCTTCCAGTCTCGTTCTCACCTATGTAGCTACGGGCACTTTTAGCATGATCCCCCATTGGGTATTGTGTCCAATTTTAGCATTTGTCAAGTTAATTGGTACATCACTCCTGTATCTATTGTTGTTTGGTTGTTACATATTCACATTATAGTTAGAATTTTTTTTTATGAACCTATAAAAGTTGAGAAGTACCCATAAATAGTACTATTTAAGGTCGTTTGGTGTGAAAGATAATATTCTCTAGGATAAATTTCGTGTCTTGTTTGGTTGCTATAACTTATCATATCGTTCAGATAAGTTATTTTAATATAAGTGGTGGTGGGATGGCTAATCTATTACTCTGTCCATGGGATGGCTAATCTATTACTCTGTCCATTTCATATTAATTGAATTTTTGAGGTCTTTCATATCCCTTTATAGAAAAGGAAATTAAGACATAAATTGTATATAGTTTTTCATTTATACTCTTATTAATTATTTGTCAAATTTGTTGAAGTTATTACATTGAAAATCCAAATGAAAAGTTAAATTGAAAGAACACTCTAAAAGTAATTTTAAAAAATGAAAAATCCATTAAAAATTTAATCAATATGAAATGGAGTACAATTTTCCTTGGCATAACGTGTTTCCAACCAAAAACTCCACATAGCTGACCGTCACCATGCCTCAGATGACTTTCTATCTGAGGTAGTCTAAGGTGATGGGTTTACACTTTAGTTAACTGAAATCTTGATTGTTATTAAATAATTTAGGTTTTCAATAACTGATTTAAGTATTTCAAATGAAACAGTAATGGTTTCCGCACTAATTTTCCATCATGAAATGAACTTCATGCAAAAATACAACGGACTTCCAAATACTCTTTTCAAACTTTAATTTTTGTTTTACAATTGCAATCCAAATGTAGCCCAAACGCTTGCTGAATTTATATCAATCTTCGAGTATGAATGAGTGTTAATGGACAAGACTTAGAAATACTAAACATGAAACCATTCATTTTCTACAACGTACCAATGAAATCTCACATGGTAGTAGAGTTTGGGTAGGTTGCCTATTTATCTTCTATCGTAATTGTCGACTTTCATACCCTCGTATCTTAATCTCATACCATGGGCGAGCTTGAGTTGCGCATACCTTTGATCTTCTATCAAGGAAACTTCGCAATAAACTACTACTCTGATTGTATGGCAGAAAATACAATGTTGCTGAAGAATGTAAGTATGTCACTATACTGATATTTACAAGGTATTGATCAAAATATAGTTTACAATCTTCCCACAAAAAAAATCTAAATTTTACATCTCCTCAAGGAAAATGATTCCAACTCAACTTTTAACAGTTTTGTGTTTCTAAAATATTTTTTCCCACAAAACAAAATTTTCCACGCCAGTTAACAACTAGCGTACAAGACATGAATGGGAAAAATCAATTCCCGGGGAGTGCCAAAGGGAAAGAAAAATCTATGCAGAAATCAGTTCCCAGGAGGGACACGGCTAAAGAAAAAACTTTTTAATTTTTTTTTTGATATAATTTCTCTAAAGATGGACTAGCTATCTCAAAATTCACGCACACTAATCTATTTTAAGCTCTCCAAACTTCCTCTTCTCTTGATGCAATGTGTTGAATACGCCATCCAGCTCCGGGAAAGCGGACAGTAGTATCAGCTCAAGAAGATCAAGGACTAACAGCTTTAGACACACAGATGACTGTAAAAGAAATAGTGACTCAATTAGTAAAACAAGATGGAGATTTTAAAGGTTGTTATATTTAAAGCAGATTCTGAAGGCACTGACTAAGTTACCTGGATGAAGTAATAAAGATCCTTTGCGCATTGCTCATATTCCTTGTGACCAACTAGTCCGACAACAGCAGCAGGCGCTTTTTCTGTAAAAGATTATCAGAGTAAATAATGGCAAACTATTATGGATGATGAATGTTGTAATGGTCAATAGCCAATGGGACATGTTTTTAGGTGACCTACCAATCATCAGCTCATATACTAGGTTTGCACGCTGTTCAGCTTCCTTCTGTTGCTTCTCATCCAGCTTCCGGATATCCTCTGCCATTGGTGATGATGATGGAGTAGGAGGTTGGTTTTGTGGAGAACCAATGGATGGACTGGCAGATGGAGTAGGAGGATGGTTTTGTGGAGAACCAACAGATTGAATGGCAGATGGTGTAGGACGTTGTCGACTTGGATGCTTTGTTATGAATATTCCATCAGGCCATAAAATCTACATGGAGCAAAAAGAATGAGAACACTCAATACAGTATCAATAAGAACAACCAATACAAAATCAATAAAATGTTAATCACAGAATCTCGGGTATCATGAGTTATCCGAAACTACTTTTACACGCTTCTAAGAAAAAGCATACACCACCAACTCTGTCATCTATAAAATGCACATATTTTATGAACACGGCATGCTTACTACTATAGCTTTTTCTCATAAAGCAAGCTTACAAAATAAGCCTCCCTACCCCCACCCAAAACAAACGGAGAACATACATAAGAACCAAAAGATATCAATAGGAGGACAGCAAATTGTTTGATTTAGCAAATCCTGGAAAATTAAGAACTATTAGTATTCGGTAAGGTATTAATTGATTAGATCACAACGATTTGAAATTCAAGTTGACTTGTTCTTATCAGCTTGAGAAGGAAAAGGTACAAAATTGTGACACTTGCCTGCTCAATACGTCTAATGCCTGCAGCCACTACTGAACCCCTGCGCAGACGCTGGATTTTCCCAATGAGCCAGTCATCAAATGCATCACCCATTCCCAATTGTAAAACCTGTTTCGCCACCCAGAATGCCTTTCTCCTGGTAGACACCCCAAAAAGTTATAACAAAAATGAGTAATCAATGAGGTCCAAGTGCATTACAGTTTGACAAGAATAATACCTGATCCATCCACCATCTTGGAGCTGAAAAATGACATCAACCAGGTCTAGAACTGGTGCACTTACCTGTGGAGGCACCCACTACAGTAAAACAAAAAAAGAGGTTCAAAAACATCTCAAAAGGCTAAAACTACATGTGATTATTAAAAAAAATTGGTAAACTACATGTAATTCTTACTAGAGAAACCAAAGGAAAAGGCATCATAAAAAAAAGGTAACTTGCATATCTTTCAATCTCACTAACTCAAGTCAGAAGCAGCTACCTCTAAGGGAAGGGAGGAATCAACAGGAGAATCAACAAAGGAATCGGATGATCCATGTGAGGCACGTGAATTAGTTTCAACTGATTTTAGCACCTTTCCTGTGGCTGGGATTGGAACTTTATTTGTTTGTACATTGTCGGAGCCATTGCTTGAATCCTCAAAAGCTCCTTTGGTGGGTCTTTTTGGAGGGGACAGTGTGACATATTTTTTGCCATATCTTGATTCATCCACCACAGGATGATGCACCAAGACTCGGTCCTTCCTTTCTGCATAATGCTCTGCCGTGGAGAATATGATATCAGTTCTTGGGCTAATCTTGGGGAGAGGTTCTTTATTTACTTTGTGTACTGTATCATCGAGGTTAGCTGAAAGCGAATAACAAGAACCATTTACAATTAACATAAAAGTTGAAATGCAACCTTCTGGCCTGTAGCCATGCGAACTAACTTACTTACCTGGTAATGTATCGATTATGGAAAGGGAATTTGAAAAGCTATATGTCTGCACGAAAATTTACAAGATCAATGCTCTGTGTTCAAAGAATGTATCCAAAGCTAAAAGAATAGAAAATCAATAATCTTTTAACCTGTGAATCAACACTGAGGAAGTCCCAAACCTCAATGGAGTTGGAAACACTTGGGAGCTGCAGCAGTTTCTGTGACAAAACCAGAAAAACCAAATCAAATGAAAATTAAAGATGACACCTAGGGGGAAATGGAAATAAATTTAACTGCAAGGAGAAAAAGTGAACACAATAGTTTAGAGAGAATAATTAAGGTCCAATTTCACGATATTCTTGCTTTTTGAAGCTTCCCATGACATCATATATCACCGTAACTAGTCATATTCATCAACTTCAGGAAGAGAAGAAATTATTTTCAGGGAACATGGAAGTCAAATACAATCAAAGAATAAAGACCAAGATAAATATACAACAATGAGAAGAGAAACATTATGAGGTAAGAACATTAGTACAATACTGTGATATCAAAGAGAACTCTAATAAATAACAGGACTCTGTTATAGATCAGAAAGTAATAGTCAAAAAACATTTCTAGATGCCATCTGTTAGAGCATCACCTTCATATATTCTTTAAGAAATTTGCATCTTTCTCGAATGACTTGAACATCCAGACCTGTGGAGAGAAAATGTTTGGGTGGCAAATGAAGATTGTACTCAGGATACTCCTTAAGACGTCTGTGTAGCTCCTCAAAATGACGAAACCTGTCACAAACAACAGCAGAAGTAAATTACACACGGGATAATAGGACATGTTGAGATAATATTCGGGATAAGGAGGTGTTTTAACATTCACAATAATGATAAAAGCAAAAGGTTACATATCAAGACCTTCTTTTGATGGACCAGCTATGATTGTTCACATCTGTAACAGATAAGCAATAAACGGCAAAAGTTTTTGAGCCACTCTTTACAATATTGGCACTCAAGACCTGCAACACAGGAAGGGAAATATCTGTGGATGTCCAAAGCTGCGAAAGTAATTCATAAAGGGTATGTTTGGTACGAAAGAAAATCTTTCCCACAGAAAATGTTTTTCAGGAAAATAAGTGGTTCTCTAATTTAATTTCAAGTGTTCGGTTGGTAAATGGAAATCATTTTCCAGAAAATAATTCAAATGTTTGGTTAACTGTTGAAGACGAAGATACTTTCCACTCTTTTGGTTATAAGGAGTAAAAGAGTTCCTATTTAGTTTTTCTTTAAAAATTTCTCTATAAAAATTTAAGGAGAGATTAATAAGTTATCTATTTAAACTGTCTATATAAAGTAAATTAATAAAATCGTAATGGAGGAGCACTAATAATTATAAACCTCAATTTCGTTTTAGAAGAAACTATGAAATTTTATTTACAAATATGGACTTGAATTCAAACAGCTAAAAGTAAATAAATAATTGGAAAACAATAAGGAAGATGAGTTAATGTTAAGTGTACCAAGACAATATAATCAAAAGCATCAAATAGCTGTATGATAAAATGTAAATAAGACCTGTCACCCTCAACTTTGTAACCTTCTCTGGATTTTTTCCATCAGAGAAATTGGGGTGGAGGAGGGGAAAGAATTCGGGATTGTACCACCAGAGAATCCGGTTGTGTAATGCTGATGGTTTGAACATGAAAAATGACTTCCCTAGGTATGCCAGGGAAGTTATTTTCAGTTTTTTGAGGAAAATGTGATCTTGGGAAATATATTTCTGAAGCATTTACCAACCAAACAAGGAAAAATAGGGGAAAAGAAATTCTAAAAAATGTTTTCCTCCCTACCAAACACACACAAAGTGAAGTTTATGTAAAAAGGATGGCAATCACTTCTGTACCTCACACGTTAACTTCAAAAAGGAATCAGCAATTATAGAACTTTTAACAGAATTAGCACCCATTTTCTGATTAGCGAGAACGCTGCTTGACAAAGAAGATGCTGATGCATTGGTGCCACTTGAAATTCTACCAGGCATTTCTGAATCAGAGTGATCGCTCAGAACTTCTGGTTTGTCATTATATTTAGAGTTCAATATATCATGTCCATCCCCTAATAAGAAGCTCGATCTTTGAATCTCTTGCCATACATGCTCTGTTTGGCTACTTGCTCTGGATTTTTTCCTCGCAGATGGTACTTTATTTAAGTGCTTAGAGCGAATATGACCTTTGCTAGCTTTTCCCTTTCTTGTCTTATGACCAGCATTATTTTCAAGTGGATGATGAATGTGATTGATATTCCTTCTATTTTTTGCATCCCACACTTTATTACCAGGAGAATCAAGACCTGTCACACTAATAGGTTCCTCATCATCAGTAGTGTAAGAACTAGTGCTCTCTGATTCGACCTCATCTGAGTTGTGCTCATCTTCCTCTTGATATTGAAAAGGTTGGGTATTAGCTTTCAAATAATGGTTCACGTTAACCCAATTTTCCCTCTCACTCTCTTTCTGTCTTAGCATTCCCTTCAAGTGCTCCTGTGATTTAGGTGCCCCTAGCAAAGAATTCTGTTGGAGTGAATCTGATGCTAGATTGCCCTCTTCTTTCCTTTTATAGTTTCTTCCTTTAGTCCACATGTTGTCTAAGTTCTCTGGAGCCAGGGTTTCAGTCTTTCGACGTGACACCAAATCTAGCATTTCACCCCACTCTCCTCCAGAGCGGTGTTTCTGGAGACCTCTCCCATCATCTGTGTTGGTTTGTGATGGCAAAGAACTCCAAGAACGAGTAGACCTTGTATCAATCGAAAGCAAAGGATCCTTTGACAAATCTGATCCATTCCCATTGTCCATCGTATTATTCTCCATAGTATCATTAGTTTGGTTCCTTCTAAACTGAACAAGTTCAAGACCCTTCGCAGAAGAATCCAACACCCCAGAAAAATGATCTGCTAATACCTTTTCAGATACACTTGGACTTGATTGCTGTTCTGTTTGAGCTGCAGTAGGTCCTTTATCAGCCTTCTTGGAAATAGCTAGAGATTCAATCCTCTCATTAATGAACCTGACAATAGTTTGGTGATAAAATAAAGTACAGAAACAAGGGTTATGAGGCTACAGGAAGCAAGACGCAAAGGAATAGTTACCTAGGGTTAACTAAATTCAGTACTGGTCGTATCACAACGCAAGCAAGAAGTTCCCTCACAATGTATCGGAATAAAGAGCATTGCAAGTCCTCTGGTCTGAACGTGAACGAAATGAGACCATCCATAAGATGCTGGAGAACCTGCAGATAGAGAAGAAAATGGTGTAAATGAGATGAGACAATCCTAAATTAAAAGTACTATAGAACAATTGATTATTGATTTTGTTAAGATAAAAGAATGAGATTACCTTGTGTTCAGCTTCTGGAGAAAACAAAGCCGGATGTAACTTGTCATCTGCAGCCAGCGTCAGTTTAAGTTCCAGATCTCGCTCTTCTATAGTCAAGGATCTTGTATTCTTTTTCTCAATCCTCAATTTGCATGTACGGAACAATTCCAAATGAGTGCATATTAGACTGACAATATCCCTGCATGATCCCAATGAATGACTTCCTAGAGGATATAATATAAACATAAGCTAAAGAGGAAATATGTCAGTAGCATCCTGTAACTACAATTTAGAAACCTTGTTAAAAGATCTATAAGATTGATGGATCTCATCCGATTTGAAATTTCCCCTAGCACGCCATTCATGATCTGCACAAGTTCCTCTGGACCCTGTCTATCAGAAGTTATACGGCAGTACCAGAGATCTGTCACCCACTCAGAGACTATGTGTCTGGTGAAGTGGTCAATTGCATCTTCCACAACTGGTGAATCTACTTTTTTCCTCCAATCAGACTTCTCATTAACTGATCTTGGACCATCTAACTGTTTCTTCTGAACAGTATTATTTAATGAGGATGACTTGCTTTTATATGTAGCAGCTTTTATTCGTGCATCAAAGTCCAGAGATAGATAGCGAAGCACAACAATTAGGAGAGCAGCTGCAGGCAAGTTGATAAAAACTGAAGAGCTCGTTACTGCAAGTGGAAAGTACAGAAAAAATGTCAAAGGTGAGAATAGAAACATAAAAGGCATATCAACATTCACCCAAGATATATGTTAAGATCCAAAAGGAATGTCAAAAACAATAAAGTTAAAGTGTGCAATTAATGAAAAAATAACTATCAACAGATACTACAAAAATCCAGGCTCTCAGTCAAGCTGAATACTCTTATAACAATAAATTCTGAATAGAGTATCTCTGTCGAGATACATGCAATAATAATAACAACAACAACAACCTGATTATGTTTACGGAACATCACATGCAAGTCTTTTCGGGGATGAATCACTTCGTGTGGGGCCTCCCATGTGAGGTCTCCTAAATCTTTCATATAAAACTAGGTTCTTCATCTTCTCTTAAGCTCACTTATTGAACCTACATCATTACTTATCCACATATAGCAGAAGAAGGACAAAAAGATTTTTTTTATAAGGGACTCATTGCAATACATTTGTGCGAACCAAAAGGCTTTGCTATGATAGTCATGCAAAGGGCAGACTGTACGACTGGACTCCTACATAGAGCTAAAAGCTTCTAAGGAAGCAAATATTGCCATAACTAAGAATCAAGAAATTTAATAATGGGACTTTGCTATTTTACATGGCGCACCTTAAGCTTATCGAGGAAATGACTTTAGATAGGGCGTTTTGGAGGTCGAGGATTAGGGCAGAAGGTTAGTAGGTCGTCGGAGTGTTATCTCCGTGCATTCCAGTAGATTAGTACTAATCTCGTAGTTTCTGCCCTTCAATTTCTGTTTAATACCTATTGTTCTTTGTTTCGGTTATCACATTATTTCGATGTTGTTACTAATGCCATGTAATAATGTTGTTAGTATTTGTTATGTTTGCTTTGTGACTGTATGTTATTTTAAACATTGCTTTGTTATGTATTACTTGAGCCGAGGGTCATTCAGGAACAACCATGCTATATCTTCACGAGGTAGTGGTAAGGTTTACGTATACCCTACCCTCCTCACACCCTACCTAGTGTGATTACACAGGGTATGTTGTTGTTGTTGACTTCGCTATTGATGTGAACTTTTATGTTTCATAGAAAATCTTAGCCTTGCATTAGCTCGACTAGAATTAGATGTAACAACATTACAAGATTTTGTTAGTTTTATATATAACAGGGGTCTTTGGACAACTCCCGTGCATTTCAATTGTTCTACAGAGTATTTGCATTTTCTCACCTACATAGGTATGGTAACTTTTCCCAACAAGACTTAGATAGATGGAAGGAAATTAATTAAAGACCAATATTAATCACCAACCAACTTGTATGGAACGAAAGCGTAGTTATTATTATAGTTGAGTAGTAGTGGATTCAAACCCTAATATCTCAAGATCTCCACTGCAATTTTATCGACGACTACGACTTAGGTGCGAGTCATATACTTTTGGAAGTTGTATTAATAACTATTCTAATACCAAAGAAGTAGAAGATCACATCGCCAAGATCTACTATCCCTTCCCACATGTCGATTGTAACAAGGGAAATGCTTGAGCAACATTAAAAAGATTATAGTTTCCCTGTATACATATAAAGGATATTCCACTCTTAGACATCCAATAATAGGCTTTGATTAACTCCCATTCAAATAGATTGCTTCCATATTCATATTGGGGACACATTTAATGAGAGAAAAAAAATCCATGTGTGACACAAACATACCATCAAATGGTGTAGAAAGAGTTATCCACATCCTAATCACGTAATTTTGAGTAACTCGCAGATCGAAAAGAAAAATGTAGTTTCCTTTAATCTCTTTTAGATCCATGATCATGATTGTCAACTTGTATTTTAAGAATTGTCTTTCAAAACGTCGCAAAGACAATTTCTTATGTAGTCTCACGAAGCATCTGACTTCTCTTGTTGGTTCATTGTAACTACTCAATTGTAAGATTTCATATCCATTGGATAAATCTTTAAGGGTCTTGAAAAGTTAACCAACCATGTAAACTATACAAGAACTGGCGAAAAAAATTGTATGTATCATAATAAAACAACATCAGTCATGCAACTGATTTTCAGTCATCAAGAATTTCTCTCCGATAGTGTAATTGTCTCCACTTCTTTTGTTTACCTGTGTGGAAGTTTCGTCTAGAACATGCACCCGCTAATGTTGCACTCTAGATAGTATTTTCGATGTAGTCCAATGTCATTAACTTTCACCCTCTTTATCTCCAGCCTCTTAAGCCGATGGATGCACTCTTCTGGAGAAATTCATCTTAAAGTGGCATATTGAATACCGTGAAAATGCAAGGACATTTTCATATTCCCTCAAACTCACTAATCTTGGTTATACATCAAGAAGATACAGCAATCCAACATTATGTTTCTAAACTCTTATACAGGTCATGAGTTCGGTAGTTTAAAGCTTTATTCGGCCAAATTTGAAAGCATTTTCAGTAACTTAATGAGCTTCTAAAGTGTCACGATCCAAGCCCATGACACATATTGTCTGCTTTGGCAACAGACTTTACAGATTTGCCTGTTGGGCTACGCTATAATCAAGCCTAAACACGCACACGCACACACACTATGTGAACGTTGACCCACTCTCATCGACCTATCCTCCATCATGGGCATCACATAAAACCCACCTTACGGACTCAGCGAGAACACAGAGGTTTGCCCCACCATTGTACTGAGGAAGTGTCAGGCTCTGATCCCATATTTGTCATGACTCAAGCCCATGGTACGTGTTGTCCACTTTGGTCCAACATACCTCAAGGATTTGTCCTTCGGACTACATCATAATCGAACCAAAACATAAAATGTGAACTTGTACTATGCCTTACGATGCTCGTCAGTTTCCTCTCCCATTCTGGTCTAGTAATATCCTAAGGTGCCATGTGCAATCCTTCTTCAGGAGCTTGCCACCCTTGAAGAATGTCAATCCTTTCTTGACTCTCCTCCTTGTTGGCCCGCCCTCAGTCATGGGCGTCACATAAGTTTGAAAACAAACTTACAACATTTCTCAAATTCGTTGAGAACTTATTTAGCTATCTTCCAGCTTCCTTGTTAAGTCTTATTTGCAAGTTTTATAAAAACAGTTATCTATTTCATTCGTGAGACCGAGATCTAAATTCTCAAGTCAAATCCTGACCAGATATCTCTGATTATTTTTTTTTTCATTTTTTCTATTTTTATATAAGTAATGAACCGACAACTTCCCTTTAATGTTGTTCCTAGTGTTTGCCAACTAACAGTTGGTTGTGTGTCAACAATGCACAGCAATTACAGATAAAGAATAATGAATGATATTTTAGATGAGTGATATGCAGGTAGCTAATCAATCCACTCACATACAACTTGTAAATAGCTACCTCTAGAAAGCAGTAACATACTCACATCTATTACCATTCCCGTCAATCAATTCGTTCCCTTCAAGGATTTATTCCTGAACCGTATCTATTTAAAATCCTAAATTCCTGAACTAGAAATGATTGTTAGCTAGTATTAATTCCTTTCAAGGCTGCATTAAAAAGACACTACACGCAGCAAAAAACACTGTTCACAAGTCAATTGATAGCTCATCCAAACAAGTAGGAGGAAAAAAAATTCAATCATCATCAGCAAAAACTGGAAAAAAAATAAAATAAAGTAGACACTCACGAGACATGATATACGAAAGTCCAATGACACATAGGAGCAAGATTACTATCCGCTTTTTAGCTTCTTCAACGAGGTCCCGAACCGTCACGGCCTGCCCTTGGGTGGTACCCATGTCGGACCTCCCCCGATCAAATCCTTCACACCAACACAACAACCTTCAATCCAATTCACAACAAACAGAAATAGAAACTCAACCAATTCAACTTCTGAATTTCCCAATTCTCATCAATTGAAACAGCAACAAATCGACGCACATTCTCATCCGCATAAGATCACGCTGTAGAATAAAAAAAAACACAATCCGAAAATGATTAAACGAAGATTGATAGGTTTTAGAGGTACCAGTGATGTTTTCTCTCTCTAGAAAAAAAAACTTTTTCTCGCTCTAACTTCTCTGTAAGCGAAATGTTCAACTGAATGGAAGTGGTGCAAGTTCAACTAGTGCTTCAGAGTTTTTGATTGACGGCTTGAAGAAGAGGAGGGAACGCCGCGTGGGGAATGGGGGGGAGTGACGGGATCGTCCGGTTTGATTGATTCGAAACTTGAATAGGGGCAATATACGTGTGTCATGTGTCTATTTTCGTCATTTCACACCTGAATTCTGTTGGGCAATAACTAATGCTGATTTGTCCCAAAGAGAAATGCTTATCCTCACTTAGATGCATGTAATCTAATTGTAAATTTCTAGTGACAAATTTATTGGAAATTACGATCGGGACCTTTTTCCCTCTGATTTGGGTGAGCCAAAGTAGAGAAGAGCGCAGATGCGCAATTTTACAAATTCCATTTTTATTTTTTTTTAATTATTTTTAAAAATCTTTAAAATTTAAAGTAATTTCATGTGATTTTAGATTTATATTATATTTTTTGTCGATTGACTCACAATAAATACAATTCCATTTTGAAGGTTGAGCTAAAGATTTGAACGACCTTCTCGTATTTTAATTTTGATAATATGCTATTTTACACATTCATTTATAAAATATTTTGTGAACTGTTACCTTTTGTGCTACTATTTGTTATGGAGCTAAGTAGCACACAGATGCTACTTGAAATAGAATGGACCATCTTTATTTGTCCATTTACCTAAAAAAACAATAGTAAGTAACAATCACATGTTTATATTAATATTAAGAGATAATGCATCAGTATTCTTTCAACGTATGTCGAAAATCTCAAATACACGTTTATACTATACTAAGGTTTTATTACCTCTGAACTTATTTTATTAATAATTTTTCATTCTTTTTCGGCCTACGTGGCACTATCTTGTGGGTCCAACACTGATTGACTTTTTTTTCAAGCTAGTGTCACGTCGATCAAAAAAGGTAGGAAATTACTTATAAAATAAGCTTAGGGATAATAGGACCTTAGTATAACATAAGTGGGTCTCTATAATTTTGAACATAAATTGAGAGATACTTGTGCATTTTCATTAATATTAATACTAATACTGCTAATTGATAGAGTAGTTATGATCTTAATTTATATGATGGTTTTCAAAATTGATGATCACTTTCCTTTACGAGGAAATTGCTCCAGTTAGAGCCTATTTGATCATGCGATATAAAATTATGAGATAAAGTTAAAATTTTGTTTGGAAATATAATTTAGAGTTTTTGTGTTGTATATTATTTTTATGAACATAAAAATCTCATAAGTGGTAAAATTATTAAAGTAATTTTTGTAATTTATTCAACTTTTATCAAATAAATAAAAAACTATACAATTACATAGTAAATTATTACAAAGCTATCGCGGTCAGTCTTGTTCACTAAATATAGATAAAAATTTATTATTTTTTACTAAACATTAAAGTAATAGCAATAAATTTGATGAACATAAATGATAAAGTAGGAATTGATTTGAAGTAATAATAAAATTTTTATATTGGTGAGAATAAAAATTTTTAAAAAGTAATGATATAATTATAAATTTTATTTACATATGCAACAAATGACTAGTAGATTTAAATGTGGACTTGTTTTAAACAAAATATAAATTTGTGGATGAAATTTTTGTATTTTTAAAAAATTTCAAATTATGACCTTTTTGGAAAATATAGAATTTTATCTCATGATATAAAATCAGAATGAAAACCGCATGTTCAAATGTTAATTTCATCTCACGATTTCATATCATAGTATGATATCGCATGACCAAACGCCTACTTAATTTTAATTTCAAGTTCTCAAAAGTCATACTTTAAAGAGAACACAACTAGGTTTAAGATCATTAAAATCAGTTTAAAAAGCACTTCCTAAACGTGCACTTATTTAATTTTCTTCTCCTTAATTTATACGATACGATTCAAAATTGAAGAGTCAAATTTCTTTCTTCTTAATTATGCATTTTGACATACAATATATTTCTAAAAAATAATTTAGACAATTAGAAAGTAACTTGCAAGTAATATATATATATATATATATATGTATATATATCATAAGAATTGATAATTTAAAATGTATAAAAGACGAACAAATAAATAATTGTTTGCCCCCAAAAATGTACAATTCAATTTGTACGTAAGGTATAAAAGACGTGGGGATTCAATTGATCAAGATAATGAAATGAACAAAGTAAAGTTGTAAACAGAAATAAGGTGAAGACTAAGGGTGTGTTTGGTACGAAAAATGTTTTTCCTGCAAAATATTTTTATGAAAAAATAAATGAATTTTTGACTTATTTTTTATTATTTTGTTGGTGAGTAGAAAATATTTTTTAAAATATAGTTTTTAGTGTTTAACTTATGAATGAAAAGTAATTTTAAGAAAATATCTTTTGATTTTAGTAGAGAGGAGAAAATAATTATTGAATTGAAAATGAATTCTTTTTGGAAATAAAACTTTCATTTTTTTTTGGGTAGGCATGGCGTGGAATGAAAAAATAAAATTTTGCAGGTGAAAATATATTTTAAATGCAAACTTCATTTTTTTGGGAGGAGGGAGGGGGGTGATAGGAGTGCTGGCGGGTTTGAGGGTAAAAAATAAAAATTAAAAATTGAAAGTATTCGTTTAAAAACAAACTTCAATTTTATTTGGAGGGGAGGGTGTAGGGATGAAGGTGGGGTAAATAAATAAAAATTGAAGTTGAAAATAATTTTCAAAAAATAAATTTAAATTATTTTTTTTGGTGGGAGTGGGGTGGGACCGGGGCTGGTAAGGGGATTATGGGGGTCAACGATAGGGGTGGGGGTGAGTTGGGTGAAAAACTAAAAAATTGAAATACTTTTTAAAAACAAATTATAATTTTTTTTTTTTGGGTGGGGGGTGGGGTGAGATGGAGGGTTAGGGGGCTAGCGAGGGGAGGAATGGGGTAAAAGATAAAAATAAAATGAAGATGAAAATATTTTTTAAAGTATAAACTTTAAATTTATTATTTTGACAAAAAAATTGTAATATGAAATTTGAAGAGAATTTTGGATAATATTTTTCTTGTTTTTTTAAAATAAAGTATTTTTTCTTAAATTTGAGAAAAATAAATTGATTTGAAAAATATTTTATCAAATCAAATATAAGAAAATTGAAAAATATTGGCTTAATTTCAATGATATATATTTGATGAAGCCATTCATGAACAAGCGTAATGAATATCAAAATTGACAAATATATAAAGACATTGATAAATGATCCCGTCTTCTTCTCATAAATATAACAAACGGCACACATTAAATCTTTTGATCCTATCACAAAATATAAGCACAACGCCCAAAAGCCACAATGCTTATCGATATACATAGTAAATATTAAATGATTTAACGATAGTAAGTATAGTGATTGACAGTTATAGTAATTATTATACTTGACGGTAATGCTACAATGGTTATCGATATACATAGTAAATATCAAATGATTTGACTATAGTGAGTATAGTGATTGACAGTTTTAGTAATTATGATAGTTGGTGATGATGATTGTAAGTGATAGCTAGTAATAATAAAAAATAGTTGCATGAAAACGATGAAAATTATACCTTAAAAAATAATGGTTATGAGTGATGAATAGTGATGATAAACAACGACGATAATAATACATAAATTGATAATGATGGGTGTTGGTACCAATGAAATTAATGAACTATCACCTTTAACAATGTTTTTTAAATCCATAATTAGTTGTTCACTTTTGAATTAACATAGACATTAAGAAAATAATAATTGATACGGTGAGTTTATCATTTTACTCTTATTAAATACGAAGTAGATAAATTTAATACTTAAGATTTTCAAGAAGTTTTACATATTTCAAAATAATTAATTGAGAGTATAATAGCTAAATTTTTTTTTATCCTTTTTTACTTTATCAAAATGGACAATTAAGAAAAAAACATGTGGACAAGTAATTAGAAAAGAGAAAGTATTAAATAAACATCTCAATGGTATTAATAGTTTTATTACATACTTCATTTGTCCCTAATTACTTGTTCACATTTTTTCAATTGTTCCTAATTATTTGTGCATTTTGACAAATTAAAAAATGATAATATTTTTACTTATTATACTCTCGAATAAATTACTTTGAAAAAGGTTGAGGTTTTTGCTTTAAAAATATTAAATTTTTAATTCATCAACTTTATAATTAATAGGGCTAAATTGATAAAGTCACTATATCAATTATTGATTTCTCAATATGTGTATTAATTTTAAAGTAGACAAGTAATTAGGGACAAAGGAAATATTAACTATTTAGACTCATTATAAATTGTTGTAGCGATGCTTGATAATTAAAATTTGTATAATAAATATTAAGATATTAAACAACACCTGAATAATTAGACTTAAAATATTTATAAATTGAAACATATGCCTGGGAAAATGACAAAAAAGAAGTTGCACCCTGCAAAATTACAAGAGAATAAAAGGCTACAAATATCTTCTTGGTGAAGGTTCATGGTCGTTCACCAACTCGACAGAAACCAAGAAGCCTTCTAAAGGCAACTGTAATCTACTACTATCAATAAAAACTCAATTTGTTAGGAAAAGAACCATTTCGTATATACAATGGTAAATAATTTTCATATTGTTAATTTTTTTAACTTGTTATATAACCAAAATTATATTTTACAATAACAATAAATTATAACATGTTTAGTGCAAATCAACAAGCAATGAGGGTTTAGACAGGTAATACGTACACAATCTTATCCTTGTATATTCAAAACAAATGATGTGAACATAATTTTATCCTTACTTTCGGAACAAAAACAGATTGATTATTTTTTTAAGATAAACTTGACTCAAGAGTAACACATATTAAAAATAAAAGGAAAAAGAATCTAGAAAATATTTTAACTTTAGCCAAAATTGCATACAAAATTTTTTGAAAGAACCTTTATCTTTACAATATTTAATAGTGTATTTTAAAGGTATATATGTGCCCACATGGACATATTACTATTTATAATTATGCAGTATTTTTTTATATCTACGTGAACATATATATATCTTTAAAATACATGATTAAATAGTATAAGGAGTAAAAAATTATTTTCAAAATTTGATATTATTATAAATAATTTTTATTAATATTTAAATATATTTCAAACATGATTTACTCAGAGGATAACACCTATGAATTTCCTAAAAAAAAAAAAGTACATAAAGGACAAGGACGAATAAAACAGTATCAATAAAGAGACAACATGTAACACCAAAATTAAAAGAATAAAACTGTATAATAATAATAATTATTATAAAAAAAATAGATAAACATGTAATGTGTTTATCGTAAAATTTTGAAACTTATAATTATTTCACAGGAGTACGTAAAAGCCGTATAAAACTTATGTGAAAGCTGTACAAAAGCTCTAATCACATGCCGTAATCACGCGCGGGGATTCTATTTTCCTATTTGAATATTTTTTTTCTTGATTCTACCTTTTTTATTTTATTTTTCAGCGATAATTCTTGCATCGTCATTTTATCTAAAGACCCCAAACAACATGCTTCAAAGTATTTGTTATTAAAGACAAGTCATATGTGGCATCAGAAAATTTCTCAACAAAATATACGAATAACTTTAAAATATAATCGATTTAAGGCTAAAAACGATGATAATTTGTCCACGTATTTTAATAAAGGCAGGTGCTCTCTATTGTGCAAGTTGGCTAAAGGTCACCACTACGACGTCGTTTCATTCAACATTTTCCTTTTCTGCATCTTCTTCACTGTTTCACGTTTCTCCGTTGTGTCTTAAACCTGTTTGTCTGGGTGCTCTTTCAACTGTCTACTCTGATTCTCCACGCCACTCAAAAAAAACCTAGAGAATTTCAAGATCTTGGTTTTAAACTGCTGAAAAACACTAGTCTTAAAGAAAAAAGTTAACTCCGGTAATGTCTACTGGGCTCCCCGGAGTGCCGTTGGTTCCGCCGTTGCCGTTTCCTCCGACGGATAATGCAACTACTCCAACATCTCCGGTGAACCCAAGTACCACTCCTCCGTCTCCAGATGTTGCTAGTCAGCCTTCTCCGGCGACCTTGTTAAATCCGCCGCCCTCATCGATTAATGGAAGCTCTCCCACGAGTGCTCCGTCGAATGGGTCATCGAATAGTACTACTTTAGTAGCACTTGGAGTTGGAATTGGGATTGGAGGAGCACTTGTGCTTATATGCGTGTGCATTTTTGCACTTTGGTATAAGAGGAGAAAAAGGCGTCTTGGGTTAAATGGTTTTGGTCATGATCCATCACAAGGTCCCAAAGGTGAAATCTTTGTGATTATTTCTTCTTATATTGGATTTGATGACCATTTTGGGCTTAGTTTATTTATTTTTTCCTTTTATTGCTATTTTAAATAGTTGAGTTGGTGTTCAATACAGATTTAATAAAGTGTTCTTGCATCCTCACTGTTCCTTAATTTTCCTATCATTTATTGGGGTCATTTGGGTCTGAAGTCATGTTGAATAATTTAATTCTAGTCTGATCGTAAGCAAGTAGTATTTTTTTAATGATTTGTTTGCTGAATTGGATATAAATTTGGACTTTAGTTGTTGGCACCTTTGAGTATTTGTTCCCTAGTGTCTATTTTAAAACAGAGATTCTGTTTCATAAGATTTTAAAATTTTGAATTTGTAGTCATACTTGTAACACTTTATGTTGCTATGCACCTTACAGACCTTACTGATATGATATTGTCATGTTCTTTGGTTTATCAGTGACCCCAAATGGAGCTCCTTGTTTTATTACTTACTACAGTTGGTATTTTAATTTTTCAGCCATGTCCTTGGTTGTTTAGTGATAATGAGATCTTTTGAATTTTGTCCTTCTTATCCAAGGAACTATCAATTAAGTGAACTAGTTTTGTGTTATTTTATTGAGTTGATGATTATTAAGAACAGAACGAAGATTCAAGCGTCAGTCCATCAAATTTCTGATTCTCTTGGGGAAATTAGTAGTAGTGGCGGTGAGGGGGATATTTTGTGTTCCAATGGCCTCAGAAGAAGCACTTAAGATTTAAAATTATTGCATTTCAGCTATACCACATATTTTGCTGTTAAATAGTACTCTTTAACGAATTAGTATATCCAGAAGTAACAGCGTGGAAGTAAGTAATTGAAGCTAAAAAACTAAAAGTGCTAAATTGCCTGGCGGCGTTGTTCTCTTATATACAGTATCAATTGCAGTTGAAACTTGGTGTTCTTCCTTTGGGGATTGTTTGTGTGTAGTTGCCTTTTCCTTTGGGGAGGAGGGGCCAAAATTATTTTTGTTTAAAAAATCCATGATACACACACACACACACATGATGACCTTCTACTGTTATTATTACTATTAGATCATCATTATAAACATCATCATTTACATAATATGGTTTCATGCTCAGATAATTTGTTTGGTGGTCAACATCATCACTGGCAACAAAATGCTCCTTCCTCAACAGAAAACATGGTGAGGATTCCAATAAATCCCTCCCCTCCACCATCCATTACATCAGTTTCACAAGTATCTGCAGCAGATGGATGTACTCCTTCACTGCCACCTTCCACTGGCAGTAACTTGAGTACTGACAAACCCTTTCTACAACCAACCCCTGATTCCAGCTCGAGTTTCTCGAGAACTACATTCACCTATCAAGAATTAGCATTTGCTACTGATTATTTCTCTGTTTCCAACCTCCTTGGTCAAGGTGGTTTTGGATACGTATACAAGGGAGTATTCCGTGATGGGAAGGAGGTTGCTATTAAGCAACTTAAAGCTGGAAGTGGGCAGGGGGAGCGTGAATTTCAAGCAGAGGTGGAGATTATTAGCCACGTTCATCACAAGCATCTTGTTTCATTGGTTGGACACTGCATTTCAGGGGTGCAGCGGCTGTTAGTTTATGAATTTGTCCCAAACAAAACCTTGGAGTTCCACTTGCATGGTAAGTTCTCAGAGTATTTAGATAGTTTGTCTTCTGCAATTTGGCATAGACTGCTTTCAGTTGTCATGCTTGCTTTTATTAGAGCCTAGAGGTTCTTCGCAATCATTTAATGGTGCAGAAGTTGTCCTCACCATATGATCTAAATTTAAGCTTAATTAGAAGCACCAATTATTTAGTGTGGTTCAAAGAGAGGGATTTAAAGGGTAAGGGGCTTGGGTGTTCATATTCATTGTTTTTCCTGTCTTATTCGGTATTCAAAGATTTTCTTGCTTTTATTTAGTATTTTAAACTTTTTTCCTGAAGCATAAGAGTTGCGTACCACACGACCTAAAATTGAACTTACAAAAAGGACAAAACTTTCTTGCTGATGTTCAGGTGTTACAAATGACCAAATTATGATGTGTGTAAAAGAGCACGAATCATTTAGTTTGTTCAAAGAGAGGGAGTTGAAGGGTGTAAGGGGTACACACTCTTTCTCCATTTCCAATGAGGTTGTGAGCCCCTTTTTTTTAGATTCCAGGGAGATACATTGATTTCCTTGCCTTGTGGGAAATTTTGTGCGGTGCACTTCTTTGTGCCCCTTTACCCAAACCATGTTTTCTAAAGGAGAAAGAGAAGAATGGAAAAAAGGTTGCTTCCTAATGTTCTTCAAATTGACATGTGAGTTGAAGAAGAAATTGGCATATTCACACTAACTGTCCAGTTCCAAAGCTACAACAAACAAGTCTAACTTTGTCATACCAATTCCTTCGAGTTTTAGCCTTTTGTTAAATTTATTTCGTTATTTTTTGAATGAGACTTGTGAAGTATATAGCCCAAATCAGTCTGTTTCTTTCCTTCCCAATTCCTTGTTTTCCTCTATTATGTTTTAGACACAGTTCCTGGTTAGGTATTTCTTATTGTTGAGCTTAATCGTCATTTGATCTTTTTAGAATTCCCTAGAGAAGTCGGAGAGAAACTGCAATTAAGTTACTAGTAATCTTGATGCATTATTATACCCTTGGTTGTCTATCTGGCCATGGCTGTTGCCTGGGAGTTGAATGTTTTCTTTATCATGAATTGTTGACTATGTTAATTTTTACCTTTTTAATATTCAGACATTGATACTTCTTTTACCTGCCATTATAATACAAATAAAAAGGAGACATAACTGCAGGCAAGGAGCATCCCCCACTAAGCTGGGAAACTAGGATGAGAGTTACTTTATGTTCTGCGAGAGGATTGGCATATCTGCACGAAGAATGTATGTTCATGAGTGGCAGAATTCTAGTAATTAATATTACCTTTCTTGTTTTAGTCGGCAGAATTCATGATTTTGCATTTGAATATTTGAAATTCGTCTGTCTTGGCAGGTCATCCCAAGATCATACATCGCGATATCAAGGCCTCCAATATTCTTCTTGATGACAATTTTGATGCAAAGGTAAAATGGACAATTCTGCATCTCTGTGTGTATAGTGTGTGCATCAATCTGCAGTTGTTTTCTTAATGTTTCTGGTAAAGCATGCCCTTTTCATTTTCCACTATCATCTACTTTAGAAAGCAAGAGCTTTATATATGTGGAGAATGACCAGGCTACTTATAATAGACACCCCTACAATAATAGAAGATACAATTTGGGGGTTTAGTGACGATTTTTCCTTTTCTAACTGCATGAATGCCTAAGGCAACTGTGTCCTTAAATCCTTAATGCAATTTTATCCTGCCAGGGGGCAATCAAGGCTGAGCTTTTTCTTTCCTTCGTTTACCTTGGAACTTCGATTGACAACAGTGAAATAAGTCATTAACTGCCAAAGTTGCCAAGGTCAAAAAAGATAAACAGTAAAATAACTGCCGTCAAGCTTTGTTTATTATAATTACAGTAAGATGAATTATTAATGATAGACTGATAGACATCATATTCATATATGAGTTGACAGCTTCAAAAACCTGGCATATGGTTCTCTTTTTGAAACCTCAACGTTTTAATTGGGTACATTATTAAGTAAGAATTACGGCATTTGACACCAAACGTTGGTGGGACCTGATATGAAGTGGAAAGTATCTGACTATCTTCTATGGATTTGTTTTCTCAACCTAAAGTAAGAAACAGAAACAAGCGTGCTTGCTCTTTTTTCCTTCAAATAATTTCTTTGGACTTGTATTTTCTGAATTTATTTTTAGTAAGTTGTAATAATTTTCGAAAACCCAGGCCATCAAATATGATCTGAATTTTTGTAATCTTGTGTGGCTGCTGCTGCGGTTTAGTGCTGACTGAATGAACACCTCTTTTTTTTTCTTTTGCATATAAGTTGATTGCTAGATGCATTTGTTATTTGTGATCCAGGTTGCTGATTTTGGGCTTGCTAGGTTGAATTATGACTCTGATACTCACGTCTCCACACGAGTAATGGGAACTTTTGGGTAATACTCTTTTATCATGTATTGAAGACGTTTCTTTTTCCATCCTCATGCAGTATTATTCTGCAGTTGCTATAGCACATTGAATCAATATTTAATCCCAATACATTTACGTTTTATGTTTATCTTTGAGCTCTCCATATTTTTTCTTTCACTAACTTCTACCTTTTGCAGGTACTTAGCTCCTGAGTATGCTCTTACTGGGAAGCTTACTGAAAAGTCTGATGTCTTCTCTTTTGGAGTCATGCTTTTGGAGATTATAACTGGAAGACGGCCGATTGATAAAGCTCAACCCTATCTTGACGATAACATTGTTGATTGGGTAAGTTGTTTTTGTAAGTGGTGCAATAATCTAGGACAACTGGATGTGGTTGAGATTTTCATGTGCATGTGCATAGCATTATTATCATTTTCCCAATACTCATTAACTAAGGACAGGAGGTTAATACACTATGTGGTTTCCAAGTTGTGAGTTTATGCATTCTTTGTATGTAACCCCCCCCCCCCCCCCCCGAAAAAACTAACTTTTCTCTCATTAAATTAGGCGAGGCCTTTGCTTACCCAGGCTCTGGATGATGGCAACTTTGATACTCTGGCTGATCCAAGATTGGACAAGAATTATGACTTGACTGAAATGACCAGAATGGTCACTTGTGCTGCTGTGTGTGTGCGCCATCTAGCACGTCGCAGGCCTCGTATGAGTCAGGTACCTTCTAATTGTAAAACCTCTATTTTATACATACACTGTAGCTGCATGACTTTGCATGTGGAAAGGAACTGTCTGAACTTAGTAAGGTTAAATTCCTCTCGTGACAAAAGGTTGTAATGATTATATTCGAGTCTTTTTGCTTCTTTTCTGCCCGAAATAGTTATCAGTTGTACCCCTCTGACACCTAAACTGGTGTCTGATACTTGTCGCCTAAAGAACATTTTTTGTCCTATTAAACACTCACTCTACCAGTTGCTACTACGTGTGACACAGTGCCAGGTGCCTCTATTTGTTTCCTTGCACAATTAGCATCTCAAAATGTAGATTACTTATTACAAGGAGGTTATAGTAGCGCATATTTGTAAATTTAAACTTTTTTTCCTAGTCTAGGTCCTTTAGGAATATTCCTCAAATACTCCAAACCTTGTTCTTTATACATTCTCGGACAACACTGTGTCACATTGTGTTCTTTGTGGGTACTAACAATTACAGCAAGTCTACAAGAGATTTCTTGAGAATTTCTCCTTGAGTTTCAGATGTTAAAACAAGAAAGCAATTTATCATTTCTCTTGAAACTACTTGGAAAGAAAGCAAAATACCCCTTTTAGTAGCATACTCACCTTTTAACTGTCCATACTAATGGAATATAACAACTTGTTGAGTGCTGCTTCATCTTGCGTTAGCTCAGCGGAAGCTGGACTATACAATTGAAAATTTGAAATAACTTAGATATATAATCACCTCTCTCAATCCCAAGGTGGTTACTCTATATTTGAGGATTGAGGAAGCATCTGAAATATTATACCAATTCTTCTTCTTAGTTATAGAAATACACATATGATCTATCTAAATTAAGCCAAAGTAAATCTTACTTTTGTTTTTTGAGATCTCAAGTTGGAAACTTAGTCTCCCTCTCTCTAATCTCTCTTTTCTTCTTGAATGGCGCTTGCCTTTTAAATTTCATGCTTACTCCCCCTGGAATTCTATAGTTACTGTCAAAGAAGACTTGTCTTGGCTTAATATTAACTGTTGGAACTTTTCTTATGCAGATTGTCAGAGCTTTAGAAGGAAATTTGCCGTTGGATGAGTTAAATGATGGACTTAGACCTGGACATAGTGGTATACATGAATCTTACGGAAGCTCGGATTTCGATGCTGTTCAGTACAAAGAAGACCTTAAGAAATTTAGAAAGATGGCTCTGGAAAGCCAAGCACATAATTCTAGTGAATGCAGCGGGCCTACCAGTGAATTTGGCCCTCATCCTTCCGGTTCAAGTAGTGAAGGCCTAAGAACAACTCAAGGCACACGTTCTAGTGTTGAAAATCATCGAGAAATTAGAATAGACTAGAAGAAGACAACTAGGAAGCAGAAAAGAGTGATTTTTTTTTTTCGAACGAAAGGGTGCAATGTAATGAACTCTTCTCAGAAATTGTTGGATTTGGTAGTGTGTTTAGAGAATTGTTGAATTTGGCATACCTTTTTTATATGCCACTCATCTTTGTAATTATCAATTGATCTAGGTGCTGTTGCAGATTTTGTATTGTTCCCATATCCAGTTCCGCAAAAGTTACATGTAAAGAAAGGATTATCAAAAACATTATATGAAGCCATGAAGTTGGCTATATTTTTTTTTATCCTTGAAACTGGTTAATACTTACCACACCGCGTTGACATGTCATGTTTAATATGTGTGCGTGAAAATACATGTGTTGCATCTATTGATTTGATGTAAATACAGTTGCTCGGGGCTGTGAGCCAATTACAACACAGCGATCTCAACTTTTACAATATTTCATGGTGAAATATAAAATGAAATAGTTAGCTTGGTTTCATGTTGTTTTGACCAAATCTTTGTTGTCGCATGTAATGTTTGGACTTCAAATTCATGCCTAGAGTGACAGTGGAATACAGGTAATCAAATTTCAAATAACGTGATTGTCATTATATTTATTGACACAATGATGTCACCCAATTCCTTTTCGAAATTAATAATATATATCATTCGGTCATCTAATTTATTAAAAATAGCTGAAGAAAAAGAAGTTTTGGGGTCTGATTAAGAAGAAAAAGAAGTTTTGGGGTCTGATTAAGAAGAAAAAGAAGTTTTGGGGTCTGATTAAGAAGAAAAAGAAGTTTTGGGGTCTAACTAGCCTTAGGTGAAAATTTTGTGTAAGCACAAAATACGAACAAAGAGGAATATCCTATTTACAAGCACAATCCTCGCTGCAATAAAAATGTGACGGTTGAGTATACTCAAATTATAATTCCTCCGTCTATTTTTATTTATCTACGATTTTCTTGCTTATCCAATTTTATAACTCAAAAAAAAAATTTATTAGTTACATATCATTAGGTATATAGCATTCTATCAAGTCTACTTATAATTATGAATGTTCATTAATTCCAAAATAATTTATACATCATCTATATAAATAAATGATCAATAGGATAGCTAATTTCAATCCGTTAGGCATATAGCGTTATATCAGTCTACTTATTTATTATGAATATTAATTAATTTCAAAATTATTTATTAATCATTTATATAATATAAATTATCAATAAGATAAATAATCTCAATCCATAAAATAATTTTTGTGCATCTCATATCCATATCAAACAATTCTCTAGTTTCTTAAATATACTTATAATTAATTATTATAATTATAATATAAAAATAATTATTAAGGTGGCATTTTTAGCCACTGGTAAAATTTGCATTTTTTTCTTAACTAATTACGCAAGCAAAATAATTTGTGTCCACCCAACCCCTCCCTCGAAAGTTGATTGTACCAAAACGAAATTCAATTCAATATCACTGCTCTTTATTGGACTTTTAAGCTTTTCTGGTTTCAAAAAAACAATTATGGCTTCTCGAAGGCGGATGCTGCTCAAGGTCATAATCCTCGGCGATAGTGGGTTAGTATTTCCTAAATTCTCATCTAATTATTCCGATCTCATCGGTTTCTTTGCCAATGTAATGGTTGTTTCATGCAATTTTGTTGTTTTGGTTGCCGCAATCTAAGTTACATCGTTTGATTTGGTTTCATTCAATTTCGTCTCAAATCGGAGAGCTTCAGATTGATGTTGACGTTTTATAGCAGCTGAATTTGCTTTTTTAGTCTTTCTATTCCCTATTAATTCTTTAACCGATAAGAAATTGAAATGAATTGACTGTGGTATGAGCGTTAAGGTGAATCTAAGGAAAATATATTGTGAAATAGTGATTCATTTTGGTTTCATATATAGATAGGGTGTAGGTTGAAAATTGTTTGTTTAAAATTGTAATTTTATATTAAAAAAGAACAATTTTGATATAATGGCTTGCATTTGTTAGTTTTTTTCTTTAATTTTTATTCCTGTTTGAACTTTCTTAGTATACCTCTTGATGAAGCCTTAAATTATTTGTGTTCTGTAAATTCACGAGTTGATTCTGATGGGTCATTTGTCTTCCTTTTAAATGTCTACGTGTTGTTGTACACAGCTTTATCGCGTAATGTGTGTTCCTAACTCACCTTTTGATCCATTTGTAGGGTGGGAAAGACATCTCTGATGAACCAGTACTTTCAGATTCCTCTCTTTTAAATTTAAAGTAAATATTTTTCTTCTCCATTTTGGGTTTCTTCTTACTACGTACTCTTCTTCCATACTTACTTTAGGTATGTGAATCGCAAGTTTAGCAACCAATACAAGGCCACAATTGGAGCTGATTTCTTGACAAAAGAAGTTCAGTTTGAGGATAGGTTGTACACATTACAGGTTAGTTTCAAGACTCAGAAGCATATGATGAAAGTTATTCTCAGTCCTCTTTTGTTCCATGAAATTGCTCTGTCCATTGTTACTTGCCCCTTAACACTTTTTCAGATAGCAAATGCAATTAATACAACTTGATTTCTAATATCAATCATGTGTCAAGACGTAATGACATTGCAGTAGAGTAGTGCCTATGAGAAGTTTCTGTAGGGTTTATTGCAGAAAGCTTTCTCCAATACATGGTTTTGACATGCTCAGTCACATACTTTCTCTTGCCCCCTTCTAGACTGACCATTTTTTCTGCAATTTAATATTTTTACCATCAAGCAACAATGTGGAGGTTCTTCTTAGTAAGCTTTTTACTTCTAAAAAGTAGTTTGCAACAGAGTATCTTTTTGCTTGCCAGTTAAATATCCGTTTTGTGTAAGAAAAAGAAAACAAGTATGCTTAAATCCCAAGAAAGTTGTGCTTATATGAATCCTTACTGACCATGTTGCTCCATTTAAACCCACCTAGACTTTTCTATAATAATTGATTACATGATCTATTGCTCATAGGATACTGTTATTGTGGATGAAATGAGAGAGAGTTGTTTGAGATGGTTTAATCATGCCATGCATTGACCTACAGGTGCAACAGTCTGTAGATGTAAAACTGTGGTGAACGAAGGTATTAGAAAGGAGAGGAGGTAGACCTAAAAAGTCGCATGTATGTAAGGCAATTATCTCGATAGACCTTCAATTTCTTGGAACCAATACTCAAGTCTAATGATAAGGCATAATGGAAGTAAAAGATTCATATAGATAGTTTGGGATAGGTTTGTCTTGCTAATACGTGGATTCTGCACCTATTGCTTTTCTAGTCATACATTTATACGCCAGTAAAAATATATTTATCTTTTAATATTATCATTAAATTATTTTACTTATGATTCAGTATCATTTTTAAGTATTTGGTATGATGATAACCCGAATTGAGCTTTAAGGATTCATATAGCCGACCCCAACTTGTTTGAGATTTGGGGATAGTTATAATTTTTATAGGATATTGTTGTTTGCATATACGATGTCCACTAATTTTATTTGACGAGTTTGATTTGATATCCTTAAATGTTCTTGCCACATTTTCTGTAGTTTCTTACTTCTAAACGGGGTGTAGTTATTATTGTTATTGGATATTGTTGTTTGCATACACAATGTTTGATAATTTTATTTTACGGTTTTGATTCAAATATCCTTGAATATTCTTGCCACATTTTCTGTAGCTTCTTAAGTCCAAATTCTACGATTTGCCTTTCTTAGTTTCGTATTTTAGGACTTGTAAACTGTTTCCAGGAGATGGTAAAAGGTCTTCTACTTTATCCTCAACCTGAATTGGGGAGTTTTAGACTTAGAATGAAATGCCTCTAAAAATTGAGTAGAACTTTTAATCTCATAAGTCATAACAGGATTTTGGAGGCTGTTGGCTAGCTAATGTGCTAATAAACTGGCATATGAATAGGTGGGGTTCTTATAACATATTTTCTATGATACCACCATCATATACAGTGTAAACTACTCTTGATTTCTTTTATTTATTTTGTCCCACATTTCTCTTCACACACATATTACACCAGTAGCAGAGGCTTTGCTATAAAATCATTGAGTCGAGATAGATGCATTAGTTCAAAAATAAAACCAACCTACTGTTCTTGGTGCACCTATTTGTCTTTTTACCGCATCTAATGTCATAGGTGAGTCTGAAATCTAGCTGTGTATTTGATCTTCAAGCTGTAATCGTAGACAAGTTTAATGCACATATTCGTCAAAGCCGATATAATTTTCTTGCAGTCCTATACTCCTTTTAGCTTTCTCAAAAAATGTTTCTCTTTCTCTTGTAGTCTAGTGGAAATTATAGCTGTCTCCAATTAATGATTTCTTCAAGTATAATGGAAACTAGCATTCTAACTTCATGGTTTTAGGTTAATTTGAATTTATTGCCTGTAACATGTTGGAATATTGTGCTTTAGGATATGGCTAGAAATCCTGGATACTTTTCCAGAGTTGCTTGACCTAATTACTTATAATCTACTGGACTTATTGTGTTTGCCTTAGATATGGGATACAGCTGGGCAGGAAAGGTTCCAAAGCCTTGGCGTGGCTTTCTACCGTGGAGCAGATTGTTGTGTTCTAGTGTATGATGTGAATGTCATGAAGTCATTTGAGAACCTTAACAACTGGAGAGAAGAATTTCTGATCCAGGTAGTATAGAGTTATAAATTTGTAATTTGCTTGCAAGCTTTGATGTGTAGAAGTGATTTCTGAAGTTTTTTTCCTTAATGTTCAGGCCAGCCCATCTGATCCTGAGAACTTCCCATTTGTTGTATTGGGGAATAAGATAGATGTTGATGGTGGCAATAGTCGAGTGGTAAATTAATCTTTCTGGATTATTCTTCCTCACATCAGTAATTCTTTTACTGAATTTGGTATCTTTGGATGGATGTAAATGAGATCATTGGTTTCATAAGATTGGTTTCTGTGGATTGCAGGTGTCTGAGAAGAAAGCCAAGGCATGGTGTGCCTCCAAGGGGATACCTTACTTTGAGACCTCTGCAAAAGAGGGATTCAATGTGGATGCTGCATTCCAGTGTATAGCTAAAAATGCTCTGAAAAATGAACCTGAAGAAGAAATGTGAGTACCTCTTCCAAACAGGATAGTACCTTTATTTTGAACCTTAGTTGGTTCCTAAAGGCCTGTGCTTATGACTGGGAAAAAGAGAAATAGCTTGTTGTTTTAGAAGTAGAAGTGTGTGAAGAACTATTTTGAAGGAGTCAGTCAACGTCTTAGTCATGAAAAAACCATCTTCTAGGCGAGGGATGATTTCAGAAAACTAATTAGCCTTGATCTTGATAGGTAGATTTTGATGAAGATAAGTTAAATCAAGGACCTTGAAAATTATTTCTGCTGTTCCGATTTGATTGTTCTATTTCACTTGCAGAGGGTAATTAGACGAAATTAGTTGTGAAGTTTGAAATACCTTAGCATGCCTTTATAATTTAAAACTAAAAAGTTTGAAAATCATTTGAGAGGCACAATGAAATTGCCAATTTTTTTTTTATCAAAACATTTAGGATCCCCTTAATGATTTTTGTTGATGTTAATTGCTCTTTTCATCTTAACCTTGTAGATACCTTCCCGATACTATTGATGTTGCTGGAGGAAATCAACCAAGATCAACAGGATGTGAATGTTGAAGATGATCTAATGATTTATTTACTACAAGACAGTTAAATTCTCTGTATTTGATTTTAGATTCCGGATTCTTCTCTTGGGAAGTGTAATTATGATGTTGCACCTTAATTTTTTTTCCCTCCATGGATACTTATTGATGTTTCAGACTCTATAATGATTCATGATAATGTACTATTCATGATCCATACACTTGACCTGTTTTCACCCGACTCATTTTTTACTCGCTCATATTAGACTGTATGCTGTATGAATGGGCTGTAAATTAGCTTTTAAACTCTGACATATTGTCCTTTTTGTCTTTCTGGCTACTCAAACGAACACTAGTAGTTTCCAAAGTCATGAAGCTTACCCAACTTCAACAATTTTTGCTTATATTGAGAAATGATGAGCCTTTTGTTCTTTCTGGGGTGATGTGTTGTTTTATAAGAGTCTTACATAATTTACCTTGTCTAAAAAAGTCTGTTCAGAAAAGTATTGATGATAAACACATAGAAAACTAATTTGTTATGAGAAGGCGATGTGATGTGTTGTTTTATAAGAGTCTTACATGATTTACCTTGTCTATAAAAGTTTGTTCAGGAAAGTGTTGATGATAAACACATAGAAAACTACTTTGTTATGAGAAGTACAAAAAGTAGCATTCATAATTGTTAATCACTAATCCTGTCTTTGAGACGTTATTCCAATCAATAATTTTGTAAACGTTATCCATGAACTTTCTAGACACAAACTATTCTTAACTAAAAGTAAAAAAGTGGAGTTGCCAAAGGCCTAAAACTAATCATTTTAGACAAATGTTAGACCCTCAAAGGTATTTCTTAGCTAATCACAAATAAGCAAACTTTATTGTAATTGAAATAATTCATATTATGCGAAAGCTAATAATTATACTCTCTCCTTAATATCTTTTTTATCGAAATATCAGGCTGCGGGTTTCACGAGATATTCGGGTCTTTCTCGGACTCTAAACCGACATAATAATGTCGGTTTGAAATTCGCTATACAAATGAAAAAGTGTCCACGTTTCGTTTGCCTCACAAATCACAATCGATTCTATTTAGGGTTTCCAATTCAAGGCTTTTTCCTCTAGTGAATTATTATTATTAGCTGAACAATGGAGTTAACAAAGGAATCGGAAAGTTTGCTCGACAAAATCCGACCACCGCTTCTCGAAGATGCAGGTCTCGAAGATTGTGCTCTACCACCAGAATTAATCAAAGAGGCATTTTTCAAAGCTGCCACCGCCGTACGATCTATGATTCCGCTAACGGATGACGAAGACGAAGACGAATTCGAAGGCCAGTGTGTGAAAACTCCTTCGCCAATCGAGGATTCTACTAAGGATGCTCTTGTAGGAATGACGGAGGGTATTGACAACATTCCCGGAAAATGTGTTACGGAGAAGGGCGGCGGCGGTGAAGTGCCAGAAGTAACGAGCGACGTGGTGGCTGACAATAAGGATCCGGAAGAAGGCGGTGACTTGGTGGGTGGATCATCTCTTCCAGAAGGCGGTCAATCTTGTGTGGATGGGCTGCAGGGTTTGGAGATTGGAGACAAAGGGGGAAAAATTAAGAAAAAGGAAGAGGAAGAAAGTGAGAAGCCAACTCTAGTTGAAGGTTTTGTATGAGCAATTCTAGTTTTGCTGCATATCATGTAAATTTCTTTGAATAATTAATGTACTAGTATTAGACATGTACTAAAACATTGTCTATTTGAAGCATATTTTTAGTTCTATGTTCTTTTTTCAAAGATATTTTGATTTTTACACCTTAAGATATACGGAAATATCATTTTTTTTCTGTTCAATTTGCAAATCATCGAATTTATTTCCACTATTGATGTGGTAGCTGAGACATTAAAGTTTGGCATTAAATAAAAGAAGTCGTTTCTATAAACTGAATTTGGAGTTAAGGTCAGATGCCATGATTCAGTTTGTTGGGTTTGGTTTAGGTGTTACATGTGACTCTTTAATGTTCACTAGTAGGCAAAACTATCACACCACATCAAATTGGTCAATTAAAGGAGACTTTTCACCATATCTTATTGATGAATTTAACGGATATACCCATTTGTACTATAAATATTTAGCCTATTTTAATAAAAAATGTGGTATAATCTATGTTTAAATTGGTCTCGACTGGTAGACCAAATTTTATCGCAATAAAGGAGATTTTTAGTAAACTAGTTAAAAAGATCTAGATAAGAAAAAGTTCATGTAGAAAAAAGAGATCGAACTTGTCATTGTGTAGCGTCTACGAGCCTCCTGCATTGATATCATCTCTTTTTACCGATCGAGCTGGCTTGTCAACCGTTTGCGACGCTTGCTTCCTGGAACTCACACAACACAATGTAAACATCATCATAAATGAAAACTAAGACAGATATCATAAATAAGAAGTAAACATAATCTTGACCCCCTAGCACGACTTTATTTATACTGTGGCAATTGTAACATACATATGCATCTTTTCAATAACAAAAGAATTAAGCTAAGGTTAATCTGATTATCAATCTACGATAGTCAGTGTCAACTCTTGTTTGTCCAATGAAGTAGGAAAATGATGGAACACGTTATTTTATTAAATTAATTATAGTGACTCATTCATATGTGTTGCAACCACACAAGTAAGATCTCAACTCACACATGGAAATTAAATAGTGAAGATGGGCCATATGAATCTTGTCGAGTTGGATTTAACTGATACAAATTGTTGACTTCATATCATTACTATGCCCCAATTCCCAACTTTATAAACTCTAATCTAATAAATGTACTGTTGAATTTTTGAACTTTTTTCCCCCCTCCAAATGTGTATTACTACAACTGAGCAACACAACAGATACAAAGAGTTAATGGGAGTAGTAATTAGTGATGACATTACATAAATGTACGAGGAATGACTTTTTATTGCTACACTATGTCACATCTTCTTATCTAACATATACCTAAATCATTGCTAACCCAACCCTACATCTACGTTCAAAATTATTTGAGTACTATTACTATGTCAGGTTCTAAATGATAACAATAAACTCAATTATGTGAGTGTACCACAAATTTCTATGTATAAGTTTATGTTTATATCAATCAAAAGATAATTAATAGTGAACGAATAAAAAAGAATGTTTGAGGAAAGATGAGAGAGAGAGAGAGGGGATGAAGGTAGAATGCAAAAAGTTTATTCAAATTTCTTTTACTATTCGTATAAGACTAAAACTAATAATTTTATAATATTTGTAAGTAGCTATTGAATTTAACTAGCTTTTTATTTATTCAAGAATTTTCTTAAGTGTCATTTAGGAATAAAGATTTAATTAGTTTAAAGCTTATTTATTTTATTATTTATAGTGTCATAATGAATAACTAAATTTGTATATCAACTTTATTCCTTTGTATTAAATTATTTTTTGTAAAATTTCTGGACTCTACGAATAAACGAATAAGAAAGGAGTCATCAGTCATCAGTTGTTAACAAAGAAAGACAACTATGGTCAAGTGCGAGAAAAATAATGAAAGGCAGAGGCAAAAATTGCCATTAAAGAGCTGAAGCAAGCTGATTTCAAACGTTTTCAAAAAGCAAAATTGTACCTTCAGTTGTTGTGCGACTTGCGAGTACCTATCTCTCCTCTATATTAATATTTTCAACTCTCAACTCATAAAGTTGCAATTTTTTTTTGTATTTACTTTTGTAATTCTTGTTTCCAATTTGAGCTTATTTTCCAGGTTTCTGACTTGGTCAATATTTATTATTGTCAATCTTAAACGAGTGAAAAGGTGGGGACTCAGAAATTGATGGCTAAAACTGGATTTAAATTGGAGGGTTTGAGAAAATTTACAGTTGCTGTGAGTGGTTTGGTTGTTCTAGCTTTAGCTATTGTTGTGTCTGGGGAGCAAGTTCCATATGAGACCACTTTGAGCAACAATGGAACAACTCATAGCTATGAGTCAAGTTACTTATTTGATCTATTCAATATTCTTTGGAGAAAGAGTGAGATTAATTACCACCATGTTTGGCCTGTAAGTTCAAATTCTTACCTATACAACAGTTTTTTACTATTTATGGCATATTTATGATATCAAATGATAGCTGATTTGATGATCCATAGATGGATCCAAAGTTTAAACATGAAAAGTTCGAATTTTAATGTTTTTTAGCACCTTACTTATTGTAGTTCTCAAATTATGGCTTCAATTTCTTTTTTTTACCTTTGACTAATTCCACGAGCTAACTGCCAACTCCCACAAGCATCATGTTCCAGGTATCTCTATCCACCAAGGCTAGTTTGAACCAGGTACCTCATTGTTCTCGACGCACCTCATTGACCACTAGACCACATCATTGGGTGTAATTCTAAACTAAAAGGAGTACTTATTAAAATCTTACGAGATTTTTTGCATATATATCCATGTTTTGTGTCGAAAATGGGTTTAGTTGAACCAATAACGCATAAGCGGCACCACCTCTGTGACGATTGACTGGCCTAAAAGTTTTTTTTTTTTTTTTTTTTTTGCTGTTTGAGTTTTGGGCAAGATGTTGATGTAATGAAGTGGATGTTGTCAATGAAGAGTTTTATGCAATGCAGGAACTGGAATTTGGGTGGAGGCTGATTGTTGGTTCAGTAATTGGATTCTTTGGTGCTGCTTTTGGGAGTGTAGGAGGTGTCGGGGGAGGGGGTATCTTTGTCCCCATGCTTACTTTGATTATTGGATTTGATCCAAAAACATCAACTGCAATATCAAAATGTAAGAGTTAATTTATAATCTTATTAATTTCACCACACATTTGTATTTGAAACTTGATTTTAAGAGGTAAACTTCTCGTTTGATGTACTCCCAAGTGCTTGCAAATATTGTGTCTTTTAGTAGCTCGAGTCTTTGTTGTGGCCTTCTGAGAGGACTCCAAGAATTTCCTTTATCCTTTTGTATTTCCTAGAATTAACACATTTTGCAACATCATTATCTCCATGCTTTACGCCATTTTTTGCTTTTCTCGAAGGTATGATCACTGGTGCAGCGTGTGCAACTGTCTACTACTGTCTTAAGCTGAGGCATCCATCACTTGACCTGCCCATCATTGATTATGATCTAGCTCTTCTTTTCCAACCAATGTTGTTATTGGGGATCAGTGTTGGTGTTGTACTAAACGTACTTTTTGCTGAGTGGATGGTTACAATCTTATTGATCATTCTTTTCTTAGGTAACTGCTATTTTCAGCTACAATTTTGTCTGTTTTGTCAGTATGTATTCTGATTGGTTGTGGGACTCTTAGCTGCATCAACCAAGGCATTCTTCAAGGGCGTCGAGACATGGAGGAAAGAAACTATTATTAAAAAGGTTGTCTCTTGGTCCTTTCTGTGATTGTAGAGAACAAGACAAGAATGTCTTTTAGTATATACTCATAATACATCTATATTTCTTTCGTGTCCAGGAAGCAGCTAGGCGCTTGACATCTAATGGTGAGTGCCGATATTCTCTATCTACTACACCTCAACAGGGATATTTGAAAATCTGTGTAATATTCTAAAACTGAAATCAGATGCTGGTGTTGAAGAAGTTGCGTACAAGCTTATACCTGGAGGTCCAAAAAATGATTCTACTTTTTCAAATGAAGTTTATAAAGCAAAGGAGGTACTTAATACTCTCCGTGTCACAAATTATTTCACACACTAAACTTTTCTGTCCATCGCAATCTACTCTACTCCTTATAAACAATATCCTAGTTTATATTTTTTCCTGAATTTGGATGTGACATTTCTTCAATGCTGATTTCTTGAGTACTCCAGGTCTCAATATTTGACAATATGTACTGGAAGGATACCGCCAGACTTATTGCTGTCTGGATCGTAATCCTATTTCTACATGTCTCCAAGGTTCATGGTTTTGTTACTTTTACATGTTGATGATTACATTCTGTGCTTCAATGCAATATTATCTTACTGATTTGGAGAGCCTTTCTTATATACAGAATTGTGCCCCAACTTGCTCCACGACATATTGGACCTTAAGCCTCTTGCAGGTAGTTAATTGTTATTTAGATAACGGAACTGTTTCTCAGAGTAAGTAATTCGCCCCTCCATCTCATTCACATGCAAATCTTGTGTGGTTATAAATTGATAATTTGTAACTGACCCCTGCTTTCTGGTCGTGTCGAATGAGCCAAATCTTCACTTAAAAAGAGAATTTTGACTAACAAAGTTAAAATTTCTGTTTATCCTACATTTCAGCTCCCCATCGCTGTTGGAGCTTCTGCATATGAAGCTGTTTGTTTGTACAAGGGATCAAGGGTGATGCTTTCGAGTGGAGAAGCATTAATCTCATGGAAAGTGCATCAGTTGATTCTTTACTGTTGCTGCGGCATTTTGGCTGGTATAGTTGGTGGTCTACTAGGTCTTGGCGGTGGATTCATTTTGGGTCCATTGTTTCTGGAGCTAGGGATTCCTCCGCAGGTGCATTTCATCTTTTTTAATTCCTTTAGTTCCCTCTGATTGAAGAGAAAATAGTATCTTTTGACTTCCTAAATCAAACAGTTAAAAATTTCTTAAAGAGGGACTCACACAGCTAGTATAAATGTAGGTATCAAGTGCTACTGCTGCTTTTGTGATGATATTTTCCTCCTCCATGTCCGTCATACAATATTACTTGCTAGGACGTTTTCCAGTTCCATATGGTAAGAACGATGCTTTGAAGTTACCTTCATAGATAGGTGGTATTCGAGCAATTGCATTCAATGCTCGTAGTAATGATCGATAATGAAGAAACCTGGGAATCCGTTTACTTGCTTGCTAACCTGCTTTATTTTCTCTGGATATGTTTCAGCACTGTATTTTATTGCCGTCGCCAGTATTGCAGCTTTAGTAGGACAACATGTTGTACGAAGAATAATTAGCATAGTTGGTAGAGCATCTGTGATTATCTTCATTTTGGCCCTCACAATCTTTGTGAGCGCAATATCATTAGGCAAGTTTCTTCATATTTTCACTCAGTTATTTTTTTATGTGTAAGTGGAAGAAGCATTCACTACTTTTGATCATTTGCTCATTCATCTGCTAATATCTGCAGGTGGATTTGGCATAGCAGACACGATTAAAAAGATCGAGGAAGGACAACAGATGGGGTTTGATAATATATGTGCATATAATCCTTAGGAAAAAAATTTGAATTCATTTCATGTATTCTGTCATTATGATTGTCAGCTTCAGGAAATCAACTTAGGCATTATAAATGTAAATTGTATTTGATGTGTACACAACTTAAAATCGATTGTTCACATTGACGGAGCCAATTTGCAGTATTTGTAAATGCTTGTCTATGATTGATGAAGGCTCTCAACTGCTAACCAAAGATATCGATTTCTTGACACACAGCTTCCCTATTTATTGCTCTGCCATGTGAATTTGGATTAGTTAGGTAAGTGGGTTACAAAGGAAACAATCAAGTGGAACTACCCCAAACATGCGCGTCTTTAATTCCAAAACACATGCAAACTTCACTTGTTATTCAACTCAAAGTTGATTGAGCACTAGATATAAGCATCAACATGTGATGTAATCCCAACATTTTAAATCATACAATATGCTCCAAATACTTGTAGTAGTATACTATGTATTCAAATTCAGGTTATGGCTGGGGTTACAGAAATGTTCGTGTCAATACAGTTAATTTTGTAGATGATACTACTAGTTTACTCAACTGTGGACCTCTATCTCAACTCTGAAATATCTACTCATATAACCGGCAGGTATCATATATATGATGTATAGTTCTCCTTGTCTTCAAACAATTAGCTTGTCCCTGCATGAAACTGTTTCCTATAGTTCATCTCTAATTTCACGACTGTGTTCTTTCAAATTCTTGTTGATGAGAGCAGCCAATTCCTTTGTGCTTGATTTTGTAGAAAGTGGTATCTACATAAGAAAATTCAACATGGAAACCCATTAAAAAGGGAGCAAGAAAAATAGAAAGTATCAAATTGTATTAATCATTATAACTTACTGGATTAGTCTTGTCATCTGCTAAGTAGAAGAGAAGAGTTGGATAGTCATCAACCTGGATGTTGGTAAGAGCAAATTCAATATTAATAACTATCAGAATCTTAAGATACTACTATACATCTCCCATCATAAGCATAAAAATGGGATACTCTCTTTGCGGTTTATGCTAGACAAGATACAATTCAACTGTTTCTCTAGCACAAATAAATAATGATAGAACTGGTGCGAGACTATTTTGAAGGTACAAATAATGTAAAAGAGTTCAATTAGGCACATCTGTTGTTGGCTACGAGGAGAATCCATGCAGTGGACACAAAAAGAGTCTAGAAGAGTTTGATGGCAGAATCTTCTGAACTGATGGAAAGGAAGGAACTTCTAACAGAGGAGACTGGTTCCTGCCCCTTTATCTGGATCTCTAATGTGAATTTCTAAAGATGATGTTGTGTGTCAAAAACATAATCCACAGTCAAATAATCTGAAGATATTGATCTCAGGTTTTTGATGAAAGTACATATCTGGCGAAAAACACCTCATTACCAGAATTGTGTATCACAGAACATCCGTCGAGTTTTTTGTTTGTGGTGGATGAAAAGGTTTGTAATTTGACATACCTTTCTGGGAATTGTCTATTGATTCCTTCCTCTGAACTCAATCCTTTTCTCCATGGAGGAAAACTCTACCTTATGTCATATATCTATGAGAATGCTAAACGGAGTCGTAACTTAATGCATATTCTGCATAATGTTGGTTTGAGATGAATTTAAATGGAGAATCATGAATAGTGAAGATTCATTTAGCTGACCCTAACTTGTTCGGGACCGAGGCCTAGTTGTTGGTAACTTACTGTTTTCTGGACAAATATTCCGACAGGAAGTTTTTCATCAAAAGCGTTAAGGATCCGAGCAATATATCAAGTTAAATCAAAAGAGTAAAGTTTTTTTGTATCTTCACCTGTAATTTCGGATGTTCATTTAGGGAAGCATCTATCCTTGCAAAGATCAAGTTATCCAAACCTTTGAAATGCTTGGCCAACTTCTCCATTTGCTTGCTTGTGGTTTCACAAGTTATGCACCATGGTGTGTATATCTTCAGAACATGAGTAAAGAATACATTATTATGAAACTGTAAGCCTTGCGCAGAACATTTATTGTGAGTACCTCAACAAAGGAAAAAATATGTAATTTTTCCTACGCATTTAATTCATATACCAAATGCTCAAGAACACTAACAAACACTTGAGAAAATGAGATTGAAGTTTCAAAAGTGTCTGATCTATGTAAAACAAGACAAACCTCTAGAAGAATGTTTTCGGGACTGTTCAGGATCAATTCATCAAAGGTCTTACCAACAACTGTCAGAATGCTCATGTTCTTCTGCAATTACAGAGCAAAGGTACTTTAGATTTAATACAACTTCCTTGTATAAGCATAATTATATCAAATTTACAACTTTCTTGATAAACATAACTATATAAAATTTTCCTCGGCTAATGTCAAGCAAAAAGGATCAGATCAAAAAACATAAGCTGCATCTGTAGTAGAAATTATGAGACAAGCACAGAACTTGATCAATCAACATATCAAAATCTTCTGGGGCAGAGATGAGACAGACCAGAAAGTATGTTATGGCACTAAAGGAAGTTCCAGAGCATGTAGATAAATTGATGCTACAGCAGAAATTCTGATCAGAACTAGTAAAGCTTGTGCTCAGACAACATATATAGTGTTAACACAAGAAGCTTGTTGAGATACTATTACGAGTATGATGTGATACACTCTCTGTAAACCCAGAGAATCTTTCTGTCAGTTATTAGGGAAATTACCAGATCGTTATGCCAGATACAAGTAACTTAAATTAGGCAAGCTAAAGAACTGCAAATAATGTTTTCCTAATTGCCAAAACATAAACTGACATCATGAGAATTATTGTTAGAAGAATTACGTTATCAGGAATTGGCTGTGATTTGTAGTATGGTGACACAGTTCCACTCAGAAGACCTGAACAAAATTCCTGCAGAAATCAATCCGCACTGTGAATTTCAAATCATAATTTGAAGAAACTTAGAAAGATAATGCAATTAGAGAAATATTGATACTTCTATGCTTGTTGGCGTGGTATCTGACTCCAACAAGTACTTCAAGCTGCTACTGTAGTTGAAAGATACTACCTGTGCATCCACATAAAGGAAGGGTTATCTGAGCAAAACTTAATAAATATCTAATATCGAGAAGTTGAAAAATACTTCATGAAAAACTAACCACAGAGTCTTTTGATTCTTCTAGACCAACCATACTTAGGAAGGGCTTTGCGAGATTTTCCTCTCTAATATCTACAAATATGAACATTATCTGCAATTGAAAGGCAGATGTCAATTACACGAATCGGAAAGGAAGAAAAATCTGCTTCACTAGATCCAGACAAGAGAGAAACCTTTGATTTGAACTTTCTTGCAACGTCTTGCAAAGGTTCAACAAGTTTCTTGAAGTCATCAGTCTCAGCAATTATCAACACCTATATGGCATTGAAACATAGGTAAAAATCCAACAATTATCACACATTAGTAGTGATTGCAGTCTGCTTAAAAAATGCAAGAACTAGATATATATTGCACAGTGTGTTGGCTAGAGAGATGAGAATTTCTCATAAAAGTGTTTGTTACAAACTCTATATCCAACAGTAAAAACTTATTAAACAACTATAGATGCTCAGAATCGTAACGTACTTCGTTAGTAGTCTCCTCTTCTTATTGTAGGTGTTTTAACATATATTTGTGAAAGTAAAATGTCCACGCAAGAAAAAAGTTCGAAGAAATTATTGGTGTTATAGCTGACCTTCTGCGTCTCATGGATAAAATTGCTGACTCTATACCAGCCCAAAGATGACACTGATAATATCAATACTTGGATATACAAGTGTTTCCACAAATATCAAAGACTAACATTGTTTCAATAATACAAGAGAACAACCTTTGTTTTCTTCACCTTTCTTTCGTAGAGAAATGCAAGTCTTTGTATCATGAAATACTAAGAAGTGCATGAGCATATGAATTACAATTGAATGAAGATGTGAAATATTTTGGGAGAAGATATAAAGTACAATGAGTCAGGCACAAAAGTTACCTGAAGTTTGTTTGTGTTGGAGTAAACTTTAGCAGCGTTAAGTTCAGTCAGTACTGTAGTTAAGGGGAACTTGTTATCATCCAAAAACTGCAAGATACCATCTGTACTGAAGATTCCTTCTGCAAACCACATCAATGATGAGAATAGTGACATGCCATTGAGCAATGCAATGCTACTGAAAAAATCAAGTCTAGATTAAAGATAAAAGCAATGTTCCTAGAGATCAGGGAATAAAATAGCCATTTAATCTTTCCAAACTTTTAGCCATCCAATGAATAAGCAGTTGTACATTTAACTGCTCAGCTGCACGCATAGTCAGGAACAACCATCTATCATGAGAGAATAGTAATGCTTGAGCAAGGAAGTGGTGTAAAATGTAACTCTGGAATCTAAAAATAGGAAACCTACCATATTCAGTGTATTTCTCTGGCTCACTTTTAACTAGACCAAGGAAAAGACTGGTTGGCTTAAAATCAGGGTAAAGGTGCTTGGCAGTTTCTGCATTGTTAGTTTCCACAAACTGAATTTCGTTGTCCATTTCGGCTGCTTTTGTAAAAGCATCATAATCGGGTCCCTGTATGATTATACATGCATGTTAGAAGCAAATTCCACAAACTATTTTGTTCGGTAGCCTAATTATATTTTGGTGAGCTGAGGAAAATTCGACTAAAACAGGAAGGTAAACACCAAAAATCTCCTTATTATAGTGTATGCATTATAAAGCAGAAAACTAAATGTACGGGGTAATTCCATCATTAACCAAACCATGGGTGGATAAACTTGAGTTGAACAAACAAATAACACTAAACTTCACTAGATGTTGTCCCCTGGTGCATCATAGGCAGTTACAAGAAAAGAAATAAAATGTGTAAAGGTGAAAACTAAAGCAATACCATTTACTAACTTCTATCAGAAGAAATGAAGTAGCAACTTGACTCTCATGAGATGAAAGATGCATAAACAGAATCAAGTTTTATGTGAAAAATGAAAAAATAAACAGCATATAGCAATAGTTACAAGGAAAAAGCAGCTAGAAATATCTTTCCTCATCAACCATACTACTATTAAGACCTTTATTTTTTGGTACCAGTTTAGAAACTTCTTTTTTTGAGACAGAGTAGTTTAGAAACTTATATGTCAAAAGTAAAGAGTAACTGTAACATTTTGATGGTATGCAGTCTTTGAGAACCCCTAATTTGCTTTAATTAAAATTTATTTGATTTTGGAATGAATTTTGATCCCGTGTATAGAGGAACGAAAAAGATGTTTCATATGGCTGAACCCAACTAACCTGGCATTGAGGCAAAATTAATTGATTGATCAGACCTAGTGCTCACTTTATTAAGATTAGAAGTCCCTAGTGTGTTAACATACTTCTTTTAAAAATTAGAAGATATTATATGTTCTTGATTTCAATTTTATATGAATAAACGAATTGCACAAGTTCTCTAATTCCTATACTGATAAAAAAAAATGATATGTATCAACTGAATGCCAAATGAGACGAAAGGTAAAATACCTCAAATTTCTCAAACAGACCAACCACAAAGATGGAATGCTTCTTGAGAAAGTGTCTTGCCTCAGCATCTGAGCTAATTCTAACAATAGGTACACCTGTCTTCTTCCTTGCCCAGATAACAAGTTCTTCCCTGATTGATATGCGGACCACAGATGTAAATTAACAAATTCGATGTACATATGAAAGCACAACATAAAGAGCTACACAAGGCTGTGCCCCTAATTTTAGTTATGTTCTAGCTTAGTTTACTACTCCCCAATTCCCAATTTATGTGACATTTTTAGTTTAACAAGAGTCAATTTGACTAATCTTTGAAACGAAATTGGATTAGATCAAATCAAAATTTAGATATTTAAAAATTGCTTACGCGGAGAATCCACCAGTGTAAGGTTGAGAAGTGCCATTGACAAACAGAAGCAAAGTCGGGAACCCTCTAATCTCGAGAGTAGAAGCAACTTTAGGGTATCTTTCAGCATCAATCTTCGCCATCAAAAGCGGACTCCCCAATTCTTTGAGAGCAGTAGCAGCCTCAGCAAATTTCGGCATTAACTCCGCACTCCTGGCGCACCACGGGGTGTAACCCAGAACCAAAACATACTCATTTCCATCAATTGCCCTCTTAGTATTGTCATTGTTAAGCTCAAGTACTATTCTTTGAGCCTTACTTACAAACTCAGCTTCAGATGGTTTCTCATGATGCCCCCCTTGCGGTTTTTGCTGCAAATCATCTTCTTCATCCAATGCTATGAGTTCTTCCAAACCTTCCATGTCATCACCCTCTTCATCATCTAAGTCAAGCTCAGAAGAAATTGATGGAGCCAAAAAGCTGAACAAGAGAAGAAGGATTAAGGTAAAAAGGATGAATCTTGAAGTGGGTTTTGGAGTAAACATGATAAACCTCGAGTGTACAGATCAATTCTTGTTGGGATTTCTAGTTTTTATACTGAAAAATGGGTGAAAATTTGATTGGGATCTATGAAGATGTAAAGTGAAGTGAAAAGGGTGAGGGGCACATCGCTGAAGAAGATTGACAAGAGTCTATATATTAAGTTGAACGTCAATTGCGCCACATTTTAATGCTATCATTTTTTTAGCCTAAATGTCGGTTCTTGCATTAGGAGGATTAATTTAGATTTTTATTGCCTAATATTTATTTAAAGGATATTTCTTTATATAATAACGTAAATTGACTTTGATTCCGCAATAATTTACCTTTTCTTGTTTTTGCTACGTAGTCAAATATATATATATATATATATTCACTTCGTTTCTTTTTAATTATCATAATTTTTTAAAATTAATTGATAAAAATTAACTAATATTTTAAGATAAATTATTTTATTATATTGATAGGAAAAAATTGTAATTTTTGATAACTATGAAAAAAATTTGCATACTTTCTATATAATTTTCAAATATCTAAAATGTTGTTTTTAAATATACAATGAATGCAATCTAATTTAACTTGAAAATTATTAATTTGATTCTCGAAAATTGAAAATAACAAATTCAAAGAATGGAGGGAGTACTTTCTTTTGTAGTTCCATATATTTTTTATTTTTTAGTTTCTCACGCAGTGTTCAGAGTTAAAATTCTAAAGATAAATTGTCACAAATATAATTTTCTTCCTAAATTACTACTAAATGTTTTATCGAAACAAAATTTTAACTATTATTTGTTCATTTTTCTTATCTGGAATATCATTGTTGTTTAGATGGAAACTCTGAACAATGAATAATTAAAGTGTGTTTCAAAAAAAAAAATAATTAGTGATTTAGGTGGGGGAAAAAAAACTCAAAATATCAGCTATATCAAGTGTTTTTTTTAATCCTTCGCTCTTTCTGCTTTTTATTGGAACACAAGGTTATCCTATTAGACACGTTTTCGATTGAAACCTTCTGTATATTTAAGCCTCAAAATCAATGTTTTTAGTTAAAGCTGAATAAATTCAATCCATTCAACCATACTTTAATAGTAGTTTAATGTTATCATGTGACCAACGGTATCAATCGGCAACGTAACAGTTGAAGAAATGTAAATATTGGTAAATTTAAGCGTTACATTATGGTTAATATCGGCATTATGAATTAGGAAATATTGTAACTAAGTAAATTATGACCATAATAGCACATAAAAAAAAGTTACTTTTGTAGTTGCACTAAAAGTTTAACATATAAAATGCTAATTCCATTTTCAATTCCTTAATTAGTACAGTTCCCATTAATTAGTACATCTTCTGATTTAAGTCTAATAAAATGTCTTAAAATCCCGTTCCGTTTAATAGAAACTTGAAACTGTAGATTGAAAATGATGAAAATCCTACCGGTTTAATAGATAGAAACTTGGGATTGTAGATTCCAAATGATGAAAATCCTACCGATAAAGAAGAAACATGATCATTGTCTCTCGATTCAATTCATCTTCCCTGACCTTCCCAACACACTCTTAATACGAAGGAGGACGCTCCCTTCCTCCCAAACTCATATATAGACGATAGGTAAATAGATTCTTCATAATACAATTATCATTCATAAACCCAAACTTACATATGTACACCAATTCAACTTGCAGCCAACAATGTTCTTTTGAGGGAAATGCTATTTTATTCGAATGATATATAGTGTTCTCAAAATTGTACTTACTTTGCTAATAAAAAGAGAGAAATTTTACACAAGCTTGTCACAACCAAAAGTGAAAAATGAACATTGCTAAGAAGAGAATTTTACAGAAAGTTATCTGCACACAAACTGAAAATTGAAGCGAACGATCATATCTTCTTCAGGTGTAAACACAAGAATTCTTCTTGAACTTGATGGGTTTTGTGCTAGTAGAGTCGATGACTAAATTACATGAGATTTCTTTTTTGTGCTTTGTTCTGACTAATTTCCCCACCACATCTCCGCGCGACTTGATTTCAAACTCCAACTTTAATGGAACTTTAAAACCACCGTTGGTTGCTGCATCAAGACTTGATCCAGCTCCATACAAGGGAACCTTTGTCGCTTCTATGCTCACTATCTCGGTCCGCCTACTCTTCCTCGGTTGAAAATATTTTCTTAGCTGCAAAACCAAAGAAAATTTAGAATATGAAGGTATGAAGACCTGCAATAGGTCAAGTTTTACTTATCGATGTTGTTTCACCGTTTTCTCAACATTGGTGACACTTCCCACCGTGAATTTGGCAACTCGTACACCATACAGAGAGGTCATTTGGCAACTCGTAGATCATACAGAGAGGGTGTCACGTTGAGCCCTTTAAAAACATTACATGTCAAACCCCCCAGACTTTGGCAAGTTAGACTTGGCACGTATACATTGACAGGTCATTTTGAGCATAATTGACTCAATTTGGACCGCAGAAGGTAGCACTAATTGACTCGTAAAATGACTTATCAAAACATTACGAATTAAGTTTGTGCTTGTTTATGATTAAAAAAACTTCTATATATTTGGTAATTAGACAAATTATAAAAAGAACAAATACCCAAATAAAAATGATTTTTGAGTTGGTTACAATCCATTGTTTAGCCCAATCTGACCCATCCATCTTTATCCAGCCAACATTGGGGAAGTCTATTAGCCAACCTATTATTCACTCAGTCTGTTTTAACTTACCTAAATTAGTCCAAACCGTCCATCTAACACTCCGTTAGAACAATGCTTGCTAATTGAAAAGGCAGAGCAACAAGAGAGATATCCTAACCGAGAAATGAAAGAAATATGTAATTAGATTACCTGACCACTAGCAACAACGATGTCTGAATAGATGAGATTGATGGGGGTGGAGGTAACATGAATGCCATAGAACGTAGCAGGATTGTACACGCTTATTCTTAACGATGCATTCACTGTCATCATCTTAGTTACAACTCCAGTGAAGTCCGAACCTTCACCGACGTAGAAGTTATTCACGACCATACTCTGAAAAGAACCACAAAGAAAAAGTTGGTCAACTTGCTAGAACTATGAACCAAAGGCTTTCTGGCTTTTAACCCTTCTTTTGCAGTCCCCACTCGCAGCTCTTGACCAAAAATTAACATCACGAGGAGAAAGAGTGCTTATCGGTGACTTGCTATTGAAATATAACCATGTCAATTTTGGATTTCGCTGCTACTAATTTATGATGAAGTAGAACCCACTAGACCCATTCTCTATACTATCAATACGATCAAAATTATTACAAGTCATGCACGCATACTAAGTTAAATAAGGAAGTGTCATGATAGATGGAATTGGATGTTGTATCAGGATAACTTAGTTCCATTATAAGCATGAAATCACACAGGAATTTCACACAATAGATTCAATCCTTATTTCAATATTGTAACTCCACCCTGTGTGAACTACCTTTGTCGTAACTTATGTGACACATTTGAAATTTCAAGATTCAAACTTCTAAACTATGATCAAACAAAACTCTGACCATGATCAAACAGGATCTTTCAGTTTTTTGTAATAAAATTTATATATTTAAAAACTACATATAAAAACACTGCCTCTCGAGTTCGAAATTCCAACAGAGCCACCTGATTGAAACGGAAGGGGCAGTTGTTTATTTCAATAAAGTTAGTAATATTTTGTTTACTGCTGAAAAAAGTCATATCTATTACCAATGCGCAATAAAAGCCAAAACACCATCATAACTGCAGACAGAATTAGCCTCTCTTGCCCAGAAGCTAACATATACTACCTATGTCTCATAATTTGGAGTACTAACACAAAATTCAGAATTTTCATTCTACTAGAGTATAAGTTTTTGCCAAAAATCCTATTACCAATTTTTTAGAATCAATAAACTCAAAATTCTGAATTCGCAAAAAAAAAAAAAAAGACATACCCTGACAGTAATCTCAGCTTTGAAAGGACGTCCAGCGCCCCAAATGATGAGGCAAAAGATGGAAAACAAAACAACAAACCCCAAAAGAGCAAGCAAAGCCTGACACCGCCGAGTTAATCCCTTCTCCTCATCAAATTCATCATACTTACCTTCTTCCAAAATTACATTACACTCCGGCCACCCTTTATCGTTCCTTTTCCGGCCATTTTTCCTGCCGGAAGACGACCTAAATATCCCGGAAAATCGACTAGCCGACGAATTCCTCGAGTGCCGCCCAAATGAAGGATGCGAAGGAGATTCCATTGGACTATTGAAACTCGGCGTCGGCTGCATGGATGCTGATTTATCCCCATCCTGTGAGTCCCTTGAAGGACTCTGTACATAGTAAACTGGCCGTTTTGGGGACCTCGACGGCGACGACGGTGCTAAACTTGTTATATCTGACTCTGATTTTGTGTGCAACATTTTTTCAAAATTCTACAACTGAATTATAGTAGAATTCTGAACAGTCTGACACAAAATACCCAGAAAAATTCTTTGAATATTTTATGGAATTGTTCATAAATTCAAAAATCCCATGTACTGTGTGTTTTGTATGAATTGCATGGAATTTTTATTTTATTAATTTGCAGAAATTTTTTGTAGAGAAACAGAGCAGTAGTATGAGGAAGCAGAGTGAATGAAGCATATAAGAGACAAGTAGAAGGAGGAGGTTCGGAAGTTGCCCGAAGCTGAACCAGATTCCGAGCCTAATCAACAAGGTTGGTTCGGAAATGAGTGTCGGCAGCTACTTGTCACTGTCGAACAAAATGGAAGTAATTTTGGTAATAATAAACTCATTAAAATTCTTTTTAAAATAAAATAAAAATTACTGCGTTGATTAATTAGAGTATAATTTAAATAGTTAAAAAAATGGCTTTATGAAGTTTTTATGTGGTGTATTTTTTTATTTTTCAGTTAAACAAGTCGTATAGTTAAATAAAAATAATAATTTAGAAAATTTTATAAGTTAAGTATGAGAAAAGTAAACTATCACACCTATCATTATAAAAAAATCTCCAATTCAAATATAACAAATTTTAATGTAAGAAAAAAAAAAGTCATATCACTAAAAGAACATTTATAGAATAATTAAATTTTCCTAACTTTACCCACCTTAATTATTTCCTTAAATCCCAACTACCTCACACTAAATATTAGACAGATACTAAAACAAAACATTAATTGATTAATTGTGTAGCATGTTTCTCTCCTTTAAAGAATCAATTTTTAGTATCTAATGTAATTGTTATCTCATTTCATTAATACCATCTTTTGGTGCAACTAATTCATTAAAAAGATGGGGTTTTGATTAATACTTTTGGATTTTAGACAAGCTACCTAATTTAGATTCTTTAATTTATCAGACTTTCTTCACTAACTACTGCCCTACTCTGATAGTTCTCTAACTAATTTTTTAAAGAAAATTCAAATCAGAAAAGCAAGAAAATGCCAACTATTTAATGACTGTTATTTGATTTATTTGCATTAATGTCGTGTGTTTAATTTCTTCTTGTATAGAATAAGCACAATACTACTCAAACAGTATCTTTTTTGTTCAGTTAGTGGTAGGGTCTGACTGAATAAGAAATATTATTGTAATAGAACAACTTTTATTTTGTACTTTATTGTAATAGAACGATATTTGCGTTGAGCTCATAATTTGAATTAATATTATACAAAGCGTATTATTAAATAAAGAAAAAAACATTTTATTTTTCATTCTTTAAAGTTTGAACTCCAGAATTCTATTACGGATATAGACCAATAATATTCATCCCAAATCAATCATGGCAGTGCTTCTTTTGATTATAGTATCGTTTATAATATCTGAATTTAATAAGATACATTAATGTACGAATTCTTAGGTTCTTGTAGCTTAACAAAAAAATCAAATTCTTTCGATTGCAATGTCAAGTGGCATGGAGAATATTTATAAAGGTACTAACTTTTCTTATTATTACTATTATTATAGTAGAATTAGAACCCAAAGAATAAAACTAGATACTAAATCATCAGTTCAGTTCACTGTCAACGTATGAGTATAAATAATGTTATCCATATCGTTTTCAAATTATTATTACATGTGAATTCATATATTTGAGCCTATTCAGCTACATACGAAATAAATTGACTCCTCAACCATTGCTTTAACTTAAATAGTGAAATGATTAGGGATTAACTCCACAATGAAAATCACACCAAAAATTTCATGGATAAAGACTGTCATATTTATTTATTTTGATGATGAGTGACAGAGAATTGGACAATAACAGGGAGAAAGCAGTTGGTTGATGGAAAATGTGGGTCATTAATTTATTATATTGAACTGCTCTGTGTGGGGGATACAATCCAAATATGACATTTCCATGGGCCACTTACTGAATCACATTTGAACGACACAATTATACATTACAACACTTAAAAAAAAACAATATTACTGACCTGCATCACATACATTCATATACTTGTTGTGCCTTGTACTTTCACCTACTTCAACACAGCTAATTGTATAAGTGGATGGGAAATGTAACTAAAAGAGTAACATCATTTTACACATTACTGAAACATCTTTTCGTTTATCCTCTTTTGTACAAGCAGATTAAGCTCATCGACTGCTGGTTCCAACCAATATCATAAATTACAGAGTAAAATTCCCTTATACGTGACTGCAAAAAATACGATAAGTAACGATACTTTCCTCTCAAAAATGAATATCCGTCTCCTAATGTTCAACATCCCTACATTCTTGATCTTTACTAAATTACCTTTCTGTATCCGGCAAAAGCAACTATTGTCAACTTCAACGTTGTTGTTTTGAATAAAGCTCGTTAAAAGTTTCTCAACAGTTACTCTGATCTGGCAGTTGTGAAGAAGGAATGGAAGCCAGAAGCTTGAACGGGTAATATGTCACCAAACCTGCCAACTTGCCCATCAGTTAGTATTGATCCCAGTTTCAGCGTGCTCTCGCCAAATTTGCTGCCAACCTGGATATTGTAGGTAATAAAAATCAGGCTTACATGAGGAAAACAACTTATTTAGTCAAATCAATAATTCAGTCCATGATTCACAGTTTAAAATAACAGCTCCAGTAACTGAAAGTACACGCTCTGAATGACAAAGACCTGAACTTTGTTTGTGATAAGGAGCTACAATATTAGACTCACCTTATTTGAAGTAGCCTTTACATTCTCATCATAAACTAAAAGATGCTTTGGTAGCAAAGAGTGTTGAAAATGAGGAAAAGCAAACAAGACATGTAGGCTCTAGCCTTTAAGAATCATGGAGAAATTGTTTCAAAAAAAACCAAAAAAAGGCAAAACAACTCTCAAATCAATTTCTCCCTGTTTTATGTATTTACTTTTAGTAAGAAAATGGACAGTTCAAAACAAGAGACTGGTTGATCATTCTATAATGCGTCTTTTTACGAAGCATTGTCCTCTCCTTCGAATCGATTAATAAGAAAAATACCTTTATGAGAACAGGATTATAAGTTGGAAGATGTAAGAGAGAGAGAGAGAGGGGGGGGGGGAAAAAAGGTGGGAATTGGGGGGGGGGGGCACTGGTAATTTAATCTTGTTGATTGTATTTACAAAATGAATATTCTGTTGATATAGAATTCAAAGTAAAAAGGTAACATTCTTTTATATTTATGGGTCGTAGTTCCTCTTTTTAGTTATGTTGGGAGTTATTCAGGACCCCAACTTGAAGGACAAAGAGAACGCAATCTATTTTACATGTTATTCTTTACCACATGAAAGTAGACATTCTTCCCGTACAAAAAATTACATCACCAATTTAATGGAAGTTTCTTATTCACCTAATTTGCCAACGTCACAAAGTAAATTAATAAGAAAACATAAAACACATATTACTAAATTCGAAAAACTGAGGTGTGAGACAAGCTTCAGGTCTATTCACAAGATTATCACAAGGAACAGGTCAATATGCAATTTTGAGCGGAAACATATCGTACATAAAACTAAAGGACAGTTAACAAATCAAGATCCACAAAATAAGACGAAAAATATATATTTCTTTTTCTGCACGGTTTTGTTTATCCCAATATATCTTTAGCTCTCAAAAATATCATGGAAAAGTCACCTCGTTTGGTTAATAGAAAAAAAAAAAAAAAAAGAGTGCATGGAACTGCAGGCATAAAATAGGATTACAAAGAAGGAAGGCTCTACAGAAACTAAGCAAAGAGGAAATGATTTACCTGCATAAATGATTTTAAAAACGGCGATGTTATCCCGGAACTAGAATTTTCATCAATATCAACCTTTCGAGACAGTTCATCATTTGTGTAACTTTTCCAGGGACTTCTAGATGAAACATCATCGATGGATGCTGAGATTGATGCCTTGGTTGTCCCCCTTGAAGACAATGCCGGGGCACTGAATTACAAATATAAAAATTACACATTGCATCAAAGGATACATGACAAATGGTAGTAACTCATTACACATAGGGAACATTAAAGAAGATCACTTTCAGAGAACAAAATGTAGTATCCAACATAAAATATCATCCCTTTATCTTGATAATCAAGGAGGGAAAATCCTGGTAGAGGGGAAAGGGTACCACAAACTGAATAGAAAATGAATTGAACAATGTAGTTTAGAGAATTTAAATAAAATATCAACCTGATGGGGAGATATTTGAAGCGAGGTACTGCAGAGCAGCGCATGATGTTGGACTCTGAATTGGTTGGCAATTTCTGTGCAGTATCTGTATACATCCGATTAAGCTGTACAAAGAACCCAAGGAGGACAGCATGCCTCAGGTATGACTGCCTCTCATTCTCCCAAAGATATGGCTCATAGCTGGAAAGAAATCAGCCAAAGTGTCAACCAACTAGATTAAGAAGACACAATACGTCAATTTACTATTCACCTAATGGCACTCTGCCTCCACCAAAAGAGGCAACAGAATCTGAGTAAAACCAATAGAATGTAATTTCAGATACCCTTAGCAACAAAGCGTGCAGTTAAAGATGCAAAGGCAGATGAAGCAGTTGATAAATGACATTCTAATAATATGCTCCTTCAGCCATTTTGCTGCCCAACATGATGAATAAAAATTAGAAAAGTATTCACATCAGTCTATGAGTTTTGCAACAATTACTACTCAAGGGTATGGACCTACAGTATGAAGTAGACAGTTCTCAGGCAACAAACCATCTTTACATAGCATTAACCAAAGAAGTTCCATTATAACAGCACAAGTTCTTTTAAAATCCTGTTGCATCAGAAACGTACCAGCTATAACTGGATGCAAGCAATGCATGTGAAATTTTTGTTGAGTGATCATATTTGGTAGAACTTTTAATTTGGGATTAGCAGTCCGGAATTATTTACACCACAATTCTAGTATTATTTTTGTACCATTCTCTATGTGGATAACAATCCCGAGATTACAAACCCAGAATACAACAACATAATGACATTTGCCTTTCTCCAAAGTCTTTTAGAAAAGTCAAGGTTAATATTAGAAATAAAAGTTTGTCCAAGTTTATCTTCTTTTTTTTTAAGAAGGAAGTGATTTTATCAAGTTTATCTACTTCAAGCCACACACATGTTTCCTATTATACCCGGTATAACATCCCATTTTTTTATCCAATAATCTTATACCCACTAAATAACCCCGTCATTATTTGATGTACTTGTATTCTACTTTGATCTTTTTAAAAATACTTCATCATTTCCTTTTGTGTAGGATGAATTAACTAACTAATAATCATGCCTAATCAAAAAACTCTCATTAAATGGAAAACAGGATAATAGCATTTTGAAGGTAAGGTACAAAATTAAATTTCTATAGCGGCATGAATATTTTCATCGAGTTTATCTGGTTTGGAAAAGCTTACGTGAGCCAATCAATAGGATCCAGTCCTTGTGCAAAGCTACTTATCAACCCATTGACACGCTCTTCGGAGACTGACTTGTTTAGTTGTACATCCTGCTTTCTTCTAAAAGGATGCTTTACCTTAGGCATTTTTAATGACTCTTCATTTGCACTACAATCACCACCAGAGAGGATATCTGAAGCGAATCTTAGATCCAGTAGAACTTGCAACACCCCTTTCTCTGAAACTCGAGATCCCTGGGATTCTTGACTGGAAAGGAAGTCTCCATATATATGAATCATCTATCAATATTTGACAGTCATCAGAATACAGAAGCATCAATTGTTATAAAGCGTAAGAACAATAAATTAGCTCTCTCAAAGCAAATCAAATACAAGTACCTTCTAAAATAGAAAGACAAATAAAATAAAATTGTAGCTGAGAATGAGAACATTTTTGACGAATTGTACAAAGAACTTCACAGACTTGTCTAGCAAACAGTAGGCAACACAGTTATCAGCTAACCAGGATTTATGTCATTTGAATGGTTTTGACAATTGAGAAATAACCAAGTGGTAAGATCCCCCAACTGTAATCATAATATTGGGAATCTGAGTCACCAGGGGATAAAAGTTGGAAAACCACTGTTACTGTTAAGCCCCAGGATAGCAGTTTTTTGGTGGATTCTACCATATTAGAGAAATGTCATTGGTCTCTATGACAGAATCACTGGAGTGGTCAGTGAAGCAGTTTGAGGTTCTTATCGCAAAAGGTAGACACTACACATAATGAGGTAAAACAACAGCAAAGTTGACATAATCTATGTGCAAACATAGAAGAAACTTCTCATTGTCTTTAGTTTACAATGTACAAGATGAGTCTTGGGCTATTTATAATATGAAAAGCAATCAATCTTATTCTTATAAGGTAAGTGAATATTCTATAATTAAATACAAACTACCCTACAGTATCTAAAGAATAATCTATAAGATTTTCTTTGTTCAATTAAAATGTATTAAATGAATTAAATGTAAGATGTATTTGAATCTGGACACATATACACTTTACATTCTAACATAGCCTCTCAAACTCAAAGTAGGAAACCAACTTGTATTCACTCATTTTAAAAACATAGACCACAAAATACTGTTGGTATAATGCAGAATCACCAAAAAAGATGATGTTTCTTCCTCCAGGAAGTCACTAATAACTACTTCCTTTTTCATTTATATGCACATCTTTCTTTAAAAAAACTTGGGTAAACATATTGGTTTCTTCCTTTTTCTTTAAAAAGGCTCTAGAGAGCAATGTCAAAACAGGCAACACATTATGAGGTCAGCACCTAAAATCTTAGTTGCGCGGACTCTTCACTTTTGATGCCGCACCCGTCTCAGATTCTTCAAAAATACACTACCATTGGCATTTTTGAAGAGTCCGAGCAACATAGACTAAAATAATTTAGTAGAAATTCAAAAAAGCTGAAGATAAAAATAAATAGCACACATCATTTCCAAAAATATAGAGAAGTAAACAAAATCTTTACGAATTGAATAAGATCACCAATGCTGCTGGTGATTCATATTTCCAGGTTATTATTAAAAAGAGAGGAATGTATCATGAGCCAAATTCAAATATTAACAATAACAATCTGTAAAAAGATTTAGCAAAGCTCAGAGAAATCAGCAACAGGAAATGAAAGAATGGTTAGTAAGAAATTAGCCTTAGCATAAGACAACCAAGAAATCAAATTCACAGGAAGTTTCAGACAAACAGTGGGATCATTTCGACGAGAGACCTTTTGGGGTCCATTAGATTACAGCAGAAACTAAATCTGGAAAATGGCAGCATACTTTCTTGCTTTTCATATCTTCCCACAACTATGGAAGATAATCCATGATAAGATAACAATTAATATTTCTCATAAACATTGAAAATTGAAGAAAAGAAAGGCATACTCTTTCAATACCTTATCTAACAGTCTTGAGGCAAAGTTTTTCAGAATAGGCTTATCAAGCACATGTCCACCTACTCGCTGAATTTCTTCGCAGGCTTGAAACAGAAAAGAGGTTATGTACAAAGAAGGCATAGAAGGAAGCAATATCTTCATCTCTGACTCGCCTTCATTTGACTGATCTTGCTTAACAACAGTCTCCTCCCAGCCCTGACGACAAGTTAAGATAAAGAAGCTTGATTAACCAACTTATAGCAATCAATTATCAATTAAGAGGAGATACAAACTTGATAAACTAATTTAGAGTAACTAAAGAAGGGGATGAAGCTTGCATTGCATATTATCTGAACATGAATGACTTGTAACGGTTCACTTTCCAATAAGCAGTATAATTTTTAATCATGGCATAAAAGAATGCTGAAAGAGGACAGTGTAAACCAGAAAAAAAGACATGTATACAGACAACTTTACATTCCCATCAAGGATAAGCAAGAAAAAGACCTGGTGTCTTACATCCCCCCTGCATGACAAGGCACCCGCTCTACCCAAAACCTGTAGAAAAATCAAAGCCTTGTTTTTGTTTTTTTGGAATAGGCGTGCTTTCTTTTCTTTTTTCCTTTTCCTACAAGGATAGCGCCTGTGACAACTTGTCTGCACGCTTGACCAATCCATCGGCTACCTCTCAGCCAACACAATATCATATTCTTCTACCCACCAAGACTTGCAGATGGAAAGAAACCAATTAATCTATTTTTGTTTTTGTGTAGGCAAGTTCAGAGTTACGATCTTCTAATGTTACTTTATAGCCAAAGTACTAGACAACAACAAGCAAAAAACCTGTCATCCTCTCTTGGAGATAAATTTGATGTCAAATCAATCCAAAAATTGAACTGAATTTACAAACAGCATTACACCTGACAGGAAGGATTGGGTGTCTTTATAGAGAATCATATTTTGATGTAGATTCTCTACTTTTTGGTACTCCTATTGTATATGGGAGCTTTCATTCCCATTATTAATAATATCATTTACCTTATCATAAAAATAAGGTAGTGAACACTCCCCGACTTTGTGAAAGTTGATGGGTTTTTTTTTCTTTCGCTGATAAATTTGTGAGACATAATTTATATGCAGCATAAGAAGTCATACAAAATTAATTGAGAATTGCCGATTGTTTTTAAAGGAAATCAAGAATTGCATCAGTAGATGTATAGGGCATGCTTGTTTATATAAATTTTGTGATATCCTGACTAGATTTAAAAAAATAACTATTGTACCAAACTATAAACTAAGTAACCTCTTAGGAAGAAAACACCAAACAAGTGTTCCTACACCATAACTAGAAGAAACCTAAGGCTTGTCTTTTTCTTGCATTGCCCTCAAAAATAGAGATGGTCCTTGCAAAAATTTAAGAGGATGCTAAACTATGGGGCTGCTCCTCTATTTTTTATTTAAAAAAATTATGACAAGGGAAACCCGCAGCCGCATGGTAAAATCCCCACTCCTATGCAATAGCTCGCAAACCAAATAGAGAGGTAACCCACAAAATCCGGTGCGACGAACTCCACCCAGAAGGCAAATCCCTTACTTTCCCTGGCAAGGGGTTTCGAACTTGAGACCTCCAACATGGAAGTCTCAAGCCCAAACCACTGGGTCACCCCGAAGGATAGGGCTGCTCTCTATTTAACATTTCGTAATCTACAATTTAATGAATTAACTACCCCTGGTATTAAACTATGGGATCTCAGCTAAACTAATCCTCTATATCCATTCCAGTCTATTTGGGCCCATTGATTCATAATAAAACTTATCAGCAGAAAATTATATAAAATCCACGAACAGAAGAAGTGATTTTCAAGTTACTTGGATAACAAGTGCTGCAAAGTAATTATCAGGACCACTGACAGAAGTGACTTATATAATACAGGTATTATTAACAAACATCTAAAGGAAGCATATAGAATAAACATGACATGTGAAGTCCTTCAGGAAAACCCAACCAGAACAGTTTTAGGAATAGCACTTACTCTCAAGGTTGTTGTTGCCAACAATGCATCATCCTGTTTGAGATTTTGCGATAAGATGACTGAAAGTTCATCAGAAACCCAAGATATCCACATATTATAAGCTCTGATGCAAAGATCTTGCGTCATTTTACTTAGCTCTTCAAGCTGTGGGCTTGAACTGTCATCCACTCCGAACAAAGCAGCAGAAGCCAATGAACTTTGTCTTCTGGGTGAATCAAACATTGTATTTCCAGGACCATCAGAGGTTGGGGAGTCAACAGATGGCATAGAGTACCTTACAAGAGTTGGGGCCTTAAGTGAGCCAGCCCCTCTAGTTTCACTCAACCATGACCTTGGTGACCCAAGTATGACAGGAATGTGTCTGGAATGCTTCTGGAATGCAAACAAAAGCCGCCCTATAAATATTGACCGCTCAACAAGTATAGATGGTGATAGCACTGACTCGTCCATTGAGTTTTTGTTTTGAAGGTTATCAGACAAAGCATCCAACTCACTCTTCAGTTCTATTAGTATAGCTGACATACTTTGGTAACATTTATTTTGTAAATATGGGGCCAGAACTTTCAGTCTCAAGGATGCCTTGGGAGACTCCAGGAAGCTTAGCAGGTCTTTTAGAACACTCTCACAGCAGCTGTCCACAGCATCTCTAATCCTGCTGACTTCATCCCCGAAGTAAGCATTGAGACAACTCCGAAAATCGTTCTCCTCGGGCTGCTGTGACTTGGCACCAGGAATGGTGGTAACTTTTTTACCATTTGGTTCCATGAACCAAACACCTCCACCATTCAAAGATCTATTCAAGTATGCCTGAAAACTGACCTGCTCACCAGGAGTTCCTGAGATGGCCCGTGCTGACGCTACAACATCAACCAATCCACTCAACTCATCAAATCCTTTATCAATAATTTCTTTCATCCTTCTAACAAAAGCATCTTCGAATATCTCATCCCACAGGTCCGAATCAACTCCCAAGACAAGCTCACGTGTTCTCTTCCATGGCAACTCAATTTCAGACCCAAAAACACTCTTAAGCCACTCCAAACTCCCTTCTAAGACCTTCTTATTTTCCATAGTTTCCCGCACCAATGTCTCAGCAGATGCAAGCTCTTTTCCACAGCTGATAACATCGATCAAGTATTTGCCATTGATCTTGTTCATTATTTCCTTGCCACAATTCCTCAACCAATCAGAACATGCCTTCGAAACGAAATCCCTATCCAACATTACCATAAGTGATTCCAGATCATCTCTAAATGAGTTCCACAACCTCACTTCCTCATCCGGATTAGGTATTCCACCAAACAATTGAGAGGCAGGAGGTGAACCCAATACAGTCTTATAAAACAAAGGCATATCATTTAGCACTTGTAAGAATAATTCTCCAACTTGACCCACAGTAACTTGAATAATCTTTAATGCCTCACAATAAACTAAAATCACATCGGAGCTAGTAGCATTAACACTGGAACATGCATTTAGTTTCTGAGAAATACATAATTTACGCGAATCAAGGAACAATGTCAGAACCTGTTTGGGATCAAGCTCATCAATGACAGCAACTGCAGCCAAAGCATCCGCATAAGCTTTTATCCCGAGGCCAAGTGCTTGATCCAACAATCTCTCTCTGCTTCTCTGCGAGATCTGAAATTTAAAACTCTCCACAATTTGCCATTGATGCTGAAGCAACGGAAATTTGGACAGTACACTTTTGTAATCCTTATTTCTATGCAAACTATGGTGAACGTGTTTAGCACGGGCGTAGCGGGCAGAAGATTCTAAAAACATTGATTCATCGAGACAACCCCAGATATTCTCCGGCGTATCAACAAGATACTTAACCCTACAGGCAATTCCGTAAATCCGAGCTTTTGCAGGGTCAGAAGAAACAACGGACTTAGGGGATTCAGCAACGGTGGAAGAGAGAGAATGAACAATGCCGTGGTGTATCGCGGCTATATTGGCAGAAATTGACTCACATGATGATTTCATTAGAACAATGGAATCAGCGGAATCGATGAGATCTCGATAACGATTTCCGACGAGTTGCCGAAGCTCTTCGCTCTTGTCCTGGATCTGTTTCCTGGTGGCCGCTTCCACATTTCTGATTTCAGCAATTGGCTTTGTACGGAAGAGTAATTCAGCATCTTGGTTTCTTACGCCGCCGGCGGATACTGCGACGGGGGTAGAGGTAAGGCGGTTTTGATCGGCGGGTAGTGTCGGTGATGGGGATTTAGGTGTCACTACCCTCATTTTGTCGCCGGCAACAGAGAGGAGATTTCACAGTTGAGGTGACAGTAGAGATACTAGAGATGAAAGGATGTTTTCATGGAAGAAATTGTAAAGCACTGAATAACTTCCATTTTTCGTCAAGGATGGTGTAGTATGACTTGAGTAGCGGGTACATACCAGCTATACGGAGTTCAGCGAAAACACGGGGCGGGTCAATCCTATTTCACAAAGCGGAGCGGGTTAGTTTTTTAGTGGGTTGCATTGTATAGGTTGATTAAGTAGGCATTTGGCAGCGATAACATATCATGATATGGAATCATGATATTAATTCATAAATTTATATTTTATCTTGTATTATATTCGATTTGGATATTGAACTTGAAATCTCCCCAAAATTTTGAGTTAGACCCAAGAAAAATGATAAGTGTTCAATATTATTTTCGACATTCAATGCATATCTCTTCGATGGACATAGGGCATCCAGTAATATAACCAAATATCTATATGAATTATGAAATGTTGTGAAAAAAGTAGTTTGAAAAAAGTGAAAAAAAATTATCAAAAATGGATATAATGAGAAGAGTTTTGACAATACCTTAAACTTTTGAAGTAATTTTGAAAACGCGACGAGGACGTGCTCGAAATATTTGAAATTTGAAATTGAATTTGGAGAGAAGATTTGAGAGAAATTGAAGGAAATAGGAGAAGAAATTAATAAAAGGAAGAGAAAAAAACAAAAGAACTCTTTTATTTAAATTTTTTAATAATTTATACAAATTAGTGGGGCCTGTAATAGCAAAGTGATCGATATATTGCTTATTAAAGGAAATAATTGAAACGATAGGTATCTACTAACCATTTGTTTCATATGCAAATAAAATTTATAGTCACATTAATATTTTTTAAAATTTATTATTCTCACTAACATAAAATTTATTAATCTCTTCATTTCAAATTAATTGAATTGTCGAGGCATTTTTTATTTTTCAAATTAACTTGATTGTTCAATTTTCGCGATTATTTTTAGAATGTTCTTTCAATTTTACCCTTCATTAGTTATTATTGGAATTAGTTATTAATTAATTTTTAAAGTTATTTTGATCATAAATTTGATAATAATTAATAATGGTAAAAACGAAAAGTTATGCTTAATTTGTGTCTTAATCTTCTTTTCTTAAAGGGTATATATATGATACATATCAACAATTCAATTAATTTAAAATGGAAGGAGTATTACTTTAAATTTGGTGAATATAAATGATAGAGTAGAAATTGATTTGGTGAATATAAATAAGAACAAGGGGAGTACTACTATTTTAATTTCGGAAAAGGACCTAAAATATCCTGAAAATATTGAAAATGGTACAAAATTACCCTGCATCCACCTATTGGCTCCAAAATACCCTTTTCACCCACCTATTGGCTCCAAAATACCCTTGTCATCCATCATTGGGTTCAAAATTGACCATTTATTTAACGATTTCAGATTTAAACTATTTAAATATTTTTTAAAATACTTGACGCTTAATTATTGGAGATAATGTAATTTATTAATATCATTTATAAACAAACCCACTACGCACCTATTATGAAGCCACGCCAATTAATGAACCATTTTTAATATCAAAATCGCCTAAACACTATTCAGCACGATGAAATTAGCGATTCCTGAAAACTACATTCAAAATTATTTGAGTCCAAATTGAAGCCCCAATTAAATTTAGGTTGAGTCACTTATTTAGTAGGACACTTTCAATAGGATTATGTTTCAAGTTTGAATTCGAATTTATGATTAAATGTAAAGACCTCTCGAATTAATTCATGCACCTTTTTTAATACAGTTTTGTAAATATTTATTATTTATTTTAAATAGTAAAATTTTAATATATATATATATATATTTTTTTTAAAAAGTTGTCTATTATGTTACATCACATAATTGAGACGAATGAATAATTAAGATGAACATAGTCAAACTTTTAAGTTTATCGGTAAATTCTATTTAGACTCTTGAATTATAACATTTTTTGATTAAGGACCTGAATATATGATAATGTATTTCTATTGACATTTTCGCCTCAAATTTTTAAAAATACTCATTGCTAGTAGCTTTTCTGTTGTGCTTTAGTAATGGGGCAGATTTATTAATTGGGTGTGATTTAATTAGTAGAGGGTGGATAGTAGATTTGTTAATAAATTATATTAATTAGTTAAATTATAACAAATAGTTGAGCTTCGTGTATTAAAAATATATTTAAATAATTTAAATTTAAAATCGTTAAATAAGTGGTTAATTTTGGAGCAAATAAGTGGATGAAAAGGATATTTTGGAGCCAATAGATGGATGGAGGGTAATTTTGTACCATTTCTAATAATTCAAGTGTATTTTAGGCTATTCTCCATTTTAATTTTTCACAATAGAAAAAACGTCGCTTTCGGCTATATATGAAAATGCTTAAAGCAATTTAATATGAAAACATACAAAATTGGTGATGTATATTTGATTATCACTACTTTCAGCATGTTTAATTTTAACACGAAATTAATGCACTAAAAACATGTAATTGTGTACAAGTAAAATAAGACATGAATCATCATAATATTGATAAACAAGTGAAAATTGTCATAATTCGTACAATGTAACATAATTATTTCTGAAATATCAAAAAAATAATGAAATATTTATGGCCTATGAACATTAAATATTTGTCGGTCATGATTTGATTTCTCATCCGTAATCTTATTTTCTATTTGATCTTTCCTTACTCTAAATTTTGGAAAAATAATATGAAAAAACAATAAACAGTAGGAAAAAAAAAGTTTCGTCTTGGTATAAAATAAGATACAATGCACTTGGCATTTGACAGATTGGGTAACTTTCTTCTTTTATGGGTAAATAAGGATTAGCATTGAAACAAATTAAATTTAATACTTCTTGCAATATTTGCCTAATTTAAAATAGAGTTGACAAACGCAGGACAAATTGAATAGTTCTCTTTAACAGAAGAAGGTGACTTAAATTAGCCACAAAAAAAAAAAAAAAAGTTATTGGGTGTGGGAATATTGTAAGTTTGGAAGGATAAGTTTTACTTTTACCAAAGCTGAAACGTAAAATTAAGGAATTACAGTGATTGATTTAAATTGCTACTATAAAATTAGTATTATCAAGTTGAATAACTATCTCAAGTGTGTTAAAATAAAATTAATATAACGCTTATAAATCATAACGTGGTATAATTCGATTTTTTCTAACGAGATACTTCTATTGTTTAAATTAAAGCTCCAACTTTTTATTTTATTTTATTACAATCATATTTTAAAATCTTGTAACCGCATAATATAGGATTTTTTTTTAAAAAATAAGTGATGATTCAGTCAGCAAATAACGAAAAAGATATGTAAATCTCGATTAGTTAGCCGTTAGTAATATATTTTGGTTCAAATAGTTGATCATGAAATTTTTTAATTTGATATTCAATTATTTTTTGATGTCTTTAAAAGTTGACTTTTAACGTATGAAACTTCAAAAAATCTCTAAAGAAAGATATGTTTCAAAATTTTAAACTTCTAACTCTAAAACATCAAAGACGAAATAAGAGGTAAGTATTGCCTTTATTATGTGGTGCAGTGATAAGTCTCTGAGTTAAGTATTGCCTTTATTACCAACATGATTGTAGTGCGGAAATAAATCTATTTTGAATAAACTCTGCGTGTAAAAAAAACTTATTGATAGTACCACATGTAATGTATACTATAATATTTAATCTAAATTTAATCGAGACTCCAATTAAATTTTTTTTTGGAAACTATGTTTGTCCTTATCAGCTTTTATCATTATCCAAGTAGGGCATGACAAAGAGAGAGAAAATTCAAAAAATAGAACAAGGTTAAAATGTGCTTTAGGTGAGTAAGGAAGAAGACACGATGGTATGTGTCAGCACCAAGATGCTTATAAAATATCGTCACCATTACAAACATTTGCTAAAAAAGGGGGATTTGGAAAATCAATTCTAGTGTTCCTGTCGTTCGACTTTTCTTATTCTTGCTTAGAGAAAGAGAAACGGGAAGATTCGTTCTTCTCATATCTTAATTTTGAACTGTTAAACAACAAAAATTGAGTATAAATTGGGATCTTCTACTTCAGATCAATAGACAAAATGTTAGAAGGAAAAGGTGCAATTGAAGATACAGATATGCCTGTGAAGATGCAGATCCAGGCTATGCGTTGGGCTTCTCAAGCTTTGGATGTTTATGATGTTTTGGACTACAGATCCATTGCTGCTCATATTAAGAAGGTAAATCTGTGTGTTTTTGAATTGAATTATTTGTTTAAATTATATCATACACCTTCCAGTCCAGGCAGGGTGTTGATTGTTCTACTTTCATTGAGAGAATGAGTTGTTCTTCTCGATAGTGATAAGATTTACATACTCTCTACCTTATCCAGACCGAGGATTTCACTGGATTTGTTGTTGTTGTTGCCATTTTATCGCATTAGTTTTTAGAATTGAATTAGGTCAAAATGTACATTTTCTTAGTATGCAAATGTACATTTGGTATCAAAAAGAATTTTTACGTGCTTATTCTTCTCACGAGGGGAAAAACCAGATTGAGACGTGAATGTAAAGCAATGTGTGGAAAATGGTTGAAAGATATTATAAGTAGTAATAAAATTTTCGAGTTTTCATTCATTTTTTTTTATGTAAGTTTATGGTTGTATATATGCAGGAGTTTGACAAGAAATATGGGGGTGGCTGGCAGTGTGTGGTGGGATCAAAATTTGGATGTTTCTTCACTCATACTAAAGGAACATTTATCTATTTCACCTTGGAGACACTTAACTTCCTCATCTTCAAAGGAGCCACTTCTACTTAATGAGCTTTTGATTGAGAAAACAGGACTTGTAATTACTCTTTAGCTTAAAATTTTCATTGTTATGACTTGTGGAAATATGTAAATTGTTTGGCCAATTTCCGCATATCTTGCTTCCCTATCGAAGAGCTTTCTCATAAAAAGGAGAAATTTTTGAATCCTTAAAGAAAACAGACAGAATCTGTCAATTCTTGGAGTGAAAAGTTAGATTTCTAAAACATGAACTACTCTGGTTATATTCTTCTGGTGTCTAGATCAACTTGTACGTACGCTGCGGCCAATTGGCATGATTAAGGTTCATTTATATTTTCCTCTTGAGGTGTTAGCAAGGACATCCATCTGCGGTGGATCCAAACCTGCTCTTTCTGAGAATCTGAAAAGCAACAGGTACAAGGGCTCAAGTTTTACATTACCTTAAACCAGTGTGAGTACAAAATGACCTTTAGCTAGCTGACACGAGTGTGACAACATTTTTGGATGGTCCAAGCAACATAGATTCATCACATACTAAGCATGTTACAAAAAGGATGAATATGAAAGTAGAAGAAACAACGAGACCAACAGGTCATTTTTCTTTACAACCAAAATTAACCAAGTCTTTGCAATAGGATCAAAACTCAAAAGGAGGGAGGCAATATTTCCCGAGGAGTCACCCATCCTAGTACTCCCACGATCATCAGACATTCACCAGAAGATCTCAAAGAACGGGTGTTAGTAATGGTTTGTTCGAAAAGTATGCCTCCAAGTTTGCAATGACGAGGTCAGCCATTTCCCTCCGAGTCTCCACAGTGCCTGCTGCAGTATGAGGTGATAGTACAACATTATCAAGACTAGCTAGTTGCGTAGGCACTTCTGGTTCATGTTCAAGACCATCAAGCCCTGCTCCTCCCAGCCTGCCTTCTGCAAGAGCAGATACCAGCTCAGGTTCATCAATATGAGAACCCCTTGCAATGTTGATAACAATTCCATTTGGACCCAATGCATCTATCACTTCACGGCTGATAATGTGATGAGTTTCATCAGTCAAGGCACAAGCAACGACAAGGATCTGGCAATTGGAGGCCAAGTCGATAACGCGTGAATAATAAGTGTACGTTGACTCTGGTTTTTGTGTACGCGAATGGTAACTGATTGGACATCCAAAAGCTTCAGCTCTCTTGGCAATTGCTGAACCAATCCTCCCTAAGCCTACAATGCCTACTGATTTGCCGCTAAACTGAAATAAAAAATGAAGAGCAAACCAAAATAAGATAGGTTCAAAATACACAAGTGTTAGAACGAGAAAGATTTTGCTAATTGACATATAGAAACAGATAAAAGAAACAAGTTGCGTGACGTGCTCCTTACGATCGAATCCGACTTGAACAAGGAGAATGTCAACCACGCGAATTAGAAGTTAGAATTAGAAGTTATAAAGCTGTGGAAGTATTGTTTTTTCGACAAGCAACAAGTACAAAAAGTTTCCTATTATAAAGGAGTTCGTAAGCAAGGTAGTTTTCTTAATCAAATAGAAGTCCTATATGAAGCAGGAAATCTACACGAAGAAGGATTTAGCGGCTAATAAAGTTTTTTTTTTATTAACTTAAGGAAAACAACTTTGTTATTTAATTAAGGAAAATTGCGTGGAGGGTTTTTTCTATCCAAGTCCTACGTGAAAACTTCGAGTTGGACAAGACTTTGAGGGGATTTAATCTATAAATAGGATGATAGTTTCGCTAGAGAAAATTACACACTTACCTAGAGAGAATATCAAAACACGATCAAGGAGTTTTGAGAGTTACTTGGGATGTTGCCAATTTGTGAGGAAAAAGTTGTAAGATTGTAATTAAGAGTTTTTATTACAATCGAGTATGTATAGGATTCGTCTAACAAGTTTAAGAAACTTGACGGACGGTAGAAGATTTAAGCCTGAGGTTTTTGTCTTGGGTAGCTAGGAATTAGAGTTCATAATTTCTTAACTAGGAATTAAAGTTTATAATTCCTTAGGTTACAAAGGCTTGTGATCTTTTGTTGAGGCAAATCATACAGAGTTGTAGGTTGTGGTTTTTACCCTTATGAGTTGGAGTTTTTCGCGATAAAATATTGTATCGTTATTTTATTTGCTTTAATAAACGTAACTGCTGTAATCTGTAAAGAAACATAGAACATACTTGTTCCTTAAGCAAATCTGGGGGTCAAAATTCCAACAACAAAGATCATCAAGACAAGCAGGTAGTGTTTTTTGGGCTCAATATATAGCAAAAGGCCAGCTTTAATTAAGGGAGGTCAAAAAACACGTTTTGTTATACGAAAAATATCCAAATTTCAACTGTCCATAACACTTCAGAGTCATTCATACCCTTGTCTTAGCAAACCAGCAATGTGAAGTATAATGTTGAATTACAATCAGAAGTAGAGAGATAAAGTTGGACCTAAAGGCCAAAGTATGTACCTTAGCGGTCAAATTGAAATCCTTTTCCTTCCAAATCCCATTCCTGACGAAGCGATCAGCTACACAAATCCTTCTCAAAGTTGCGATTGCGAGTAAAATAGCCATGTCTGCAACATCGTCGGTGGGACCATCGGGAGCGGAGGTGACCCTTATCCCTCTCTCTTTGCACTTCACCAAATCAATCTTGTCAAGCCCAGAACTGTGACTCGATACAATTTCCAATCTGGGGAGCGAGTCAATCAAAGCAGAGTTGGCTCCCTGGACTCCATTCCCCACCACTGCTCGAATGATGTCGGAGTGCAGTTTGAGAGATTCAGATGGAATTTCCCAGTATTTGAAGAGGGTGAAACGTTTCGCTAGCTCTTGTTGGATGTAATTGGACAATGGACGCATCAATAATACCCCTACCTCATCCATTTCTGCTTACCGCCACAAAGAGATCTCGCAAATTTGTAAATGTACTCCGACCAGAAGAACTCTCTTTGAAAAAGTTAGGTTTTAATGGAATATAATAGATTTTTCCCAACACAAGTATAGAGTGAGGGTGGTGTTGTCTAAAATCTTTGTTCTCCCCTCATTGAATTTTTCAGTAAAGATCTTAGGGCTAAGTGCTAACAGAAAGGATTTACTTATATCAAGTTCAGCTACAAATATAAGAAAGGGAGTTCACAACGAAGTTCTAGTCTATTATTTCCAATTCCTAACTGCCAGAAAGTTTGAATGAAAAAATTGAAATATTCAAAGCAAGCGTCAAATCTTCAATATTGGATCAGCAATCTGAATTAATAAAAATATCTTTCCCCGTCATGGTAAAACTATCACAGGAGGGCCTCTCTACCCTACAATACTGCCAGTTTGATCATGAATTCTCTACTGAGCTCTCCCATTAAACAGTCACTGTTGTTATTGTTAAAGTATTAATTACGTTAAGGAGATATAAGATGGAAAATAGTCGGATACAAACAGTGACAGCAAGTTGAAATACTCGAACAATCATGAAATATTTGGTCGAAACTTCTGGAGACAATGTGCTCCTGCATGAAGTGAGAACCTAGTTGATGCAGAAAATGTAAGGTCTAAACAATCATAATTATTTGCAGCCATTCATATACTTAAACCACTGGAGTTAACAGCGGTTTGTTCAGAAAGTGAGCTTCTAAGTTCCCAAGGACAAGGTCGGCCATGGCCTTGCGTGTTTCCTCTGTGCCACTGCCTACATGAGGCAATAAGACCACATTCTCAAGGCCAAAAAGCTGCTCTGGTACTTTAGGCTCATTCTCAAACACATCAAGGCCAGCACCCCCTAATCGGCCTTCAAGAAGAGCAGATACAAGCTCTTTTTCATCAACATGAGGACCACGACCAATGTTAATCAGAATCCCCTTTGATCCCAAAGCTTCCATGACTTCACGGTTGACAATATGACGAGTCTCAGGAGTCAGTGCACATGCCACAACCAGAATCTGGCAATTGGAAGCCAACTCAACTACACTTGGATAATACTTATAATTTGTATTTGGCTTTTCTGATCTCGTGTAGTAACTAATTGGACAGCCAAAAGCTTCCGCTCTCTTAGCAATTGCCAAGCCAATCCTTCCCAATCCTATAATACCCACTGATTTGCCACTAAACTGCAAAAGAGATGCAAAGCAATCAGGTAAAGATTAAAATACATCCCAGTGGTCAAAAGTTCATACAATTTAGCCAAATACAACAACATAACCAATATAACCCACAATGAGGTGTCTGGGGGAAAATAATAAATTAGAAATTTATGGGTTCAGCATTAAGAATATGATTGAATCTCTCATAAATGCATCATAGGATAAACAATACGGTCGCATTTCTCTCAGTTCATTTACCAGCTATAACCAGAGTGTTACTGCAGAAAAAGGCTCCAAAAAGTTTTATTAAGAACAACCAGCAATTTCTAGTATGGTGGCCATAGCTTCTCACAATTAATGTGGAACCACCTCCAAGATAATTACTTACAACCAAGATGGTGATATAAGATGATTTACAGTTTCATCCCAAGGAAACTGAAGTTCTCCGCTAGCCAAAGACTTACTGGTATTAATATCAATTTTCCAAATGAAAAATTGCTTTAATTTGCTGCATGTAATCACAGCAATACAATAATTAGAAGTACATCAAGCTGAAAATAATATGCACCAATAATAGGCTATTATGGAATAGCTCTTCTAAAATGACCACAAGTTATGGACAACTATTGAGCTCATCTAAAACATCGAGCAACTCAAGGATATACATATTGCCACAGATGTGTTATTGAAGCAGAGAAGCTTTTTACACATAGCAGTGAATGATCAAATAGTTAAAAAGGATAAAGGTCAATATTAAACGATAGGTTCTGAGATATAACTGGAAAGACCAGATCACCAGATAATGAGAGAATTTACAGCAAAAACTCAACAACCTATCTTTTACTCAGAATATATAAGCATTCTTCAAATTTTTCATGTCAAGAACAAAGTGACAACTGACGATATAAAGCTATGAAATCCAGATAATCACTAAATACTTCACTGGCCTCAAGCACATTAATATTTCATTAATACAAAAAATAGATGCCTTGAAAATTGACATAGGCCAGAGTCTATAACCTTACTTGGCACAATTCAATCCTACATAGGAACCAATACTATTGAATTTACCATAAATACTGTTGAATTTACTTCTACAGTAAAGATTACATCATCTCCTTTATATAAGGAGATAGGAAAAGTAACAAGAACTTGATTTCCAGGCCACAAGCATAAACTTTGGTCTCTTTATGGCTAAATTTTCCATTTTTTTGCTTCAGGCAGCAAATCATCGAAATTTCAATTACCTGTGCCTTTCTCATAGGCATCAGAGTATAAGATATGCATGGACAAGTGATAGCGGCAAAAAATGAACAAAAAAAAAAAGGATTGAAAATTGGCGAACCTTAGAAGTCAACTTGAAATCACCGCTCTTCCACAACCCTTTCCTAACATACCGATCGCATTCGCAAATCCTCCTGAGGACGGCCAACATCAACCCTATAGCCAAATCAGCCACGTCCTCGGTCAAAACATCGGGAGTATTAGTAACCCTAATCCCCTTCTCTTTACACTTGTTCAAATCAATCTTATCTAAACCAACACTGAAACTCGAAACGATCTCGAGCTTAGGGAGGGAATTGATGAGCTCAGCGTCAGCGCCGGCGAATGCGTTGCCGACGACAGCACGGATGGAATCAGCGTGCTGAGTGAGGAATTCATTTTTCTGCGGAACATTCCAGAATCGGTAGAGCTTGAATCGCTTATCTAGCTCTTGTTCTAGGTAAGATGACATAGGACAGGCCATCAATACTCCGATGCTTTCCATTTTTCTTCTTATTTTTGTGTGTTAGAGTGACACTAGTGGACTCTCTATATTTTGCTATGAGGAGTAGATCACTTGCGCAAGATGTGTGGTGGCAATGCATAGAATGGCACTTGGTATTGTTGGTGCAGGCCAATGGATCCGCCCGTAACCTGGGTTCGGGCCGGCCCCAATTAAAATTGCTAGATAAGGAATTCAAACTTATCATTCATCAGAATACATTAATATTATATTCAAAATCTTCAAATTTCGATTGATATTTTTAATTATTTTATTATAGCAAATAGATTTTTTTTTCTACATCTAAGAATGTAGTCGAATGGCACTTGGTATTGTTGCCAATGCATGTGCCCTCACAACCTTCGTTTGGGCTTAACCAAAATTAAAATAGAATTAATTGCTAGATAAGAGATTCGAACACGTGATCATTCAGTGAAATAAAATTGTGGTGCATCTCGAGTCTTCAAATCTTGAGTTATATTTTTACATTTTTTACTATAGCTGATAAAGTTTTTGTTTTTTTTGGTATAAAGAATGTAGTACAATGATCAAGATAGAATTCAAATCTGGAAGAGCTCTCAAATTCTAATTCTTTGTTCAATCTTTTCTAGCATCAAGGAATAGAATTATTCAATATATATGTTAATGATTGTGGTAAAATTAAATATTTATCAAGTATATATACTTTATTATTGATTAAATTAAATATTCCTCTATTCCAATTTATGAACACATATCACAGTTTTTGAGACTTAAACAAATTTATTTTTGATCATAAATTTTTTATACATATCTTAACATCACAAGCTAAATGTACTTTATTACTGATTAAATTAAATATTCCTCTATTCCAATTTATGAACGCATATCAGTTTTTGAGATTTAAATAAATTTATTTTTGATCATAAATTTTTCATATTTCTTTTAAATATTTTAAATTATCAATTATTGTGTATTATAATATTTCTTAAATAGTTACATATAAATAAATTTTATTTCTAAAAATTTAAAAAAATTATCAATCAAACTTAAATCGTTTGACTCTTAAAAAACGAAATATATTAGGTAAATGTCAGAGCATAAATGCAAGGTAGGCAGTCTGGTACACATTTAGGCCCATCTTATAGGGTCTAAAAATAGTCCAACACATATAATACGTACGTTAAGGCTGGACCAGATCGAAATTTGGCCCAAAAATCTTAAAGAAAAAGGCAGAAGAGACTGACCTTGGACGTCAACATGAAATCACCGTTCTTCTTCCAAAGGCCATTGTTAACATAGCTATCACATTGGCAAATCCTCCTCAGAACTGCTAAAATCAAAGCAACTCCAGTATCTGCAGCGTCATCTGTGATCAAATCTGGGCAATAAGTGACTTTGATTCCCTTTTCCTTGCAAAGCCCCAAATCGATCTTGTCCAGTCCTACACTGTAACTTGATACGATTTCAAGGTTCGGTAATGCTCCGATTAACTCCGCATTAGCTCCGATTGTTGCGTTTCCGACGACTCCTCTGATGGAATCTGAATGCAACTTCAAAAAGTGGCTTTTTTGGTTTTCGGGGAATTTCCAGAGCCGGAGAAAGTTAAAGCGCTTGTCTAGCTCTTGTTCAAGGTATGGTGACATTGGGCATGTCATTAACACTCCTATAGATTCCGTTTCTCGTGCTTGTGTTTGGAACTAGGCGATTTTCAGAGAGTGTATCCCTCAGTTCTCTTGAATTTCACTACTAGTGTTGGGTAGGTGAGAATTCATAAAGAATACTTTCAAAAAATATTAAATTAAAAATACGTAAAATATATCAAAATATTTTAAATATGTCATAGAAAAATCCAAAGTCGTATCTAAGATTTTGAAGTCATGGGTGAAATTTATAAAAAAAGGTTGATCTTTTATATAACATTTACGTTCTTACCATTGAAAACGTAAAAATATTAAATTATAGGTCTAAAATTAATTCTGATATATATATATATATATATATATATATATATATATATATATATATATATATATATTTATTGAATTAATTTAAATGTGAAAAGTGCTATCAATTGCCACTAAGAAAAGTAAAACAAGATTATAAAATTCAAATTTCTAAGGTTGCGGAGAGAGGTGCATCCAATTATAATCACATTATATGATATTCTGAGTGTGGGTTCATATATCTATATTTCAATATTTTTTTAAAAATATAACATTACTATATATGATTTCGGGATGGGACCATGGGTTCAGATGAACCCAATAAGCCCCCTAGATATGTCTCTGGAAAAACCTACTGACCAGTAGAAGTAAAATGATAATCAAAATGGTTAAATAACATATTTTAAACACTATTAACATAGCAAGCGGCTAATTCTGAATATCATTTATGAAATTCCTGACTCCGCCATTACTACTGACTATCAAAATATTCGAGATTTAGAGAAAATTATCAAAATTTCACTAATATATTTATAAACAAACTCAAAAAAGAAAGTAATACACAACTAGAATGTTGCTTGAAAATTACATAATATTGCTTAATGTAAGAGGTTTTATGTAGATTTAAAATAATCTAATAATTTAAACCTTTGCATTATTTAGTTTAGTGAATAGAAGTTAAAACACTTTAATCATCCTTCATATGATTGAGCTATTGTTTTCCCAGAAGCAAGTCGTGCGAAGCAATTATGTTGGTTAAAGTAAAAGGCCATTCACCAACTTAGAGAGAATAAAACTTTTTTTTTATCAACTTCCTATTTGAATTGAAGAGGCAAAAAAAGTCATTTTTAAATTTAAAATAAAAAAATACAGATAATGTACAAGTACACATTTTTTTTCTTTAATTTTGCAGCAGATTTGCCAAAATATTTGACCTTATCGTGATTCTTATTTCTGGCAAGGGAAGGCCTCCCACTAATATTCACCCATCCTGTGGTTGTACCTTAACGATTATTAAATTTTAACTTTAGTCACTATGATATCCGATTAAGTATATTTATTAAAATATTTAATTTTTATCCTTTTACTTACAAATATTTAAAATTATTAAAATACCATGCACATTTGAGGTAATATACTTGTAAAAAATTAGTGTCGATACCAAAATTACACATTCTAAAAATAGTGTAGAGCCGAAAGTTTACAATTCTATTTAATTGAAATTTTAAAAATTTAGAAGAGAAATGACCTGTCTTCATCCTTCATTGTAGAAAAAAACATGCACCCCACGTTCTCTCAACCATTCACAAAAACAGAGAGCCTAACATCAAAGACTCCTCCTCATTCTCCATCAACAAAAACAACAAACAAAACTTGCCTCTTTTTTTCTCTTCCCATCTGCGCCTGCTGAACCCCTCTTTCCATTTTGTTCATCATCTCCATATCATATTTTCTGTTTTATGGTCTCGAAGTTCGTCATTATATTATTTGTTATTTATTCATTTTGCTTGAATCAGCCATTATGGTTCGAGCAGTAGAGGAAGAGAAATTAGAGATTCCTGCTGTTGAACCTCAAAATACTAATGGGTGGAAACTTACCCGTAAAGAGACCATCAAGGCACGTAATATTAATAAAGCAGACGATTCAGCCTCTGCTATCGTCAAAGAGAACAGCCCACCTTCAGGCAAGTCATTATCTTCTTCTCTTTGAAACATTTTATCTTTTATTCTTTCAAATGTGAGAAAACTTAAAGCTAAGTTTTCAAAGGAATTTGGATAACATCGTTTCGTTCCGGTTTCAACTTGATAAAAAAAAGTTGAAATTTTGAAAATTAGCAAAAACATTCAATTTTATCTTCCTCTGCTTTTATTTTTGCCATTAATGACAAAGTTTGCATTTTCACTAAGGTGATATAAAGTACAAAGAAACAAACACAAGAGGAAGCCAAGGAAATTCAATATATGTTTATATGAAAAGAAAAAAAAATTGCTTGTATATATGATGTAATTTTTTAGCAAAAGAGGTTCAGACAGACCCCTTGCTTCCTTTAGGTTCACCTTGCTTGCAAGGTTATATAGACATGACAGAATATATTGCCAGATTTGGGGTTTATTGGAGTTTTTTTTTTTTAGCTGAAATGATTTTGAATGGATTTCTATTATCATGTATAGTTGTTTTTAGTCTTCTTTTTTGTTGGTCTGACCATATTTTTGACGAACGAGCTCTTGTAATTGATACTCAGATATGGAGCTGATGAAGGAAAAATTTGCCAAGTTGCTCCTTGGTGAGGATATGTCTGGCGGAGGAAAGGGTGTTTCATCAGCATTGGCGCTATCAAATGCAATTACAAACCTTGCAGGTATCTGAATTTTTTTCTACAGAGATCATTAGAAGGTTTCATTGTTTTGACTTGTGATTGTTTTGTTTCTTTTCACAAAACACAGCTTCAGCGTTTGGGGAACAGAAGAGATTAGAACCCATGCAACCAGAGACTAAAGCCAAGTGGAGAAAAGAAATTGATTGGCTTTTATCTGTTACAGATTATATTGTTGAATTTGTTGCTTCTAAGCAAAAATCAAAAGACGGAACAGTTATGGAGGTATACATACATCTGTCTCTAACTCGAAATTCCTCTTCACATCTGTCATTTTTTATATTAATAAAACAAACTAACAAAAGCATCAAATGCTTAATTTTTTCAGATTATGGTGACAAAGCAGAGAACTGATCTTCAAATGAACATTCCCGCATTGCGTAAGCTAGATACAATGCTTCTGGTAGGGAGAAAACTTCTTTTCTTTCTTTGCATTGCTTTTCATTTCTCTGTTTTTTTATTTGGTTAGCTTATGTCATTTTAAATAATGCAGTTTCGTCTTAATTATGCTTATGTTTGGTTTTACAACAAACAGGATTGTTTAGATAGTTTTAAAGACCAAACAGAAATCTGTTATACATCCAAAGATGATGAAGGTAAAACTGCCAGGAAAGATGATAAATGGTGGATACCTACCCCTAAGGTTCCTCCTAATGGTTTGTCCGATACTACTAGGAAATGGCTGCAATTTCAGAAAGATTCGGTGAACCAAGTTCATAAAGCAGCCCTCGCCATAAATGCTCAAGTTCTTACAGAGATGGAGGTTCCTGAAAATTATATAGAATCCTTACCCAAGGTACAAGAAAGTTTTGAAATCTAGAATTTCATCAGTTTAGCTAACCGGAAGCTTATGATACTCTTTTGTGTGTGTGTGTTCAGAATGGGAGAGCGAGCCTTGGAGACTCGATATACAGGAGCATCACGGATGAATACTTTGATCCGGATTACTTCCTTTCAACTATGGACTTGTCCTCCGAACATAAAATTCTAGACCTCAAGAACAGAATTGAAGCTTCCGTAGTTATTTGGAGAAGAAAGATGACAGCAAAAGATGGGAAGTCAACCTGGAGTTCAGCCGTTAGTATGGAGAAAAGAGAATTATTTGAAGACAGAGCAGAAACTATCCTTCTTATTCTTAAGCATCGGTTCCCTGGGATTCCTCAATCATCACTAGACATAAGCAAAATTCAGTACAACAGAGTAAGAAGGCCCCATGTTGATTATCTTTCCATTTTACTAATGTAAATTTACAAAATGCTTCAGAACATCCATATGTTTTTTCTTGCTTCGCAACTTTGTTTCATTGCTTCTTCTATGATTACGTAATGACTTCACAGAGGGATTCAACCTGATAGAAAAACCAGTTCTTGGACTTCAAAAGATCATAATCTATTATCTTTTTCATCTTACAGGATATCGGGCAAGCCATTTTAGAAAGCTATTCAAGAATAATTGAAAGTAGGGCATTCACAGTCATGTCGCGAATTGAAGATGTAATGCAGGCAGATGATCTGGCCCATGATCCTTCAAATGCAGAAGTAAAGAGGTTTCCAATGGGAGATTCGTTGGGAGTATCAGATGGAATGTTTAATGATAAGGAAGAAGTAGAGAAGCTTAGTTCTGCAGAAACACCTAATTCAATGACACTGCTGGATTTCATGGGTTGGGGAGAAGGAGATGAAGACACGGAGAAAGATACGAAGGAAGAAATCCGATCAAAAGAAAGTGATGCAAAGCTTCTAAGCAAACCTCCAAATATAGTTACTAACAAGAGAGTTTCTTACCTAGAGAATTTAACTGGTTCCAGAAGTCCAACAGCACGCCACTAAATGACTTCACAGAAGAATATAATGATTGAATTATCAGAGGCAAGGACTGATGGACAGAGTTTCATCAGATTAAGAAAGCTCGGCGTCAAGTGTACATATCGAGATGAATCAAACCAATCTAGGATTTCACTAAAGTCATTCCTTTTGTAAGTAGGGATAAGTTAGTAGACCTAATGGGTCTGTGGCAGTTCTTTAAAACCGTTTACTCAGTACACGTTGTCGCTTTGTTGTTGAACAACACTGAGAATTGCTGACCTTATAACTTTTATAACCTCTGGTTTTCAGATCTATTAATAAATATGATCTGTAGTTTATATGTGGTCTATCCGGTTTGCAGTTTAGTAGCGAACTTTCCACCTTGTTGGTAAGGTTCAATTCCCTATCTAGTAATCCCCTCCCCCATTTCCCCTTCAAATTAAATTACTATCATCTTAATTCCCTTTAATTCAACTAAAGAAAGTATAGGTGAGAACATATAAACAAATACTAATAGTTATCTCAATTATCTGAGTAGAGTGTAGACTATCAGAAGGCATCAACCAAGTAAGAAAGCAAATGCTACAAATTCACCATAAGATATAAAATTGTAGTAATGGAAAGTCTTCAATTATACTTACACAAACTGGGGGCACATACATCAATTACATATTGAAAGTTGAGAATTGAGTCGAAAAGCAATTAGATCTTGCCACGTGGCCCGAGCTTAGGTGGAAGTTGTGGACCTTTCTTGATTGGTAGGATATCCCCTGATGCTGTGGAACTGAAGTAGGCAAGGGTAGAGCCACCTCCCAATATCAAGAATTTGAGCAACACACCTCTCTTGGTGAATGGAGCAGCAAATGTCTCAAAAAACTTGCTCTACAAAAACACAAAACAACAGGCAACACATTTACTAATCAGTATGTGCAGCCTCATTAGAACAGTACACTTGATTGTTTCACATTCATTAGATCATAATCTTGAAGTGCACTGTTCCCAAAGGTTATGGAAATCATCGATATTAGTATGTTATCTTATTGCACACCAATTGCTTTCCCAAACAGGTTATGAAAAATGTCAACTGAAGTACCGAACACTGATACATCAAACTTACAAAACGGATCAAATGCTGTGTATTACATGAGTTATTCATCAACTATGCAGACAAAAATAAAGTACCTGAAGAGAGTTGTATGGTGAAGGTGCATCTGATCCATACAAGTCCCACTGGCCAGTTGTGTTGCCCAAATCCTCCAAATCAAAGTATACACTCTTGTCACCATATTTGGCAACTACAGAACCAGCCCTATTATACAAACATGTAATTAGTCTCATCACAGCTTATGCTTATAAGCAATAAATACATCCAGTATCATTCAACCCCCTTTTCAGTGCCTATATTAACAGAGTAACTTAAATCGTTTTAACTTCTTCTTTTGTTAGATCAACTAAATTAAACTCCAAACCAACATAACTAACAAAGACATTCACTCTGAACTTCTCACATTATCTAGATTCTACCATGATTGTGTTTTACTTTGAAAAAGTTTTCTTGATGAGAAAGATTTTTTTTTTTTTGTAATGACGATAACATAAATGAGTCAAATTTTTAATAGATGACATAGATGAGTCGTTTCTAATAGTTTTATAGCATATTTGAGCATTTTTCCTTTCATAAAAACTTATATGTTTTCACTAATGGCTTAAGCTTTTAGACGATGTGAGAATGGAACCAACTTTAAAGCTACGAATAAGCTAAAAAGATTGTGGTTTTTAAACTCATAAACTAATAATCCTGACTCCGCCTCTAGTTAAGTCACGCCATCATCCACTATCAAATGCTACTATGTTCGGCTTAGAAAAAAGAGATAGACCACACACGAGTAGACGTATTAGAGATATAATTAAGTAAATTGAAGTGTAATTATCGATTGGAAATCACAATTAAGTAAAGAAGGCATGACTTTATTACCTGAATTTAGTGCGGTTAAAATTGAGACGAGATGATTTGAGATGAAGCTTAGTTCCAGTGATTGAACTTCCAGCTAGGCCCTTAATGTTGGTAGTTGGCTGTACTGCAGCAAGGGTTGCCAAAGATGCCATGGCTTTTCACTTCAACAAACTAACAGAAACTACTACTTTCAGAATTCAAATTTTGGGCTGGCAATTGGCACAAATGTCGATACGTTTCGGTTTTTGATCTTTTTGGGTGGATCCAAACAGGACATATGGCAAATTGGGTATCTTTCTAGAGATTAAAATTCCACTAGTATGGTGACACGTGTCGTAGACTGGATAAGCCTATCCCTTGTGGTTTTTTTACGAAACGTTCAGTAGGTTATTACACCATTAAATTGATATTAATAAGATAGTATTTGACTGAATACAAAATTTAAATTAAGAAAATATGGAGTTAAAAATAATTTAAGCATTAGAAAGATATATATTCATGTTTTCCTATTGTTGAAATATGTCTCGAATAAAAGTATGCTACAATCGAATAATAAAAAAAATCATCATCAATAAAATTTCACTCGATATCTTAAGACGTGGGCAATGATTTCAGATTGTTGAGACTTGATTAATTCCCAATAGAGAAGATTTGTTTTACCGTTTACAAATCCTACTTATAAAATTTATTTATTTATTATTATTTATATAAAATAAATTTAAAATTTGAACGTACGAAAGAAATTCAGTTGTGTAGAGACTACTGGAATCTTGTTGAATACTCAGTAAGATCACCTAGAGGATCGACTCACATGCTCTCTACATCAATATGCATATAAACATCTTAAACCATGAAAATTCAATAGTTCAAATATAACAAAACAAAAAAAAATAAAATCTTATACCATGAAAATTCAATAGTTCAAATGTAATAAAATAAAAGAATATCTTATAAAAAATGAATTCAACTACATCTTTGAATTGGTCTTTCTAATAACTGCATTTCTTATCTCAATTTACGTGACATTATTTAATCAGACACAATATTTAAGAAATTAAAAAAGATTTTATTATATTTATTAAATTGTATTCATTAAAGTTATGTATTAATTTTCAGTTGACTTTCCTTCAAAATAATATGTTAAGTGAAACCCAATAAAAATAAAATGGAAATGATGTCATTAAATAGTTGTTAAAATAAGAAAAGAAAATATATCTCGTAGAGGGGGTAAGCATGAGATATTCATAATATGCGAGGATGCAAGTGTTTGATCTTATAATATAGAGGATGTATTTGAAATTGAATCATACTGTAGGGGTATCAAATGTAATTAACCTAAAAAATTAAAGGCAATTAAAAAAAAGAAAAAATCAAGAAAAAGGGTATATATCTATATCCTTCCTCTTTCCCTCATCTCTTTTGTGTTATCCTCACACAATGTCTGTAACTTCTCCTCTTCTCTCTCAATTCAAATCCCTCACCATTTCCACCCCTTTTCTCCATGGCTCCTCTTCTCTTTCTCGTCTCTCCACACCCTCATCCTCTATCACTTCCCAAAAACCTTCTCCACCTGCTTTCCTGCCTCCAATTCGAGCCATGAGATCAATGCAAGGCAGAGTCGTCTGCTCCACAAACGACAAAACCGTTTCTGTGGAAGTTACTCGTCTTGCTCCTCACCCAAAGTACAAACGTAGGGTTAGGAAGAAGAAGAAGTACCAAGCTCATGACCCATTGAACCAATTTCAAGTTGGGGATTATGTTCAGCTTGAAAAGAGTAGGCCCATTAGTAAGACCAAGACCTTCGTTGCTATACCTGTACCACCGAGGAACCAGCCCAAGGTTAAGGAGGAAGAGAATCAGGAACTTGGGCTTCCGCTTGAATCTCTGCAGACGAGTTAGAGTGAGAGCTTTCTTTTGTACTGTTCAGTTTCTTTTTGTTTGTCTGTTGGTTTCTATTATGTTTTCATGATAATCATGTATTTTTAATTGACTGATTTTTAGATGATAATGAGTTTATTACTAGATTTCAATGGTGATTGTTGCTTTTGTAGTTGTTGCTAATTTTATCCTCTTTTATCTGTGAACCTCGAATTCTACTTTATTAGACCTGACCCGGAATTAAACTATATTATCTATACATGGTTAAAATAAGTTTATATGTATATATACAGCAGATGTCGAACCCCTTCGACTACCTATTTCTACAGATTTTGAACCTCCTTATTGAAAATCCTGGTTCATTCTCTGATTATTGAACCGTATCGTAGTGAGTTATTAATGTAGCTGAAGTGTTCTTTGTGAATTTCAAATTACAGAGATTCAAAGACAAAAACTTTGAATTACCTTCCCTTGGGAAACTTAGAATTTTGCTTCTTCATTTTACAGGCAGTGTATTGGAGTTCTAACTAAATAGTTAAATGCGTGCATAATTCTTGCGATTCATGTGGATTAGTAAACAAGATCAATTGAGGAAATTAGTGATTTTTTGATGGTGCAAGAATTTCAGAACTTGATGGTCATGTACTGGTCCAGTTTTAGGTATAACAGAAGTTCAACTTCGATTTGTCAGCTTGCAATGTCATTTTTTGCTTCTGTTTTGATTGGGATTTGGGACTATAAAATCGTACAAATGAATTTCTTGACCAACGTTGTTAACACATATCATGCCACTAAGAGATAATATTAGTGATAATTATCTGAAAATGTGTCTTCTGAAGGTTGCTTTGTCCTTTTGATTTTTCCCTGGCTGCAAGAATGAACCATATGAAACCTAAGATGTATAATCTATGATAACATTTTCATATTTTCTTCTTGTAATTGGAAAATATTATTCATAGATTGGGTGGTTGCCTTTATCTTGGCGGAGAGACTGGCATTGAGAAAGTGTCTTTGTTTTGCCAAGAAAACTTTATTAATGGTATGCTATTTGTTTTACTTGAGTATAATTATCTGCAGAACATTAATTTTCCAGCTCTTGGATAGAAGGATTAATCTATGATCATAAGAGGCAATATGCTCTAGGCAACAATTTATCATAATGATTGATTTATGTAGATAAGGATATTTTGATCAAGTTTTTGCTCTAGCGCAGTCAAGAAGCTTTGCTACTTTAGCTAGATCTTTTATCAGATTCATATGCGTAAATGCTGTTCATCTTTGCACGCGTGAGAGATAATTTTTTTCCTCTTTTCACCGTCAATGCCTTAGCAACAAGCAAAGAGGAAGCTGCATCAATGGGCATATCATCATTTGACTCTCATATTTTGAACCTGGATAAGGGGATGCATCATACACACTATCTGCATATATCATTTATGAGGCAACAAACATTCGATGAAGCTTAAGTTACTCCTGTGTACTTAACTTCTTTTTTCTAAAAGAACTTGACATGCCTGAGATTTGTTTGAAAGCCCTGAACTCTAGTGATGACAAAAAAAAAACCATTCCTCAAGAATGCACCTCAAAAATCCCGTTTTCGGTCCAGATTTAAAGCGCAAACCTGGTATTTCATATTTTGAATTACAGAAAAATGGGTAAATCTGTCCTTTTTGTCCACCTTGTAGCTTCACTGCCTGATTTAAGCATAAAAGTTGTTTGTTTATAATTTGTTGACGTTTTAGTACTTTCTCGATATGCTTTATTTGGCAAAATGTTGTAGGTGCTCTTCATTTCTTATATCCAGTTTGATATAGCTTGGTTGATTCTAAGCGCAGCCTCTCTACCCCAAAAAGGTAGGTCTGCATACATCCTATCCTCCCTAGACCCCACTAGTGGTATTGCATTGGATATGTCATTGTTGGTTGATTCTAAGCCATTACGAGAAAAGGAGGGGGTGGGGGATGTGAACATGTTAATCTTTAAATTCACTGCACATAGAACATAAAGCATGAAGAAGAGAAGGAAAGAAAATTCTTATAGTATGTAAACTTTTGTGTTTGAACGAGTTTCCTTTACTATCTGGATGAGAGGGGAATTACAATAACGGGGTAAGAACGCGTTGTTCCTGAATCCTTTTCATCAGTCTATTAAGATGAAAAGGATGGAGGAAAACTATATAATCTGTATAATGAAATTAGCATCTCTCTACCTAGAAGAACTAATATCCATTGTCACATTGGAATTTTGTCTTGATCTTGTGCAACGTACACGACAAAAGGTTGTTGATGGATTCTACCGACTCCTTAGAAAGTTTTGCTGTTGTAGAATTGCTAGTTAGAATCTGAAAAGCAACTGTTAGCAAGGATCCTCCTTCTGAACTTCTGTCCTCTGGTCTAGAAGTGATAACAAAAGGCCTGGACTCTAGACCATCAGGGAGGATCGAGAATCCCGAAGGTAACGCAGCAATATTGCTAGAGTCACAACCTGTTATAACAGATTGCATGCCTGCAATGTCCACTGGGGCATAAACCACCGCGGATTCATAAGCATTGGTGCTAGTATCTTGGAGGATCCACATGTTGTTTTCTCTTAATTTCACTGCCTGAATAGAATTCACAGTTCCAAACATTCAATTAGAAAGAAGGATTGAGAGGTAAGCCAAAACGTCTTCTCTGAGAGGTACTTACTTGGATTGAGACTGCATTTCCTTTGTCTTGACCTTTTGCTAAATTTGCAACGGAGTGCACTGGACCTCCATTTGACATGACATCCCACTTCGATAAGAAAACATTAAGAATGTCAAAATCTCAAAGGTATCTCAGATGGTAGAAACTACATATGTAATTGAAGAGCTGATTGAACTTACTAACCTCATGGCGATGGTTTTCATCTTTCAAGAAATCAAAGAGGACGATGCGAGAGACAGGCAACCAAATGGAAGAAACAGCACAGAGAATAAGGCCTTGGGGTTCACCAGGATCAGTTAAGTTCCTCCTAGAGGTCACCCTAATATCCTCTTGGCCAGTTTTGCTAGGGATCTTGTTCCATGTATTATAACTAGAAGCTCCAAGTACGCGGTAGAAACCCCTAGTCATTCTTTGTGCCAATGTTAGTATACTTTTTCTACCAGCAAGCGTGGCAACACCTGATTCGTTTACACAGTTTCCAAAGTTCGTCAACCGAGCTAATATTCTACGTGGAAAAGAAGAAGTGTGTTGATAAATTACCAGTAGTGTCCTTGGTAGGAATGTTGGTTGCCATGAAGAAGAGGAGGCGCTCACATTGCTGCTGAAGAGTAGCCATCCAGCGCCTTGCTCCAAAAGCTTGGCCGCTGTTGACAGTTACACGGTACAGAGAGTCCACTATGCTTTTTTGGCACTCCAAGTGTTCCACCCACGTCACCTGAACATGACAACGTTCAACTTCTATACACTGATAGTGTAAAAAAATAATAACTAGAGGTAATATTAACATCTACATTCTACACTGTCCTTATTTTATATTTATGCATAGCAAGCCCAATTATTTTCTCATTTTTTTGGGCTATTTGTTTTATGTTCATCCAATCTGCCAAAATGGTTATATTAAAGTTTCTCACAGTGAGTGAGTAACTTTAGAGCATTGTGTACAGAAAATATAGAAAATACTATAACCACCAAGTATAATACATCTTCTGTTATTATAATTTATGCGTCTTTTTTTCATTTTCACATTTTTATATTTAATTTCATTATCCTGTGTGACTTGTTTAAGAATTAAGATTACAAGATTTAAAGATGATATTTTATACTAACGTTAAGTTTAGAATTACAAACTCAAAAAGAATTTCTTTATTTTTGTACGATTCATGCTTAATCAAACTATAAACACAAAAAATAAAACTAAAAAAATTTCATCTCGGTATAACATGACATATATAAATTGTAAAATCACCAACTTAAGATCCAAAGACCATAGAAAAAAAAAGTCTTTTTTAATATAAGAATATAGTCGTAAATAAGTATAACTTTTTGTCTTGAATTTCTAAAGTTATATACTTATTTCAGGGCAAATATTATTTTTTACTAAGACGATATTTATTATTTGGACAAAAGTAGAAAATAACTAATAATTAGGGTTTAGAAAGAAAGAGACCTTGCAATGTGCATTGGATTGTTCTTGTAGAATGCATCCTGAGGGTAATTTTCTGCATTTAAGGAGAGAAGCGTCAATGCTGGTTTCAACTTTGTCGACAGAAACATCCACAATCCCCCACTGTGCTGCACTCATTTGTTTGCAATATCTCACAAAATACACTTCTCTCGTCCCCACTACTGGCGTTAACATCTGAACCTCTGCAAACATCTTTACCCAAAAAAATGTCATTTAAGAACAAACTGACAAAATCATTTATTATCGTCCTTTTCTTCAATAGAAGCGGATTTAAAATTTTGAATTTAAAAAAAAAAATTGAAATATTGCTTTAGATAAAATCATAATTCGTTCAATTCAGTCAAGGTTCTGACCGATACCTAACCCCAAAATTATAATGTTAGGAATCTTGTCCAAAATATTTTTAAGAAGATATTTTTTTATTTGATACATATAGTTGTCGTAATAATAATAAAAAAAAAACAAAGTAGTATAAGGTAACTTACTAGCTGAATTGCGCCATCCCAGCTGTTAGCACCTTCAGTACCATTGCAGATCACGTCTACTGTTGCTGCCTTTGAAATCATCGATGGGAACATTTCTCTCCATTGATTCTGAAGCAATAACAAAATAAATTTAACGTTTACCCAATATAATTCCTTTTTTATTAATCTATATTTTCTATGTAATGATCACAATTTAAAAAATATATTGTTCATACATAATTTTTAATTGGGGGTGGATGTGCAGGTTTGTTTTAACTCTCGATTCAATAAAAATATATATATGTATATACATGTAAAAAACTTACTATTAAAAATTTAACAAATGTTAAAATTAAATCAATAATTTTAATATTATAGTGGCTCAACCCTAAACATCTTAAAAATTGAACCCACTAAATTTAAATTGTAAATCCATCTTTGTTGATAATATGTATTATTGTAAACATTACATATCATGCTTTTTTTTATGGGGAGTTACTCATAGACATTTTTCAGGTGACTTGGATAGTTTAAATTTTATTTACAGTGTTGGTTTCTATATTTACTAAAAAAGAATTCTTTCGGTCAGAATGATCAAATTCTATTTAATCTTGTTAATTTCCACTTTTATGAGTCTTTTACTTTTGTTTCCGATGTAAGCCCTCAACACTAAAATTATGTCGATACACTATGAGTATATAAAAATTAAATTCGCGATCATTCAATAAGGATAATTTGATAACTTACTGCGTCCATGAAAGTCTGAACAAGACGAGGGAGCTCCATGTATACAATTCCTGTGTCTCTGGAAGCTTCGATACCCATTATTTTAGATTTTACGTCCCCAGATTTGTCTATAGGAGGAAACTCCTTGGTGTATTCGTCATAATTAAGTATTTCTCTTCCAGTTTCAAAACTTTTAATCCACAGTGGTTCACCACTAGTAGCCATCTTTTGAAGTTGTTCCATTGCTTGATTAACGATGTGCATAATTCTAGGTTTTTCAAGCCCAAAAATGCCTGTGTAAAAATCTAAAGCGCTTTTATTTTCTTCATCATTTCCTCCTGAACATGAAGATGAACTATTTGGTGATGTCCCTATTTGGTATTTTCCCAATGCTGCCCTAAGCTTTTCAACCTGCATTGACAAAATAAAAACCATCTTGTTTAATCGGTTCAATTTGTTTGTTTAGATATTGACTTTAAGCATACTTTTGATTTAAAGAGTTGTAATTTGCCTTGTATTTGCTTAACAAGGAAGTTAGCCTTGAATCTTATGATTTTAAAAATATATCACGTGAAAATTCAGAATTGAAGAGTTTTCAAATAATGAAATAAATATTCTCGTTGAAACGAATTAGAAAAGAAAAGCAACTCAAAGAAAATTAAAAGGATGGAAATACATATTGAAAAGTGTAACTAGCTCATGCAAGTTGTTATGATATCAAAAATATATTAAATATAAATATTATTGTCACTTAAAAAGTTAAAAAGATTTTTTTAAAAAAGTTGTTTGTGTTTAGCATTCAAATAAAAACTTGGCCCAATGTCATGTACCTCGTAAATTAATTTTTTTGAGATATATATAGGTTTGTTAGCACACACTTTTTAAATAAATAAATAATAGATTTAACCCCTTTTATAGTTTTTTTAAAAAAATAAGCTAGATGTCTTGAACACGTCAAACTTGTTGATGAAATGGAAATTGATTGACACAATTTGACATAAACATCAACTATATAAATATTCTATATATCTCAATTTATGTGATATAATTAAAATTTTAAAAGCCAAATAGTTTAATTATGATTGTAAATTCAGATATGAAACTTTTGAGCGTTAAAATTACCTCAGCCCTAAGTCTGGCATTTTCGATTCGCAATTGTTGTTCTTCAGCGGGAAGAGTAGGAGGATTATTGCTAGGGCTAGCAAATCCACAATTAGGACAAGAAGGATTCTTTGAATTTCCCCTTAATCCCTTATTTTCTTCACGAAGCTTTTCAATTTCAGCTTTTAATAATGAATTTTCATGGCGTTCCTGTATCGCCTGCAAAAATTAATTTAATATTTTGAATAATTAAAATAACAAAACCTGACAAGACTTGACTCAGGACAAAAATTACATTGTCCCTGGGGTGTACGTACGGTCTGTGAGCATTTATAATCATATCCTATAAAGATTCACTACTTCCATCCTCACTATTTCACTATTTATTTTTATAAAGTTATATTATGCATTCTCTCTCTCGTTACATATTATTTGTCCCGTGTTAATCTAGGACATCTATAAAAAAAAGTTAAAATGAAATGTTTTTTTCATACGAGACAAATAAAATGAAAATATATACACATACATTTCCTTTGTTCCATTTATGTTACTCGTTCGAGATTAAGAACTTACTGATTTTTTTAATAGTAAAAATCATGAATAGTATAGTGATTCTCGATAATTTTACTGTATTTTTGACCAAAAAAAATTTCATAATTAATAAATCAGAATATTTTAAAAATTATATTAAAAAAATAATTAATTTGACTCTGGAAAAACATCAAATAAATAAAAAAAGAATTACTGTAGTACCTTTATTTGGGTTCGCCGATTTTGAAACCAGAATTTGACTTGCCTTGGATGAAGACCTAATTGCTTGCTGAGCTGCTGCCTTTGCTTCTCATCTGGATGTGGTGACTCTTTGAATAAACTGTCAAATAAAATATTTTAAATTATCTCATAACTAAAGTTAAAATTTTAAATTTATAGATTTTAATTCTCAAAATTATAGTTTATCGAGTATATAATAATTCTAAACTATTTTGCAAATATAAAATTTAAATTAGCTATCGAATTTCGAACAAGTAAGCAAAATTGCTGCTCCGCCCTTCCAACTTATTCATATTCAGAAAAATTGTTCTCCTATGAAATAAATTCAGAACTCAATCACTAATTTATACCATGCATGTTTTAATTCATTAATTCATCGCATAATCTTCTATGCATGCATCTATTTTGATCTAATAACTTATTCCTCATAAACAATATCATTTTGAGTAAATTAATATGATAGAAGAATTGTTATGAAGCGTTTAATTTCTAGCGGTGAATTAAGACAAAAAAAAAAAAAATTAGCGAGAGGAGTTGTATGGAAATTTACGCTTCCATTTCTCTGATTTGTTGAACAGTGTGTCTGTGATATTTCTTCCGTTTCTTCTTCTTACTGTTGTTGTTTGGATCTTCTTCGTCTTCGTTGCAAGTATCATCATGCTCCAAATCATCATCCGAACCACGTGATCTCATTGGTTCTGAATTCTCACTGCTAATCTCAACCGTCGACGTTTCTTCTCTCGGCCGACCTCCTCTGCTACCCGCCGCACTTCCTTCCTCAACTTCCTCCGTCGTTTCCATATTTCCGGCACTACTCCCCGCTCCGACGCCATCTCGGAAAATTCCGGCCTTCAAAAATTCAAATGAATCGAAAACACATGTTCTCAGGACCGAGATTTGAAAATTGAAATCACACGATCAATTTTTCTTTTGCATATATAATAAATGATGAATCTCTTAGTAAAAATTCTACCTCTACTGCAACACATATTATTTTGATTAAAAATTTTGAAGAGCGATTATATGAACAAAACGGAAATTAAAACTTACGAGACTCAAAGAGAGTGCTGGAGAGGGGAAAAAATCCTTGGTCTCATGAGGAGGAGGATTATTTGACATGTCAACAACGCCCATGACAGTAGTGATTGTGCTGTAAAAGGAATTTGGATTATGGTGAAAAGAGATTCATCAGAGACATAAATATAAGATGAATGTTGATTTTTATTTTTTTTTCTGTGAGTTTATTGAGTGTAGGACTGTGTGTGTATTGGAGAAGAAAGAGAGATAAAGAGTGGGGTGTAGATGAATTAAAGGATATAAAACAAACTAAGCTAGCGTTTGGCCATAGATTTCCAAATATTCTTGGCAAATATTATTTGAGTGAAATTTGGGTGAAATTTCACCATCTGTTTGGCCATAAAATTTGGGAAGTATATTTCACCTTTTTAGAAAAATATGATTTATACGCACAAGTTTTAAAAACTATCAAAACTAACTAAAAGTTTGTATTACAAGTCAATTGAATGTTCGTTACAACAATAACAACTAATGTCCATGACACTAAAACAATGTGGTAATTTAGAGTGAGTGCAACAAGAATTATTATATGTATCGTGAAGCAGACAAAGTACATGACTTTGTTACCTAAAGCCAATTTTTAATAATTTTCATCAACAATCATATCATTATTTAATATTCACTAAATATTTCATCACTATTTTGGTGTTCACGTAAAAAATGATGTAATACAACGCAAGCAACAACTAGAGAGGGTGTTTTTGTAAAAGATAAAAGATTGGGGTAAAATTTTAATTTTCAAAATATCCCAAATAATGAGATTTGGCCCAAATACTAGAAAAAACTAGTATTTGGAAATTTGGGATATTTGCCAAAAATATTTGCCAAATAATGGCAAATTGTATGGACAAACATTATTTGCCAAATTTTTCCCAAATATATTTATGGCCAAACGGGCCCTAAGAGGGGAGGGGGGAGGGGGGGAGAGCTGGTAGGAGTTGACTGTTAGATACGTGATTTTGCTCTTCAACTACTAGTAACTTTTTTATTATTAGACTACATTTAAATTTTATTAATTTAAATTCATATTTAAGAAGAAAAAAGATTCATATACTTTTAGCTTGATTAAGAATAAAATATTATTTATTTGTCATAAATTAAAATTGGTTATTGGTTTAAGCATAATTAATGTTTCCCCAACAATTAGTGTGAACTGCTACACAAAAATTCAACAGTAATATCTGCTAGTTTAATTGAATTGTCTTTACGCAGAAAATGGGTAACTTAACATCAATGAACAAGATGGAAATGAATGGTTACTTAAATATTCTAATTTAATTTTCTTTTTCTTTATCATTTTTAACAAATTTTTTTATTATATTCTTAATTTATTAATATTGAGTTAATTGAAAAAATATATAGTGAATAAATATGTTTAAGACTCAATTAATTAAAAAGATAAAATATAAAAAATTATTATGTTAATTATTATTTTTTAACAAGTATGTCAAGCTAAAATTTGACGAAAAGTATTTACTACGAAGTTTGTTTTCATGTGCACTAAAACATAATCCTGTTCATGATTGTCCACTTCTAATTAATTCAAATGTAAATGCAGTGCTAGCTAGGTGGGAGTAGGGGTGTTCAGAAAATGTAATTAATTGTGATTTGTGAATCTCTCATTAATTTAACATTGCAAATTCAGACTTGGAATAGAACGCCAAGTTGGGAGACCATTAATTTTTTTTAATTGTTTTGGTTCCAAATTATGTGTTCAAATTATTTATTGCAATTCTTTTTTAAATGTCTTTTTTTAAAAAAAATATTAATTTTTTGATAATTTAAATTATCATAAATAGCATTACTCTATAAATTGACCAAACGTCACAAACCGAGTATATAACTAATTTCTAAAATATTTTTGCAAGTCATACAAGGGGAGTGGGGTGGGAGTGGGGGTGGGGTTGAAATTACTTATTTATAAGAATAATTACTCCAATGAAGGCAATTTTTATTAATTAAGTTATAATTATATGTAGCCTCATAAGGCAGAAGAAAACCATAGTCATTAGGAGTTGCTTGGGATGAGTTAATTGAACTCATAATATTTAGGTGAATACTTATTTATACAGGGTGTTAAAAAAGGGGCTTATTTATAATAGGGTGTTAAAACGAGGGTACAAAATTCAAACTAAAAATTGTTTCGAATTATAAATCGGGTTAAATTAGAAAAAAGAAATCAACTAATGGTTCTATTAGAGAAAAAAATTGATTATACTTTGCTTGGTTTGATTTTAACTAAAAAAGGTTAATATTTAATTTTTAAATATTTCTTATACTTTTTTTATAACTTTCAGTATCTTTTAACATATCATTTCAAGTTTTTGAAACTTAGAATTTTTCATAGTCCAATTAAATTTATTGTCCATAGACATTAGTAACTTTCATAAGGCTCAAATCAAAATCAAATCAATACGGATACTAACAAAGAAAGAGACTTTCATTTCCAGTCTCCTATTTATTTATTTATTGAATTTTAGATTTTCTAAAAGGAAAAATTCAAATACCAATCTAATCGATTCTATAGATATTTGGGCTAGAATTGACAAACAAACAAAACCAACAATATACTTTATTAGTACTTAGATGGAGAAATAAGTAAGCAAGACTTTCTAAAAATTAATGCAACACTAAGAATGACAATAACGTTGAATATTTATTCTTTATTTTACGTTGTTTTAGACATTTAAAATTCATGACCTAATTTTAATTTTTCTACAATGTTTAATCATGTAAAAAATACGCCATAGACTTATATAAAAATGATTTAGTACTTTTAAATTATGATTATATTCATTTTGACTAATTAATTGCAATATTTATATAATGTGATTTTATTATTATTTTTTGTTGAATATTTATTTTACACCCATGAATTTTCATATGCATATCTTTTTGAACCTATGAAGAGTTATTGAGTTTGTGGCCTACGCAAATTTTAACCTGAAAATATGAACAAGAAGTGGCTAATAGCTCAAGAAGTAAAGTATGTACGTATGAAAGTTCCAATCAATGGGTCCTCACTCATAAATCACATTAATGGACACGTGACCTAGCTAGGAGATCACTTGTTTGTTGTCTTTCATAATTTCTCACCATAAGTCATATTAATATATATTATTATTAAGTTCGCGATCAGATAAATAAGATTTTTTAATCTTTAACTTAAAAATTTAGGTTCACTTCTTAAACTTAAAATAGAGAGATCTTAATAGTGGATGCTTCTCACATTGTATTATGCAAATTTAAATCAATTAGGACTTCATCACAATATCAAACATGATATAAGACATTTAAAAAGTAGGTTAATGATTTTTTTTTATTGTCACTGCTATTTGGAATTTATTTACACAATAATATAGATTTGAATATGAATGTTTTCAATGTATATAAAAGACGAATTTTATTCGTATCACCATCAAATGACGGATACTTATATGGTTGATAAATTATTATTTGTATCCTAATTATTTGTACAATCAAACCGACATTAGTATTTAGTGGTACTCTTTTGTCACCTTTTAATAACCTATATAAAGATCAATTTTTTAAATTTCTAAGTCAATAGCTAAAATTATTGTAGTACAGTTCTAAAATTCGTTTCAACTTGCTTTGATTAATTAGTCCTATTCGTACTGTACGAAATGTATTTAAATCCCAAATCATTTAAATGTACACCCTAAGTTTATTTGGTTGAAATAGTGGACACTTAAATTCTTAAAGCAAAAAAGCCTATTAGTTAAACTCAGAATATGAAAAATAACAATATATTCAAAGTAATATTATAAATGAGTCGGGAAAGGGTGAATATATTCCAACCTTATGTAAAAGTTTGTGGTTCAACGAGGGGTAGAGCACGCAGAGCGAAAGTCTAGCAACGTTTTTTCAACAGCAAGCTACAATCTAATAATTTCCTTACCTAGGTTAGGACGAAAACTTCAAAATCCAAAATGTTTGCTAGGGTTCCTTTCCTTTTAGACGGGCTATTTCATTTTAAATATTTCTCTAATAATAAAGTAAACTCAATAAGTATAATATATTCAAAGTAATTTGATAAGCAGGATCCAAACATAGACGGAGCTAGAATTTTTTATAAGAAGTTTAAAATCTGAAGAAATAAACTTACGAAATAGTTGAAGGTGGTCGACATCTACTATATATACCTAAAAAATTATTTAAACCATATAAAAATAATATAATTTTTCACCAAAGGAGGTTCGGATGAACCCCCTAAACATAGTGTGGCTCCGCCACTGGATCCAAACCTTATGTTAACCTTTGTGGTATAAAGAGACTTACAGTCCAAAGTGTAATCAGAACAAAATTTTAAAAAAATAACAATAGTAAAATAACAAAAAGGATCAAAATAAATAAACCGATATATATAATAGTAAAACTTAAAAAGAATAATATCAAGTCAAATTGACATTGAAAAAAAACCCACAAGATTCTCTTTGATATGTCGGCACAACCACCTTTGCATGTTAGTAACCGATTAATGTGCATGATTTTATTTTAACTCATGACGTTGCTGGTGGTACGTTATTGCCAAATTTGTCATGGTCTAAAGGTTCAATTCAATGTCATATCCAAAAATTTGCTAATAATCTTTCAAGATTCCTTAATTTTTCAAGATTTTCTTAAAACTTTATTTCCAATTTTGACCGTGTGATATATGAAAGTAATAGATAATTGTATTTAGGGGTCGGAGCTAAAATATTGAATTCGACTAGAATTGATAATATGATTTTTTAAATTCATAATTACAATTTCACATTTAGTAATGATTTTCAGGCTAGCTATAATATAATTTAATTAATTTCACGAAATATTTATTACCTCTAATCAATAAATTTATGACCCACGGTATCTAAAGAGTTAGGTAAAAAAAAATTCCTATGTAGAAAGTTGATTTTTCACCGACATGAAAATGATTGCAATGAAGAATGAAAATGAAAATTATTAAACCTTGTAATTAGGTGCTTAAATTAACTTTATGTTTTTGTTCCTTTGTGTTTTATGGAACTAGGTCGGTTTATGTACATATGATGGTTGGTTTGCTTTAGTTTCAAGTGTCAATCCAAGTATAATGGTTTTTTACTTTCTTGTGAATCAAGGTTTTGGAGTCTTTTTGAGACTTTTCTAAGAGTAAATGATCAATAAAGGATGTTTTCTTTGTCTTTTCATATTGAAATCTGACTAAAAATTTGAATTCATATTGAAAAATTCTATATTGAGAGTAAAACATTTCCTAACAGAGGCACTCCAGACTAAAGAGACTCGAGCCTAAAAATTTTAATTAAAGATAAAAAAGTACTTACTACTTAACCACAATAATAGTTAGTGGCGTTATTATTATTTTTCGGTTAATGCAAGAAACATCATAAAGTTGTAAAATTAATGATGATACTAAGAAATTGGAAAGGAAAATCTTTCTACATACCTTATCATGGATTGCAAATCATTATTCTCTTTGCTTTCAGTAAGGATTAAATGCTACCAATTTGCATCAAACTAACATCTCCTGTCCCAGACACATAAGATATATACATTTCTTTTCATAATGATAAATGGAATACAAATATTAATTATTATCTTTTTTTAAAAAAAGTACTCTAATGAAAATGTCCATTTAATTTGGTAATACCTAAAGGATTATTAGAAGCGTTGCTCTTTTTAATTTTCGAATGCAAATTACTTAGGATCTCAAGATGTATATTATGCATCACACAGTCTTTAAATGAAATGAAAATAAAATTTAAGTTAAAATTACTGAAAACTCGTAGCTACTGCACTATATCTCCCAACACGTGTGATTTTTTAAAATTTGATTATACGTCCCAACAGTCTTTAACCTACGTCATGCAAGCCTGTTAGGAGAATTATTCTTTTAACTACAAGCCTTTTTGTATTTTATGCAATGCAATTATTATTTATCGAATTATTCATTTCAAAAACATAAATTCAAAGATTTGATTGAGAATAGAGGAATTTCAATTATCATATCGCACATTTCAGTGGAATGTATGACTCATTCATACAACATATATGGTACTTTCTTTGGAGGACGGAGATCTAATATTTATCATCCATTTGTGTTCTATAGATTTTTAATCTATGAGTTCTAAATTATAATTCTACTGATTTCTAAATAAATTATGTGCACGTGTTAAATGAAATGAATATAAAATTTAAGTTAAAATTACTGAATTCTGCTAAACTCGTAGCTACTGCATTACAACTATATCATTTGTTTACCACACACATCGTTTGGTGGAAAGTATAAGTAAAGAGAAAAGAGGTGCATTTATGAAGAATATATATATATATATATACATGCAATATATATTGATTATTGACTTAGGGAGGAAGGTTGGTTGAGGAAAAAAAGTAGATGGGGGAAAAAGAGTGGGGAATGTTAGTTTTGGAAGACAGGTGAAAAGTAACTATCAAAAAATAATAATGTTGAAGAGAAATAAAGGCACTAAAGCTGATAATAATGAAACAAAAATAAAGTGTAAGAAAACAAAAGGTCTCATGATATTGTTGGTTTGTGGAGTCTAAGACAAGAGAGATATTAAAGATAATAGCTAGGGCCCCAAAGGGCAAAACACACACACTATATATATATAAAGAGACTTTATTTTAATGTGGCCATTACTTGTAAAATTGTGTGTTTGACAAATTCAATGCCTATTTTAATTTATAGATTTTCCCACCTCTATTTGTCTCTTCTCCCTTATTGAACTGTCCCCAATTTTTTATTTTATTTTATTTTAAGTATATTTCATGTTTGATATTTATATCATAAAATTTAATTAAATTTGATTCACATAAAAAGTAACACACTTTATTTTATACTTTAAAGCTCGAACACAAAGCTTTAATGAAAAATGTAAAAATACTAATAATTTTAGTACGATTTTTATCGCTTACTTGTACATATAGAGTATTTTCTCTCTCTTCTTGGTACATAGGACTAGTTTATTTCAGGATGAAAACATGTCCCAAAATCTTGACTTGAATTATTGAATTTATTATGAATGGTCATATTCCACGCACCAAAATTGGATAAGCTATTGAAAAGGGAATTAAGAAGAGAAGGACAACTTTAATTTGTATAAATACTAGTTTTGCTACATAGAATAAATATAGCTATTGATATTTGGCCTAGTCTATATAAGCTTTGAAATTGACGAATCAGTCTAGATTGATTCATTTTTTGTGGGTTAGTAAACATATCTCGCCTAACTAATCAATACGTGGGCTTCGAACTGTGTTGGGTTATGTCACTTTTAAAAACAATAAAGTGTTATTTTTTACAAAATTGAATTATAATTTAAAAATATTAAAATAAATATCAACATGATATCTTCATTTTCATCTACATTTTATATGCAATATCAATTAGCTGAATATTAAAAAACAACATGTAAGAACTACATGTAGTATTTAAATGTCCACAGAAAAATGTTATCAATGTGAGAAAAATCATTCAACTGATTTTCAAGTAGCTACAAGTATTTAAATATTTTTATGATGGATGCAACTTCTATGCTTGACGAGAACATGTCCATCAATATAGAATGAGGATTAGTAGTAATAGAAATATGGAAAATTATATATAATATCAAACTAATAATCTAAATTAAATAGAATAGCTACGGTTTGATTTAATTGTGCTATAGCAAACATTAGCTAAAATTTGTCAGCGTCTCTCTCCCAAAAATCTCGCTCGCCACTCTCCATTCTCGCTCGCCTCTCTCGCTTTATACACAGAAGTGTATAATTCTGTTTCTGTTTTGTATAAAGCGAGAGAAAATTGTATATACACATGCAAAAATGTATATCTTCGTGTTATACACTTAATTATACAATTTACAAACATTTTACTTCAAATATTGCAGAGAAAAAGGCCAACGAATTATACAATTGCGAATTATACAATTGCAGTGAAATACAATTTTCTCTAGCTTTATACAACAGAAGTGTATATATTGTGTTTCTGTTTTTGTATAAAGCGAGAAAAACATATATCTTCTTGCTATACACTTATAATTATGCAATATACATACATTTTAATTCGATTCAACTATATGCAAAACAAATTATACAATTGCAGCGAAATAGGCCAGCGAATTATACAATTTAGGCCAGCGAATTATACAATTGTATATGTATAGCAAATTATACAGTCTTATGTTTGCTATGGAGCGCAATTATGCAAAGTTTGCTATAGCATACAAATATGAATTTTTTGTTTGCTATATATGAAAGTTGCCCTAGAAATATTGATTACATCACGTTAGGCCCATATACTATCATTATAGGCCCATATACTATCATTATAGGCCCATAATCACAACACATATTTGGCCCAACTATTAATGGCCCGTCCAACCCGCCCCGTTATTTCCAGTTTCGCCATTGCTCCTCCCATCACAGGTATCTACTGTTTTTTTTTCTTGAAGAAAAGCTTCAAACTTGGTGTGTTTTTCAATTTATTTCTATAATTTTTGTGCAGTTTATGTTGCTGTTTTGCTTAATATATATTTTTTTTGCTATGCTATGTTACATAATCCATATATAGAGGTCAGAAAATGGTCTTGACTGGAATATAGTGAAATCCGATGGTAGTTAAAGTCCGATCCCTACTTTTTCTATTGCATATGCTTTCTTGCTACGCTAGAAATACCATTTGTGAATGATTGTGTTGCTTTCGTGTAGTTGGGTACTGTGCATGCGAGCTGTTTGATAAAATGCGTAGCTGAAAATTTGGATTTTCTTGATTAAGTTCTTTTTTGGTTACTCTTATAACTTTTTTACAGCTTTTTTGGGAACTTTGTTATTGAGTAGAAAGCTTGATTATATATTTCTATGGAGGGGGAAGAGGATCAGGTGACGAAACAGAGGTTAGTAGAGGCGAGAGCAAGAAATATCAGCCACAATGTTAGGTGTACAGAATGTGGCAGTCAGTCCATTGAAGATTCTCAAGCTGACGTTGCCATTCTCCTCAGGAAGGTATGTCTTATTATTACATTCTCGCATTTGCATCACTAGTTTCTCTTGATGGAGAGGACATTTGATGCAAAGAGAACGAAAACATATGCAAGCTGGTAATGTTGTGTTTTGACCATTGATACTCCATGCCATCCTTTTATGGTAATACGAGACCCATAAAATAAAGAGTTATGGGAGAAGAACTTTTGGCAGATTACATGTAAAGCATAGGATGTGTCTCTAAGCATAATTTGGGCTCATTGAAATTAATGGAGTTTGGAAGAGGGATAAGGTCAGTACATGGATGAGGCCTTCCAGGCTCTTCGTCCCACGAATTGGAATTGAAGCTGAAGTGTGAAGAGGGGTTAACATCCCTAAATCCAGCTGAATTTACTGAAGACAGAGGAAGTTGTTGAACTTGTTTCTGTCCCCATGGCTCTTTTGTTTTTTTTCTTTTGTTGCTTTGGGGGTTTGGTTTGTAGGTACAGAGGAGAGTAACATCAGTTATGGCCAATATTTTTGTACAGAGGAGAAGGCCAATGACTATAAAGTATTCATTTTCCCCGCGTAGCATTCAAACCTTTCAACATGTGTTTTATAAATTGCTTTGGCACAATATAAGAATCGATCTCACGACCACATAAATGGTTGTGAGTTTACATTGTTATGCAAGCTTAAATAGGCTGAGGTAAAGTGAGTAAACAAACAAGTTGCCCATGAAATTACCTTTTTGAAGGCATTGATTTTACATTTAAGACAATAATCATTGTCCCCATATCGCTGACATTTATTTTCCCCGCTTCAACTAGTTCTTTCTGCTGTGTTCTTAAAATGAGTAAACTGAACTCTTTCAGTCGGTTCTTTCCTGTTCTATGTCTGGTTTTTCTTGAACTGATTGAATATGCTATTTCTGGATTGTCCATTATTTTGAATAAAAACTACTAAGGAACTATTTTGTTTGTGTGCTCAGGAAAAGGCTTAATCTTCTTTGTTTGTGTGACTTGCTTTTGATTGATGAAGAGTTAATCCCAGCGCAAAAACCAAGACTTCCTGAATTGGTGGTTGATATTTTGTTTTTTATTAGGTTTGCTCCTATGAGAGAGTAATGTCATAATTCTACGTTTTTTGGACCAACTTACTGATTAAATCATCATACTTGAGTAGAATGGTTACACACAGAAGTGCATTTTTCATTTAGGACAAGTGTTCTTTGCTTTGCATCATTTGGCTTTAGGTATTTTCATTTATCTAATCAGATACTCTTTTTGTCAATTAATTGTATGTTTGTTCTAGTTATTAAATGTTTTTGAAAAATGAAAAAAATGTCGTAGGCATATAAGTCATTGTATCCCATGCCTAAGTTATTCCTACTTTTGGGAGTGCTTTTTTTGACTTGGGTAATCTTATTAGCTAATTCGAGATGAAATTAAAGCTGGGAAGTCTGACAAGGAGATCTATACAAAGCTTGAAGATGATTTTGGTGAAACTGTACTTTATGCCCCAAAATTTGATATGCAGACGGCTGCTATATGGCTCTCTCCGGTCAGTTGAAGATTTTATCCACCTCTGCCTTGATATTTCATTAATAGACAGAAACACTGAAGTTGTTTGAAATTTTCTTGATGCAGCTACTAGTTGCTGGTGCTGCTGGAGGTTTGTGGGCTTACAAGAAGCACAGACAGAAGACCAATGTGCACATTATGGCTTTGAATCTCGTTCGAGGAATTCCCTTAACCCCAAAGGAGAAAGAAACAATGCTCGATGTCCTCACGCCACCTCCTGGAGGAACGTCTTCCTTGAGTTGGTGGAAAAGATTGCTTCAGCAATGAAAACTCTTTAACCTGTTAATTGTCATCACCTCCCTTGTATTCTTTTTTTTTTTTGGCTAGAATATCTTAAATTGCCAGCTAGTCAAGATACCACCCTATCCATGTCATTTTGCATTGGCGTTTTTGAATTGGTCATCCATCATCCTGATTATACATTTTTCTAAGGGTATTCCCTGATATAAGTTATATTGTACAAAAGGGCACAATTTGGTTATGAGTTGACTTCAATGTAATAATAATGCTTACATAGTTTTCTGATAGAGCATCTTAGTATATATTATACAGTTAATTTTTCATTCCTCTACTGTATCAAGAGTTGACTTTTGCATAACTAGCTTTTAGTCAATCTCTTTTATAGAGGTGAGACTTTCAACTATCACATTTACACTACAGAGTGTTACAAAGAAGTTGAAAAAAGAAGAAGCTGCTTCAAACTTACAGGCTGGGAACATTCTACCGATGACTTTCCAGTGTGCAATTTGCCACAATTATCGGCTATTGACATGTGAACACCTTAGCCAACTTGGCTTGGAATCAAACTTATAATACTAAAGTTTTGATTTGAAATCCCCCTTTTCTGTGATTATTAAACGTCTAAAACCAAAACGAACAATTGACTGCAGCATATTTAAAGTGTCTAAATTGATTAGTTATTCAACGTAAACACATAATCCTTTCTTATATAGCATAAGAAAGGACCTCATTCATCTTCTTCCTACTCAGACACCAAAGCTTTAGATACAATGGGAAGAGTTGATTCCTCTAATGAAACTGAAAATCCTCAGCCAGTCGGCGGTGTGCCAAATCCCTCGTACCAAGGAGCATATGCACCAACACTAACAGGAACTCCATGGAGCACTGGCTTATTTGATTGTCATTTGGACCAAACTAATGGTATGTATACATTTTTGTCCTATACAATTGTAATCTTAGTGTCAATTATGTCTTATCATGAGGCGTAGGAGTGATCATAAATTAACTAGTTTTACGCTGGTTGTCAGCCTACTACAACTCTCCTCCTTTAAGATAGTGTAGGCATTATGTAGCAATGATAGTGATATTAAACATTGTTGTTTGTGCAGCTGCCATGACAGCGTTGTTTCCTTGTGTGACGTTTGGACAGATTGCTGAAGTTCAAGATGCAGGAGAAATGAGTAAGTTGTTCTCTAAAATCTATCCAACATGTCTTGTAAAAGAAGTGTTTTAGTAATTCTTTGTGATATTTGGATGGTGGTTGCAGCTTGTCCATTGGGGTCTTTTATATATCTCTTGATGATGCCTACTGTTTGCTTTCAATGGATCATGGGCTCCAAGTACAGAACAAAGTTGAGGCAGAGGTACAATCTGGTGGAAGCTCCCTATTCAGATGTAGTATCTCACATCTTTTGTCCATTTTGTTCACTTTGTCAAGAGTTCAGAGAGCTTCGTATTAGGGGACTCGATCCAGCTCTTGGTATGAAATCGTCTTTCCTATTAATATTCTGCTTTGTCATAGGCAAATCTAGAAACTAGAGTCAGTGAGTTTAGAATGAACGTAATCTTTTTCGTATGTATACATTCTCAATTGTTAATATGGGTCTGTAAAACTTAATGCAGGTTGGAATGGCATTGTTGCTCAGCAGCAATATGGAAACCAGCAAATGAATCAAGCTCCCTCAGTACAATCCATGTACAAGTAAATCCATGTACAAGTAAATTGAAGAGTATCTGATTTTTGTTATTGTTTAAATTAAGGTTGTAATTTTTAATTTTTTACCAAATTCTATTCATGTTTGAATTTTATATCCTATAAATCAAGCACCTGTTTGTATTATTGTTCCATTTCCGTTATAATGAAATTTTCTTTTTATTGAAAGAAATGCTCTAGGCCCTATTACCTTTTTAAAAAAAAAAAAGAATGAAAGAATACTACTAAATAAAGTCCATTTACGATTTAAATACTGAACTTTATTACAAGGAAAATAATCAAAAGTCTCAAGAATCACGCACAATTTAATTAGAGAGGTCTAGCTTGATGTGAAATGTGGTAACTCCTTTCGGATAGGAATGTCGTTGCTCCGAAAATCAATAAAAAAAATAAGTGCTAGTTTCAAACAAGTGAACAAAAATGGGAATTGCATAAATTGTTCACTCTCTTTTTCCTACTCATTCTTTTTTGTTGATCAACAACTAATAAAAGCGCTCTATACAATTTATATGTGATTCAGACTCATTTAATTTGTTGTTTATCGCTGTTGAGCCCTATTTAAAAGTATTTAGAAAAATTACGCGTTAATCTAAGTTTTGGGCTTGTATTAGGCCCAGTGTCATATCTTTACCGTTACTACTATCGGTAGCAACTACTTAACAATAGGGTGGCTTGCGCAAAATTTTGCCAATCACATGACGGGCGGCGGTATTGAATTTGGAGAGGTGAAGGGCAAACAGAAGATTTACTCAACCATTTTCGGTTCAATTGCTCTCCCTTTTCCCATGCATATTGTTTTTCTTCTTCTATAAACCCTACCTTTCGGCTTCTCTATTCCGGTAGGCGAATATTGTTTTGTTCTTCATCGAACATTGTCAATTTCAATAATGCTCATCCTCTGTGATTTTATATGCGATCGCCCAATCAAACTGGAGTTATTAATTTTTCATGTACGTGATTCGTCTTTGTTGAGATTAATCTGAATTTTGTTAACTCGCTGTGTGGAATTCAAGCAATCTCGTATTACATTTAGCTTTTTAACGAAGATTTTGCTCTTGGCGATTGAATTTTGTCTTTATAATATTGCATTTTCTTATTATTCTATTCAGGTGGGGCTAGGAGAAGGGAATATCGCCTTTTTGTTTCTACTTTTTGTTTTGTATGATATTGCTCTATCATGAGCTTTAAATGGAACACCGATTCATATAGCCTATATTAGCTTTTGGTAGCATTTAAGCTTAGTTGTTGATGTAGGCTGGGGGTGGGGGCGTTAAAGACTTATAATTCTTTATGGAATAACTAATTCTGACTGTTGAATGAATCAGAAACAATGAGGAAAATACAATGCATTTTCAAATTCTATTGTGTAATTTATTAGGCTCTTTGTATTAGGTTAAACATTTTCCATTTGTGTTCTTTTTCTCATTAATCTCTTAATGGAGGTTGATGGATATTTGCATCTACACAAATATTCTGTATTCTTGGAGTACCATCTGTATTGTTTGCTGACATTCTCACACAGCATACTCTGTTGGCCCAGGATTCCCTTGGATGCTACACACTCTCCTATTTCGTTGTCCTTATAAGAGTTAGAGCTACCTGCTAGGCGTGTTCGTTGATATTTCTTTCAGTACCAATCAATATTCTGACTATCATTTGCGATACAATATCATTGTTTACAAGAGATTATGGAAACTTTTGAGTCTTTCTTAATGAGAATAATTCTTTCCATGACTTCTTTCTGCTTCCATTCCAGGGATAAGGAATTTATGCGCTTATTCTGTTGATATTGATTAACTAACTTGGGACAGAAAGTATTGTTTTGTGATTTGGTTCTTATGCAAGATAAATGTAATACTCAAGTACCAAGATATGTCTGCCAAACTAATGTTTGCCGTTGAATTTATATGTCACAGATAACTACTCGCCTGTTTGTGTGGGACTCGCTGCCTGGGGATGCTATGGGGAAGGGGAGTTGTTCCAAACCTTGCTCACCTTCAAACCATGCATCAAATCAATAAGTGAAGACCAGACATCTTTTTCATAAGCTTTATCGCTGCATAAGTATATATTAGTATCTCAATTTATAATTTAACTAGCATTATTTTGGTGCATTTCACCGATTTGCCTGAGTCATTCCGCTATGGCAGATGATCATCATCATCGCTAAGCCCCATCATTCTCTTAGTGATGTCAACATCAGCAGAAGGTCCATATTGCCGGCAACAAGCCACAAAATAGAGCAGATTAAAAGCTGTCAATACAGCAAGAAGCCAGTAGTAATACTCATAGTGTCCCTTGTTGATATTGCTTGAAACCCAACTTTCTGTTCCTTCTCCTTTGGTGTACTTATCCACTGCACTCAAAACCACACTTGCTAAAAGACTTGCCACTGCCATTCCCAGTCCTAACAGAGCAGATGCAATACTTGACATACTCTTTGGGAGCTCCGAATAATAGAACTCTGTGGAACCGATTGCACTGAATGCCTCTGCTATACCGTTTAAACTGTTTGGTATTATGAGCCACAATGCCGACATCTCCACCAACCCCTGTGAATTGTTCAAGAGCCCTTGATTGATTGCTTTTCTTCGTCGAACATGTTCGACAATTCCAGAGACTACCATTGACATGCAAGAGATGAATATGCCAATTCCCATTCTGACTATTGGTTTTAGACGAACTGGTCTTCCTTTGATCTTCGATGCCAATGGAAGCATCACTCGATCATACAGAAAAACCCAAATTGTTAACGCAATCATCATAAACATCCCAAATGACCCTGCTGGAATTTGGAATCCTTTACTTAGATGCCTATTCATGGATTGAGCTTGTAGTAGAGGGAATGAACTTTGGCTCAAGTTTATTGATATCATGATCCCCGTCGACCACAATGGCATGACTCTAATGAGGGATTTTAGCTCCTCAACTTGCTCCACTGTGCAAAGGTTCCATGGATTGGCTGCACCTCCATTTAGCTTAACATCTTCAGGGCTTTTAATGATGCAAGCTTTGTTAAAGAATCTCAATTTATCCGATGGCGCTTGAGGCCCTGAACCACTCTTGTGATGGTAATCAGAGTTGTGATTGGGGTAACGGAGTTTCCTATTCTTGCAGGCAACGACAAGTACTTGTATAAAGCTGGCAAAAACGTTCGAGCGAACCTTTGGCTTGATATAAAACGGAGAAGCAAGGAAGAAAAACAGCGCGGATAAAAACATGAGGATTGCAGGAACTCCAAAACCTATTTTCCACCCGAGTCTGTCTTGAAGGTAAACAATACCTGTCAGGGCAATCAGAACAGAGACTATGGATGAAGTATAATACCAGGCAAAGAAGCTCTCCAACACCGTACGCTTGTTGGAATTATTATCTCCCTTGTCAAACTGGTTAGCACCAAAAGCTAAAGAACACGGTCTTATACCTCCTGCACCAATTGACATGAGCAGAAACGAGAAAACCAAGAGCATGTATTGTGATGTCGTTGTAGATTTACAAGCCTGTCCTAATTGATTGCAAGGCGGAGGCCTTGCTTTCGGAATCATCGCTGTTAACCACAACACTGCTGTTCCCTGCAACAAGAGGACATTGAAGTGTTAAAAGTCAGTAAGTTAACTACAATCCTCGTCTTATGGGCATAGAAAAATATACTGTATAATTAACAGGTCCAACTGAACATATTTTTCAGGTGCGCACTGGCAAAAAAACACTAAAATTACAACAAACATATAGCATCGCGAAAGCATTAGTGGTTGATTCTACAATGACCTATAGATCATACAGATAACGCTGACAAAGAAATAATAATTGGTGACCTCGACCTGAACGAGAAGAAAGATGAAATCGGAAACTATAAAACACTAATTAGCAACAAATTAGTTTTAAGTTAACAGTAAGTTACCATGAAACTGAAGATGGAACCAAGGCCAATAGTGAGGAACCGACCTAAATAGGAATCAGCAACAACAGCTCCAACAATAGGCAAAAAATTGGTAGCAGCTGACCAGAAAAATAGAAGATTTTGAGTTGCAGTAATGTCCATCCTGTATTCTCTCATCAGATAAAATGTCATATTTGGTAAAAGCCCATAGCTCGCCACATTCTCCAGTGCCTCATTTGCTGAAATGATCCAAAATAAAACTTAATTATAAACCAAACAAAAAATCCCCAAAATATTTGAAATACTCCATTACCTATGATAAAAGGCATAGTCATAAGTCCACCCTTCTTCCTACTTTTAATTGGAATCAGAGAAGAATGTGAATAAGTTTGCCTCTCTGAATCCTCCATTTTAGATCCTTGATTTAAAGGAAGAAACTCCTCCATTTCTTGCTCCATCTCCTCACTTACTGGAGGTTATTAATCAGAGGAATTAGGGATGAAGGAAGTAAAAACAATGAAAAACGCTAAGTCAAAATGGAAAAAAAGATGATAAAACAGACAACCGCTGAATCTACAGAAACAAAATAATGATGGGGAAGTGAATGCAAGCTGCCGATTAGCAAATGCAAGAAAAAGGCACGACTCATCATCACATATTTCTATGTCTTCCCACTTTTTATATAATATTTTATCTCTCTCTATATAAAATTCTAATTAGTACCATTGACCACATCATCACATATTTCCATGTCTTCTTATTTTTCTTTTTGGATTTTTTGTCATATAGTATATATTGTATCGAAGTCTGACTTACTAACTTTAAATACTATTCGCACAGAATTTAAACTTAAAATTTCTAATTAAAAAATCAACATATCCGTAATATTGTGTGAAAGGTTGCATTTCTTTTCCTCTTTGCTGGTCCCACTATTGATCTCTTAATAGAGTTTGATAGATATTTGCATCTATGACAACTATTCTGCATTCTTTGTGTACAATACAATCTGTTCTGTTTGCTGAATATCTCACTGCACACTCTGTTGGACCAGGATTCCCTTGGATGCTACACTCTCCTATTCTGTTGTCCTTCAAAAAGTTAGAGCTTGCTGATGGATGTGTTCATTGATACTTCTTTCAATACCAATCGATATTCTGACTATCATCTGCCGATACCATATCGTTGTTTACAAGAGTTATGCAAATGCATATTCTTGCCTCATTCTCCTTTTGAATCTTTTTTAATGAGAAAAAATATTTCCAGGACTTCTTTTTGCAACATCTGAGGTAAAATCACTGAAAATGACACCTATGTTACCTCAAATTTGTTGGAATGGTAATATCTATGTAACTGTGTTTTAACTATATATCATCCAATTTTATTTTATTTTCAATTTATAAAGCTTTGACATCATGATGTCTTTCGCTTTTTAACCTATATCGGTTGTTGGAGGAAAAAGGTTCATTGTTTTCTTTTTTTTCAGAGGCCAATGCTGATATTATGATCGGTGGATACAAGTTATCAGCATTAGAAGTTGAAGCAGTTCAGGTGGTTGTTTATCCATCTACTATAATATAAACTACTCTCTGAAGTTCCCATCGCATTTAGACTTTTTTTCCTGAGAATTATCTTTCTGAAAGAAAACAAAAAGAAGTCTCAGTGCCAACATTTGATTGTGAATAAAGACATTTCTGTTCCACAACGTTCGGCTATATCAGATTGTTGTGTGTTAGGATTACCTGAGAAAGACTATGGTGAAGTGGTGTGTGCAATTGTTTTTCCTGACTCTAGCTGAGTTCAGAAGAAAACAAGCTGAGGAATTGAAGCCTGCACTAAGCTTGTCCCTTGTAAGGTATTTCTCCTTGTTTTCTGAATTAATTTGACACAAAATCTTTATGCAAGAACTAGCTTCCTTCATGCAAAATAGTTAATTTTATGAAATAAACACTTTTATATATATATATATATATATGTCAGTAAGGCAGCATCAAGTTTGCGACATATTTCATATTTTAGCTTCAACTTAAAAGTTGTTACTTTCTCTTATATATGTTTTGATTTAATCTTTATAGTACAAAGAAAGTCGAATAATATATGTACATTCTAATTTATTATTTACAATACCAAACATTTTATCAAGTATTTTGAGGTGAATGATAACGCACATTCCAGAAACTAGTTAAATAAATGTAATAAGCATACTTGTCAAATCATCCTGAAATTTTTGGGGCCCAAAAGAACGAATTTGGCAAAACTAATCAGTCATCATCATCACTAAGCTCCATCATTTTGATAGTGATGTCAACTTCAACAGAGGTTCCATATTGCCAGCAACAAGCCACAAAATAAATCAGATTGAAAGCTGTCAATAGAGCAAGAAACCAGTAGTAATACTCATAGTGTCCCTTGTTGATATTGCTTGAAACCCAACTTTCTTTCCCTTCTCCTTTGGTGTACTTATCCACAGCACTCAAAATCACACTTGCTAAAAGACTTGCCACTGCCATTCCCAATCCTAAAAGAGCTGATGCAATACTTGACATACTCCTTGGTAACTCCGAATAATAGAACTCTGTGGAGCCGATCGAGCTGAATGCCTCTGCTATCCCATTTAAACAGTTTGGTATTATGAGCCACAATGCTGACATCTCCACCAAACCCTGCGAGTTGCTCAACAGCCCTTGATAGATTGCTTTTCTTCGTCGAACATGTTCAATAATACCAGAGACTACCATGGACATGCAAGAGACAAATATGCCAATTCCCATTCTGACTATAGGTTTTAGACGAACTGGTCTTCCTTTTATCCTCGATGCCAATGGAAGCATCACTCGGTCATAGAGAAAAACCCAAATTGTTAACGCAATCATCATAAACATCCCAAATGATCCTGCTGGAATTTCAAACCCTTTAGTTAGATGTCTATCCATGGATTGAGCTTGTAATAAAGGGAATGAACTTTGGCTCATGTTTATTGATATCATGATCCCCGTTGACCACAATGGCATGACTCTAATGAGGGCTTTTAGCTCTTCAACTTGCTCCACTGTGCAAAGGTTCCATGGATTGGCTGCAACTCCATTTGGCTTAACATCTTCAGGTCTTTTAATGATGCAAGCTTTGTTTAAGAATCTCAATTTCTCCGTTGGCACTTGAGGTCCTGAACCATTCTTGTGATGATAATCAGAGTTCTGATTGGGGTAATGTAGTTTCCTATTCTTGCAGGCAACGACAATTACTTGTATAAAGCTGGAAAACACATTTGAGCGAACCTTTGGCTTGATATAAAATGGAGAGGCAAGGTAGAAAGACAGAGCGGATAAGAACATGAGGATGGCAGGAACTCCAAAACCTACTTTCCACCCCAGTCTGTCTTGTAGGTAAACGATGCCCGTCAGGGCAATCAAAACAGAAGCTACGCATAAAGTATAATACCAGGTAAAGAAGCTCTCCATCATCTTATACTTGTTGGGATTATTATCTCCCTTGTCTAACTGGTTAGCACCAAATGCTAAAGAAGACGATCTTATACCTCCAGCACCAATTGACATGAGCAGAAATGAGAAAACCAAGAGCATGTATTGTGATGTCGTTGTAGATTTACAAGCCTGTCCTGATTGATTGCAAGGCGGAGGTCTTGCTTTCGGAATCATTGCTGTTAACCACAACACTACAGTTCCCTGTAACAACAGGGCATTCAAGTGTTAAAGTTAGGTAAGTTCCTCTCGTCTTATGGGAATAGTCACATATACTGTATAGTTAACACGTCCAACTGAACCTATTTTCCTGGTGCACACTTGCAAAAACACACTGGAATTACTAACAAATATTTACCACCATCGGCCAAGCTTCCGTGGTTGATTTTACAGTGACCTATAAATCATACAAATCACTTAGACAAAGCTAACTTTATCATTGCTCAAATGTTCCCTTTACTAATTAAAAAAGTGGTGGTTTAATTAGTTATCTTAGAAATAAATATTTGTAGCAGCAATTAGGGTAATAAGGACAGTACTATTTTTCATAACTTAACCACCATTGGATCCTCTGACAGTAATAGCGCATGCTGATAATTATAATATTTGTCACAAATCACGATTAGGAAATTCTAAATTAGTATACTCTGTGTTTATTTGCTTGTTCAATTTTAACTTGACACATCTATTAAAAAAATAATAATTGACATAATAAATTTACCATTTTACCCTTATTAATTGATCGAATTCCAAAGTTAATTTACTCATTAAAAAGGTTTTAATCTTTCTAAAAAATATTAACTCTCTAAATAAATTGTGAATATAATAGAAAAAAATATTTTTTTTTTGACTTATCAAAAATAAAAAGTAAAAAGTTAAAATTGAACAAGTTAAAACAGGTGGATTATAAAATGAAATTAGCATTTTCTTCAGAAATATATTATAATTCAATTAGAAAAGTTCTTAAAAAGAACACTTCTAATGAAGTAAAAAAAAGATCAATAAAGATTGTCATCATAAAGGACAAAACTAACGCATATTTAAAGTAGACAAGCGGTTCCATAATATTAAATCCCATAAAAATACTTATAAAACTGTTAATGAAAATTTGTAGCTCATTTGGATGGAGTGTTAAAGTTACATGAGCTTTTTCGACAAATTTTATTTACGTAAGTGTGAGAATAGATCGTTTCTAATAAAATTTGAGTTTATTTTTAAAAAAGTTAATAATATCGGAAGAGTATAAGAAGCACACTTTTATTATGCGTAATATTTCTACAACTGATAAACTATCTTAATTAATATTAAAATCAGTGGGAGATTGTTGATTTTTCATTTTAATATTATTATTTTATATATTAATTTGCTTATAATGGAGTCATTTATTGCCGTAAGCAGGGTTATCAAAAATGAACTCAAACATAGGTAACTCGCTCAATTTGTTAAGAATTTTAAGGGTAGAGTTCAAGATAATTTGATTGATTTCAATCTCAACACATTCAAGTTTAACCCATTTGAAGAGAATGTCAATTGAGCCAATTCAATCTCTAATTTCAATCCGTTTAAAACTTGTTATTAAGATATGTTTCTATATTAAAGGTATGAATTATTATTTATTAAATATTAAGATTTATCTATCAATTTGTTACTTTTCATCAAAAAATTCTTGAGCGGCAATATGTTAAGTTATTGAGATTAATCGGGTCAAATTGGGTGGGTCAATACCCAATCCATTTTTTAACCCATTTGAGTCTAACCCATTTGAACCAAAAGTAAACTTGAGCTGGTCAAGACCAAATTCAATTTCTATTCGACTCGTTTTAATATTTCTAATTTCAAATCAATTCGCCTATTTGACACGTAGGGCGGTAGTTTCTTATTCCCGTTGGTGACCATTACTTCTCCTTCATTCATTCTTTATCCTCATTCTTCATTTTTTTTATTATACTTTGTAATTTTGATAACTTTGAGGCTATATATTTTCACTATACTTACTATCTTATATAATAAAAGTGAGTATTACGTCATTCAGATAGCTTAGATGATAGGAAGAAAAAATCAAAAAACTTTCATCAATTTATTTTTATGCAAAAATATAGAGATAATCTCAAAAAATAATATTATTATTTCAAAAAAAAAATGTTAATTTTTAATTATTTTTTTTTATTTATAAGATGAAATAAGAACGTATAAGTGAAAAGTTGTATTACCATGAAACTGAAGATGGAACCAAGGCCAATAGTAAGGAATCGGCCTAAATATGAATCAGCAACAACAGCTCCAACAATAGGCAAAAAATTAGTAGCAGCTGACCAAAAAAACAGAAGATTTTGAGTTGTAGTAATGTCCATCCTGTAATCTCTCATCAGATAAAATGTCATATTTGGTAAAAGCCCATAGCTCGCCACACTCTCCAGTGCTTCATTTGCTGTAACAATTCAAAAATAAAACTTAAAACTTAATTACAACACAAAACAAAAAATATTTGAAATAGTTCAGTATATACCTATAATAAAAGGAATGGTAATTAATCCACCCTTTTTTCTACTTTTAATTGAAATCAGAGAAGAATTTTGCTTCTCTGAATCCTCCATTTGAGATAAAGGAACATACTCTGCTATCTCTTCCTTCATCTTCTCACTTACTGGAGATTAGTAATCAACAGGAATTGAGAAATAAAATGGGAAAAAATGACTAAAATTTGTTTTGTTCTACAGACACAAAATGATAATGGGTAGAAGCACCTGCATTTTATCAAATGCAACAAAAAAGGCATGTATCAGTATATGTAACTCCTGTCAGGGGTCATGAGGTGACACCAAATAGTCCTATGATTAAATAATATTTCCTCGATTTTCAAAAGAATGTTTCTATTTCTTTTTTAATTTATTTTTAAAAGTAATATTTTTTATTAATATTTTAATATTAACTTTCTACGTAGCATGTTTAAGATCATAAGATGGGTATTTTGATACATTTGATATAATTTTAATTTAGAACCGCAAGATTAAAAATTCTTTTTTTTCTTAACGTTCCAAGTCAAACTAGGCTATCTTTTTTGAAATGGAGGGAGTAATGTAACTTAATTTGTTAGTTTGAGATAACTTATTTAGAGATTAATAATTAATATCAAAATAAGTTATTCTTTTACTTGGATGGTGTAGTGACCTCGAGATGTCTTTGTATGCAATAAATTTTAAAGTGATAGAAAATAAATTAAAATCACCAAAAAAAATAGGAAGAAACATAATTTTATTCATCAAGATTGCATGTGAAATTTCGTTTATCCCTTAATTCTTTTCTCATATGATGTTTCTCCATAAATCGTAGTTTGTTTGTGACGTATTTCTCGACTTAGGATGATTTTGACTTGATCTACATAATTTGCGGATGATTTGGACTTGATCTACATAATTTGCAGGTCGTTACTGGTGTATTTCTCAAACTAGAATGATTTGGACTTCATCTACATACTTCGAGGGCCGTTAGTTGCGTATTTCTCAAATTAGTATGATTTGGACTTGATATTCATAAATCAATGGGCGTTAGTGACGTATTTAATATGATTTGCATTTGATATCTTTATGAATATTCGATGAATTTGTAAAATATGAGATATCCGCAATTTATTTATGAAATTTTCGAGATTTTGATTTCTCTATGAAATTTTTGAGATGTCTTTTTAAAGAAATGTAGTACCATTTATATAGAGGTAATGAATTAAGGTTTAGAGTTGAGTAGCCTCCAAGAATTCTAATTGAAATTGAACATAGCTTGTAGAGTCTCAACACAAATTGAATACGTTTTGTAGGGTCTTACAAAATTTCAAAATATACAAACTTATCTTGGAATACAATAAATAAATGACAAAAGTATCTCTTTAAACTCTTTTCATACATCACTATTTTCACATTCGTGATGGATTTTTTCTAAACATATAAATCGTTTTTTAAATTTATGTAATACATATTATTTTAAATACAACAAATCAAACACTTCGTAAAAAATAATCTCGCAAACTGATTAATCTCATCATAATCTATCTCATTATAATTAATCTCATCTATATCTCTTTTTGTCTAATATTATGACTTAAGTCATATGTTACCCTTTAAAATTATTCGCATATTTCAGTTATACACCTTAACTTGGCTTGTATCGATTGAATACTTCAATTTTAACAAATTTATATCTATTAACACAAAATAAAAATATATTCAAATACAAATGTGCGCGTCTCAAAGACAAATACATAACAAGATAGACTAATAAAATAATAACACATGACAATTAAAAAAGAATTTAAAAGAAAAAAATTATTTTCAATCAACAACCACCCTGCCCCTTCTTCTTCGTCAAAATCTGCTACCTTTTCAAAGATTTTCACCCATTATGCCTTTATTTTCTATCCGCAAATAATCATTTATCATCATAATTATATATAAAAACAACGACACTTTTTGCCTAAGAAAATAACCAATTTATATATTTTTATCAGAAAAAAAATGAAATTTTGCTAGAATATTTAAGATTTAGATCTATATAATAGCATTTTTTTTTAAAAAAAAAAAAGTAAAAGCAAAAGAAGAATAAAACAGGGTGAGAGAAAGAGAGAGACCTGCAGTGAAGAAGACTCGATTTTCCATTTTTTATTTTTCTCTTTTTTAATATTGTTTTAAGTGTATAAGCTGGAAAATAAAAAAATTATTTTTAATTGCTATACGTGCTCAACGAGTATGGAACACACTTTTTTTTTTAATATTATTAACATTTTGTGTTTAATAAGAATGATTCATAAACAAATAAAGTGTTCTATAGGTTAGGGGTATCAAATGAGGGGGGGGGGGGGGGGGGATTTAAGTTGAAATTGGAGATGTTAAAATGGGTAAATCGGTTGCCCAAGTTTACTTTGTGTTCAAATGGGCTTAAAACGGATTGGGTCTTGACCCGCTTATTTGATCCGATTAATTTTAATAATTTTAACAAAGTGATATCTTATATCACAATTCAAATTTTCGCTCAAGATTTTTTTTAAAAAGAGTAACAAATTGATAGATAAATCCTTAAAATATTAATTAGATAATAATTCATACATTTAATATAGGAATAAATCTTAGTAAAAATTTATAAAATTGGTTAAAATTGGAAATTGAATTGAGCTTAATTGAGGATTTTCTTAAAATGATTTAGGCTTAAATGAATTGAGATTGTAGCAAATTTAAATTATTTTGAGCCCAATCATTAAAATTTTGGACGGGTTACTTATGTTTAGGTTCATTTTTGACACCCTAAGTACAAGCTTCAGTTGAGATATCCAAATAAAATATGCCTTCAATGTTAAGTAGTCGTTGATAACTTAAACCTAGTATTATATTAGATTAGATACTATGGCATGACATCTATAAAATTAAGAGGGTTAACCAAATCTCTTTCTGATTATAAAATATTTTAAATTATTGAGTATTGTAATTTATAATATTTTTGACGTAATATGTCCATCTTTATTTATGCGATACATATAAAAATTTGAGACTCAAACAAAGTTATAATATTTTAAATTGTTAATTTTATTATTTATAATGCATTTTACTTTTATTCCAAATAATTAATATTAACTATCTTTCTTGATTTAATTGGCATAAGTAATATTTCAAAAGTTAAACTAATTTTTCAATCAAATATTTGAAGTTATTAATAATGTATTGTACTCATTATTATAATTGATGAAAATTAATTAGTTAGGACTTTTTTTCAACCCCACATGGCCATTAATGAAAAGAAAAAACAATATGCAACTACCATTCAAAGACATCACGAAATTCAATTTGCCTACAAATTTAACAAATTCCAAAACAGACTCTTTGAATCAAAGCTTCTCTCATTTTTTCTTTAAGATAAGATATATTTATATAAATATACCTATACTTATAAGAATTAAGAAAATGAAATCCCCTCTTAACCCCTACTAATATGGATAATTATACCGGTCATGCTCGACATGTTTGGCTGACATTTTTTCTATATTTAATTTTTTTTCTTTCGTTTTAATTTATTTGTTTTATATTAATTTTTTTTATATATTTAAAAAATTATATAAAAAATGTTATAAATTATGATAACTGATAATTTAAAATATTTTATTTAAAAAAAATACATCAAAATCGATTGCTTATAAAAAAATTTGATTAATTCATAAAAATCTATTTATGTCACGTAAAATAGAATAAAATAAGTAAATATATATTATTTGATTTTAAAAATTACATATCTGATTAACTCTTGAAATTCTTTACTTATACGTTCACATGAGACAAGAGAAGCGACAAATTCTACAATAAGAATCCAAATCACTCATTGCAAGGCTTCACTCCAGAATAAAGGAAAACAAAATAACAGAATTGGATTGTATAAAATAGAACCTTCAAACGAAGCTTCTTCGTTGTAAAAAAACAATAACGTAAACTATAGGATAATACTTCCTTCATCCAATGGAAGCATCACTTGTTCATATAGAAAAAACCCAAACTAGAGGTGCTTTTAACCACAATACTAGTCAGGAGCGGTTTAAGCATATTAGTGGTATAAAGTAAAAATTAAATTAGGTTTTAAATTTGAATTGTTAAAAACTTTTATATAATTAATTTTTTCTAGTTTGCAATTGATAATATAATCATTCTTATTTAAAAAAAAAATTCGTGAGATATAGTATTCCAAATATGTCAAATTTCTTCTAATAATTCCTTTGTTTTCATATAAAATTTATTTTTCTACAAATAGTATTCAATATTTATTAAAAAATAGTAACTTATAACTTATTATTATTAAAAATGAGACCTCTTAATTTAAAGGCTTAAGATATATGTCTTTTTCTAAACACTGTCGAGCCACCCTGAGTTTTAAAATTAGGTTAAGTTCCTCTTGTATTATGGGACTAGCCACATATACTGTATAGTTAATTAACAGGACCAACTCATGAACCCATGTTTTGGGTGCACACTTGCAAAAAATCAACGGATTAGACAAACGGATAACTTTATTATTGCTCTAAGATTCCTTTACTAATTAAAAAATGATGTTTAATTAGTTGCTATTTAGAAATTAATATTTGTAGCAGCAACTAGGATGATAAGGACATTACTATTTTTCAAAACTTAATACTGGATCCTCTGACTGTAAAAACCCAAGCTGAAAGTTATTAGTATTTGTTAAGAATCACGATTAGAAAGTTCTAAACTAGTATATGCCTTAAAATTTTCACTTGATATAACTATTAAGAAGATAATAAGTTATATAGTAAATTTATCATTTTATTACGATTAATTAATTAAATTCCAAAATTAATTTACTCATTAAAGAGATTTTATCTTTTTCAAAAATATTAAAGTTTCATTTGATACAAAGATAAATATGGAATTAATTTAGTAATGAATACTTGAAGTCGTACTTTTAAGAATCAGTAAATCATAAACTTGAAATTGTAAATGAATCTATTTTAAGTTTTACTACTTAGAAGAGGAAATACGGAGGAGCTAAAGGTGAAGTTTCCTGACTTACGAAGGGAGAAACTAAAAGTCCGTTTGGATGGACTTAAAAAAAAAAAACTTTTAAAAAGTATTTTTGAAAGTGTTGAAACTTTTTTTTAAAATAAATAGATATGTGTTTCAATAAAAGTGCTGAAGTTAAAAAAGAGTTATTGATGTGTTTGGCAAATAAGTGTTGGTAAACACTTTTTTTAATCAAAATATCTGAAATATCCTTAAAAATTGTTAACATGATAAAGTTGATTAATTTAATAATAATATATAATAATATATAATATATCATAATAATAATAATATGAAAATAATATGAAAATATTATTAATAATAATATAATATGAAAATAATAATAATAAACACAAATAATATGAAAATATATAATAATAATAATATATAATAAAAATAATAAAGAATAATAAAATAAATAAAAATAATAAAATATTAATAACAATATATAGTAATAATATATAATAATAAAATAATAATAATAATAATTAAATATAAATATAATAAAAATAATAATGACAATATAACAATATGAAAATAATAATAATAAAAATTATTATTAATAATAATAATAATAATATAATAATAATAATAATAATAATTTTTATTATTATTATTATTATTATTATATTAATAATAATAATGACAATGTAATAATAAAAAAAATAAATAATAATAATACTATATAAAATATTAATAATAATAATAATATATAATAAATAATAACAAAAAAAATAAATAATATGAAAATAATAATAATAATAATAATAATAATAATAATAATGATATATAATGTATAATAATAGTAAAGAATGATAGTAAATAATAATAAAAATAATGAAATAATAACAATGATATATAATAATAATAATAAAGAATAATAAAATAAAATAATATAATATAATAAAATAAAATTTTAATAATACTAATAATTATAATAATAATAATAAAATAAAATAAAATAATAATAATATAATATATATAATAATAATAATAATAATAATATAATAATATAATAATAATAATAATAATAATAATAAAATAAAAGAATTAAGGATAAAAAGGTAATATACACCACCCCATCAACATAAGATGACTTTTCAATTGAAAAAAAAAAATATTCTCATCTAGCTTTTAACTTTTAACTTAAATAACTTATTTTATACTTAAATAAATTACTTTAATATTTATCAAATACTCTAATAAATAAATAAAACTGATCTTAAAATCAATTTGATAAATTTTTAAATCTATCTAAAGAGACTTTAAGTTTCTTTCTACAAGCATCATCGCCTATCACAAAGTTGGGTCCACCTACTTTCGTGCACTCTTCTTCAATTAGAATTGATCGGTTTGTCCTTTGATATTTTATTTGTTTAATTTATTTTTATTATTATTATTATTATTATTATATATTAATAATAATAATGACAATGTATCATAATAATAATAAAAAATCATAAATACTAATAATAATATATAAAATATTAATAATAATAATAATAATATATAATAAAATAATATATAATAATAATAATAATAATAATAACAAAAAATAATAAAATAATATGAAAATAATAAAATAATAATAATAATAATAATAATAAAGATATAATGTATAATAATACTAAGAATGATAGTAAAAAATAATAAAATAATAACAATAATATAATAATAATAATAATAATAAAGAATCATAAAATAATATGTTTTTTCGGTGTTCTCGTTGAAACACGCGGGCATACTCCTTGCTTCTGGGGACATTGATCCAAAGCTCGAGTACGGTCCGTGCAGACTATTACAGCTCGTACAACCTTGAGGAATCGAGACTAGTCTAATAAGTGACTTATAATAATAATAAATAAAATTTTAATAATACTTATAATTATAATAATAATAATAACAATAAAATAATAATAATAATAATAATATAATATAATAATATAATAATAAAAGAATTAAGGATAAAAAGGTAATATACACCATCACCATAAGATGACTTTTAAATTGAAAAAAAAAACATTCCTATCTAGCTTTTAGCTTTTAACTTAAAATAATTTATTTTATACTTTAATAAATTACTTTAATATTTATCAAACACTCTAATAAATAAAAAACTGATTTTAAAAATCAATTTGATCAACTTTTAAATCTATCTAAACAGACTTTAAGGGGTCGTTTGGTACAAAGATTCATAACGCAGGGATTAGTAATGCAGGAATTAATAATGCAGGGATTAGTAATGCAGGGATTATTTTTATCAAGTGTTTGATTCATTTTTTCCCACCTCATCTTGTGTTTGGATTATAGCTCTATAAAAAGCTTCTTTCCAATTATACCCTTGAATTATTATGTAATTCAATCAAGGTAGATAATTGTTGGACAATATTATTTTCATAACCTTCTAACTAGCTATGGGAAGAACAATTTAGTTGTCTTGTTTGTTATTTTTTTCACTTGAATTATTTGAGGATAAATAGTTGTATCTTAATAAGTTGATCACTCACAAAAGGTCATTTTTCAATTAAAAAAATATAAATTATCTACTTTCAAAATCGGGAAAGTGTCAACAACGGTAAAATTGAATAAACCATCTACATGGACATATAAAATTGCAAGTTTTACTTTTAATATGTATGTAAGTTTTTTAAATTGTTTAAAATATAAATAATTAAAAAACCAAGCAAATATATATATACACACACACATTCAATTTAGATCACAAAACTTCATATACAGATATACAACTCACATTTCAAATTTGTATTGATTTATATTGGATTTATTAGTAACAAACAACTCTTTCGAAATAATTTGTAAGCTAATTTGTTTAAATAAACTTAGTAATACAAATATAAATAATAAAATCAAGAAAAAACACAAAATAATTGAAATGGTTGAGGATATTTTTGTCTTTACATAGCTTATCCCATGGTATTATATCCTATGTATTACTAATACCTTCAAATGGAAGGTATTAGTAATACATCATATAATACCATGTTGGAGATATAACTAATCCATGAATTAATTATACATAAACTCAAATTCCTATCAAACACAGTACTAAATAATACCTTACATAATCCATGGACTATTTCTTATAATTCGTCCTACCAAACAACCCTAAGTTTCTTTCTACAAGCATCATCGCCTATCACAAAGTTGGGTCCACCTACTTTCGTGCACTCTTCTTCAATTAGAATTGATCGGTTTGTCCTTTGATATTTTATTTGTTTAATTTATTTTTACTTTTTAAGATTTTTCTTTTAAAAAAGTATTAAAAATAAATTTTAAAATTTTTATTAGAATTGAGCAACATATATTATTGAAAAATTATGTAAATATATGCTAAAATATAGTACTAAAAATTTGATCAAACTCTCATAATTTCATATATACTACATAATTGTAATTGAGTGAGAAATATATATTATTTAAAAGTGACATTAAATAATGTATTAAAATATGAATAAATTCTGAAATTTTATAATTACATAAATTGAAATAAAGTGACTAAATGAGCAATATATATTATTTAAAAATTATATTAACAATATTATGAATCACTCACATAAATAAAGACATATACAATTACAAATATTGAATCCGTACTTGCACTGATTCATTGCACGAATTCATTGATTCTAGTCCATGTATAAAAGAAAAGAAAGAATGTATTATAATTTTCCTTTTGGCTTTTTCTAAAAATTGTCAATTTGATTGATAGCCTTGAAAATGGTTTGCAATTCAACTTACATAAACTTGAATACATAATATTGATACATTATGTACCAATATGCTTTACTTATTGAGGGGGGAAAGCTGAAAAACCAATAGATTAACTTATATTTATTGATAGTGGACAGAAATAATAGCATCATCAACTTATTTTTAGAAATATTTATTTTTTAAATTTAATTATTATATTTTCATATTTAGAGATTAATTATTCTTCTAGCCATTTTTTTCTTCAAAAATGCTTTATAAATTTAAAATTATATTAAAATAATGTTCAAATATTTTTATACTATCGATTTTGAGTATTACTTAAATAAAATTGGAATACATATGAAGGCATATGAATCAAAGTTTATTTTCAATTAATTTTTGTACTGTTGATAGAATGAACGAAGAGGAAAAATGTTAAAGCAATGGAAGCATCTATCGAAAAACTTTTTCATGTTAGAAAGAAAACTTGATAAGTTATAAATAATTTTTTTTAATGAAATCAATTAGTCTAGATTTTAAAAAGAAAAAAAAAGTAAAAAGTTACCATCAATAATTCATTTAATGCATAATTAAGGGGAAAAAATGAAAATCAAACTAAGATCACATATATTACGCTATTCCATTTCAAATTATTGTTAAGAATTCAATTATAAGTGTAACAAATCAAATAATTCTAAAATTAAATTTCTTCTTCTTGTTCACGTTTTCTCTGTATTATAGAAAGAATTGTAATTTTCTTGGAGTAGAATATATAGTTGAGTAACCATAAAAAATACTAACTTATAATAGATAACAAAAAAAATCTTTTAAAGAAATTAACTTTTTTCTTACTCTGTGCCATCCCCTTTATCGAAAAATTATATTGTATATATAAATAAAATATTATATAAAAAGGTTAAATAACGTATTTTGAACATCCTTAACATAACAAGGTGTTGTAGCGTAGTTATTTTAGATACTTTGAAAGAGACAAATTTTTATGAGTTTGTGTGTTCAAATCTCGCTAACAACAACTTTAAGCCTTTTTTTCTTCAAAATTTTTCATGTATTGTACGTTTTTTTTCAAAAACTTTCATGTATATTACGTAGTTAAATTTTTAAAATTTCTAGGGCACCTATCATCTTTTTCCTCTGTTTTTCAATTTTTTTCACGTATTAACAAACTTTTTTTCAAAAAAAAGTTCTTGTATATTATGCAGTTTAATTTTTTAAATTTCTAATTTAATTTTTTTCATATATATGACGTATTCTTTTTTTAAAAAAAATCTTGTACATTATGTAGTTAAGTTTTTTAAATTTCTAGGATGTCTTTCATCTTTTTTCTTTTATTTTTTTCAAAAAAATTATTGTATATTACGTAGTTTAATTTTAAAATTTTTTAATGTACTCATTCAATAAAAAAAAAATGTATTCATATATAATTTCTAAACACATTTTGTGAAATTTCTGGTTACGCCATTGCAACCTTCTCGTACTTCCAATGATTGGTCTTTTAACATGTAAAGTTCTCAAAATATAATGACTAGTATATTAAAACACATGAAACTTTTGTCATGTTATTTGGTAGTGTGATAAAATAAAGAAAAAAACATTTGTCATATTATTAAAATATAGATTGCCAGTTTATCAATTATTTGATTATAATCCGTTAGAATTTTAGTTTTTATATTTTGACTCTTTAATTAAATAAAATAAATAAGTATACTGCTCAAATCATGCTGAATATTTTGAGGGCTGAAAAGAAGGAATTAGGGTAAGTGGACTACATAATATAAGGAAAATTGTATATAATGACAAATTAATAAATTAAATTAAATATTATAATTACACTTTGATTTAATTGTGACCAGTAGAAAATTGTTTGTCAGTCACCTCTTTTCTTCAAACTTTGCTCGACACTCTCCTCTCTCGCCCTATCTCTCGCTCGCTTCCTCTCACTTTTATACAGATACAAGTGTATGAAATCTGCTTTTATTTGTAAAAAGCAAGAAAAATTGTTATATACATATATTTTCATTCCCACTCTTCACTCTCTCTGATCTCGATCTCCACTCTCCCATAGCATACAAATATGAATTTTACTGTATATTTAATAGGACCAACTGAACCCATTTTTTGGGTGCACATTTGCAAAAAAAAATCAACCGATCAGACAACTTTATCATTGCTCAAGGCACCCTTTACTAATTAAAAAAATGGTGGCTTAATTAGTTTTTATTTAGAAATTAATATTTATAGCAGAAATTAGGGTAATTAGGACAGTACTATTTTTCAAAACTTAATACTACATTGGATCCTCTGGCCAAGCTGAAAATTGTAATATTTGTCACAATAGAAAGTCCTAAACTAGTATACGCTTTTGTTCTTATTACTTGTTCAATTTTGACTTGGTACAACTATTATGAAGATAATAATTGAGATACTAAGTTTATCATTTGACTAAGATTAATTGATAAAAAATTTCATAATTAAAAAGTTATGCAGGTTAGTAATCATAATTAAAAAGTTATCATTTGACTAAGATTAATTGATAAAAAATCTCATTAAAAAGTTTTTATTCTTTTCAAAAATATTTAGTTATGCAGGAATTAATAATGCTGAGATTAGTAATAAATACTTTTAAGAATCGGTAAATCACGAACAAGAAGAAGATGAAATGGGAACGTATAAGTTAAAAGTTATATTACTGAAGGTTAGTAATCAGAGGAATTGAGGATAATAAAATGATGAAAAATTTTAAAATCTGTTCGTTCTATATTATTATTATTATTATTATTATTATTATTATTAATAATAATAATAATAATATAATAATAATAATAATAATAATAATAATAATATAATAATAATAATAATAATAATAATAATGGATGCACCTGCTTTCTTTTAAATGCAAGAAAAAGGCATGTGTGAATATATATTACTCCAATACTCCTATTAGGGGTGGCTTGCCATTAAAGTTTAAATAATAATGTCACTCAATTCATTAGAGTATTTTGTTGGTAAGTACTTTAAAATTAATAATTAGTATCGAGATAAATTATTACTTTGTTAATTTAGGCAATATAATAATTTTAAAATATAATAAGTAAATGATAAGAATATCTTTGTAAACCTTGTTTATAATCATTACTTTTACATTCACGATGAGTATTTTCATAAAAAATTTAAAATTTTTATGTAAGACATATTATTTCAAACACAACAAATTAAATACACAATAAAAATGAATTTCAACATAACTTGTCACATCATAATTAATCTCATCTATATATCCTCCCATTTAGTATTATATTTGATTAGATACATTTACATGATTTTGAAATATTTTAAGTGGTTAGATATTGTAATTTATAGTAATTCAAATAACGTATGTTACTGTGTCAATTTAATAACACGTAAAAATTTGAGAGTCAATCGAAGTTTTAATGTATTTTTAAAAATATTTTAAATTGTTAATTGTTATAATTTATGATGTATTTTATGTAATTTCAAATAATTAATGTTATTCATCTTTCCTTATTTAAATGACATACGTAATATTTCTAAAGTTCAAAGTAAATTTTCAATCAATATTTAAAGTTATTAATAATGTATTGTACTAATTTAGTATAATTGAAAATTTAATTAGTTAGGACTTTTTCTTAACCTCACATGGCATTAATAAAAAGAAAAAATAATATGGAGCTACAGTTTAAAGACATCACAAAAAACTTTATTGACCCACAAATCTAATAAATTCCCAAAATAGTCTCTTGATTCTAGGTAGGTCTGCTCGTGGTTATGATTAAGAACCAAATTGAATCACAATTTGAATTAAATTAATTAAAAAAATTGATATCTGATTTAATTTAGTTAAGTTTGATTTTAATATTTTGGAAATTAATATTATTTCTTTGATTTTGATTTTACTAAAATAATCAAATTGAATTGATAAATTGGAAATATAAATTTTATAATTATTTATTATTAAATTAAAAATATTTTGTTAAATTTAATTAACATAAGTCTTTAATTTTACCATTTTTTCAAACCAACACTTTAGCCAAAGTATAACAATTTCGAACCCAAATCCATCAAAATCTATTATATTCTTTACTTACTGTACTTCACATAAATAGTTACACATTCTCTTAAATGAATTAATTTATCCGTGTAATGATAACCCTAATATTACTTAATTATTTGATTAAACTGACATTAACTTTTCTGTAGATTGTTTATGTACTTGGTGTTTCTGTCTATCGAAATACATATGTCCTCAAAAAAATTATAACTTTCAAACCGTATAAACCTGAAAAATCGAACCAAATCGATAATAACCAAATCGATGGTTATTTTTTTCGTTTGGTTTGATTTGGTTTTAGAAATTTAAAAAACCAACTAAATTGATTTAGTTTTTATTTTAATCAATAACCGATTCAAATCGAACAACGAACGCCTCCAATTCTACGCTTCTCTCATTTCCTCTTTAAGATATATATTGTATACTTGTAAGAAATAAGAAAATAAAATTCCTCTTATATGTTACATATTATATAATATAGAAGCAAGAAAAGCAAATAATATATAAGAAATAAGAAAGTAGAATCATTCTAATTTGTGCCGTTGACCAAATTAAGCAGATTGAGAAAAGAGGATTTTGTTGATGATTCAGTATATATATATATATATATATATATATATATATATATATATATATATATATATATATATATTACCATCCCACGTTCTCAGGTTAAAACAATAAGATATTACTCCTTATTTTCCTTGCTGATCCCATGTCTATTCTCAACTTGTAATAAAAAAAATAAGGCAACTTTTACGTAAATATAAAATTTATATTTGTATGTTATAATAAAATTTAATTAATTATGTTTCATAGTATATATATATATATATATATATATATATATATATATATATATATATATATATATATATATATATATATATAATTTACTATGTATATACAGTTGAAGCGAATTATATAAAAGCAAAAAAGAGAAAAATTATATAAAATTTAAATTTGTATAAAAAGAGAGAGAGACAAAAGAGATTTGGGCAGGAAATATTTGTATTGTATAACTATAAGTGTATAAGATAATTATATACAATTTGAATTTGTGTAAAATGAGAAAGAGAGAAAGACAAAAGAGACTTGGACAAGAAATATACAATTGAATCGAATTGTATAAAATGAAAAAGAGAGAAATTATATACAATCTGAATTTGTACAAAACGAGAAAGAAATAAAAGGCAAAAGAAACTGGGTTGGAGAGTATTTTTATTGTATAATTATAAGTGTTTAGGACGAAAATATATGTATTTGCATGTGTATATACAATTTTCTCTCGCTTTATACAAACAGAAAAACAACGAGATTAGAGAGAGTGACGAGCGAGATCTATTAGAGAGGAGAGAGGAGAACGAAAATATATGTATTTATACAATTTCCTCTCGCTTTATACAAACACACAAACACAATTTATACATTTGTATTTGTATAAAAAGCGAGAGAGGCGAGTGAGAATCCACCAAGGAGAGTGGCGAAAATAGAGTCCGGAGCCTAAAGGTGAAAAAAAATTAACAAAAATTCCAAAATGATATATGCAATTTTTTTAAAACTAAACGGTAAAATCACTGGGGAAGTAGCGATTTTGTCCACTTGAGTGAAGGAAAATCGCTGCTATAGCAGCAATTTGTTCAATTTGCTTTTTCAAAAAAAATAAAAATAAAATTGAATCGCTGCCAAGGTAGCGATTTTCCTTATCAATTTTTTTTTAATAAATCACTGCAAAAACAACAATTTTACGATAATTTTTTTTTTTTAGCAATTTACCAATTTTTAAGAAATTAATTTTTTCCCTTTCTCTGCCTCATCCACTACGGTATAACCCAACTCCACCACCCACCCCAGCCCTCTACTACTTCGAATGATCTGTTTTTTTAACCTCTATTCTCAAAAGATAATGATTAGTATATTAAAACTTAGTAAACTTTTGTCATACTCTATTATTTTGTAGTGTGATAAAAATAAAGAAATAAACTTTTTGCCTACAAGTGCAATCTCTACAGGATTGAGAAAAATAACGAATTGTTTATTTAAGATTAATCTCTTCACGAATAATAGGTATTTTGGTTAAGGCGGATTATTAACGATTCGACTCAAATAATTATCAATTCATCGATTATCAATTTATCAATTATTTGATCATAATCAGTTTGAGTTAGTATTATTTTTTAAAAAAATTGATTCTTTAGTTAAACAAATTAAATAAGCATACTGCTCAAATCATGCAGTACTACTATGTGTAGTAGCTAAAATTACAATAGCAATTCCGTATAAATACTAGTACTACTATGTATCAACAAGAAGAAGTAGCCTAGCAGGAATTCAAGTCAGGTGTAAGATTTTTTCTTCTGAGACAAATCATCTTCGTCGTCATCGTCATTCTCATCGTCGCTAGGTTCCATCATTCTCATAGTGATGTCAACATCCACAGATGGTCCATATTGCCAGCAACAAGCCATAAAATAAAGCAGATTAAAACCCGTTAATAGAGCAAGAAGCCAGTAGTAATACTCATAGTGTCCCTTGTTGATATTACTTGAAACCCAACTTTCTTTTCCTTCTCCTTTGGTGTACTTATCCACGGCACTCAAAATCACACTTGCTAAAAGATATGCCACTGCCATTCCCAGTCCTAAAAGAGCTGATGCAATACTTGACATACTCCTTGGTAACTCCGAATAATAGAACTCTGTGGAGCCGATCGCACTGAATGCCTCTGCTATCCCGTTTAAACTGTTTGGTATAATGAGCCACAATGCTGACATCTCCACCAACCCCTGCGAGTTGTTCAACAGCCCTTGATTGATTGCTTTTATTCGTCGAACATGTTCGATAATACCAGAGACTACCACGGACATGCAAGAGATAAATATGCCAAGTCCCATTCTGACTATAGGTTTTAGACGAACTGGTCTTCCTTTGATCTTCGATGCCAAGGGAAGCATCACGCGGTCATACAGAAAAACCCAAAGTGTTAACGCAATCAACGAAAACATCCCAAATGATCCTGCTGGAATTTCAAACCCTTTAGTTAGATGTCTATCCATGGATTGAGCTTGTAATAAAGGGAATGAACTTTGGCTCATGTTTATTGATATCATGATCCCTGTTGACCACAATGGCAAGACTCTAATGAGGGCTTTTAGCTCCTCAACTTGCTCCACTGTGCAAAGGTTCCATTTATTGGCTGCAACTCCATTTGGCTTAACATCTTCAGGGCTTTTAATGATGCAAGCTTTGTTTAAGAATCTCAATTTCTCTGTAGGTCCAGAACCATTCTTGTGATGGTAATCAGAGTCATGAATGGGGTAATGGAGTTTCCTATTCTTGCAGGCAACGAAAATTACTTGTATAAAGCTGGCAAACACGTTTGAGCGAACCTTTGGCTTGATATAGAATGGAGAGGCAATGTAAAAAAACAGTGTGGATAAGAACATGAGGATGGCAGAAACTCCAAAACCTATTTTCCACCCGAGTCTGTCTTGTAGGTAAACGATGCCCGTAAGGGCAATCAGGACAGAAGCTATGGATAAAGTATAATACCAGGTAAAGAAGCTTTCTAACATGGTATACTTGTTGGGATTACTATCTCCCTTGTCTAACTGGTTAGCACCAAAGGCTGAAGAAGACGATCTTATACCTCCAGCACCAATTGACATGAGCAGAAACGAGAAAATCAAAAGCATGTATTGTGATGTCGTTGTAGATTTACAAGCCTGTCCTGATTGATTACAAGGCGGAGGCCTTGCTCTCGGAATCATTGCTGTTAACCACAACACTAGTGTTCCCTGCAACCACAAGGCATTCAAGTGTTAAAATTAGGTAATTAAGTTGGTGTTCTTATACGAAAAATTGTCCAGAAAATTCACATTAGAGTAGGGAGGAAGGCAAAACTAGTTAGTGCTTTGTGTAGTCTAGATTACTATCCATAGGTATTTAAATTGGTTGAATGAGTTGATCTGCAAGGCTGGGGCTGTCCACATTTGCATTTTCTTTGTACTTACATGGCTCTTTCGTAAAACTAATCTGTTATCACCCCAAAAAAATAATTGACAGAGCCATTTTACTACGATTAATTGATAAAATTCCAAAATCATTTACTAGGTTTCAGGTGCGCATTCGCAAAAATACACTAAAATTACAACAAACCTATAGCATCGCGCAAGCATTAGTGGTTGATTCTATATCGATCACGCAAACAGAGACATAATAATTTGTTACCTCGACCTGAACGAGAAGAAAGATGAAATCGGAAACTATAAAACACTAATTTGCAACAGATTAGTTTTAAGTGAAAAGTAAGTTACCATGAAACTGAAGATGGAACCAAGGCCAATAGTGAGGAACCGACCTAAATAGGAATCAGCAACAACAGCTCCAACAATAGGCAAAAAATTGGTTGCAGCTGACCAGAAAAACAGAAGATTTTGAGTTGTAGTAATGTCCATCCTGTAATCTCTCATCAGATAAAATGTCATATTTGGTAAAAGCCCATAGCTCGCCACATTCTCCAGTGCCTCATTTGCTGTAACAATTCAAAAATAAAACTTAACTTAATTACAAACAAAACAAAATTTTTTTGAAATAGTTCAGTATATACCTATGATAAAAGGCATGGTAATTAATCCACCCTTTTTTCTACTTTTAATTGAAGAATTTTGCTTCTCTGAATCCTCCATTTGAGATAAAGGAACATACTCTGCTATCTCTTCCTTCATCTTCTCACTTACTGGAGATTAGTAATCAACAGGAATTGAGTATCAAAGGAGAAATAAAATGATGAAAAAAATAATATCTGTTGATGCGCCTGCTTTTTCTTAAGTGCAAGAAAAAGGCACGTGTCAGTAAATATTACTTCTCTCCATTTAAAAAAAAATATTTTATTTTTATTTTAGTCTGTTTTAAAAATAAATGATTTTTTTCTTTTTTTAATAATATTTTTTAATCTTTTACATGATATGTTTAAAATTATAAGATTAAAAAATATTTTTATATATTTAATATAACTTTAATTAAAAATAAATTATTAAAAAATCTTCTTTCTTTTTTAAACTTCGTTCTAAATCAAACTAAACTATTTTTTTAATGGAGGGAAACTCTAATACTCCTGTCAGGGGTCGCTTGCCGTTAAAGTTAAATAATAATGTCAGTCAATTTATTAGAGTGTTTTTTTTTTTAAGTAAGTTTGAAATTAATAATTAGCACCGAGAAAAATTATTACTTTGTTAATTTGGGTTATATTGTTATCTTAGAAATATAATAAGTAAATGATGAACATAACTCTTTAAACCTTGTTTATAATCATTATTTTCACATCCATGATGAGTATTTTTATAAACAAATAAATTTGTAGATAATAAAATTCGCGTCGAGAAAATAATAATCAAGAACAGAAAATTATAGCAACAATCGATTTTATTATTTCAAATGCGATTGTTATAATCTTATAATTCCTCTGAATTCGCCTTTTCAAATATAAATTCAAGGTCTTTAAAGCTTGTTCTTGAATCTATGATTAACTTGAACTTAAACTTTATCTTGATCTTGACTTTTATTTGAACTCAAGGGCTTTTCTTGAATTCGGTGGTCTTGATCTTGATCGTTCTTGAACTTGAATGCTTGAATTCTTAAACTTGTAGCTTTGTTGAGAATTAAATGACGTTTGTACCACGGAGTTTCTCTAGCTTCTTGTTTTGAATTTTCTCTCTTTTCTGAATTATGAGGACCCCTATTTATAGTTTTAGAATAGAGGAGTTGCGATTGGAATAAGATTCCGTTCAGCCAATCAGATTGAAGTGACATGACATTTGGGCTTTATGGAGCGAGCTTGTCATCTTTGACACATGTCATGATTCTATTGGTTTTCTTATTTGACTTGGCATGCCACATCATCTGCACACGTGGCGCCAAGATGAGTTCTAGAATGATATGAGATTGGGTTTAACAAATTGGGTTCATCCAATGTAGCCCAAATCAATTAATTTAGACTTTAATTAAATTCATATTTATTGGACTTAAATATTTAACTCAATTATATCAATCCACAATATTTATTTGGATTAATATATTTATGAATTCAATATAATCCGAATCTTTTTATAAATTTATATTTAATAAATTTTAAATGATTACAAAATTATTTTGAAAATTTATGCAAGGTTTATTATTTTGAATATAACAAATAAAATATATAATTAGAATGAATTTCAACATAACTTGTCCATAATAATTTATCTCATCTTTATATTCTCCCATTTATTAATATAAATATTTGATTAGATACATTGGCATGATTTTAAAATTTTTAAGTGATTAAGTATTGTGATTTATAGTACTTTTAAATAACTTATGTTACTGTCACAACTTATGTAACACTTGAAAATTTGAAAGTCAATTAAAATTTTAATATATTTTAAGAATATTTGTCAATTACTAATTATTAATTATTATAATTTATAATGCAGTTTTATATAATTTCAAATAATTAATGTTATCCATCTCTCCTTATTTAAATGACATACGAAATAATTCTAAAGTTAACAAAATTTTCAGTCAATATTTAGTCATTAATAATGTATTGTACTAATTTAGTATATATTTGAAATTTAATTAGTTAGGACTTTTTCATAACCACAGATGGCCACTAATAAAATGAAATATGAAAATAAAATTCCTCTTATATAGAAGCACACAAAATTATTTTAGACCTTTACTCAACCCGCGTTGCCATTAATAAAAAGAATAAAAAAGTAATAAATAGTTGTCTAAACAGTTGACCTAAATTTAATTAATTCCTCAAATAGCTCCTTAACTTGAAGCTCCGACCATTTCCTATTACTCCACAAATTTAATTTTATTACTTCGCCTTTAAATATAATAAATTTAAGAAAAAATTATATATAATAGTAAATTATCATTTTCTTCATTCGTAATTATTTATCATGGTTTCTATTTTTAGAGTTAAACTATAAAAACGTTGATTAACATTTTAAGATGTATTTTTTCATCATATTAATATGCAAAAAATTGCAATTTATAATACTTTTCATGTAGTTTTAGAGTATCTAATTTTTTTGTTTAAAGTATCAAACTAATGTGATCTAATTTACCTTTAAAAATTAGTCAAATTGACTTTCGATAAGCGCAACATGACAAACAATTCCGCACGAAGGGAGTAATTCAAATTCAATGCTATAAATATAGTGTGATTTTAGTTGTACCCCATATCAAATTGTTTTTATTTCGCCTATCTCCTGGTGAATCTCGCTCGCCACTCTTGTTCTCTCTCGTCTCTCCCGCTTTTATACAAACACAGATGTATTTTGTTTGTCTCTGTCCCCATTTTGACTTGAATTGTAATAGTCGGGCTGAAATTTTTAGTGGTGGGCTTTAGAAAATGTAAAGTTAAATACTTATGGATAAATTTTAGGAATCACATAATTTTAATATGAAATGCAATGACTTTTTTTTAGTTTGTAATTACATTATCCCTTAAAAAGTAACACAAATCAGATACATTAATATATAGTTCGGATACATTATAACATAAACTGGATACATAACATGTAGCTCGAATACATTAAAAACTAGCCCAAATACCTAATATGTAGCTTAGATACATTAAAAACAAGCCCGGATACATTATAGAATAAACTGGATGCATAATATTTAGCTCGGATACATTAAATATTTTCTTGAGTATATTAATATGTAACTCATATACATTAAAAAAAAAATAATTAAAGGTTTTTAGAAATAGAAGATGATATTGGAAATAATGGAAACATAAGATGTGTACTTTAGGAACCACATAGTTTTAATATTAAATCACAATCTATCCCTCTTTAGTTTGCAATTACATTAAAAAGTAATACAAAATTGGATATTTTAATATGTAGCTCGGATACATTAAAGATTATCTCGGATACATTATAACATAAATCGAATACATAATATGTAGCATGGATACATTAAAAACTAGCTTGAATACATTATAAAATAAGTTGAAAACATAATATGAAGCTCGGATACATTAAATACCGACTTAAACACATTAATATGTTACTCGAATGCATTAAAGAAATAAGAAATTTTAGAGGTTATAGAAAATGAAAGGGATATTGAAAACAAGAAAAACATAAAATGTATATTTCAGTAATTTTTTCAATACTTGATTTGATTAAAATTTATCCAAAAATTTATCTTTTATTATGAATAATATATAAATAATATAAATTTTATATATCTAATTTATCAGTTTGGAATTGGTTATTTTTGCGACTGCTTTTAATAAAATTAAAACCAAATTAAATATTAACTTTTTTAATCGATTTGATTCAGATTACAATTCGATTTGATTTTGTTGGGTTTAGCAAAATGTGAATGGAAAAAGAGAAGAAAAAATGAAAAAGTGAGGAAACCAATTTTGGAGGGAAACTGAAAAGTAATATGCAAAGTATAAATATAAAGTCATTTCTCCCATATAGGTAGAAGAAAGAAAATTGTTATCCTTATATTAGAAAACACTTCATTTACTTCTTAAAGGGTTAAGAAAAAAGGTCCTTCTGTCGTTGTCACTTGGATTTGGATTTGACAAATGATTTGATTGGATTTTTTTTTTCAAAATTTATTCCATCGATTCTGTTAATCGAATAAATCTTGTTAAGATCAATTTCTTTTCTTTTATAAATTAATCCAGAAAGTTAGTTAAATAACATAATTAATTTTGGCGCAACAAAATTTATTTGAAATTCGCATGCAACAGTAATAACAATCTGATTTTCGAAAAATATTTATTTCTTCCCAAAAGACACATCTTTTCGAAAAGTCTTTAATTTTTTCAAAAGACACAATTTTTTGAAAAAATGGGTCTAAACAGATTTGTCTAAACAAACACGTTTCTTGCTGAAAATGGCTATAAAAAAGAAGTCTTTTTCGTTTTTCAAACACTGAAAATTTTTACTCTCTGCATGCATTTTTCTCTCATAAACAAATTGTCAATCAACTGAGTTTGTGTGTACCTGTTATTGTTGTTACGTTCGCTGAAGTTATTAAAGTTTGAGGTACCGCTACTTTTCTAACAGGTTCATAAATTTTATCTTTGGAGAAATTAATCTGCAACCTCAGATATAATAAGGAAATTAAATTTCTTAAAAAAACACGATAATTTTTGTGAGCTCGAATTAAAAGTTTTCTTTCTATTTCATTTTATTTCTGATTCTGTGCTTTTGACTAACCTTAATACAGGAGATAATAGATTCTAAACCATAACCATAAACAACCCTAATTGGAACAAATTCAAAAGGCAATAAAAACAAAAACTAATGGATTTAGCGTGTCATCCACTCACGAGTTAATGTATATTGGAATTTTCTGCGTATAAATATTCTAAAAAATTAAATAAGTAAATGTTAAAATTTAACAATTACAGATTTTAAAAATTATTTTTTTAAAGAAATTATTCTTTTTTTCTTACTCTGCCGCATCCACTACCCAATAACCCGACTTCACCACCCACCCCAGCCCTGCAGTACTTCCAATGATCTGTTTTCTTAACCTCTATTCTCAAATCAAAAGATAATGACAAAGTATATCAAAACTTAATAAAAACTTATTTCATATTATTTGGTAGTGTGACAAAATAAAGCATAAAACTTTTGCCTGCAGGCTGCAAGTGCATCTCTACAGAATTGAGGAAAATAACAAAATGTTTATTGGAGATTCATCTCTTCACGAATAATGAGATATTTTGGTTAAGGCGGCTTTTTGTATAATTATCAATTTGCGATTTATGCTTTATATTATTTTTATCATAAATCAGTTTTAATTAGTTTTTGTTTTTTATATTTTGATTTTTTAGTTAAATAAATTAAGTAAGCATACTGCTCAAATCATGCATATTTTGGGGGCTGAAAAGAAGGAATTAGGGAAAGTGGAGTATATAATATACTATACTATTAGTAGCTAAAAATGCAATAGCAATTCCGTATAAATACTAGTACTACTATGTATCAACAAGAGAAGTAGCCTAGCAGGAATTCAAGTCAGGTGTGGATTTTTTCTTCTGAGGCAAATCATCTTCGTCGTCATCGTCATTCTCATCGTCGCTAGGTTCCATCATTCTCATAGTGATGTCAACATCAACAGAAGGTCCATATTGCCAGCAACAAGCCATAAAATAAAGCAGATTGAAACCTGTCAATAGAGCAAGAAGCCAGTAGTAGTACTCATAGTGTCCCTTGTTGATATTGCTTGAAATCCAACTTTCTTTTCCTTCTCCTTTAGTGTACTTATCCACTGCACTCAAAATCACACTTGCTAAAAGATTTGCAACTGCCATTCCCAGTCCTAAAAGAGCTGATGCAATACTTGACATACTCTTTGGCAGCTCTGAATAATAGAACTCTGTGGCGCCAATCGCGTTTAATGCCTCCGCTATACCATTTAAACTGTTTGGTATAATGAGCCACAATGCTGACATCTCCACCAACCCCTGTGAGTTGTTCAACAGCCCTTGATTGATTGCTCTTCTTCGTCGAATATGTTCGATAATACCAGATACTAACATGGACATGCAAGAGACGAATATGCCAAGTCCCATTCTGACTATAGGTTTTAGACGAACTGGTCTTCCTCTGATCTTCGATGCCAAGGGAAGCATCACGCGGTCATAGAGAAATACCCAAATTGTTAATGCAATCATCAAAAACATCCCAAATGACCCTGCTGGAATTTGGAATCCTTTTGTTAGATGTCTATTCATAGATTGAGCTTGTAGTAGAGGGAACGAACTCTGGCTCAAGTTTATTGATATCATGATCCCTGTTGACCACAATGGCATGACTCTAATGAGGGATTTTAGCTCCTCAACTTGCTCCACTGTGCAAAGGTTCCATGGATTGGCTGCAACTCCATTTGGCTTAACATCTTCAGGGCTTTTAATGATGCATGCTTTGTTTAAGAATCTCAATTTCTCCGTTGGAACTTGAGGTCCTGAACCATTCTTGCTATGATAATCAGAGTTCTGATTGGGGTAATGTAGTTTCCTATTTTTGAAGGCAACCACAATTACTCGTATAAAGCTGGCAAACACGTTTGAGCGAACCTTCTGCTTGATATAAAACGGAGAAGCAAGGAAGAAAAACAACGCGGATAAGAACATTAGCATTGCAGGAACTCCAAAACCTATTTTCCACCCCAGTTTGTCTTGAAGGTAAACGATACCAGTCAGGGCAATCAGAACAGAGACTACGGATGAAGTATAATACCAGGCAAAGAAGCTCTCCAACACTGTCTGTTTGTTGGGATTGCTACCTCCCTTGTCAAACTGGTTAGCACCAAATGCTAAAGAACATGGTCTTATACCTCCAGCACCAACCGACATGAGCAGAAACGCAAAAACCAAGAGCATGTATTGTGGTCCCGTTGTAGATTTACAAGCCTGTCCTGCTTGATTGCAAGCCGGAGGCCTGGCTTTCGGAATCATTGCTGTTAACCACAACACTGCTGATCCCTGCAACAAGAGGGCATTCAAGTGTTAAATTAGCAAGTTAACTACAAAACTGATGCATGAATAGCATAGGCACACTGGCATTTACAGCAATAGAATTTCACTACAAAGAAAGACTTGTGCATCCCCATTTTCAAAAGTAGTGTAAATGTTAGCAATCTACCATCGTACAAGCATTAGTGGTTGATTATACAACGACCTATAAGTCTGAGAAGCATTAGTGGTTGATTCTACAGCGACCTGTATGTCTGAGACAACTTTACGGTTGACCCAAGCTTAACTTAACTAATTAAAAAAATGGTGGTTTAAATTAATTGTTATCTTAAAATTAAATATTTGAAGCAGCGAATATGATACTAAGGACAGTAATTTTCAAAACTTTATACTGCATTGGATCCTCCGACTGTAATAACCGAAGCTGAAAATTATAATATTTGTCAGGGTTAGGAAGTTCTAAAGTAGTAGCAAGGATTAGCACTTTCTTCGGAAAAATATTTTATTCAATGCACAAAACTGGAAAAGGAAAAAATAAAAATTTTGTCAGTGTAACGGACAAAACTTACACATCTTTTATTTATATTTTTATTTATATATTAAAATAGACAAGCGGTGATTCCATAATATTACGAGTTAAGAATAAGGTAAAATATAATCTCAAGATAAAGTGTATGCTTATTTTACCGTATGTTTGACTGGAGGTATTAAGGAATCTTTGGATTATTTATCCAGTAGATAAATGTTAGTGATAGATAAATTATCTCATCTACATAATAAATTATTTACTTGAAATAACTTGTTTCTAACCAAATGACCGTTAATGTAAAAGTATTGAACCCAACAAGAAAGTCTGTAAAACCCATTAATTATTAGGCCGACATAAAAGTTAAAACTTAAATTTAGTGGTAATAATTACAATAAATCTCAAACTAAACACAAAATTAGTTTGAGTAAAGAAATAGTGGATCGCCATAGAGACTGAGGCAGAAGCTCAATTATGGGATGGGTTTGCGCAAATAGCTTTTACTTTAAAAAGCTAACTGACTACATTAATTAAAGTATAAAAATTATCTCAAATTCTCTTTAAATAAATGGTATTAAAGTGTAGTTAGTCAAATTCTTCTTAAAACTAGATAATTGAAATAATGTTTGAGTAATTATTTATTTTGAACAGTAAAATAATGTGTGTGTAAATTTTGGATCGGCGAAAGTATGTAACTATAGTGAACTCAAAACTCAATTATTATTCTTACTACAGTAAAGATTCACTAACTCATTAAACTGAAACACATAGTAAATTCAGAATTCAATTATTATTAATACTTAAAAGTCGTACTTTTTAGATTCCCTGGATCGTGAAATTAAAATTCTAGCTTTTACTCCAGATCGCTATCAGATCAAGCTGTCCGTGGACCCAAACAGTAAGATGAAGATAAAATCGAGAACTCTTAAACTTTAATTAACAAAAAGATAAGTTCAAAGTTTAGTTAATTACCATGAAACTGAAGATGGAACCAAGGCCAATAGTGAGGAATCGACCTAAATACGAATCAGCAACAACAGCTCCAACAATAGGCAAAAAATTAGTAGCAGCTGACCAGAAAAACAGAAGATTTTGAGTGGTAGTAAACCCCATCCTGTATTCTCCCATCAGATAATTTGTCATATTTGGTAAAAGCCCATAGCTCGCCACATTCTCCAGTGCTTCATTTGCTGTAACAATTCAAAAATAAAACTTAACTTAATTACAAAACAAAAAAGAAATCCCCAAAATATTTGAACTAGTTCAGTATATACCTATGATAAAAGGCATGGTAATTATTCCACCCTTTTTTCTACTTTTAATTGGAATCGGAGAAGAATGTGAAGAAGTTTGCTTCTCTGAATCCTCCATTTTAGATCCTCGATCTAAAGGAAGATACTCCGCCATCTCTTGCTCCATCGCTTCACTTATTTGAGTATTTTAACCAGATAAAAAGTTGAAAAAAATTCGAAAAGTGGATCTAGTGACGATACAAGTATATAATATGATGGAGAAGAAGTAGATATAACTGCTTTTTAGCAAGTGCAAGAAAAAGGCAGGACTAATTTATCACATATTTCTGTATCACTCCCCATTTATATATAAAGAAAAATAGAAAGAGTTTCTTATTTGTAAAATGGATTCCGTGTGAAATGTTGTATTTATTTTTTTTCTAGCACACTGTTACTGCTGGTCCCATTCTCTATCTTCCAACACGTTTTCACTCTTGTTTTTATTATTATTTTTAAAAAAAGAAAATAAAAGGAAAAAATTATTATTCTTTTTTTGGAAATAATAAAAATGAATTGATTTCAAGTGTTTCATATATTTTTGAAATACGTGTTTGATTAATGAAACATAGTAAGAAAGATTGTTATTTTTCTATGAATACTTACATAGAAAAATATGCATAGGTGAAACACTTTCATTTTGTTTTGATTTTCCTCTTTGGTGAATTTCAGGTCAATAAGCAATTACAAGTAGAGTCACCATGAAAGTTACACTTAACCTGTTTTGAGAAAAGAAAAACAGAAATGGAGTTTTTTTTTTAAAAGGTTACTGTACGTAATTAGTTTATTACGAAGTATTTAAAAGGCACTTAAAAGATCAATATGTTCCAAAAAGGATCTTACAATAATTCATCATTACTACTATTTTGACCGGCTGAGTTGAACACGTGATTAGTAAAATGATTACTCCATACATTAAAATTATTTAGAAAGTTCATGTTTTTTAAAAAGATAAACATCTTTATGATTTTTTTAATTAAAGTAAATTTATAAGAAATGATTAATATTTTATAATATATCTTTTTAGTTTATTGCTATACAAAAAATTATAATCATAATACCTTTTATATAGTTATTTAATATGCATATTTTTTATTTAAAATATTAAATTAATGTAATTTAATTTAACTTTAAAAACTAATTAAATTAACTTTTAAAAATGTAAGAGACAATTAAAAGTAGACAGAAAAAGTAATAAAGATAAAATTGTGAAGTTATTATATCAATTATTTATTTAATAGGTGTATCAAGTAAAAATGAATAAGTGGGCAGGGACGCAGGAAATAGCTGTTACAGATGTAAAGTGCTTATAAAGAGTTAATTTAACTCATTTTAAAATAAAATAAAATTACATTAATAATATTATAAATAAAATTTCAAATATTTAAAAATAATATAAAAATGCTATAAATTTTAATTATTTTTCATATCAATATAATTAAAAAATATTTTAAAATATTAATCAAAATTTATATTCTTTCTCGTTGAGCAAAAGTTTATAAGTTTCAAATATTTAAAAATAATGTAAAAACACTATAGATTATAATTATTTTTCATATTAATATAATTAAAAAGAGAGGAGTATAATTTAATTCAGTCAAGTTACCTTTTCTAATTTAGGTTTTAATTAAACTTTTAATATGTCTATATGAGATTAGTCTCTTCACGAATAATGAGGTATTTTCTTGATTATATAAACGAGAACCTTCCTTCTAAAAACAGAATGTTAAGATTTATCCATAAAGAGAATTATTCCTCCCAATAACCCTAGCTAAGAGGACGTGTTTGATCGATTTGATTTGATTTGAATTTTATTGATGATTTATTAATTAATTTATAGATATATATTAAATTATTATAAAATTATTAGAAATAAGTGACAAGCTAAATGATTATATATATAAATTGATAGATTGTATCGTATTCAAAATCAAATAACAATATTTCAAAAAATAACCAAAATTTGAGACAATCATGAATAATAACGAGTAAAAATATAGTATTATGAAGTTGAGGTGGAGAGGAGATATGGAAGAAGCGTGACACAATGATAATATATATGTTTAGGATTATTCAGAGGTGACATTTGACTTGACAACTGTTCAATAGTGATGTGTCTGTTCATCCATTCTTCTTTGGAACTTGAGATTTCAAATTATTTTATTTATGTTCAATAAGTATTATAATAAATATTAATTTGACACACTAATTAAAGATTAATATATAAGTAGACGGAGAAACGTATTTTTCTTTCCCTTTTGTGTTTTTTAAATACGACAATGCATGAATCTAATGGGAACTCTTTGACTGTTATGTTTTTTATAAGTGAAATAAGGTAACGTGAGAGACTTTTCTTTTCTTCTATTGTCAAGGGATTTATTTTTAATTTCAAGTTTTTTCTACTAATTTAAATTTCACAATATAATATTTATGTGAGTTAATATGGAGTCAAGCAATATAATATTTTATAAGATTTTAAAATATATTTAATTATTATATTAATTAAAAAAATTACTATAACTAATAATATTTTGTAATATAATTTTTGAATATTAACTAATGTAATTAGATTCAAAAGCTTGAAATTTAATCAAATTGAATTTTAAAAAATCGCGTCATATCAACTAAAACGAACTAGAGGGAGAATGAACTTTGATAAAATTTTAAAGTATATGTTATTCATAAAATTGAAAGGAGACGTATTGCATTCATCGTACTAATTTTTACTTATCAAAATATTTAAAATTTTAATTATCTTAAGTTAATTTAATTTTTTAAAAAAATGAGTTAACTTTAACGTTCGAATAGTAAAACGTAGTATACATCAAGGCGGAAGAAGTATTCCTGTTTATTTTTATTTAATTGTTTTAATTTGACTTAATTAACATCAAGTTTGAGCGTAAATAGATAATTTTGTAATTTATAATTTTTAAATTAAAAAATCTATATAATACAATTAATTTTATTTTAGTTTTATTATTTAACATATTACGTAACATATTACAATTATAGACTAAGATCAAAATAGGTATATTTTTATATTTTTCTACATTTAAAAATAAGATAAATAAATTAGGTAACACTTATAATAATGTTATGAAAAAACTGGCTATCGGAATAAAGTGTGCAATTATTATTTATGTGAGTTAATCAATCATTACTTTACTAACATGATGCCCATATTTTGAAGAAAAATATTTCTTGGTTGGTGGGGCACGTGGTCGTGTTTTACTTTACCCATTCATTTTAACTCAAACATTTCACCTTATGTTTACAAAAATAAAAAATACCTTAATGTTGTACCATTATTATTAATCTTAACTTTAATTAATTTTTTTTGTTGAAATCGTGTTTTTATAGCAAATTAATATTTAAAGTATTTATTCTTTATGAGTCATACTCGTTTGTATTCCTTTCAAAGGATTATTTTTTATTATTATAAAAATAAATTGTTCCCTATATATATGAATTAAAAATTTTGATATGATGGAAGGTACTTTTTTATTAAAAAAAAAGATATTAGTATTTCTCTTTTTTTTTTCTTCTGAAAATTAAATTTATTGATACTGAATATGAAAGAAAAAAAAACATTTAAATTTGTTGGGTAAATAAGTCATAAATATTTGTATTATTATAAGTAATTTCATTCAAAATGAAATAATTATTTTAAAATTAAAATTATTACAAAATATAATACTAACTTTTCAATTTATTAAGTATAACAATAAATCAACATAAAAAACTATTTTTTTAAAAAAAATACTACCTTCGTTTCAATTATGTGACACTTTTTAAATTTTAATAATTAAATAAATTTATCTTTAATCGTATATTTTTTATTAAATCTATACCATTTTACTCTAAAAATCAAAAAATACAACATATATATTTATTTTATCAAATGTTTCTGAAGGGACCAAAAATACCACATAAATTATGACTTTATTTCGTTCGCCCACACTAAAAATAATATGGAAAATAAAACATGGGACTTTTTTGAGTAGCTCATTTTTCAAGTTGGGGCTAAATTATTGTGAATGATTAAGGTAGTGCGCTGTCAATTATGAATATGGCTAAAAAGATCAAACATAAACAACATATAGAACTTGACAAAATAAAGTTATTGTACGATAATGATATGTTTGTTTTTTCAATATTTATAAGGGACGTCCATCAGATATGGACGTGTAGAAAACATTGTGTGAAATCTACTCACTAGTCAAATTTGAAAAATATTAAAGTACGTGGTAGTAGTAAGTAGTTTCAACTAGACTAACATTCGTCTAGGTGTAGTAATGAGAGTGGCTTCATCCGTAATCCGAGATTTCATGTTTAAATTTTAAATATGGAGATAATTTATTAGAAGTTTCACTCTCAAATAAGCTCTATAATGTGTTATTTAAATTTAATTGAGACTCCAATGTGAATTTCAGACACTAAATAAAAAAATAAAAAATAAATTCAACTATTATAACATAATAATAAAGACATTTCATCAAATAATAAAAGAAAAAATCGCTTATAGAGAATTTATAGTTGTCAAAATTTTAATTAGTGCCCCTATTTCCATCCATGATTTAATTTAAGGCAGTTTAAATGATCGGTTTGACGCAGAAAAAACAGCACTACTATAGGAAGCAATATTCTCATTTATTGGTTCGTTCTTTGTATTATTCAAATACAAATTCATTTACACATGTTTAATTTAGAAAAACAAGGATATTTTTATTTAATATTTATTTTACTATTATTATCAAATACCATTTCATTTAATTCATATTAATTACCTACATTTATTAAAAATAGTTGTTTTAATTGATTTTTAATTTATAAATTAAGATAATAAACAATTATATCTTATTTTATGATTAGTTCTTTTTTAAAGAGTGAACAAATTTATAAATCTCAGAAAAAATACAACACTTTTAGATAACTTATGATTAATATGATAATACTTTTATAAAGCTTATTTTTTTTATCTGAATTTATGTAATATTTTTCGTTCTTTGAGAGTCGAACAATTTAAATTTAATATGCAATTTGGGCATGTAATCTAAAAATCCTTTGAAATGAAATTTATATATTTGTAAATTCGAAAAAAAAATACTATACATCACAATAATTGATAACTCAAAAAGTTAAAAAAAATTATAAAAAATTTATGATAAAAAATAAATTTATTTAAACTCAAAAAATGCCACATTAAATTAAACGAAAAAACTACTTATTTATATGCTTTTGAGTATTGTGCAAAATCAGATATAGACAATAGTTCAAACTGATGTATATTAAGTAGTACGTATACGTATTCATACTATTGAGAAGTGTACGGAGGTATTATCCGATAGCAGAGACAGCCGTCTATGACACACGTACATTAGAATTCAGTATTTTCAGTGTAAAAAATAAAATTTATATTTAAAAATTGTAAACAAAAAATAAATATGAATTTTTAAATATCAAAATACACTAAATTCAAATATTAAAATCCTTTAAAATATTTTTTTTATATTTATTTTGAAAATTAAATTATCTTTGAATTGATGGATGTAAAAGCAGATAGAAATAGCAATCGTTTGTCCCTGGTAATTATTGACGACGAACAATTAATTATTGGAATTTAGAAAAAATAGGGTAGTAATGTAGTATACGTAGAGAGAAGTCATCACATCATGTGCTGCTTGGTCACCCACTATGACTTTATTATCTGATCGAATTAGAAATTTTAATAAAAAAATTTATAATATTTTTAAAAATATATTTATATAATTTTAATGGTATAAAAATAGTTTTTTTAAAAAAAATCAAAAAAATCTCTAATAATCATTGTATTAGCACTACAATGAAAAGAATTTATGTAAAAGATACATAATTAAAGGATTATTTGATTATCAGCTTGTCGTTGTTATATATATAGAAGGCAAGAAATATACGTTAGAATCGAAAATATAACGAAAAAAAGATATATTTAAATTATTTCCAACAATACATGTTTATATATTTAAATAGAAGTAACTAATATAGTACGTAATATCTCAAATTTTAAATTAAAAAAAGATTCAACAATACATTCGTCTTTGCGATTATTTTTTTAAAAGAAACGATCATTATGTGTTGGTTTCTTTCATTTTGTTATTATTAGCAAATCATATCATATTTTCATACTGTACTTTGATTACATTTCACATGTGTTTTAGGATTATGATAGGGAAGTGGGAAAGTAGAGGGTTTTACCGTGTTGTCTGGAGGAAACTATATACTATATACAATATAATAATTTAATGATTGTTGACTATAGTGTGAATCAATATTTTGTCATAGAAAAAAAACAAGACAGCATGTCTTATCTCACCAAACGAGCTACCATTTCTCTAATTTTTGACTCAAAAAATGTGGCTACTCTTGACTTTAATGACCTTTCATCAATTATATTTTTAGATTTAGAAGATATATATACCGTCCTTGCACCAATGTGGAGTTATATTTTAGAAGATAATATAGGCCGCATTGCATTAGGTATAGAGTTATATTTTTAGAAAATACATAGGCTGCCCTTGTATGTGGTGCAGAGTTATATTCTAGAAAATATATAGGTCGTTCTTGCATCAGGTGCGGAGTATATATTTAGAAGATCGATATATAGGTCGTTCTTGCATCAGGTGCGGAGTATATATTCAGAACATAGATATATAGGTCATTCTTGCATCAGGTGCGGAATATATGTTTAGAAGATAGATATATAGATTGTTTTTGCATCAGGTGCGGAATATATGTTTAGAAGATAGATATATAGATCGTTCTTGCATCAGGTGCGGAATATATGTTTAGAAGATAGATATATAGATCGTTCTTGCATCAGGAGCGGAGTTAGTATGTCGATTATGAGTTCAATTGAATTGTTTACAAATATTTAAATTTTAAATTTTGACTTCGCTTCGACTCTACATTGATGTCTTGTTTCAGCAATAACACATATTTCTTTAGCCATAATTAGAAGAAGCAATTAAAATAAACTTTCGGAACCACGAGACCTAACCCAGTCGTTACGCAAATATATATATTGCGGACGTGAGTAAATGAGAGTTTAGGATTTAATTAAACTATTTATGATCGAATCATATTATTCATTCATTATTTGTTATTTCAATTCATATCAATAAGATGACAAGTATCTGGTGAGATGCCAGCTACCAACGCCTAATTTCAAATTCATTCTATTAATATTGATATTTATTGCTTCCTTTCTCTTGTTCACGTTGATCAAGCAAATTATAATATACAAATTTGGTACGTTCATCTTATTAATTCCTATGGCTTTAAGTCAATGTTTATAAATTTAAATTGTACCGTTTCAGAGATAGACACACTTATTATTCACGATACCTAAAAGTATATTTGTAAGGTAGGTCTTTGATTGGTGTTTTTCTAATTACTATTTCTGTTCTAGAAGAAAAGAAAGAAAGAAACTTTTTTGATCACATGTTCCTGTCAAAACATTATGGAGTATCTAATTCATATGAGTAGTTAAAGTATAATAATTATGTGGGATCAATTTAATGAAGATTTAGGAAGGACATTTTCTATCTCAACCTCTGGAGTCGTATTAATTAGAAGTAAAAGTCTGTCGTATATCCTTTTATTACTACTTCGAAATTTCAGGTACTTAAACCTATTAAGATAAAGTGTTATTCGGTGAAGATAAAGTACGTTGGATGGTCAGGAGGACACAATCAATTAGCTAAGACGGAGCACTGGCCACGGGGCCTCAAGTTAACTCTTTAGTCAAATGAATAGAATGGCCCCTACTGGGAGAATTATGTAACCAACACTCGTGACCTGCAAAATTTAGTTTCGCTGGCACTGTTGTGTATTGCGTAGATGATACGAAACAGTGGGGACACCTAAAAGTGTAGGTTAACTATCAATGAAATGAAAGAAGACACATAAACTTGAGAAACATATTCAAGATTTGAAATTTTATAGGTTTCAATTTTTCGGGTTTATAGCATAGTTCAAACATACTATTTATTGCATTTTTGATAAATATTATGAATATGTCAAATGCTAGGTACCGTCTTTATATCTATCTAAATCTTCACAGACAAATTAGTCGAGGTATGCATGAGCTAATCAGCTGGGCCGAACCTATTGTAATGTTGTTTGTAATTTTGCCTGGTTGATCTTTGCTAATACACTCATTTTAATTAAAAGAAGAAAAAAAAAAAGAGCAAAGTTCAGTGTGCCTGGATGGAAAAAATTAGTTCAATGTATCTAGAGTCATTTTCTAAATTATAAATTGGGGCAGGTCAGTAGATTAAGGTACCATATCTAAAAGATATGTTTATTCTCTGCACTTTTAAGTAGTACTCTTTTTCTCTTCTTTTTTTTTTTCTGATAAAGAGTACTTTTTTCTCTCAATATTTTGTTACCAAAAGTACATAGGTAACACGATTGAGTATGTTATTAACTAATAAAATTGTGCTCTGGATTTAAATTTTTAGATGAGATGTTCAAACAGTTCAATATGGTGTTAGAGCAGACAGAAGTCCTGAGATTGAATCTCACTAAATAAATTAACATGCTTGACCCATGAATTGAAGAAAATAGTTATATCCCAACTGTTAAACTCACTTTAATTTAAATACAATAAAATTTCTACATAGGCAAATGAAAATTTTGAGACATGAGGAGGGTAAGAGTAGAGGAACATACAGCCTATGTACGAAGGAAAATAATAAAACAGATTGAATACAACAGATGATTATACAGATCATGTCTAAACATTTTGCATATTATTTCTATTACATATATGTATAAGCTTACAACAATAAAACAAACATGTGAAAGATATCTCTGCACCTGATTTAGCTACTTCTTTTGCTCCTTAAGACTGGCACCATTCTTCTAATGTAGGAGTCGCCACGCCCACGTTTTTCATGTCAAATATGTTCGCTGCAATACAAAAAAATCAGTCCACATAACATATTTCATGTCAAATATGTTCGCTGCAATACAAAAAAATCAGTGCACATAACAGTAGCTCGAAATGAATTATAAATGAGTTGAACATCTACTTTTGCTTTAAGTGGATGGCAAATTAGCATTTCAAGAAAACCATGATCACAGATTCACATGAAGTAGAGTAAAGTTTCGCTAGAACTTAAGTCAAAGCAGGAAAAACTATTTTTATTTAAGATCAAATTTGCTAAGACGACCAAAAAGAAACACAGCAGAACACATTCAACTATTGAACTGATGAGGATGGCTCGCTGTTCTCAAACAAGGAAGAAACTGATAAGTATGCTCCTAACTTACAAATGGAACTAAATGAGTTGTGATGTAAGAAAGTAAGTACAAAAAAATTACAGAATCGCACGGTACATAGTCCTTAAAAGAATTACATACATTTGATGATCCTTTCAGAGGAAAAATTAGGCAACTCTAAAACCAACAGTATCAGCGAAACTTAGTTCAAGTCTTGAAATCAATGGCATAGTAAAACTGTCTGTAAGTATTAAATACATATAGTATTTCTTTTAAGAGAAATGATAGCTGTCGGCAGTCGGCTAGTTCAAACGTCTTGTGATTGTTCCAAGATCTAGATATTTGAAGGACCAGTACCATGTCTGACTTCTCTATGACTTGTGCAAGCAGAGGTTACCAAGGACAAACTAGGATGATGAATAGTGAAAAAGAGTTCATTTGTTAACTGAATTTTATAGTGTGAAACATGAATAAGGTTGAAGGTAAATGTTTGATGTACTTTCAGATTTATTTCTGTATTTCCTGATACTTAAGGTTATGGATCCAAAATAACAATTATGGCCTAGACAAGTATGGATCTAAACCATTGTAAACGGTAATTTCCTCATACAAGCTTTTAAATGCAGAAAAATAAGGACGAAGTACGAACTGGTGCTTCAAATATGTAGCAAATTCATCTATGAGACTAACTGTAAATAAACTTCACAAGACAAGGTTAAACACTAAAGCATGTATCGATAATGAGGAGATAGTCGACCTCTGTGGTCCGAACTTATGATCAGGTTAAGTGATCAGTAGTTGTAACTCGTAACTACTTAAAATAAGAAATAGCATGAAGTTATTAGTTGACAGTCAATACTAATCAACTTGCCTAGATTAAAGGACAAATAGTCATAAGCTATTAAAACAAAAAAACTCAATAGGTAAACCAGCACAAAAACAACTGCTTTGTGTTATCTGTTACCAATGTGTATATCAGGAGTAGCAGCAGCTGTGGCATCTATAATGACCGTCACGCGTTGATAGTCCAATGCTACAGCATCAAAGACAGTCTGTCGTATGCAATTTGGAGTTTGAACACCTAAACAAAAAATATACGTCACTTGACAAATACAAACACAAACATTGGTTATTCAAATCCTAAAGTCTATAGCTATACGGAATCTCGATTATAAGCATCTAATTACCAATAACGACCAAGTTGGTAACGCCAATGCCCTGAAGATACGAATGAAGATTCGTGTTAAAGAATGCACTGAAACGTGTTTTCACCAATTTGTAATCACCTTCCTGAATAACAAGCCCATCAACCAGTTCTGCTCCCACACACCCCTTTGATGTGGGTTTTGGTTTCCCATCACCATACAAATGCCTACGAAACAATTCAACATCTCTTCCTAATGGGTCATGCTCGCGGACAACCTACCACAAATTGATTCAACCATCCATTAAAACTAGTATTTTAACCTAAAATAGTCCATTACAATAACAACAACAACAACTACACTTCAGTCCCAAACCAGTTGGTATCGGCTATATGAATCCTCGGTGCTTCATTTAAGCTCAATTTAGGTAAAAATATATCAATATGGCAAAATTTAACTTCACAATAAAATCATAAAGTTAAACAAATACCCAAATAATGGGGATTCCACGGTTTCGTGCAACCTCAACGGTTTTGATAACGTTTGGGACAATAGCTTCACCGCCTCTAACAAGCATAGGAGCACCTGGTAGTATAAAATCTTTCTGAAATTTAAGTTCAAACAGACAAATTTTCAACAAATGATTGTTACTATTATGCTGAATCAGAACAAAATTAGAGAAATACCTGCATATCTATGACAACAACAGCTGTTTTGCTCCATTTATCACCATTTTCTGAGCCCATTTGATTATCACAAACTCAGAATTTTTGCCAGCAATTTCGTCTCACTCTACTTTATTTACCTGCTACTTTCAAAACTAATCAATATTTTAAGCGTTGACCATATTTATTGGATGGGCCTGACTTATTGGGGCCTGCTACCCCAAACTCGCAACTTTTCTATGTTGGGCTTTTGATAAGGAAATTACACGTATAAACAAATATATATGTATATCAATTATATATATATACATAATTATCTAACAGATATATATACACAATTCAGTTCTCTTACGCTCTATCCTCTCTTCTTCCTCTCCTAATCTTGCTTGCCTCTTTCCTCTCATTCCAAGCTCGCTCTATGTATATCAGTTACATATATACAAGATATACATATACAATTCGCTTCCCTCTATTCTCTTTCCTCTCTCACTCTCTCTCTCAATCTCGCTCGTCTCTCTTTCCTCGTAGCTACGAATCGTAATTATCAAATTATAGCTATGAAACATAATTAAATTATTTTTAAGTGGCTATATGCGAAAATTTCCTTTTATAATTCATCAAAAAATAAGAAATTTTTACGCAGCCCAACAAATACCATAACACAATGACTTTGAGTGATGTAGTTTCCAAAATAGCAAGCAAATATTGTATAGGTTAGGCATGATAATTAAGCCTGGTCCAAGGGACATGATAATTTGCTTTCATGGTTTAGGTCACTCACAATTTGTTGACTGCAATTACAGGAATTACTTTTGCTTTCTTTCCACTCGCTACTAAGATGTTTTAGTTTATTTTGTTGTCTCTTGTATATCCATGGATTCAACAGCTCGGGAGCCTATACGATTGTTAGGGTGTTCAATTGAATATTCTTTTTTGAAAAAAATACAATAAATACAAAAAAATAATTCACGAAGTGATCAAATAATATATTTTGGATGCTCTTGAAACAATAAGCTATAATAATCCAGTGGTTGCAAATGTCTTAAATGGGCCAATAGTGCTCGTGTGTTTGCAATTTGTAGACACCCTTTACAAAATTTTCGACTCTGCCACTGCAATAACTCTGAATATATTATTTTGAACTCCCAAGAGCGTTTCATCCATTACTACGTGCATCCTCGTTTATGGATGCCTAAATATCCATCGTAAGACTCTCCATATTAATCGATCAATAAACCACCATAAATTCTTGCATGTTTTTTTTGTAAAATATGATTTGTAAAATTAATAAAGCTCTTGCTATTGACTCTAAAGAACTGTCCTAATATTTTGAATTGACCTAATATCTTATTTTTGAGGGCCAAATACGTTTGTTGATCAACTTAACCAAGAAAAAAAAACTCATAATCTAAATTAAATATCTTTTACGTATTGACCGATGAGCAAATAATTTCAATAGCACAAAAAAAAGTGTATAATTTAACGATAAATTAATGGCCAATTTTAACCCTACCTTTAATATTTAGAAACCAAATTGTTCTCTTTGCTAAGAAGATGTTTTCTTGGAATATCAGATAAATATAAATATATTGCAATACAAATTATGAGCAAAAAGACTTAAACAATAGAAGAAAAATTATATGGTTTAGCAAATATATACCTAGTTAATTAGTCATTACAACTGTAGTTTTAATTAAATACTATATGCGATTAACATTCAACGATAATTATGTAGAGTAGGATTTTGAGTTTGTATAATTCGTAATTTGTATAACTTTTGTATGATATAATTTGTACACTATTTAAAGTTCAGATGTTTCTGTTTGTGTAAAATTGTTATTTCAAGTTTATACTAAAATAGCTCAACTAATACAAACGTGAACTTAACAAACTCACCCGCAAATAATACAAACAAAATAACTTAAGCTGAAGCTATAACTCGTAAAAATACAAACTATAATTTTAAAATATAATTAAACTTATTATAATGATGAAAATTTTCTTAAAATCAAATCCATATTCTATTGAATGGAATACTATAGAACTTGGCCGCCCAGCCCATTACCAAAGAATTTTTTCATTTAGTTAGAGGAAGACACGTACACACACAAGACGTACTTACTCTATTTTTTCTAAAATAAGTGTCATTGTAATTTAAAAATTTGTCAAAAAAAAATATTACCTTACATTAAAAAAAAACCTCATCTTTTTTATACTGTCGATTCTCCAAAAATATTTAATAAATAAAAATAGTTTAACAAATTTTATATATATATATATATATAATTTTTAATGAAGGTGAAATGAGCTAATGTAACACTTATGTTGAAATAAAGTATTATTTTTATTTAACTCTTTGCTTGGTGAAATCAAAATTGGTAACGACACCAGCCACTTGTCATTCCAAGCTGTCACTCTCTGGCTTTTGAAAATAAAATAAAACAAGTGTATATTTTATTAAACACTTTTTTAACAAAGCACAAGTAGACAACATTATGGTTCTATCTTCTTCTTTTTGATATTTATATTTATTCTAGCATGATCATGAATCGATGATTGTTTTGACCTTTGTTTAGCCACATTAATCTTTATTTATTTCTTTTTTGCTCTTTGTTTTCTCTTTCTATTTGAAATTTAATTAATTTATATTTGCTTTAAAAAGTCTCATCTTAATCGTAAAAGTATATCTTATCAATACTCAAGAATATAATTTAGTGACTGAAGTAGGTGATTGAGAATTATGAGACTTTATATTGATCTTCAGCGGTATAAATAACAGTTAACGACAATCATCATCTAGCAACAATAGATATAATGATACTTAACTAATATTGCTGAAGACTTTAACATTCTATTAATTAATATGTATATTTATTACCGTTAAAAATATAAAACTAAAGTTATTTTACTATAATAAAAATAATAAATAATTTCTTCTTCTTGACAACATTGTTACAAGGTTTGTTGGTTTGACATTGGACAAAATGAACAATAGTACAGCACTAGTCTCATTACTTTTTGCATTAAATCCTCTTAATTATTTTTTAAAAAATTTAATTTTATCTTTTTGGTAGTGGGAAAATGATAGTGGAATGACCTATGCAAATCCCACATTCAATAGTAGATCCCTCCCCTTTCGTACGACAATAATATATAAATTAGTGTCTATTCATCTTTTAAAAAATATTTTTTTTATGACTTATAAGCAAAAGAAAAATGTGTATATTTTTTTTGTCAAGGATAATTATTACATAATGATTACATCATAAAGGGGAAAGTGGTACAAGTCTAAAATATTCTTAATTTGGAGATCAGTTAAAAGATATACTAGCAAATGACTGGTTAAATTTTAAGATAATCACATAATTATATATGGTCTAAAAACAACTTTATTTCAGACTTCCATTACTTCTCATGATTTTTTTTTATGACGATAGATTTTAAAATCAAGTTCTTTTAAAAAAATTACTTTTTATTTGTTGTACTCGAATTAACAGTGAACAGTCTAAGTGAAATCACTTTTCTACCTCAACGAGGAATAGATAAGATCTACGTATATGCACTAGCCCAATGCACATTTTATTTCCACACCAAATTACTACTAATATCTAATAAGTCACTGGAATTAGGGAAAGCGTTAAGTACTTAACTTTTATTTAACTCAAAATAGCAAACACAAAAGTCAACTCTAAACTGTTCAAATGAGTTTACCACACAATTTAATCATAGTAACTTAAAATCCTATACATATATGTTAGTCATTTAGCTTATAGTTGTATCAAACTTAAATGCTTATATTCATTTTCAACACTTTTATTTAAACACGTAGTATAAAATCAGCTTCAACACAGAAATACTATAGCAGATACGTCAATTATTTTTAATCAGATAAAGCTAAATGAACTCTAATGTTATACACAACAAATACAAACTAGCTTATACAATTTTATGATTATTCATGAAATAAAATTGCAATATTGGACCATACAATAAGAGTGTTATCCTTGTTCCTTCCTACACTTAATTAGAAATGCAAAATATAATATATAGCATCAGCAACAGTCAAACCTAACTAACTTATTTGAGAGTGACTGCTTCTGATGTTATATAATATATATAATTATCATCATCATGATCAACACATCAGTATATTATGCAACACTAAAATTGTTACATTAATTATTAATTATTAATTATTAATTATAAATATCCTCCTCCTCCAAGAGCTGGGGCCCAATAATCTCCAACAGTATTGTTATTGTCACTTCCAACATGTTGTGTACAAGATATAGGAACCAAGCACAACCCTCTACTCCTCAAATCCTGAAATAATTTTATTTCCAAATGATCATATTATGAGAAAATATATCCAAAATGATAAATATAAATGGGTGGAGCTATAACTAAGATAAAATGGGTGGAGCTACAGTTCTGCTTATGAACACGATAAAATTCAGTAACTTTAGCTCGAAACTGACGTATATATATATGAAAGGACTCACTTCAAGTTATTGTGAAGGATAATAGTTAAGTTTTTATTCATAGGATCATTTGAAGGAATTGAATTATTGTATGATTTTATAAAGTTGGCAACTTTTGCACTATATATAGGACACAACTTCTTTTTTGAATAGTAAATTTTGATGATATATACATTGATTATATGCTTTTTTTTACTACTAATAATGCAAAGCTAGCCTCAATCTCAAAGCTTCCTTTTTTTTGTTAGGGATCCAATAAAGCATCAACTTCTTAATTAAACAACTAATTAGTAGTACTATATAAATATTTTATTTCCTTGAATTCATGAAAGAAATTAGTTAATCCAAAATATATAATATAATATGATTAATGAGATGCACGTGTATGATGGATGTGAAAGAAGAGAATATTGGTGATTTTTATTGGAAAATGTGAATGAAAAGAAGTATTAGCTCTTACAGCAGATTGTTGTTGAGTGTGACCCATGCTTCCTGCTACATTGCCCATGTATGGAGAGCTCAATGCCTGCATGTTTTAGTGCACCACACTAAATTAAAGCTGCTCAAAGAGGGAAAAGAAACTACTGCATATATGTCATACTCGTTCTGTCTCATTTTATATAAGTTAGTTTAACTCGATACAAAAATTAAAAAAAAAATAGGAATTATAAAGTTCATGGTTTAACATAAGCAATAGATATTCTAATGGCCATAAATCATTTCATCAAGGATAAAATGAATATTTTAAAATTAAATTGTTACTTAGTATAGAAATATGTTAGAACAGACTAAATTGAAAGAGTGCCGCATATAAAAATGGTACAATACTAGTATAAAGTAAGAGGAGAAAATAATGGTTATTGATATCGCAGTTTCTAATTTCAATGGAGGCAAATATATAACTAACTCGGTACAGAATTTAAGAAAAGAATTAGGAATTATGAAGTTCGTGGTTTAACATAAGTGATAGATATTCTAATGGCTATAAATCATTTCAGTAAGGATAAAATGAATATTTTAAAATTAAATTGTTACTTAGTATAAAAATATATTAGAACAGACTAAATTGAAAAGGGTGCTGCACATAAAAATGGGACGATACTAGTATAAAGTAAGAAAAGAAAATAATGGTTATTGATATCGCAGTTTCAAATTTCAATGGAGGCAAATATATTCTTTCTATCGATTCAAATTTGTTTCATAAAGTTACTTGATTACAATGTTGATAGAAAATAACAAATATCATTATAAAATTAGTGTAAGAGTACGTTTCAGATAACACGAACATCGTAATTATAAAAAAAAAAAATTGATTAAATTTTGTAATTAAGAAAATTTAGAAATTAGGTTTTGTGAAGTCACCTGAATTTGTGCTTGAAGGAATCTGATGTATCCAATGGCTTCTGACAAGACGGAGGCTGTGTCAGTCTGTAAAAGAGAAACATATATACCCATGCCTATCACTTCTTCTTTTTCTCATCATAGATCACTTTAGTTAAAGACAATCCTTTTTGGCTATTTATTAAACAAAAATTAATGTGCTGTTTTTGTAATTTCATTTTTATTTGTTTCTTCATAAACTTCTAATACTACAAAAATAAAAATAAAAATAAAATATATATATATATATATATATATATATATATATATATAATTGTAGTATTTCAGTCATAAATTTTTTCCTTGTCTTCCTTAAGGGAAGGAGGCTAAGCAACAAGAATTAAAATATTATAAGAATAGAGACGAGTTTAAAACTTAAATTTAATCGATTCAATTTTTATGATTATATAATAATTTTAGTAGGTTTTCAAAATAACACATTTAAAATTTTAGGTTCAATTGAACTTATATACATCAATATAATAAATTTTATTCATAACATCATCGTCCACGTAATTAGTCTCCTTAAAATATGATAATATATAATCTTAAAAATAAGACAAGTTACCTGTTATAAGTAACATGTAAAAATAATGACAAAATAAAAATTAGATGTATATATAAAGTTTAACTCAATTTATTTTACCTTTCCAAATGGAGAAACAAGTTGGTGGAGTGCTGTTATCCTATCTCCTAGTTTCTCTTTTCTCACCTGCAATTCCGAATATAAACAAACTAAATTAATGTTAGATGATTAACTATTTTTGATACCAGGTGAAAACCAAAAAAATAAAAAACCAAGTTTTCATAAAACCAATTTTCACATTATGTATTTTCTATAATAGTTTTTTTTACAAAAAAAATAGGAAACTTACGAATATATATCCTTCGACTAATGGTATGGTTCAAGTATACAATTATATAAACACTATCAATGTATATATTATGTGTATATATATATTTTATAAACTAGATGAACGAACGATTCAGACACGTAATTGTTCCATAAAAAAATATCTAGACAAACATGTTACAGTATATGAAAGAGAGAATTGCCTTGAGAGAGGGTTGAGCTGAAGAATGTTGAACTCTAGCCTTCTTAGTTACCCCACCATTGCTTGTGCTGTTACACTTTATTTCATGCAGTAAATATTTTAATTAATAATGGTTTATAAAAAATAAAAATAAAAACAGATTAGGCAAAACATACTAAAATGATGTAAAAATGTTTTCACAAAGTCAGATCACTTATTATATAATTACGAATAAATCTCTTAACAAATACAGTACTTAATTAGTAACCTAGTAAAAAACAGTAACTAGACTACTGTCACATGTTAAAATTCACTGAGTAATTAAAATTTTACTATGACTAAAATTAGTTAGGCTAATCATGGATTATTTGGCTTTTATTAACATAAAAATCACTTTTTTTCCTTTTAGAATAATACTGATATTGTACTTATTGACTTATGAAAAATCAATAAATATGAAAAAAAATCCACTTTTTTAAAAGTAATTACTTTTTTTTTACTTACCTCAGATGAATGGTCTTGATGCTTGACTTCAACCACTTTGTTACTGTTGGTAATTTTGTTAGCAGGAGATGATGAGAAGTTAAAAATATTATTATGATTTAAATTAGTGGTAACACAAGAGCTAGCTGGTGATAAATCTTGATGGTAATTACTATACAGTCCTTGGCTCACTAATTCTTCTGGTTTTACATCAAAAATAGGAACCCTAAAGCTTGGATTAGATGGAATAATATTATTGTTATGGATGGAATTCAAATTTTGGATTTCTTCCCAATTCTCCAGCTTCTTGTATTGATGTTGAAAATGATCACTTATATCAGGTTTTTCTTGATCACAAGATAATCCAGACCTGAAATTTAATTAAAAAGGAAAAAAATAATTTAGAGGAGAATTAAAATTAATTAACATATAATTCTTATGGACTCCAATTTGATAGAAAAGAAAAATAAAGGAGCTATAGATTTCTTTTATAATGATTTTTCACTCTTTTATTTCTACTAGGTTTAGTAGTTGTGGTGGTCGGACAAAACTCTATTATGAATTTCTAACCACATTCTATTGTCTAAATTCCTTTACTTCTTCGAGCTTTGGTTATAGAAAAATTAAAAGACGAAGAAGAAGGTATCTACAACAAAATTGATTTTATGAGACAACTTAAGACATTCATATCGATCTATAAAACTCAAAAAAAAATTAAAAACTCAGCATGAAAATTTTAAAAAATAGGAAAGTAATTGAGTTTTTTATATTGTTTGGTAAATGTAAAAGTTTCAATGAGAAAAACTTGAAACAAAAAGAATATTAAAAATACAAAGACTACTAATCTTTGAACTCTCTACACAAACTCACTGTAGCTACTACAACAACAAGAAGTCAACATAAATTACTGCGCCTCAGGTTCAAACAAGTTGACTGTATATAACTAACTATGTACGAGAAAAAAAAAAGTAGAGAGAAGGAGATTTTACAGAAGTAGCTGGCTCCATGAGCGAGGTAAATGATCTTGACTTGGATTATTATCAGCCAGAAAATTTGAAGATCCATAGAAATGTTGAGTCGTGGTCGTAGAAGAAGAAAGTTCATGAGATTCATGTGGATGCATGCTTGTGTTCATCAACATGTTGTTCCACCAGTTATTACTAGGGTTTCCAGCCATCAAGAAGGATTATTCAGAACAACACATCATATATTATATAGTATTATTGTTTTTCTTACTTTAATGTAAGAGCCACATAATATAAAGAAAGAAGAAGATGAAGAAGAAGAAAAATAAATCCTTTTCAATGATTTTCTTTTTCTTTCTTTCTTTTTAGGTAGCTAGCTTTGTCTGTCTTCTTTCCTTGTGAGAGCACCAAAACGAAACTTTGTTGAAGCTTTCAGCCTTGTTTTTGCTTTTCTCATAAGAGGTTCAATAAACCAATATGTCTTTTTCAACCAAAGTACTAGCCTTATATTTACTTGGTAGTGTTTCTTACTTGTGGGGTTGACAATTGCTTTGATGCTTTTTTATTTTTTGTTTTTCCTCTCTAATTACTTCTTCGATTTATGTGGCACACGTATTATTAAGTCGGTTTTAAAAAGATTGACATACTTATAAAGTCAAAAAAAATACTTCCACACCTTCTCATTTTATTTTTCAATGAGGAAGTTTTATTCAAAATTTTAAGTATATCAATACTGAATTATTTCTCTAGTGTTATTTTATTGTTGGGCCAAAGTTATCAGGTTTTATTATCCTAGACTTCGTTTCTGATACAAATGTTATGACATATTTAAGATTTATCTACATATTTTTCAAAATATGTTAACATAAATGGAAAAGAAGGGGAGTATATACTTGTTTGTGTTTTTAAATTTCTTGCTTTAGCTTTATAGTAAAGGGTGGGGGCAAGAAAAGGGAAAGTGGGGGAGTGTTTTCAGGCCATAAAAAAACAAATACTCGTGGGGTTTTAATTCCTTAATTTGGGGTGGTAACTTTGGGATTGTTATTTTTCTCCTAATATTTACATAGATTCTAATAAAGGATAGCCTACTCTCTTCCCAAGTAATCATTAATTTATTCATATTTTATTTCTTATGTTACCTTAATATTATTAAAGGCTTTTAATTTTATTTTTCAATATACCATATGAGGATTAGTAGGCCATCTTAATTTGATAGCATAAAAAGTTACTATACATTATTAGGTCAAATCATACCATTTGTTTTAGTTGATGTATTATGTAATCTTTACACAATTAAAACATGATATATTTGCAACTTGATATGCAATAGAAACTTAGTGCAGCATATAAATTTAGAAAATTTGAATTAACTAACCAAAAGCAATTTTGCGCGTGCAGTTGCCTTGCTGTATATGTGTGTGCGATGGATAATTAAAAGTATATATCCTTATGGTGGCCATCACATTTTATATTTGATGTTTGCCTATTTGGGAATAGGGGCGGGTCTACAGTATAATATATAATTTTTACCTTGATTTTGTATGCATATTAAGAACTTCACTAAATATTTGACAGTGAATTGAGTTAATATATTTTAAATCGTGAATAGGGGTGGAACTAACTTAGTGAGGGTTCATCTGAACTTCTCCAACGGAAAATTATATTATTTATATATGATTAAAATCACTTTTTATGTAAAGAAAATTAGTATGTCACTTATTCAGATTTTTGAATTTCTTAGTGAAATTTCTGACTCTGTCTTGTCGACATGTGTCTGGGTTGTTCTTGTGTACGTTGCTGCCCTCTTTGGCCTATCTGGATGCCACTGACCCATCCATTTACCAACACTGGCAAAATTTATTCCTATTCTCAGCTGGTTGCTCAAGGATTCATATAAAGTCTTCGTTTTTCACTCTTATTAAGTATTTGAAATGAAACTAGCTATTACTGCTGGACCATTTAAATTGATTTATTACAAAAACTAACAACTGATTTCAAATATTGGTCCTAGTAACTATAGCAGGTAAGACAAATTCAGATCTAATCATGAGTCTAATTGAAACTATAACATAATTCCAATAATTAAAGCACCCTTTTTATCCTAACTTGCGTTCGACCTCAGACTGCTATATATATTCAAGGACAGGTGTTGTTTTTATTTGAGCTTTTTTGACCATGTAGACCCAACCAAAAAAGGGAGGAAAAAAGAATTATGATGCTGAAAGAGAGATGTCTTACCTTCAATGCAATTCATTGGATGATTTACAGCTTGGAAGTAGGCCGTTTTGTACTTTGGACATCGCTTTTCCCATGGGCAAAACTTCAAATTTCACATTTTATCATGAAAATTTGTCAATGAGACGAGCAGGATCAAAAGTTCAAGATCACTCATTTTCAATATTATTGAGCGTAATTTCCTATAATTCATTCACCTACAAGGCCAGAGAAGGCCATAAAAAAAAAAAAAAAGATAAGGATCAGTGGACTACAAGTCCCCACGAAATCATACGTTATGATGAACTTTTGTTGCTCAAAAATTTCAACTGCTACAAACATTCGCTACAGTATATCAGCAACTGGTAAAAATTTAGCTGCCAATTCTCAGTTAAAATTAAAGTATTATAACCTGCACATCACTTGGCAAGTTTACATGCAGATTCAAAACACAGCACACTGGCTTGCAATTTGAAACTGTAAGGAAGTGTAGGATTGTTCTTACCTTTCTTTTCCACTGTTTGGTTTAACTAGGAAGTTACCCTGAAAAAAAGCTAAAAAAAAGGACTGCTTGAGCCATCGGTAAAAATATTGAATCAATTGTGACCTGTGACTGATCAAACTTTTAATAGAATCTTAAAGATAGACATATAAATGAGATTATAGGAAAGTAAAGCTACATTAAAAAAGACAAGAAACTTTAACAAATGAATGCACTCAAAAAAGCAGAAGAAGTTGCTTTATCAAGGAATCTTGATTCCTAGTTCAATTTCTATGTTATCTTTTGGCAACTTTTGATCCATAGTTTGACTGAAGCTTGCCTTTCCCGTCATTTCGTTTCACCTTTCAAGAGAATTATTGTATCTGACTAATGTTGTTGACCGAACCACCATGTCGTTGCATAGCAGCAATCGATTCGCCACATTGGGGGCAATGAAAAGACGGAGCAGCGGAGCACCATGTTTGAAGACAGTAGTAACAGTAGCTGTATAGTGATGAAGATACATAAAACTCACATGAACAACAGTTACTAACACTAGAGCAATAAATCGACACATGAATGACGTCAACCCAAATGGATGACAAGAGAATGCACAAGCAAGATATCCCCTCTGCAATATCTACAGTTACTATGCCTTAATAGTTGACTGACTACCATAGATATTCGAGTTACTTCGTCTAAACTTAGTCTGTAAGCGACTATTTAGTTATATTAGGTAGTTCTTATAGGTATCAGATCTATCCCCATGTGCCATTTTTTCAATCTTTTGATACATTTCTTGGGTAAAGTCCTGACTTCTTTCGAAAATGAATTGGTAAGGTAAAGTTCTCTTCTAGTTTCACTTCTTGTAATAAAATTTTAGCTTGCTCTAAATTTTGATGCCATGGTTGTTTATAAAACACTGGATGTGAAGTTCATTAAAAAAATACAGGAGGATGTGAGGCTCGGCTAATATAAAACATTTTTCTAAACAGCCCTGAAGTGTTCTATTTTGTTTGCAATCTACAAAATTACACCTACGTATAGCCCACGCCTCCATGTATACAATATGCCTGCATAAGCAAAAGATTGTTGTTCTGTAATGTCAGTGAAATCAACTAATTCTTTTAAACTTCAGTTTATACTTTGATTAAGTTTTCGATATAATAGAGTTTCTACTAAATGGTTGAACATTTGAAAGATACACTGTATCGCCATTCTACGGTAAAATTGTAAGCATGCATACATGTACCTGTGCTGACAAGGAATAGCTAAAAATGGAATGGTTGGGTTTCCTTGACAGATTGAGCACAAAGTGTCATCCACTGAATAATCTGAAGATTTATCCTTTGAGAATGGAAGAAGAAAATTCTTGATGGATGATGAATTGAGAACGGGAAGAAGCAAGAGTAGCAATTCCTGCAGGGTAGAACAGTTGATAATGTACTTCCATTAAGTTCTTTGAAAAAGATAACAAAAGAACGTACTTCCATCCATAGTGTTTGCTAAAACAGATGCACTCGTCAAAAAAATAAAATACCAAACAAGTAATTATAAGCTTTTACTGCAAAAGACCAACTTCGAGCTCCATCCCAATACCCATACCCGCCAACAAAAGAAGGCTGACATAAGTTGGAAAACAAGATATGTTAGCCCTTTCGCAGCATGTACAAAAGCAAAGGGATGTTCTTTCTGGCCCCTAGCCCTTTTTTTCTAAGGTGAAGGACCTCTTTTCTAACAGATGATCAATAGCTAAATTGCAGACACAGAGAGATAACTTGTCATCAATATTCCCCTCTTCGGCAATGACCATATAAATTCTGCAACACTCTGCTAATGGATGGAAAATTACAGAGAATTCATTCCACACCAATTGGCAATTCATGTACTCGAAGCTCGGCTCTGTTCATATTTCGGCTGCCATAAACAAATCTAGCTCTAAAAGCTCTTTCAATGAGATTCCTATACCTGCATGTCATTGGTACATGTAGAGTAACCAGTAAATCCCAAAATACATAGGATGTTATATTCTTATTCCTGCCAATCTGAAAGCCATATGTACAGGACACTTGTAGCAGCCAACCCATGTTTAACAGTTAAACCATTTTCAAAAGATCTCATGCATAGTATCCTTACAGCAGTCAATGATCGGGTACGCTCAACAGTTAATCCCTGCTACCAGTAATGCATCTAGATTTTCTACCCTCCACTTAAATACCATGCTTTTGTCTGCGGCAGGGCCCAAAACCGTGATGTGTGCAATGCGCCTTACCACACATCAAGCGTTATGCTTTCCGTGGGGACATTTTCTAACTTCAGTATTACATTTTTAATTCCAGTCAATCTAAAGATCAAATGTACAGAACACTCATAGAAGTCAGCACATGCAGGGAACACGCTCAACAGTTCAACCCTTTTTAAAAGGTCACACGTACAGGACCCTCACAGCAATCAACCTATGCACGGAACCCTTCTACCAAGAATGTCACTAACTTTTCTAACTTAAAAAGTCTTTTTTTACCCTTTTTTTTGTGCTATTTTATGATTTCCTCTGTGTGAGGTAAAGAATGCTCTGGAACATCATCATTAACTTCTTGTTATTGTGGAATCACCTCAATATTCTGTCTCTCACGGTTCCTGGCCAACAAAGCCGTCCCAGAAAAAATTATTTGGTTTCATAGGACAGAGCAATTTCAAAAATGTGCTTGGCTCGACTTAGTAGGCAACCAATAACAAAATCCAGCAAACACAGATGATAAAGCACCACACAGCCTTGCAGCTCTGTTTTTGTTACACGTATATCCATTGCTAAGCTAGTGCACTGATTTTCTTTTTGTTAGGTAAATAATTATATTAACAATTGGAGGAAAACCCCATATACAAGCCGTGTACCGAAAGAGAGAACCTACATCAAAATATGATTCTCAAAAAAGGAGACCCAATCTTTGGGGAAAAAAATTGAGGTCTCAAGAAACACCAAATGAAAACTAGAAACAAAAGACTATTTTGCAATTTACATCTCTTTTATGCAATAGGACTTCCGAGCATGCTTTTGAAAGAAATAAGAATTACAGTCAGAGATATACCTTCCTGTACAAAGAAAGAGAAGTAGATTACTAAAGAGGCTGCTTTATAGATCCCTTCAATCCGTTGTATTAATAACCATGCTCGGCGTGCCAAAGAACTCTGAAGAAGCCACAAGATTAACAAGTCAATGTTTCATCGTACAATTGACACTTGCAAGTAACTATTTTACCTGTTCAAATTTGTAGCATAAAATTACGAGTGCAACAATTCTATTTTGGATGACCAAATTTGAATCGACAACATATCAACAAGAGATCAAAATTGAACCATTTCAAATTTATGTAGCCTCAGAAGCAGGAAAAGTTATCCTCTTTTTGACATTGAGCCTTCATGCTTCCCCAATATCATCAAAAAAATGAGCTCTGCGTTCCTTCTAAGGAAGATCTACCAAATTCCATTATACCAAATGCATGACATACTACTTCTACTTATCTCAATATATAGAGCAGTAATGAGTAACTTCTACTCGAGCATGCATGCAACCGAACAAGTGAGATAAGAGTGGAAGAGGACTATACCTGCTCAGAGTTGCCCCATCTTCGAAAAGCAGAAAATGATTGAAGACGGGCCAACATACATTTCCCACCAACAGTAGCGACACAGTACCATATCTTCTGAGCAACAGTAAGACCACGTCCACCAAATCCTTTCTGAACTAACATATGCCGAAAAGTAAAACTGTGGTTGGTATTATGTACTGGTGCAAGAGGCACAAGATCAAAAGTGAAATTCAATTAAGTCAAGCTGGCAACCTTAGCAACTTCACGTACAAATTAAAACGAGCAAGATTTCAAGCCAATCACTGAAGTCCCTCCATATTATAGTATTATACGCTTAATAAATACTATTTGGACTTCTCAAATTACTGAATATTTGAGCATTTATATAAAAGTAAAAATTTACAGATCTCACATATCTCAATCTATCTCAAGTAATCTATGAGAGCGAATCCATGGATGGTAATGAATGTGGACTTGAATGTTTTCAGATCTGACCACGGAAGAAGAAAATCTGTTACAAGTAAGATGGAACCATTATCTGGTACAAAGGGCTGAATGCATGAAATGGAACTTTTTAAATGAGTAAAAAGTTCTAATTCATGCTAATAACCATGCACTCAGCCTCAAATCAAAGTGAATGCCTGAACATTAACCTTAAGTATTTAATAAGTTTTTCAACAACTATTCTCTTCACATCCCAATTCCCAAGACGTACAAACATTAAATGTCCCAAATTTGAACAACTTCAACGCTAGCAATTGAAGAAAATAGTGAAATTAGTGCAAACAACAACATAGCATCCAACTGATTAATATAGAAAAAAAGGATTTTTTATAAGAGCAACCTTTTTCTTTTTGAACAGTAAATAAAGAAGTGTTTGTTAGCTGCACAAAGTGAAAAAAGAATTAATTAAGAGACGATATCTAACCTTTTCCTCTCACTTCAACCGCACGTTCATCTCTATACCTCAAATTCATTAGAGCATTACCGGTGTAGGCTTATCAACCCAGATAGAAAAATGCCAGATAAGGAACTCCAAGAAAGCATCAAGTTCTGGCTCATATTGAAATACATTCCTGGCTAACCCAAAGGGAAGAAACAAAAGGAAATTAAATGTACATCAATTATTATCAGATCACAAATAATGAAGAGGTGAATTCCCTGGTAAGTTAGAAAGTTGCACTACATGTACCTTCATCAAAGAGAAAACCTTGACCAACTATTCCTTTAGCATGGCCGACATTTCGATGTCCAATCTTGCTGCATCTACCTGATTAACTCTTGATATTGAAACTGGAATGACAGGCTGTGAAAACAACCAAGCAATGGAAACATATTAGTGGGAGATAAATAAAATGCATCTCTTACCCATCCTGGGACCCCAGAAATGCTAAAGGACGAGGGGAACACAGACACTTCAACATTACCTTTATATATGTAGCTAACAAAATTTCCATAATAAAGTAGGTTAAGAACCATAAGGCATCATATATAACTATGCAAAAACATTAGGTGATTTCTTCCCATCCAAGCCTTGGCGGACAAAGTTACTTGTGCTGGTGGGAGGTAGCATGTATCCAAGGATTAGTTGGCCCGGACTTGAGCTATAAATAAGTACAATTTCTACAACGAAACACACGCTACATAGTCATTAAAGGTTTCTATAGAATTCCTCAGTCCATTTCCTCATGACATGTCTTTACTTTTAGCTTATTATATTGCAGCTAGTTCAAAGCAAACTAGCAATACAGTAGCATTACAACGAGAACATTAACACCAATTCAGAGTACCTTTTCATCCCTTACTAGAACATACAAATTCACTAATCAGCCTTAACATTATCATCATTCATAAGTCACAGCATTGAGCAGAAGTCATTGGATGTGACCTAACTAAAACTTAAAAGCCAAACATATAACGTGCAGAAAAGGAAGATGGATCAAAAAATTAAAACGAAGATAGTGATGTACACCTGGTAGTGAGCCAGCCAAGCTTCTTCTTGTGGCGATAGATCACCGGTGGACGAGGATGCTGATGAAGCTAGGGTTAGTCGATCAACACAATTTCAGATGAATTTCAATGGTACCGGGAAAATTGAGACGGCAATTTCACAGACTACGCAGGACTAATTCTCGCGGTTAATTTACAAAATGTTTTTCTCAAGGGGGAAAGGGCATTTTCGTCTCTGAAAATAATGAAAATCATGAGCCATTCATCATGCCAATGCCACCCCACAATTTTCACGAGTTTTTCCTTAACAAAAATTTATTTATCTATATAACAATAATCCTAAATAATGTTTATGAATTATGAGTATTAATTATACATAGATTATCTTTTATGTGTTTGTGATTTGATGTATTACAAATTAACATGCATTTCATGTACAAAATTACTTAATGTATAGTTAATGTATGTATTAATTTTTTTGCACTATTAATATATAAATATTCACTTATTAATAATACATATCTTAATACACAGTAGAGTGTATAACTAGTACATAATATAAAATATATGCCAAGCAAAACGTTTACTATACATAACTAATATAGGTATTATAACTTGCTAATACGCTATATCAAACAACCTCTAAATATATATGATAGTATTCGTACAAAGCTACATATTGTTAACATTTTGAAAATTTGGCTATGGAATTATGATTGAAAAATTATTTTTATGTAGTTCATTAATAGACATTGTTCATACTCTTGTTTGTCTAAAATAAAAATTCCTACCAATTTAATAAAGTTGAAATATCCTACCAATTTAATAAAGTTGAAATATTTCTTAAAATATGATATCACAATTCTCTATTACATAAGCATATATAAATTGAAATTGACTAAATAGTAATTATTAATTCATCATATTGAAAATATAAAATAGAACTCGAAATATACTAATCTATACCAAACAATTTAATATGATATTAATATAATTTTTTCAACGCTAAAATCACCACTGTCAAATATTCCTCCATTATTCATTACTTATAAGTATCATCATCATCGAGCAATATTATCACAACAAACACTAAAACTATTATCAATCCAGTATCAAGTTATCAACAATTATATATCATCAATTCTTATTATTTACTATTTGATATTTAACATAAGGAAAAAAATTAATCTTAACTTAAATCATACAAAATTAAATAACTTTAATCTATTCAGATGTTATCGAAATAACATTTTTTTTTCTTATTAATATCAACATGCGTTCGACCATTCACGATATTCCTATTATATATAGTTATGACTTATGACACAAATCAAACTTGAATAAACATAACGTTGAGTGTGTAATTGCAAGTTATTAAAACTTTAGGGACCAAACTGTAATAAAAAAAACCTACCCAATTTGAAACAGGCAAAAACAAATACGGGTTGGTTTTTATAGAAGACCCGTTTCTTATCTTCTACCAGTGGAACTCAAATCCACCATTCATGGCTTCCTCTCTATCTACAAACCTCAAATTCACCTTACAACATTCTTCTGTAACTCTTCCACCACCAAAATCAACCACCAGAAGAAAAATTTCAGTGCGATGCGGTCCACGAAGCAACCGTGGACCTTTAGTCAAAGGCCGAATACTAAGCATCGAAGCAATCCAAGCGATTCAAGCTCTAAAACGAGCTCAAAGAACTGACCCTTCTCAAATCGAAGCTCAAGTTTCAAAAACCCTAAATCGTCTTATCAAAACAGATCTAATTGCTGCCTACAAAGAACTTCTACGGCAAGACCTTTGCGATTTGGCCCTAAAAGTATTCCCAGCCGTTCAATCGGAATGTGATGTCCCTGATTTAGGGCTTTATGCTGATATGGTCTTAGCTTTGACCCGGACAGGTTTTGCTGAACCTATCGATGAATTGATTTGTGATTTGGAGAAAGTGGGAACGATTGAGTGTGATGATAAGTCGCTGGTAAGGTTGGTGAGGGCGTTGGTTGAAGGTGAACAGGTGGAATCTACTGTTAGGGTTTATGAATTGATGAAAAAGAGTGGATGGGGTTCTAGATTTGAGATTGATGAATATGTAGCTAAGGTTTTAAGAAGAGGGTTTAAGAGATTTGGTAAAGAAGAAATGGCTGATGAAGTTGATCAACAATTACAGAGATCGTCCAGATTAGTTTAGGAGAAACATTCACAGATTTTGTTCACTTCCATCTTATTGTAATTGTATATTATTGTAGTTCTTAGTAAGTATACATTGTTATTTGTTAGCTTCGATTCTATAATATCGAAAAAGATTTGCCAAAGTCGAACATTATCATCGATAGATTGTAAATTTGAAGAACTAAACACAGAAACTAACCGAAACATTAGCACAAGTTGGTTCGCCCTGATCAGGACAATTTCAAATACCCACATAGAAGAAAAAAGCCAATCTTATTATCAGTAGGAATCCAGATTTTGAAAGGATTAGTTACTTAAAAGAATTCATTTTGTCAACCTCTTGTGATGTCTAATACAGAGAAGATCATAGCTTATAAGCATATGAGCAAAACTTTGTTAATCAAGTTGTAAATTTTTTCACACCCCAAACACAAAACAGTTTGATTAGTTGATTACTGGTGAACTCCCTCCGATTAACAGAAAAACACGATTTTTTATTAAGTTATCGGGATATGTGAGGCTAGCTCAAGCGATTGAGTAACCGAGATGAAAAAACATGGACAAAAAAGCGTCGACAGCAGGATTCGAACCTGCGCAGGCAAAGCCCAACAGATTTCGAGTCTGTCTCCTTAACCACTCGGACATATCGACAATTTGTTCATTTCGGTCAGAATTATATATATAAAATAATAAAATTGAAAATCTGAACCTTCCATATATGAGTGCGATGACACATACGATATACAGTTAAACTTGTATAAAATTGAACAATTAGATACACGTGCCTAACATGACATAATACACGTAGATTACAAAATTATCATATATAGAACAAATATGTCAAATTTACGTGACACCCAAAATTAAATGTCAATTTATGTTTATGTATTATGCCGGTAGAATATACGAAGCATCACCAACATATTAGTGTGGGAATGAAAACTATTAATTTGGACGTAGGAAAATAAATGTTGTATGATAAAATTATCCATTAGCAGTGGCTAAATTTCGTTTCATTTAAGTAATTCGAAAAGTTAAGTCGGTAATGGAAACAGAAAAGGCATTTGATTAGATACAAAATACAACAAAGGAAATAAAATCTTGATTAGATGGGATGATTGTCATTATGTGCGCACTCACATAAAGCATGAAAAAAAAAAAACACATGATTTGAAGGTTTTTATCATTGGCTTAAAGATAAGCTTCAATTTGGGTTAGATGCTTGTCATTTGTTAATTGGATACAAGTTATTTCCATTAGAAAGTTATTCCCTCCGTTCAAATTTATGAGAAAAAATTTATCATCTAAAAAAAATATTAGATATCATTATAAATTATTTTATTATAACAAAAAAATTAAAATTATTTATTTCTAATCATAAAAAATGATATTTTTGTGACAGACTAAAAAAAGTATACCACATTTTGGATTGCGACTTGCGAGAGTACTTTGGAGTTCCTAATATTTAGTTTGCATGGTTGCTATACAATGACACGACATGAGAAGTGCAATAATATTTTTTCTAATTAAATTCATATTGAAACTTGACTAATTTATATTTACGTATATATAAAATTTATTAAAAGAGAAATGTTTTATCAATTTTTCTTTTTAACTCATTATATCTAAACTTAAAATTTATGATCAAGAACCATTCCACCAATTAGCAACGGAGTTAGTTGGGGGGTTCATTATTAGATGACTATAAATTTGCATTAGAAAATTAAGTACTAATAATTTGTAAACCTTTTAATAAAATTGATTGACAATTCAACGATTAAAAAATTAAATGAAAAAATTTAGACCCCAAATTCTTAATATTTACCCGTCGTGTCTACCACTAACACACTTGGGATAGGAGTGAAACATTATTGGGTCAAAAATTATACACTTTTAAGACATGATAAAGTTTCAGGTCCAAATTAATGATTAATCATCGGACCATTAGAATTTTCTTGTAATTAATGTGCATCAAAATTTGGTGGACCTTAACTTATTCTAAAATTGACAAGACTGAGAAAAAATAAATATTCCCTCCGTCCGATATTATTTGTTATAATTTCTATTTTTAAAGTTAAACTATTAAAATTTTGACTAACATTTTAAGATGTACTTTTTCATCATATTAATATACAAAAAATTATAATTTATAGTACTTTTTATGTAGTTTTAGAATATCTAATTTTTTTATTTAAAATATCAAATTAATATAATCTAATTTATCTTAAAAGATAATCAAATTAACTTTAGATAAGCGCAACATAATAAACCATTTTGTACGCAAAGAAAAGAGCGTAAATAAACAAGAAAAGTAGTGCTAGAAAATTGCAATGCATAGAGACAGGACATGTTAAAGGATAACACCAAAGTTGACTGCTATCTACTGTTACAATATTACAATATTATGATGCGCATCATTAATGGATTATACTTGTTTCTTAATTTATATTTTATTATATTATTGAATGTATTATTTTATAATAATAAAAAATTTAAATTTAAATATTTATATTAAAATCTAACTAATTTGAATTTATATAGGTTAAGTGCCATTTGATAAACAACATTCTCTATAAAACATAAATTCAAATTTGAAACGCAAATCTAAAATTTCTTATTAAAAAAGAAAAAATCTCATCCGTACTATATAGTATCGGAATATTAATTATTTAAGCCAAAACAAATTGAAAAGATTCTTTTTCCACGAAAAATGAAATGAATAAAATAAAATTAAAAAAAAAAAAAAAGAAAAAAGAAGAGTAAGCTTACCTAGTTGGCTAGTTCAACTGTCGGAGTCAAGCCGCTAAAAAGCAGTAACAATATTTTTTTAATGATTTGCTGTCAACCGACCACGGCTTAACCTGCCGGCTACGAGCCAACACAGTACCAGGTTAAACTGTAAAGCCAGCATGTTAATTAAATGTCGAGTTAACAGTAAAAAAATATATGATTAGTGTGTTTCCTGTTCTCTTACACCAATTGTATTTATTTTTTTAAAAAGTGAAAATGTTTGAATAATATATTAATTTTAATTGAAATTATTGTTACGATATTAAATTATATGGATGATCTTTTATTGTTGTACTATTCAATACTCCCTTTGTTTAAAAATGATGATTTAATTTGACTTGTAACATAGTTTAAGAAAAGAAAGAAACTTTTTTAATCTTGTGGTTCTAAATTAAAATTATATTAAATGTTCAAAATGTCCTTTAATCTTGTGGTGTTAAACATGTCACGTGAAAAGTTAAACTTAAAGTGTTGTAAAAAAAGAAAGGATTTATGAAGTATTTATGATATTCACGTGAATAAATATATACCTTTAAAATATACTATTAAATAGTACAGATAAAAAAAGATCATTTGCAAAGTTTAATATCTATAGAGCAACTTCGGTAGATATATTTGAGATTTTTTTCCTTTTTATTAATTAAAAAAGTCTCACTTTTTTTTTTTTTTTACCTTTTGAATAAAAACTCTAGTTTACAGCATAAAGTGTGTGTTGGTAGCTACTGACTAGGGCAGCAAAATCATGACCATTGTCTGGTTCAGCAATGTTGTTAAATACAAGTATCTGCTGTAAATACTAATAGGGTTTGACTTATAAATATCAATCAGACCAAAAAATATATTATCTCACATCATTAAGTCATTTTATTTACTGCGAACACGATATTTAACGTGTTTTAATTAATATTATAATTCTTTACGATGAATTAGTTGGTTTAAGACTAGCTAGTTGGGTGAATACAAGTATAGATGATGATCTTAAATGGATATCTTTCAGTATCTTTTGAGTCGAGCTTGTCGCATAGGTCTTGTATAATATAGTTTACGATATGCGTAGTTTGCAGATTACTATCCGATGAGAGATTTATCCAAGTGCGAACAAAATACTCATCACATAGCATAGTACAAATTATTACTCAATGAGAGATTTATCCAGTGTATACAAAATACTCACTATAGAATGTAAATTAGTACCGAATGAGAGATCTATTCTATGTGCACAAACCGCAAAGTGCAGAGTATTACTTAATGAGAGATTTATCCAAGACACATAAATTCACCACAGAGTTCTCATCCAAAAATTAAAAGTCAGTAGCAATTGCTAGTTATTTTGGGTTCCAACTTTTTCCAACAAATTTCAAAATATAAGGACTATCCAACATATATTATAAGATTAACTTGCAAATATTAACGATAATCTTTATATTCATCATGTATATAACTTAAACTCGATACAAATTCATAAGTGGAGTACTTTAAAGACATACGCACACTTCGAATTTGGAACTAACTAATTTTTGTGGATTTGCTGAATAATAATTAGGATGGACACAAGCGTGCAGTAAAGAGAGAGACCTCAGTAAAAGTTATGAAAAAAGGAAAAGTGTTATTACAACAATCAATGAATTACTCCCTTTCTTTTTGTTTATTTATAGTTTCTCAAAAGAAATACTACTTAATATTTGTTATTTCATAAAATTAATATATAAATAATATTATATTTTTATTTTACCTTCGAGAGTTTAATGATCAGTCTAGGAAATATATATTTTACCAACATAAAAATTATTGAGTAAATAGTTCATGTTCATTGATAGAAAAAATTGACTTTAAGAATCGTTTGATACAAAGATCAATAATGCAGAGATAAGTAATGCATAGAGTATTTTTATTAAGTGTTTGGTTCATTGTTTCTTATCTAATTTTATGTGTAGTTTAAAAGTTTACCAAAAAAAAAATTCTTTCCAATTATACTCTAGGGTTATTATGAGATTTTCTATTTCATATAATTGAGTCAAGGTAAATAATTAATGGAGAATATTATTTGTTATAACATTTTTATTTAGCCAGGAGAGTAAAGATTTTACTGTCATGTTCTCTATTTTTCTCATTTAAATTATTTGAGAGTAAATAATTGTCATTTTAATAAATTGGAGTTAATATCTCAAAAAGGTCACACAACTACAATGATTTGTAGAGAAAATTTATTGAACTTTGTTTTGTATCAATAAATTTTAAAAAAACTCTTTATCAAAATAAAAATAAAAATAAAAATAAATATAGCAAAATAAATTAAACTATTTTTACACTCGAGATGTTTTTTATATATATATATGCTCTTGTATTACACTACTTGTGTAATGTTTAATGGACTTTCGTTAAGAGACAATATTTTAATTATGAATTGTTCTTGAATTCATACATCAACATTAGCATATTAATCGAATTATAATATTTTATATTAATAATAAATAGATTAAGTAACTCATATTTTAGAAACAAAAAATTGTATATAAATAATAAAATTTGTAAGCTAATTTATTTAAATAAATTTATTAGTATAAATATAAAATATAAAATCAAAAAAAAAAAAATAAGATGATTAAAAAAATTTGAAAAGTATTTTTGTCTTTACCTAGATTAGTTCGATGGTATTAGAGCTAATACCACCAAATAGAATGTATTAGAGCCTGTTTGGCTCAGCTTAAAAGTTGGTCAAACTGACTTAAAAGCTGGTTTTTGACTTATTTGACTGTTTGGCAATACTCAAAACAGCTTATTTTAAGTTGAAAAAAACTTATTTTAAGCCAAAAGTTAAAAGTTGGGGTAGGGGTGCTTCTTTTTTTTTTTAGCTTATAAGCTGTTTTAAGTTGACCACATTTTTATGTTTTTTCCCTTAATATTTTTATACAATCTCCAAATTATCCATATAACCCTAACATCTCTTTCTTCTATTTTTCCCTTTTCACGTTTGGCGTAACAACTTCAGCACTTTTATCCAAACGCATAACTGCTTATTTTAAAAATAAGTTTCAGCACTTTCAAAAGTACTTTTTTAAAGCTGCTTTTATTAAGCCCATCCAAACGGGCCCTTAGTTATACACCCTCTAATACCGTGTAGGATGCATAACTAATCCCTAGTTATACACCCTAATACCGTGTAGGATGCATAACTAATCCCTGAATTGATATTACATGGAACCAAAATTTCTAGCAAACATAGTATTAGATAATACCACACGTAATACTTGAATTATTTCTCCTAATACTCCCTACCAAACGACCCTAAGAGAATGCTAAATAAAGATACATGATAAACTTACCAAATTTCTTGAGGAACTTGAAATCTAAAGTGGTGACAACTAATGAAACGGGTAAAGAGTCTAGCCAAAAGTTACAATACTAAATTTTACAAAAAATATTGCATTATTTAATAGCGTAATTTAAAGATATTTATGTGTGCACTTGAACTTATTACTATTTATAATAATATAGTATTTTTGATGTCCATATTGACACATATATATTTTTATACTAATAAGATTACATTATAAACTTATTTAAATTTTTAAAAAACATGAAATCTAAAATGATTACGACTAAATAGAAATGAAAAACTGTAAGGAGGATGAAATGACAAAGGCTCCTTTGAAGAAACAAAAGGAAAAAGAAGTATAAAAGAGAGAATCATGATATACTTTTTTCCTTATTATTGACAGTAGATAGACAGATTTTTATGTGTAAAGTAAAAAAAAAAAAAAACAGCAGAAAAGGGCTTAAGCAGCGACAATTAAAGTAGCACTGTTCCATCTTTTTCCTTTAATAGATGATTGTTCTTACGTTTTATGTCAGCTTTCACCAATTCTTATAATTTAAAGTCTTATTCAATCTTATTTTATTTTATTTTATTTCATCTGTTTTCAACTTCAAAAGAAAATGACAGACACAATTCACAAATTGACAAATCTGAGATAAAATATAAATCATTATTGAATTTGTGGTCCGTTTTGATATATCATTTTCTCTATATCTGATATCGATCGGATCGAGCTACAGTATCACTTCGTACAAATCATTAATTTTTATTTGTGTATGCTTCGCCCAAATAGGTTTTGCCTAATTGATTTATATTTTTTGTGTGATTTGTAGGAATTTATTCAATGATAGAAATTTTGATAAAAATCGTAATGATTATGAATCATCATGAAATTTCAAATTTAAAAAAATGAAATATAAATTTATCAGCACTCATAAATTGTAAATCTGAATTTCGTTTATTATTTATATTATCTCTAGTAGTGTTTTACAAAGTACGTTTAGTTACCTTAAGCATGGTGCCAAAAGATTTGAGTTTAATTTTTTGTGAAGATTATAAAAATAATATTGAATATGATATATTATTATTATTAAAATTAATAATGATGAAATTAGTTATGCTTATTAAAATTAATAATGATTTAACTTGATCTTTTTTCAAAATGCATAATCATACTTTCTTTAGTATTTATTTTGTCTTTTTTATGAAAAGAATAATTTGAAATGTTTTTTCATAAGTCGATAGACTGTCACTTAACCTCTTTACCTCTTAAAATAGATGTAAAATCCGTCCTTCTCAAATCACACTTGAGAGATTGGATATACTAATAAATTTGACTTGACCCAAAATAAAAACTAAAACTATTTTAAAGATAGATTACATATACTAGTCATTTCAAAGAGTAATTAGTAATAAACAATATTCGCTTGAATTTTTAAGTAATAAATTATACTATCTCAGTTTTAAGTTATGTGACTTATTTTTTTGTTAGATCAATTTTTAAAAAATGATACATTTTTATATTAAGTAATAATTTAATTATAAAATAATTATTTTATCCTTAATTGAATAAACAAATTTTTATTATTTATTTTAAATTATAAATTTTAATTTTTTTTAAAATTTTATGTCAAATTAAATAGCTCAGGTAACGTAAAAAAAGAGATGGATGATGTAGGAAAAACAAAGGAGAAAGCACTTTATTGGTGAGCGTTTGGCAGTATTATTATTAAAAGACAAATAATTGTGTATTTGCAGCAAAAGATACTGTATTTTCATATAAAAAAAAAAAATTAGTAGTACTACTTGTGAACGGACTTTGTCTACCACAGAGTTGGTTATAAGTGGACTAAAGTTGAAATCATCATCATTACTTTTTCCGACCAAAGATTCTAAACACAAAATGTACAATTACCACTACCTAATTACTTTCCTTTAAATAATTCCACTAAAGCTAAACTTGTGAGTTGTGGGCCCAAAATTTTTTGTGACCGCTAGTCTTTAGATATATATCGAATAAATCTATTATATGTAAATGTTTTCATATAAATGAAACATACAGGAGATATGGATTGCACCAAACAAATTTGATGCAATGTGATGAGCCAATGACAAAAGATCGTTTAGTGAATATTCTCCGTTAAAAAATTATATGAGATAAAAAAAGTTAAATAGTGATTAATATGAATGTTTTTAAGTTTGCAGACTCTTAGCTAGCGTTTGGCCATAAATTTTCAAATATTCTTGGCAAATATTATTTGAGTGAAAATTTGGGTGAAATTTCACCATGTGTTTGGCCATAAAATTTGGGAAATATATTTCACCTTTTTAGAAAAATATGATTTATACACACAAGTTTTAAAAACTATCAAAACTAACTAAAAGTTTGTATTACAAGTCAATTGAATGTTCTTTACAACAATAACAAATAATGTCCATGACACTAAAGCAATGTGGTAATTTGGAGTGAGTGCAACAAGAATTATTTCATACATCGTGAAGTAGACAAAGTACATGAATTTGTTACCTAAAGCCAATTTTTAATAATTTTCATCAACAATCATATCATTATTTAATATTCACTATATATTTCATCACTATTTTGGTGTTCACGTAAAAAATGATGTAATACAACGCAAACAACTACTAGAGAGGGTGTTTTTGTAAAAGATAAAAGATTGGGGTAAAATTTTAATTTTTAAAATATCTCAAATAATGAGATTTGGCCCAAATACTAGAAAAAACTAGTATTTGGAAATTTGGGATATTTGCAAAAATATTTGCCAAATAATGGCAAATTGTATGGACAAACATTATTTGTCAAATTTTTCCCAAATATTATTTGGAAAATTTATGGCCAAACGGGCCCTTAGCACAACCGAAAATAAGAACTACACCCTATTTGATGGTGGCACTAAAAGTTTTACTAAGAAATGTCTAAAAAATAAAGAATATATATATATATATATATATATATATATATCCTAGCTAATAGTGTAATTTTTCAACTAACAAATATTGATTGACACTCCTCAAATACATGTGAGTTTATCACTATAATAAATTTGACTGAAAGATATTTATAGAGTGAACATTTGTTTTTTTGGATGTACATCAGGTGAATACACTCCTATACTATGACTCACCAATCATATAACAGATATAAATCGTATTAGATAAACTCAGTGCAACGAGCTCAATCGAAAAGACATTGGCAAGATAACCAATTCTTGACCTCCATAATATATCACCCGCTCCACCAAATCAATCGAATTCATTTTCTTAGCTACTATTGCACAAAAAAGGAATTTATAAATAGGGAAAATGGTCTGATATACCCCTCAACTTTGTCATTAAGAGCTGATATACCCCTTGTTATTGAAGTGATTCATATATACCCCTATTTATAAACAAATGACTCACATATACCTTTTTTTCCTCTAACGAAAATGAAAAAATAATAATTCTAATCTAACTTTTTATTATTTTTTTTCTAAAAAATATAATCCCATATGAGTAATTTAATCCTCGTTAAACATATTTTTTACTTTTTTTTTATTTCAATGACTAATTTAGAATTATTATTTTGATAATCAAATTTATTTATGTTCATTAATATTCTTGTAAAACTTATTGTAGATGACCAAATTTTTTTCTTCGAATACAAAAATCAAATTATTATATAGACAAAAAAATAGTTTAATTTTTTTTCTTTAAACTAAGGAATGAAAAAATAAAAATAAAATAAGAATAATAAATTTAAATAATTATAATAAAAGAAGTTAAAAAAATAATTTATGTGAAAAATAAAAATAAAATAAGAATAATAAATTTAAATAATTATAATAAAAGAAGTTAAAAAATAATTTATGTATGAAAAAAAATTAAAATGTACCTTAAACTTTGATATAAGAATCACATATATCCCTAAATAATTTTTTTAAAAATTGAAAGTAATAAATATAAGTTTAAAACTAATTTTTTTTAACTCCCATTAAATGAAGGATATATGTGAGCCATTTTGTAACGGCAAAAATATATGTGAGTCACTTATATATAAGTCACTTTCATAACAAGAAATATATCAGCTTCAAAAACCGTTTTCCTTCTAGATAAGCATATGGAATAGTAGTTCCAATATTACTAGAGTAGTACACACTACACAGTTCATTTATTCCAAAAAGAAGTCTACAAAAGCACCAAAAGAAGTCTCTTTTCTGCATCAACAAAATTAAACAACCTTCCTTTCTCTTGTAACTTTTTCTTTAAAAAAAGGTTCCTTTCTTTTTCATCTCTTCCATAGTTTCTTGAATTCTTGTAGAGAAATTCATCTTGTCTGTTTACTAATTTGTGCTCAACTTTCCATGTCTGTGCCATTAGAACATGATTATATAGGTTTATCAGAACCTTCTTTAATGGAAAGAAGTTCTGATAAGATTTCTTCTTCTTCTTCTTCCTCTGTTCTAAACCTTAAGGAGACTGAGCTGAGACTTGGGTTGCCTGGTTCTGAGTCTCATGGGGTTTCTCTTTTTGGCAAAGATTTGGACCCTTTAAGCAATTTCACATCAAGAACAAAAAGGGGTTTTTCTGATGCAATTGATGCATCTGGAAAATGGGATTTGTCTATTAATTGCAGATCTGAAGCTGATAGGGAAAACGGGAACTTGTTGTTTTCCCCCAAAAGAGGGAATGGAGGTTCAAAACCTGTTGAAGAAAAAAAGCCTATCCCTCATACTTCAAAGTTAGTAACTTTTCTCTTTTTTCTTAAATTCTTGAATTTTTGTTAGTTTGGGTAACAAATTTTTGTCTGCAATTATGGTTAAAGTTTGGTTATGTTTTGTGTTATGGAATTAGGGCACAAGTGGTAGGATGGCCACCAATTAGATCATTCAGGAAAAATACACTGGCTACTAAGAAAAATGATGGTGAAGGGAGAACAGGTTCAAGTTGCCTTTATGTTAAGGTTAGCATGGATGGTGCTCCATATCTGAGGAAAGTTGATATCAAAACTTACAGTAACTATGCAGAGCTCTCATCAGCACTTGAAAAGATGTTCAGCTGCTTTAGTATTGGTATAATTTCTCCCTTTACATGCAGACAATGTAGTACTTGTTTAAGCTTTTCAGAAACAAGGTTGTGTAGTTTTAGAAAAGATGATGGCTTACTGAGTTTCAAATACATTATTTCACACAAATATAGGGTCTGAGTCAACCTGAAACTCTTAAGCGTAATTGTAACATCGTCCCGGAAGCTTCTAGGAGGACAGTTCAATCTCTAAATAAAGAGAATTTACCCATACAAAGGTAGGGGTAAGGTTTGCGTGCATCCTGTCGTTGTTGGACTCTAGCTGTAGGATTACATAGGATATGTTGTTATTTGATGTATTTTTGAAAAAACTAAGAATAATGCATAACAAGAACAATTGATAGGAGTATATTGAGAAAAAGGATAGAACCCTATGTTTGAACCGTAGTTTCCTCTTGTACCTTTTTCATCCACAGAAATTTTTTATCAGGCACCAGCGAACATTCTTTCTCATTTTTCTGATAGCCACTTTGAGAATTGTTATTGTTTGTATTGCTGTTATGTTGGTTTGAGTCTTGAGATTGTGTGTATGTCTAAGTGAAATTATTATTTTGTGACTATTTTTCAGGTCAGTGTGCCAGTGATAGGATTCCAGGGCAAGAGAAGCTCAGTGAAAGTCACTTGATGGATCTTCTCAATGGTTCTGAGTATGTGCTGACTTATGAGGACAAGGATGGTGACTGGATGCTAGTTGGCGATGTTCCCTGGGAGTAAGTTCCTGTGCTCCAACATTTTATGTCAAACGTTTATGTTTGAAGACAACATTATATTTAGTTGCATTTACTCATCGTTCTGGTTGGATTCTACAATAGGATGTTCATAGACTCATGCAAGAGATTGCGGATCATGAAGAGCTCAGAGGCAATTGGGCTAGGTATGTCCTGTGATCATGTTTATGCTATGTAGCACTTATTTTTCTCTAGTGTCTAGTTCATAAAGTATTACTCTATATATGCTTTAAAGTGGGTTTAGAATGACATTCTTTCTCTTGCTTTGCAGCTCCAAGGGCCATAAATAAGTGCAAGAACCAAAATTAGTGACTGAAAGACTAACCGTCCAAAGGGTCTCTACAACGTCAACCATCCTTTTTCTGCCCTGTTTGTATCTGGAATTAGACTAGATGTGTAGCATCCCCTGAAAGGGAGAGAGCTGGTTTAAGAAAATATAACCGGTGAAAAATTGTAATGTGGCTAGTGTCTTTTGAGTGGCAATTTTTGCTTGCACATGCAACCTGCAAGTTTATTTGCAAACATACATTAATTTTTAAGCATATAACCAACCAACCATTATTCTGATGAAACATAATAACTTCCAAGTTCTAACCTACTAATTACTAGTAATTGATCAAAGTAATATTCAAGGATTCAAAACAAGCAGGATGCAATGGAAAGTCACTACAAACCCCAATTTTTCCATGCTCGTGTTTTTGGAGTGCCCTGTCAAAGAGAATGAGGACGGGGCTTAGGATTGAAATAAATTGACTATAGCTTGAACCTTGAATTAGTTTGTTCAAGAGCTGTCAACGTTACAACTCTGGATCGCTTGCCTTTGATCTGCCATTGCCAGTTCAATGCCCAAGAGAAGCTCATTACTGTGTGCTCAGTTAGTTGACCTACAGTAGCAAGAAGGTTATGGTGCCAGGAGTTCCCCTTTTGTGGAAACGAGCAGAAAAGCTCAATCTGCAGTGCACCCATTGCTCATTTATCGATGAATACTGAACAATCAAACGGAATCATTTGTTTCAACATAGGTTAGGAAAACATCAGAAGTGGGTCTCAATCATTCTAACATACCAGTGATAAAGACTAAGATATTAGCAAGCACAAGGAGAGTTGTTTCAACATAGGCTATTTTCTAGAATATAATTTACGAGCACATTATACAGATGGATAAATTTAATGCATCAGACATCCGTTACTCTGCACAAACATCAGAGTGACCAGGGGATAAATGGACATCTGAAAGATTGTAGGAGTAAAATCTATTGGCAGCACAGAGACAGCCTCTCAAGAGTTGCACCAGAAACATCTAAAAGAACAGTTAACACAGAGATCGCTAATACAAAACTACAACTTATATGCAGTGGCAACCAAAATCTCATTCTTGAGACACCTGAAGATAGACCATTTGAGTGTAACCATTGAATACAGATGCCTCCAGTCCAGATAACCCAAGCCTCCGAAACAAGCCATACCTGCCATCTTCAACAATAGGACTTGATGCCCGAGCCGGATCGTATCTCGTCTGATGAGTTAATGAAGGACCAGCCACGGGTGGAAGCTCCCAGTAAACATCTAACACTGACTCTACAAACCTGCTATTCTTAAAATGTTCTGCATAAGAAATGGCCTTATTACTGTGGTTAAAATCATCCCGCATCTGCCCTCTCACACCCCACCAAGCTTCACCAGGACCACAAAGTTCATCAATGTCAACAGCCTTCTCCCAGAATTTCTTCCTTCTTGCTCTGATCCTTCCTTCATCACTGTCCTTAAAGCAGCTGTGGCCTCCACCTGGAATGAAATTTGAAAGCATGTCGTGTAGTAAGAATTAAGAATGCACCGACTATAAAAGTCAACAAATAATTTCACAAATTGAAAAGACATTCATATAGTGAACTGGCATGGTCTAAGCATAGCATAACTGCTATTTGATCTATCAACACTCTATACTAGAGTGTATTTGTATTCGGTTTCTTCATATCAAGAACTCTTCCTATTATTCTCTACATATTTCTCATTTGTTTACCTTGGTTTTCCAATCTCATAATGAATTAAAACTGATTCTTTACAAATGCACTAGATAAAGGTGGCCTAAACAGAGAACAATGTGTTTACTTGGTTAGACAAGCAAAACCAACAAAAGATTCCATGATAATGTATGGAGTAATACACATTTTGGAAGTGATCTCTTTATTCTATAAGATCATGATTTGATCTAAATTTTGAATTCTCTAGTTGGTACCACTAGGACAATTGATCTCCTAAAATTAGGATTTTGGGTTGAGATCACTGAGTTAATTGACAGATTAATGTCAAATATCAGATGGAACTTGCCCAAAAAACTTCCAACTTGCAGGGTTTAGATTTGGTTAGATAGCCGTTAGCAACATATTCTGCAGTGTATTGTTCTTCCTGCACACTTTATGTTTAAAAAAACACAACTGTATATTCTAATCAAACATCATGCCACTGACTTCTTGTCCTTTAAAAATATCAACATCCTTAAGCTTTGCATTGCAAACAAATTTCTCTTGAGAGAATAAACAGTTTTACTGCTCCATTAGGAGTTTCATGGGAGAAAAATACTTCAGCACAACAACAACATACACAATGAAATTCCACAAAGAGGGGTCTTGGGAGGATAGAGTATACGTAAACCTTACCCCTACCACATGGAGGTAGAAATGCTTTTTCCTAAAGACCCTTGGCTCAAGTGAAGCAAAACAAAAGAGTAATGAAAAATAAAAACGGCAGCGGAAATAACATGGAAATTAACAAAAAAGCATTGCAGAACATGCATGCAAGGAACAACAACATCAACAAAATAGTGCAATCTAACATAAACAATAGATGGTAACATATAACAAAAGCAAGAAACTATATGAATAAGGCTATTACAATAGCACATGATCTCTATTTATTTGTTATTCCACATACAGAGTCAACAAAATCTCACCACGATTTTCCAAATAAAAACTGAATCAACTTAGAAAAGGGAAAACCCAGATAGATACGATAATGACTGGATAATGCTTCTTTCGCTTGACAGAGGAAAAACAATTGTTTAAAGTCGAGGTGAAAATATACCTCTAATATAAAATTGATCGCACATTTGCCTGAAAGAGTAGTGGTCTCCTGTACCAGTATCATAATTGTCCTCAAACACAAGATGCCTAAACCCAGCTTTTAGTGCTTGCTTCAGTCTGTCAATCAAAGTTCAAAACAGAGAACAATGAGACATATTTGCAAAACAAGTGGGAACCGGCAAAGCCATAGCATCATCGATACTGCTATGGATATGATGACATTAGACAGAACAAGTGACTGGAGGAATCACTTCTTTAACAAAACTCGAAATAAAGCTATAGAAGTTATACCTTTTCAATTCATTTTGATGATCATCAAAAAAGACAAGAACCTGGCTACGATCCTTGATTCCATGCTTCTTCATAACTTTCCCCCAATCAACATTTCCAAAATCAACAAAGTCTTTTCCAGCAAAGTATGTGCAATTCTCATCAACGTAGGCAGGCCCTTTCTTTAGATACTTCTCAGGATGACGGGGTGTAAGTGAGATGATTCGTGTATCTGGCATTGCTTGTCTCAAGACCCAAGTTGAGTGTCCCTTGAATGCACCACTCTCAATCATCAACTCTGGTTTTAACCACCGAGTGATAAACCAGAGCCCGAAGCTGTGATCAAAACCCATACCATACATGTTATTCTTGATAGGCCGTGTCTCATATATGGGCACAAACTCCTCCAGACCTTTGATTAAATCCTTTGTGGTCCATTCAACAGTTCTGTCATGTTTCGTTCTGCCTTTTGACAAGAGTAAAAATTAATTAAAGGTGCATTGGACCATGTGAATTTCACTGCTCAACAGTTGAGTTTCACAGATAAATAACAGGAAGAATCTTTGACATTCCAGAAAAGGTGAATGACATGCATACACACATGTCTAAAAAGTTGCTTCATTTGTTGACCATAGATCAAAAGTGCCGCTTAAGACTGTAAAGATGATAAACCATTTTACTTCTGATATCACTATATAACAGAATGAAGCCACTAGAAAGCCAATTATTCCGGTTTATGCCACACTCTGGAGATTATAATCATCATATTATGAAAGAAAATTTAAAAAACTACGAAGTGGAGCTGGCTATAATTGATCCTGATTATGCGACACTCATCATCTACAAATGATAGAAGGAAAACAATCTTGGTCTTGGTCTTGAGACTAGATGTAATTTCTGGACATCGGAATAGGATTTTTTACTATAGTAATGTCTTGAAACTAAATGTGCAGATTCTGGACATGTATGTGTGATTTCCCACTTATAACAATGAACTTAGCAATCAAATAGGAAACTATCAGTTAGATAAAAACGATAATCTGTACCACTAGAATTATTATATACACCTAGTTCCTCCATTAACTATATAAAGCAACAATCTATGCCACTTGTAAATTACTCTAACACACCTAATTCCTCCTTTAACACCATATGTAATATGAATCTTGTTCTGTTTGAATCAAGCCATTGGATCCTACAACGGAAGTGACACCAAAATAATACAAAACATTAATCCAGTTAATTGCACCATGACACATCCTACAGATGATTCATGTACAGCTGACACATCCTACAGATGATTCATGTACAGCTGGAAAACCGTAGGTTTAGATTTCACAAATCAATAAAATCTAATAGAAAATAAATGTACCACAGTTCCTCCGAAGGAAATCGAGATGTGTTCAATTGAATCCATTTAGAGAAAATACACTAGCACGCAATGCTCAACAAGGAAAAATAAAACCAGATCTGAATATACACTAAAATTGAAACGCAATGAACTTACACCAAGGAACGCCGAGAGATCCAAAGTCCGTTTCCAGGCCTTCGAAGCCGAAAAATCGCAAACGAGAAAGGTGATCGGAAGAGGAAGCGGAGATACATACTAAGTCGCGAGTGTGATAAACGAAAGAAGTTACCAACACAATCACAAGCCCTATGAGAAGGCATGGCCAGAGATGACCAGTTCGAATCACGTAATTTGTAACCCTCGTCGCCACAGATATGTGCTTCCGAGTTTTGGATTCGTCGCCAGTCTCATCGCCGTCGTCACTGACCGGCGTCGCCCTGCGAGAAGAGAGCACTCTTTCCAGCATCGTCCTCGTTGTGCTCTACTCACTCTCACTTCCCTGCTCTGTGAAGAATCCTTCTTTATTTGCTCGACACGGAACTTGGGATTACTATACTCCAAGGCACTGAAATGCTTAAAAGTTTTAAAAACACACTTTGACCCCCTCAACTTTTCAGAATGCCCAATGATTTATATAAGTATTTTCACTTCTAAAGTCCTTTTATAATTTAATAGCACACAATACGGTTATTTGTTCCTTCAATATAGAACTTAAGACCAATACGCTAACGTTTTAAAATAATATCAAAAAATATTTTCACCGTATTTATCCCTCATGGACCAAATCAAATCTAAGCTTCATATACTAACAATTCTGTTTGGATTATTGTTAAATTTTATTGTTACATTGCTTATCGTTATTTAACTTTTTAAAATTATATTTACCTTATAAAACGATGTTTTAAACAGAGTGTAAAAATTATCTTATTTATTTATTGTTCCCCTAAATTTTTAAGGTGAAGATGACAAAAATATATTTTTTTAATTTTATTTTGGGATAAATTCATAATAGTTTTGAAAATACTTTCAATAATTTTATTTAGTCTATAATTTAGTATTTTCTTTGTTTCAATTTGTCTGTCTTATTTTGACTCGATATAAAATTTAAGAAATTAAATGAGATTTTTGAATCTTATGATATTAAATTAAAAATATGTCAAATATAACACTAAAATTTAAAGATAACTTAAAAGAGAATTCTTTTTAAAATGTATTTAAAAAGAAAGATGAACAAACAATTTGAAAACGAATGAAGTATTTATTATAGTTTGTTTTATTATAGTTTCTAGGATTTGATTAGGCTTTTTTTAATGTTTATGTTGAATTATTTTCCTTAACTATCTTTATCAAATCTAACAATAACAAAAAAAATATTCAAAATAATTTCACAAGTAAATATATTAAATAGAATTTTCATAAAGCACGTGCAAATCTTACCGAAACCTTTTAAAAGTTTTTTTAAAAAAATAGTCTGTTTCCATACGATTCTTTACTCAAAACAATTTGTATCCAATGTAACAGATATAATTTGCCAAATAGTATTTGATGAAAATTAAAAGTAATTTTTAACAAACTTAAAAGGACCAAAATTGTTCAAAAAACAGTACTTCAAAAATTATTTTGAACCTACTCCTAAACACAAGGGATCGTTTTGTCATTTTCTTACTTTTCAAGCCAAAACTACACATTATGGTCAAAATATCATTCTTCCGGCAGGTGAATTTATTTTCAGCGCCACCGGCCGTCGGAAGAGATAAAACGAATGATAGCTTACCGGTCTTTTTTAAGGTGCACACTTACCAGTACCATTTGCAAGTCTTTTCATTCTCTCAGTGAATTAGAGATTTATAACGTAGCTTTTTTCTCTTACCAATCGTCTTTCCACAGCGTTGATCTTGCTTGGAAGTTCACAAAGGTTCATGTAGTACCGAAGCGCACACAACACTTCCAGGTACACCAATCGCTATTTCTGTATAGAAATTAAATTTAACAAGGAAACGAAAAGGTAATGTTGTAATCGGGTAATTGTTGTTGTTGCAGAGGTATTTTTCTTCATGCGGTTTCAGTTATAGCTCGCGGACGCATATTGAAGGAGGTTTACGTGTTGATATGGACCGGAAAAAGCAGAAAATGGTTGCTAAAACATGGAGACCTGTTTCTACTCAATCAAGGTCAACTGAAGGTGAGTGTTCCTCACTTGTTAATATTAGATTGAGTCGTATCGGAAATTCTAGGTTGTTAAGCTTTCTGTACTTTTAGTTGATATTGGAAGTTATTAGGTGTCCGAATAATTGAAAAATTGGTATATTGTTATGTTAGGAATATGATCTTATGTAGTATGTAGAATACACTGTTAAAGATGTGGAAGATTAATATTGGATTTTGGAAGTTCAGGTGGTTTAGGTGATGAGAAGCATGATTTTGGAGTTCAAGTGCAAGAAATTAAATGCACCGTTTCTTCGTACGAGTCAACAGTTCAGAAGGCAGTGCAGGTTAGTGAAGGCATTGATCTAGAAGGACGAGCAACACCTTCTGCTAATGATGAATCACTTTCAGCAGCTCAGAAGCATTCAGTTACAGTCAAGGTAATCTTGTTGGGTTTTTACAACTTGACTAGCTTTTGATGTGTTTCTGTTTGTTTTTTTCTTTCGAATCTTCTTCATCCTGTCCTATTAGTCAATTCGTTGTCTTGGACTTTAGGTGCAAGCATTATTTAAATGCAACATTAATATGCTCTTTAACTATATTAAAGTTTTCCCAAAATAAGTGGGATTATAGATTACTTAGAGCATTATGGTAACGTTTTTGAAAGCAATGTCCTTGAGCAGCTCTTGTCTGAGCATAGACATTGATGTGCTAGTCAAGAAGAGGTTACGACATACCTCATGGGAAGATCATTGAAGTGTATCTTTTCCTTTACTGTACGTATTAGAAAATATACTTGTAAAAAGTTGAAGGAAAGCTATAATCTGTATTCATTCCAAACACATAACAAACCTGCTTGACAATCTGTCTTAAACTTCTTATGTACGCATTGGCCCATAAAACAATACAAACACGTGATGAACCTTCTTTTTTGAAACTGTTAACAAGTATATATATATTAAAGTTGCACCATAACAATGCACATAGACATTACAAAAACCAACCTAGCTTGGGCTACTGCTTCTCAAGGATTCTATCAGATCAACTAGTGGTTCAGCCTCCTCGGCATAGCTTTCTGTACAGCAAAAATTAAACAAAAGAAGACAATTCATCTTCATTTTCTGCACAGAATTGTGTTTGTCTTCAAAACCTCTATAGGTCCTCTCCTCCAAATTGTCCACCATATACAAGCTGGACAACTTTCCATCAATTCTTCTGACCAACTGCCCAACACGTGATGAATCTTCTAATACAACAAGTGACGAACCTAACTAAATGCGAACACACTCTTATTATTGACAGTTTCAAGTTTCAACTTTATCTGGATCTTTGAAACTTCAGTGCATTCCTCAAAAGAGTTTCCAGTTTTTGCTTTCAAGTGATGGTAAGCATGCAAGTTCATGCGTTGCATCAGATGGAAATCCAGAAGAGGTCCATTATCCGTGAATGATATGGTACTGCAATATGCCTATTTTGCAAGCCTTGGGAGGACACTGAACTCATAACAAAAGTTTTTAAACTACACTATCCTTGATTATAGAAATATCTTAGTTATTTTTTCTTATATCACTAAATCTGTTCCTGATTGGAAGAATCACTTGTATCCACATGAATTTGCGACCCAATAAGACCTGTCACATGGCTAATTGGAAGATGAAGAGATGTTAGAGACCCATAAGAAGTGTTCAACTTTTCTGATGTATGTCTTTCGTTTTATCAGTTTTGTGTCATTATTGTGCTTCGGAGTTCTTAGCCATACTGCTCGCCCTTTTTAATGAGTAACATATTGAATAGGTCACATTTCCTGGCTGCATGTTCAGCGTGTTATGTGGTTGTTGTTCTTTACGCGATCTTCACTTTGCACTAATGACACTTGTTATGGATGGTTTTTATCATAAACTCAGAGTTCTCCCACTAAATTCGCTTTCAATTTTCTGCTACCGTTATCATCTCATTTCCAAACATATCTGCAGGCAGGGGCTTCCTTGATGCGTTTTATCAGAGGGAAAGGGTATGACTTTCTGTGTGGATTTTTGCTTATGCTAAAAACGAGGGGCTAATAGGTTGCTTTGATATTCTGCATATAGAGGTGCAACACAGAGGACAATTGAGGAGGAAATGAAAGTAAAAATCATACTTCCATTCTCGCGGAATGAGGATTGCCTCAGTAGGTTGCTTCTTATTTATGGGTGATTTTGACTGATTCAGCTTTTGTGCATTGATTAAGTTATTATTCAATCATAATGACATTTGTAGCCTGATTTTTGCTTTTGATAACGTACTGTATGATTTCTATGACCTACTTGTGTTGTTCCTGGACCCTGCTATGTGATCAGTCAGTTGATCAACCGATGACTCGACAATCGCAAATTAGTTGGGTTTGGTGATGATTTATATATTCTGCTCCATTTGGGCAATTTCATTCTATTAGGATGTCTTTTAACACACCTTAAAGGTTCATTGTAACTGAAAACTCTTTAAATCTCGTGCTTATCCCTATGGATCTAATGTAGGTGTAGAAACATTGGTTAACCCTTAAATCACATAGTTGATTGTCTGGATAGATCCTTTGTTTTATTCTGCATTGATTTTAAGAGATCGTAGATCTTTTGTTTACGATTTTATTTAGATCTATAAACACTTTCAATTGCCATAGCGTTGCACCGACAAAGTAGTGCATTTGGATGTCTATACTGGATAGATCTTTTGTTTTATCCTACATTGATTTTTAGAGATCATAGATCTTTTTTTTTAATTACCTTCATGTGATTTTAGATCTATAAACACTTCCAATCGCCATAGTGTTGCACCTACAAAGTAGTACATTTGGATGTCTATGTAGGGGAGCAAAACCATCTTGGTTACCCTTCCTCATTTATTCTTCAGGTGTCCTACTTGTATCCTCTGTCTGATGTAGTTATTTGTAATCTTATCAGTATTTAGTGATATTACGGTTTTTTATTTTTCGATTTCCAAGCTTAAGCTCCATTCAGGTCTCCTACCATCGTTTGTTGACCAAAATTTTGGAGGTATTCTTTGATAATGTGCTTTGATCTATTCTTGTCACTAGTTATGATATTTGGCTTTTGGTCTCTCCTATGTGATTTATTCTTTATATTAGTAGGTCTTTCGAATGGGGGATTAGCGTCCACTTCACTTAATGTTGTTACTACTTGTGAAAGCCACCATTGCATGTTTCTTGCAGAGTGACTGGAGCTATATTCCTTTTGTATTGGTATATATTGAATATGGGTGAATACTAATTTGAAATCCAAAACAGCTATGTTCAACTTTTTTCGTTTTTAATATAGTGTCCATATTGCAGTCATAGAAGGCAATTCTGCTGAAAGTGTGGCAAGAGCATCAGATAGAGTCCAAGCTGTAATTGATGAGGTTTGCACCAACATTTATTTACTTTTTCCGTGCTAGAAGACAAATAAGGCATAAAAGGAATATTACTTTTTTATCTGTCAAATTTTTAGAGCCTATAAACTGTGGTAACATGTAAGTATCTGTTTTTGCTAAAAGCTTTTAATTTTAATTTTATTTTTTTACGTCTAAAAATGGTCATGCTAATGATTATTGATGAAATGTAGCTGCTGCATCATAGCACCAACACAAAGTACCCACAATATATCTTACTGTATGTCACGCCTTGCCTTAGGAGCTTTTTCCTGTCATAATTTTGGTCCAGGTACCACTTGATTTTGACCTTGAACCTAGTGTGAGCATTTGAAAGTTGCTTTAAAATTACCTTTTGAATGCTGTCTTTCTTTCTCTCTCAACTTAAACTAACATGTATGTGTTTACTAGAACTCTTAGCTTTTCCTGGCACTTACATGCAACTAGTAATTCAAAACTTTCAAATAATATGCTTGTCTAATATTATTTATATCTAGAATGCTCAAGTGTGATCCGACTTACTTGCTTTTGTCATGAGGAATCTCTCTCAACCATGGCTCGGCATTCTTTCTTGTGTTATGAAGGATCTTACTATTTTCTCTCACTTTTTATTTATTTGTCACTCATAAGTGTAATTTGTGTCTCCTTCTCCTGTAGGCAGTTAAAAGCCGATATCTTGACTACTCTCACTTTGTATCACTTCCATTGGCCATACATCCTGAATTGGTTAACAAGCTCATCAACTTTCAGAACTCAGTTCTTGGAAATACAGTAGTTAATGAAGATGAAAATTTGGAATGTGATTCAAGTGGTAAAACTTCTGATTCGGAAGGTAACTTGAGCGAACCACGGATTGCGGTGGAACTCAAAACTGAAGATTCTAATGATCGTGTTAAAATGGATAAAACCAACATACCACTCGTGAGTTACTCGGCTAAAGTATCTAAGTCCTCTACCTCAGAATCAAAGGCTTCTAAACTATTAGGTATAAAATCTAAAAGTACTATGCTACTTTTATCAAAAGATAAAAATGGATTCGTGCACTGTGTTGTTGTAAAAAACTTCTGTACTGAAAATTCTCATCTCTGCTTTTCCTTCTGATGTTCATTATAATATCTATCCCTATCTTTCCACCTAGAATGGGAGCATTATTTCCTTCTTTATGTCTTAACTGTGACCAAATTGATGAATGTTTTTCTCCTCAACAGATTTAGGAATTGAGAAATCCATCTTTATTAAACCAAAAACATTCCACTTGACTGTGCTCATGCTGAAGCTTTGGAATAAGGACCGAGTTGAAGCTGCTGCTGAAGTTTTGCGGGTAGATGTTTGTAATTACATGGTCATTTTCTTTTGTTGTTAATATCATTTTCTGTGTCTAACTTTTCAAAATTTTTTTTTATTTCACGTTTTTCCAGAGTGTCTCACCAAAAGTAATTGATGCTTTGGAGAGCCGACCTGTGTCTATAAGACTGAAGGGTTTGGTAAGTCTTGGCAGAATAGTCATTACACTTACTCTTTATGATCCCTTAAACTTCTACTGAAGGTTCATGTATGCCCTATTACAAGATTCAAACATGTACTTTAAAATTTCAAAAGACATGCTAAGAGAAGTGATCAAAACACATCTGCCACTACTCATCCCAGCTCATGTCAGTAGGGGCCAAAACATGAAAATGAAAGGATTCTGTAAATTGAGCAAAAAGGTGATGAATTGTTTTCTTGCTGTCGCGGACATACTTAACTGTGAAAGTATTAATGGTTATCTTGAATCTTGATGCAGCAAACATATGTCGAATCTAGGATTCATTGATTAAAAGTAAGATGAGTGAAAGGAAACAAGGGAAGGATAGCCCTAGCGGTAAGGGCTCTTCACCTACCACAAGATTGTTAGTTTTAGTTATGAAGAGAGCAAGGTTGGAAAGGGTCACTGCTGGGATCCTTTGTAGGGTAGACAGTGGGCTCCATTTGATGAAAGACATCTTAGAGCAAATTGACTATCAGTACTCAATAGTTTTTAGTATTATGAGCCTAAGATTATTGAAACATTCATATAGGAAGCGTTAGAAACTAATGTTTTTATATTATTTAGGTTCATATGGATGAAGATCATATCATTTTTTCCCCAGTATTAAACATTCTTTATAATTTGAGTTTGACTCTGTCTTTTACTTCAAAAGTAAAATTATAGATCTCATACTTGAGATATTTGAAATACCCAACTATAAGGTTCAAATACACTTAGTTTCCATCTAACATGCTTGTTCTTTTTTTTCTTTTTATTAGTGTACATGTTTTGAACGTGATACTCTGTTATATTGCCATGCACCACAAAATTTCAGTAGTTGATTTTAGTTGTACTTTTCAGTAACTTTGTTGGATTTTCCCATTTATTTTTAATATATTTTATAGAAACTGTCACAATTGAAGAAGAAACATAGATCAGGCCTGCTGACCTTATACGTTTAAAAGGAGAATTACAGAAAATGACTACACGTAAGAGAAAGTGGAAATGTACAATAGCAAAACGACTTCTTTAAAAAAAAAAAAAAAAAAAAAAAAAAAAAAAAAAACTAGAAACAAACAAAGGGTAATTGTGTATTAGAGCCTTCAAATATGCCACTGGTAGCAATGTTGACCTTCTTGGAATTAGGTGAAAGCAAATGAACAAAATGATTTAAGTACTGCAAAAAGAAGAGCATTTGCTCGTATATTATATTTATAATTTCCTTTTCACGTGATACCAATCTCTTTCTGTAAATGCTTCTTCAATTGGTTGGTTTCTGTGCGTGTGTGTGAGAAACTTTATATCATGCTGGATGTTTATTGACTGTTGCTTCTAATGAGAGTTCACAAGTTCACCATTTTTCTGGCTGGAACTCAGATTGTTGTTATCTTGCAGGAGTGCATGAAAGGTTCTCCAGCAAAAGCTCGTGTTGTATATGCTCCTGTGGAAGTAATTGGTGGTGAAGACAGACTTTTATGTGCCTGTCGTATCCATAATTTCTGGTGTCGTCTTCCCTCACCCTACCCATTTCTTAAATCTGTCTGCTATTTCTAAGGGAATTTTTTACCTGCATTTGTTATTCCTTAGCCTTTCTAGAGGTGATCACCAATGCGTTCATTGAAGCTGGTCTTGTTCTTGAAAATGATTTAAACCAGAAGTTAAAGGTATATCTTTCAAGGTGTTAATTTTTTGTTCTGGTTAATTTTGTCGGCAATTTCTTTATTGATTGTCTCTCTATTTCCAGTGATGCTGTGTTCAAATACTTTAACTATTCGCTCTAGTGCTGCTGCTTCCTTGCTTTTCCTTCCCCCACTGACCCCTCCACTTTCTTTTCTCATAAAAAGCAATTTATTTTATCGCAAGCGAGGGCCTAAAGTACAAGGCACCTGGTAGAGAATCATACAGTCAGAAATGGTGCAACCTCTTTTGAAAAGTGAAACAGTTTCCTTCTCCATCAAGAGTAAATATGATAGTAACTCATTCTCACCTTTTGCTTTCCAACTTCATATGTTTGGGAATTTGTTTCTTCTGTTGCATTATGCTTGCTGGTGCTTTTTTGTGGTGTTCATTTGTTTTGTTCTGGTATCCAGTATTAAATAATTGAAGATTATGCTTCAGCTCATTCAAGTACGTTATATCTTTTATAGCTACTTTCAAGAAAGGCTTGACCCCTTAAAACTGTTTGAAGGCTTGCACTAGGTGGCAGTTACTTCTCTAGATGTATTCTATCGTCTCTAGTGGCCTTTTTCCTTTTACATAGCTAATACCAGAATGCTTGTATAGCTTATCCATGACTGTCGTGGTGAAAATTGCTAAACTTGTATTGGTTTTATTTTTGTTATCTTCTTTATTTGATGAGTTCCTGATAAGCCTTTTCTGCCCCTTATGCAGTTGCATGCCACCGTAATGAATGCGCGGCACAGAAAAAGGTGTCATTTTTTAATCTTTTATTGCATATCTTGTTTGTTTGTTGGCTTAAAGTCTATCGTGATTTATGCTATCAGTTGCATAATGTCCATTACTTTTAAGGTTAGGACTGACTTACTGTTCTCCAATTGATAGCAAAAGAGGATCAAAGAAGGTTGATTCCTTTGATGCACGAAGGATTTTTGGTCAATATGGCTCGGAAGACTGGGGGGAGTATCTTGTACGCGAAGCTCATCTTTCACAAAGGTTTGTGTTTGATGACGATGGCTATTACCATTGCTGTGCTTCCATCCCATTTCCTGAAGAGATGCAACTTGATTGAGTTCTAGAATCTAGGTTCAATAGTTTGTTTTTTTTCTGTTACTGATAGTATGTTCTTGTAGTTAGTTGTGTTGAATCGCCATTATACTCTAGGTTGTTTGATTGAAGCTCAGAGTTCTTATTCTGTGTGTGACCATGTACCCTGAAAGCCACACATGCCTCTTTTTTTTTAACTCAAGAAATTCATGTCCTGCATTAAGCAACATGATGGATTTCTTTTGATAGCTTAGACAATGATATTTTGTGGCTCGAAGATGGTTTACCATGGACTAGCACTGAGCCACTGCTGGTTGTCTTCATTTAACTAGGAACTACTAGGATGAACTGCTTGTTCCTTTAGCATCGGTTCTCTTATTATCTCGTTGTTATTTTTGCTTCTGCTACTGCCTTTTTTCATCTCTTTTAGCCAAGATAATCTCTCTACATTCTCAAAATAGAGGTATGATCTACATGTACACTATTCTCTGTCAAGCTCCACTAGTAGAGCTGTATTTCCCCACTACATGGGTAGAAGTTTGTTGCAACCTTTTTGTATTTATTTAGTAGATATATTTGCCTAGCGAATTTAGATTAATTGGACTCTTGAGTTATAGATATTAGATGATTTAACAGGTTAAGTAAACGGAGGGAGTACCATAAAGTATAAATAAATCCCAATAGAAAGTTTTGGAGTCAAAGATTAAAAGATCCAATAGAAACTCATGAGGATCTAGCAATTACTACAGGTTTGTTATAAGTCACTGTCGTTCAATAAGGATTCAAATGATTTTGGCAGACCATAGAATTAATAATATGGATATGGGCGGTCAAATAGCCGCCTCAAAAATTAGACTTCACCTTCAAGAACCAATAATTCGTATAATGTCGTTTTTGCTTATAGTAAATTGTCGATGAAGACGCCTTCTCATTTATTGCTCAATTATCTTCTCATTCAACATAAGTAAGCATTCAAAGTTTGAATGTGTCTCAAATTTCATACAGTCCTATTTGTGTCCACAAGTAGGGGCGGATGTAGCAGTTTGATAGAATTAAAATTTTGAATCCGCTTTTGATCTGAACTTATATTTTGAAACGTAGTTTGCTCCCTATTGAATACTATAATTTCATCCTCATGCCTTGAAATTGAATTTTGGCCAAAGTCATATGCGGCCACTCAAACTTGTCCCGATTATTCGTTTAGACACCTCAACTAGACGTACTACCTATTGAACACTTCAACCATTCTGAATTTGAACCATTTGAACATTTTTTCGAGAATAAACAAAAATAAAAGGGTGTGTGAAATACACTCGCGCTTACATGTCAATTCGACCAATTAAATAATGACATGTGTTATTTTTTAATCCAAAAAATTATTTAAACATTATATTATAAAGTAAAAAAATTTAAGAAATTATTTTAAAGTAAAAAAATGAAAAAAAAAAAACAAAAAAAAACAAAACTTAAACACCCACTTCCCTGCCCCTTCAATCGGAACAAAACAAACATTTCCTCTAACTCCATTAATGGCGACCCTCCCCTCCCCTCCTTGTACAGTTCCATCTTTAACCCAACAATTTTTTTTTCATCAGCTTTTTTATTAATTATAACTTTTTACTTCATCTCGTTTTTTAGGTAGAGAAAGATGGGCAAAAAAATCTCTCCGAAAAAATTTATAAATGAAATAAAATGTTAAGAATTTTAAAACCATGGGGGAAGAAGATAAACACTAAGACTAAGAATTTTGAAATCATTAGAATGGTGGGGGAAGAAGATAACCATTGGTGTATGGGTATGGGGTTTGGGTTTGGGGTTGATAGGAATAGGGAAGAAGAAGAACTGTTCTTCTTCTTTTTTGTTAATTTTTTTTTAAAAAAATTAATTTAGGGGTATAAAGGGTATAAATTAAGAAAAAAAAAGAAAAATATTATTTTTAATAAATTCACGCGCTCAAGGAAAGTGAATTACACGTTTTTGCCATGTCAGCATTTTGTGTCTAATAGGAATGACTTTTGAACAAATAAAGTGTTCAATTGGCACAAGGATTAGTTGAGGTGTCTAAATGAATTATGCGGACAACTTCGAGTGGCTGGAGATGACTTAGGCCTTGAATTTTTTAGTAATTTATTGTCATGTATATGTATGTACATATATGTAATACACATGTTATGTTAATGGAGCGTTTTCAAAAATTTAATATTACCAATTTGAAATACAAAAGTAAGGGAAATGGTGAGATTAGTGGAGGAAAGAGACAATAATGGATTAGCTAAGAATCACATTATTATCGATCATTAGGAGATGGTTTATATAATAAGACATTTTATTATCTGAATACATCCAAAATATCGAAAAGGAAAAAACAACTTTTATTAGTATATATCCAATTTTTTAATCACCAAAAAGGGGAAAGATTAATAATTAAAGTAGGCAATAATTGTTGGAGAGAGACATTAATTAACAATTAAAGAATGTACACACCAAAAAGCTAATATTCCACAATGGAAAATACTTTAATTCAAAAGTTTAGGCAACTACCAAAACACGACAAAAAGTTTCGATCAGATTCCTAATCTATCCATAATCCACCCCCTGCCAGCAACTAATTAACATTATTAAACCCCTAATTATTCAATATTGTATTAGCTAACAATAACGATAATAACGAGTCAGGAATCAAAAGTGTAAAAAAAAGTTACACAAACTTTTCAAAAGAGCAACAAAACTAAATATGAAACCAAAAGAATGACATTTGTATGAAGTTGTTGATGGTGTTAAATTCTATGTATAAGACTCGTATTAACATAAGTCCATAAGACTCACTCTGATATAAGTCTTATACATAGAATCTACAATATAGAAAAGATAAAACGTGCATATAAATTTTATTTATACTGAATAGAAATAAAAAATTTACATCAATAAATTATTTCAAAATAGTCGGTGGATGATAATTTGAAATAATAGTAGTACTAATAACGAAATAACAATGTTAAAAACTATATATAATTAAATCCACTTTAATTTTTATCCACACATTTCACAAAAAAATATCAAAGAAACAATAGGCCCCACATATTGTCAAGTTTATAGTTGGTCGGTGTATTTGGTGGACCAAATCCTATTTGTCTCAGTACTCATGCCACCATAATCTCTACTTTATTTTTAAAAATAATCATTATTTGGCCACATGTTTTTTTTAATTATTTAATATTTTGTATTCTCAATTTATTGGTTTGATTAGCTTGCATTTTGCATCAATAAATCCAATAAAAGAGTAATATAAAGAGCCTATTATAAGTTATGGTCATTACAGCTGGAATTCAAGACCTAAGGGAAATAATTTCTATTAATGATTATGAGATCAAGTGAAATTTACGTTGAGTTAATTATGAAAATATTACTTCCAAAATAGTAGTTCGTTTAATTAAAACTTTCGCGGAGTAGATCTAATTTGGAAGTAATCAAAGTGTTCTTAACGAATTTTCAGTTATTATAGTTGTAATTTGAGACTTTAATTAAGAGTGAAAACACTTTAGTAAAAATAAAAACTTATGCATGATAACTGACAATGATTACAGGATCGGACCTAGAGCATGACCCCTCGGCAAAAAATTATATTGTATATTTAAGGTATTTTAAAAAAATTTATGTTTATATATTGATTTTGAACCTCCTGAATATAAAATTAGAGGTTGATATAATAGTTAAGGGTTTAAACCATTGTTATCTTTTTTCGAGCTCCTTTAATGAAAATTCTGAATCGCCTTAACCTCTTATAATATTCATTAATATACAAATATTTTTTATTTACCTAAAATATATAGAAAAAATCGCTTACTTTCTTCGAAAAAAAGACATTCTCCGTGAAAGAACATTCTCCTTGGTACCAAACTCACCAACATGTTAAAAATACAGTAAAATTGATGAATACACTAAAATTAATTTTTCGAATATGCCTTGGATCCAAAAATCTTACCCATTATTGATGTATCACATGGATAAAGACTATTATGAGCTTTGAGACATTTCCAAAAAAGCATATGACTGCCAGCTAGGATACTTAATATTCAATTTTAATATCATTAAAATTAAACATGAATGGATTGTTGGGTTAGCGTTATAATTGCAAATCATGATATCATAAATTAAATAATAAAAACTTATATTAAAAGTTAAATATTATTATGTGAAAATTGAAATTTAGCTAATTGACCAACATGTGAAAACTAATAAAAATTTTAAAATTATAGAGAAAAATTATTCCATAAATAAAAATTTCAAAACGACTATGTTAGAATGATATTGTATTATATTATGAAAATAGAGAATCTTTAATTTACAGATGTTCAAACTTTTACTCTAAAATATAATAAACCAAATATGAAAAAAATTATAAACGTTTTGATTTTTTTAGAAAAATACAATTGGCAAAACCCTAACAAACATAGATAGGCATTGACCCTTGTTACATTCTCATATTCCCTCTTATCTTGTTTTATGCTACAGTGAAAAATCTCATGAACTTCATTGATTAAACTTTATATTAAAAAATATTTGTACACTCCTACTACTACGTATACTACTTACTATATATATATGTGACAAAGAAATGTCTATTTGTGTCATCCAAAAGCAATTTTTCTCTCTAAGGATCTATTATTAGTAGTGAATTAAATTATTATTTTTATAGTAAAAATGGCTGGCGGCGTAGCTATTGGAAGTTTTAGTGATTCATTCAGCGTTGTCTCTCTTAAATCCTATCTTGCTGAATTCATCTCCACACTCATCTTTGTCTTCGCCGGAGTTGGTTCCGCCATTGCTTACGGTTAATATCTCCGATCTGCTCCTTTTTTTTCATTTAAATTGTTAACGAATTCTGCGGTTTCAACTTTGATTTATTGCTTCTGACTCGAATTATGTCCGCATAATATGGTTAATGCTTATTTTGAATTCATATCAAATAGATCGATCTAGCTATGTTAAGTTTATAAGTAATACCAAACTCATAACCTTTTACTAGATCCATCCGCTTCTGATCACGTATACAAAAGAAAGTAATGTATATTTTATTTTTGTGTATTTTTACTATTCATGTATAAGAGATTTTAAATTTGGTATTGTTTGGATACAGGCAAGTTGACAACAAATGCTGCACTTGATCCGTCTGGGCTTGTAGCTATTGCAGTTTGCCATGGATTTGCTCTATTTGTAGCCGTTTCGATTTCCGCTAACATCTCCGGTGGTCATGTTAACCCTGCGGTCACCTGCGGATTAACCTTCGGCGGACATATTACCTTTATCACTGGCTCCTTCTACATGCTTGCTCAACTTACCGGCGCCGCTGTAGCTTGCTTCCTCCTCAAATTCGTCACCGGTGGATGTGTAAGTCCTTCAATTTTTACCTACATGACCGATTTTAATTTTTTTTTAGATTACTAATTTCACTTTTTACGACGATCTCAGGCTATTCCAACCCATGGAGTGGGAGCTGGTGTGAGCATACTAGAAGGACTCGTAATGGAAATAATAATCACATTTGGTCTAGTGTATACTGTATTCGCAACCGCCGCTGACCCGAAGAAGGGTTCATTGGGCACAATTGCACCGATTGCAATTGGTCTCATTGTTGGAGCTAATATTTTGGCCGCCGGACCATTCTCCGGTGGATCAATGAACCCAGCTCGTTCATTTGGACCTGCAATGGTTAGTGGTAACTTTGAGGGTTTCTGGATCTACTGGATTGGTCCATTAGTTGGTGGTAGTTTGGCTGGTCTTATTTACACCAATGTGTTCATGACACAAGAACATGCTCCTTTATCCAATGAGTTTTAAATTGAATTTGGTTGAGTTTGATTTGTGGGTCTAAAAAAAAAAGCCCATTTGAATTTCGTTTTTTGTTATTTCTTTCTTTGTTTTTTTTCCCCAATTGTTGTATTGTTTTTCTAGTTCTTTGGTTTGCAGCTGTATATCCATTATCTTTTGGTGAGATGTTCTTGTTATGATGCTCTAATTTGATGAAATCATTCGTAATCATCCATTAATGCCTAGCTTTTTTATTTTCTTTTTGCAATTTTAATATTGTCCATCTGTGTAGATAAATAAAAGTATTTAATAGATAAATTTAATTTAACGAAAAAATATACTAAATCAATGAACAAATGAATAAAATAACTATAATTATCAAATGAAAATATTAATTTAAATTCATGTAAGATAAAATAAATTAAATTAATAAATGTGGATTATTTTTAACTTGCTTTCCAGAAAAGGAGAAAAAATCCTCTTTTTACTTGTAGCGATTAAAAGGGAAGATAATGGTTAAAGTTAAATAATTTTTCATAATAAATACTTTAGGGTTGTTATATTAATAGTTTAGTGACTAAAATAACTACCCTAAAGCATTTATTATAAAAATAGGAAAATTTACAAAAGTGTTAATGTTGACTTTTTGGGTGAGTGGTTGGTGGTCTTGCCAGATACATATTACTATTCTTAACAATAATTCAAATTGTCGACGGCGGCTATTTGTATAAGTGAACAAATTGTACTACAGTTGCTAATATGGAAACTTACGTAAATGTACTATTATATATTAGAAAAGTATTTATTTTTTATAGTAATAATTTTTTTTTCATTTGATTATTTTTAATATAATTATAATAATGTTCTAATGCATATATAACTTTTTTATTATTTATATCATTTATTTATTATACTTATAATACAATTTCAATTTCATATCAAATAAACATAATATATTTTTAAAAATAGTTATAATACATATTTATTAAATATATGAAATTCACTTTTAATAAATATTACAAATTTAATATAATATTGTTATGTATTACTATAAATGATAATAATAAATAAAAAATAGGCTAAAAAATATCACTAAATTAATAACAGCACTTCTCTTCGTTCTCCTTGGGCCTGCAGGAGCCCAGGGGAGTCTTCACTAATAAATCCATTTAGTGGGCTGGACTCTTCAAATTGAAGTTTTTGTATGATGGTGTTTTTGATGCTTATATAATTTATGGAAAAGTGTATATAATGGCAAATTAATAAATTAAATTTAATGCTATAATCATGTTTGATTTAATTGTGACATGTAGCAAACTGTTTGTCAGTAACCTCTTTCTCTCAAACTCTCGCTCGCCGCTCTCCCTCTTTCGCTCGCCTTCTCACTTTTATATAAATACAAGTGTATAAAACATGTTTTCGTTTGTATAAAGTGAATTATATATATATATATATATATATATATATATATATATATATATATACATATTTTCATTCCCTTATCTCTCCTCTCCCAGATCTCGCTCGGCACCCTCGCCTCTATCGCTTATACAAACAGAAACGAATTGTATATTTATGTTATCTTTTGTATATGTATAGCGAATTATTATGTTTGCTATGGAGCACAATTATACAAACTTTTATATATCATACAAATATTAATTTTGTATTTGCTATATGTGAAAGTTGCTCTATAATCAAACTATCATTATCATTAGCACATTTTGCTTCACTTGATATTTGATATCGGCTTTAAATTCGACTAATATTTTTTTCATAAAATTGGTATGAATAGTAAATTTCAGCTCATAAATTTGAAAATAAGTTAGAATTTCGACAATATTCACCTATTTTCCAGCCTAATTTTAGTGTCTAATAATTATATTTGAAACAACGACTAAATTATAAATTCGACCAATTTTATTTTGTTAAATGGATAGTAATGAACATCGACCTGACCCAACTCGACCTGATAACATGCAATGGCAAGTGCAAAATCTTTCAGACATGGGCGGGGTTTTATGTTTGGGAACCTAAAACCCTGTGTGTGTACAAATAAAATGCCCCAAATCTCAAGCCTACGCCTCCTATTCTCCTCCGCCAATCACCACGCACTTCTCACTTCCCCTTTAACCCCAAAACCCCCGCTTTCCCTTTCTCATCTCTTCAAAATCAAACACCCCCCATTTCTCCATACCCACACTCACAAGCCCTGTCGTCTTCTCTTCGCCGCATATTCAAGAAAACCCAAAAATATCGAACGACCCGGTTGGTCGAGCGGTTCAAGAAGGCGTAGTAGTAGCAGTAGTTCAAATAAGGAGAATAAAGGGAAGTCGGTAATGGAAGAAAGTAGTAGTAGTGCGATTGCTGAGTCTGTTGGGTTTAATAAAAGAAGGGCTGAAGGTAAAGATAAGAATGATGGTCCCAGGAAAAACCTTCAACTCAAAGTTCGCAAACTCAACCCTGTTAATACTATTTCATACGTCCAGGTACTTAATTAGTAGTTGTTAATAAGTTTCCCCTTTTAATAAAGAAAGCATTTTTATTGAAGCTAACGAAAAAGGGAAGTAATACAAACTGTGTTAGTTGTTTGTTATGATCCTGGTTTGTTATGTGGTTGAATGAAGACGATTTCCATGTTTGTTTTCGATTAAGTAATGATGTATACTATTGCTGGCATTGAAGAAGATGTAGAAAAAAAATACAAAATGGTAGAAATGAAAAAACTTTGGTAGTTACGTTCCAGAAGAACACTATGCTAGTGTCAGAGAGCTAACTAAGTTCAAAAAGATTTATAGTTCCCATGTTTATTTGGATGCGAAGTTGGTACATGCAGTTATTGTGTAGGTCTAGTGAGTGGGTCGCAGGTGGATTGTTTTTACTGATATCTGATGTCGATAGGGAGAAAAAAAATTATATTTGTATGTTTTGAGGGAGCAAATGCTATGGATAGAGTTATAGGGTATGTTGGTGAGGAAAATGTTTGATTTGGAACTTTTTCTGAATCATTTCTAGTTTTAGTTGGGTTTAAAAATTGATGACATGTGTTTAGGTCCGGTAGGATAAGACAAGAGGATAGTATTTTGGCAACTATAAGTGTAGTTTGAAGCAAGTGATATGGAGTAGGAGTGAGGACATTGATTGAAATATGGCTTCTTTTTTATGGGAAGTGTTTTTCTTCAAGATTACATTTTTTCACATTTTAACACCAAAATATGTTTTCTTCAAGTAAAACATTTTTAGCAGAGGGATTCCAGTTCAATATTAAAACAAACAGTATAACACACTGACAGAATTCAGCATGGTGGTTATGTAATGTTAGTCCTAGAAAGTAACATAACATGAACTAGCAGCCCCAGTAAGGCCCTAGCCCTATTTATAATTTTTTTTTTGGGTATATTTAAGGCAGATTTGACAATTTATTTTTGCATGAAGGGACTCTAAAGTTCCTATGATTATGGTCATATACTTGAATGCACAAAGGTTTTGTCTGGTTGGATTGGAATCTTATTTCCCAAATTTATGATTATGTGAATCTAATAACTGATATTATTCCTCTCTCACTTCCTCGCGAAGAAATTGAAAAGTCATTGAATTCTCTTCCTTTAAATTCTCACAGATCCTTGGGACTGGCATGGATACACAAGATACAACACCCTCAGTCCTTCTCTTCTTTGATAAACAGAGGTTTATTTTTAATGCTGGAGAAGTAAGTATGTTATATTGTCGAGTTCAAATCCAATGTGTATGCCATTTGGTTCCTCTACTGTTTCAGATGACACCAACAGGATAATTTGATCCTATTTGGGTGTTGTGTTTTAGTCAAGATGTACATTTCATATTTTGGAACAGCCGCTCTACCCCACAAAGGTAGAGATAAGATCTGCGTATATCTTTCCCTCCCAAAACCCAAATTGTGGCCCTCGACACACCCAACTTGTGGGATTACTGGGTATGTTGTTATAATGGCATTGAAATCTTAGGGCCCTTCTCTTATAGGAAGCAGAATACCTACCTGAATCTGAAAGTGGAGCTACTTATTAAGTTAATTTAATTCTTGCAAGGGTTCCTTGAGTTTTTGTAATTCTATTATTCTCATGACTAAGTTACTGCATGGATATGATCCATAGGGACCAACTGGCTATTAGATTTTGTACAGGAAGAGATGATAAGACCACATGCAGCATATTTCAAGTTATGATGAATAGCAAGTCATACTTTTTGTCTGGTATTAAGAATGTTTTTGGTTAGTGTATTTGACAAATTTCTAATGAGGAACTGTGCTTTTTAATGATGGTTAATTGGTCATCTACTTCCTGCATCACCATTATCCTAGTGGGTTTTCTTTCCACAATGTTGTTCTGCAGATTGTTTCCCATTCATATGCATTTATTGCTCTCTTTTGGTTCTTATTTCCTTTGTGATGAAACAGAAAAAGTACAGTAAGACGTATTTCTTTGTATCTAAATCCGTTCTTCTGCTTCAGGGATTGCAACGCTTCTGCACAGAGCATAAAATTAAGCTATCCAAGGTATGGAACTATGGATATGTATGAACCGTTTGTTCGTAATCAGGTTTATAGTTCTGAACTGTTCTTTCAAGTATGATGTTGATCTTATTGTGGAAGATGTATATACATTTTTTTTCTTCGTTCTTCTTTCCCAGATTGATCACATATTTCTGTCGCGAGTCTGTTCAGAAACTGCCGGTGGACTCCCAGGTCTGTTTCTATAGCTTTTCTTATGGGTGACTAGATTAATCAATGCTGGAAAGATACAAGTGCTGGCTTAACGATTGCCAGAGGTTGTTTAAGAACCACTAAATATGTTAAATTCTTTTGCTTGCAGGTCTTTTATTGACTTTGGCTGGCATGGGAGAAGAAGGAATGTCTGTGAGTGTCAGATTAACTTGGTTTACTTGTATAATATCGATCAGATAATTGGCTGATGTAAATGATCTTAACAAAATGATACTGATTACAATTTTATTTTGAAGGTCAATGTATGGGGTCCTTCTGATCTCAAGTACTTGGTCAATGCAATGAAATCATTCATCCCAAATGCCGCCATGGTCCATGCACGTAGTTTTGGCCCACCTGTTGATTCTTCGGGGGCTACTGATGAACTCTTTGTTCCTATTAACGATGAGGTTGTCAAAATATCTGCTGTTCTGTTGCGACCACGTTACTCAAAAGTGTCTAAGACGACAAAGGCAGGATCCTCTGAACTTGATGATTCACTAGTTGGTGAAAATCTTTCAGCAGAGAGGATGCAGTCCACAGCTGAATTTGCATTGAAGCCTGGGGATCTTGCTGTAGTGTATATCTGTGAGTTGCCTGAAATTAAGGGAAAGTTTGATCCCAAAAAGGCTGCTACTCTTGGGTTGAGACTTGGCCCAAAATGCCGTGAATTGCAACTCGGGAATTCTGTACAGTCAGATTATCAAGACATCATGGTAAGAATAGGGATTATTATTTGCTGTTACTTCACTTTGTACTCATCTCATTATTTCAGTGAGCATTGTGCAGGTTCACCCTAGTGATGTATTGGGGCCTTCTGTTCCTGGTCCTATTGTACTCGTTGTTGACTGCCCAACACCGTCTCATCTGCAAGAATTGTCGTCTATACATTCTCTCACTCCGTATTACTCAGATCCATCCAAACAATCCAAGGAAATGTGCAAAAAAGTTGATTGTGTGATACACCTTAGTCCTGCTTCAGTAACGTGTACAACTGAATATCAGCAATGGATGTCAAGATTTGGTGAGGTGCAGCACGTCATGGCAGGACATCAGCTGTGAGTAACCTTAGAATGCTCTCTTCTTTTAAGGCTGATATACATCTTTCTGCTGTTTACGTGTATTTCCTGCTTATGTATCAGCATGATTTTCTTGTACAAATCGCAGGAAGAATGTTGAAATTCCAATTCTGAAGTCTAGTGCAAGAATCGCCACAAGGCTGAACTACTTGTGCCCTCAATTCTTTCCTTCGCCTGGTTTTTGGTCTCTTCAGCAGTTAAAGAGCTTACCCTCAGTCTCTAAGGGTCCAAGTGAGGTACATTATATTGGAATTATGCTTGAATATGGAAGATAAGTTTACTTTGGACAGAGAATCAATATTGGGGATGCTTGTTTAATTGGTAAATTATCTTTATTTTGTTTCTGCAGTTTTCTCTTCCAGCTTCATGTCAAGTTATTACGGCAGAGAACCTCCTCAAGGTGAGAGTTTATATATTTGATCCGATTGCCTTATGGCGTAGAGTTAGAATCTAGAAACTGTATGACAAGTTTGGTTTTGTTTGGTTCGGAATGTATTTGAGCTTTTCTGTGGAATTGACTGCAATTTACCTCATGCGTTGTTTGACTTTGATGCTGGGTTGGACATCACTCAAAATGAACAACTATTTTGTGGAACAGTTCCATCTTCGCCCATATGCACAGCTTGGTTTAGACAGATCTGGTATTCCTGAAATTACTTCTCGGCCAAAAATCATAGAAGACTTAATTACAGAAATTCCTGAAATTGTGGATGCTTCTGAGCATATTACCCAACTGTTGCATCATGGTAACAACATTGCAAATGGAGGCAGCACGACATTGCAGGCCAACAATGTTGTGATAGAAGAGCCCTGGTTGCATGAAACTGCATTACCTAGTTGTTTGGAAGGTATAACAAGAGAGGATATGGAGATTGTTCTTCTTGGAACTGGTTCTTCTCAGCCTTCAAAATATCGAAATGTCACTTCCATTTTTATCAATCTTTTCTCAAAGGGAAGTATTCTGTTAGATTGTGGTGAAGGAACATTGGGACAGCTAAAAAGAAGGTAATGTATAAGCTCATTAATATCAATTTTACATATGGTTTTTGTCTAACCGCATTTTGAGGGATAATGTGCTGCTTGGTAAACAGATTTGGCATTGAAGGTGCTGATGAAGCTGTAAAAGGTCTAAGGTGCATTTGGATTTCTCATATTCATGCTGATCATCATACTGGTATTGCAAGAATACTTGCTCTCCGACGCGATTTACTTAATGAAACTCCTCATGAACCTTTAGTTGTTGTGGGACCACGACAGCTTAAGATATTCCTTGATGCATACCAAAAGCTTGAGGACCTAGATATGCAGTTCCTCGATTGTAGGCAAACTACAGAAGCTTCATTGAGGACTTCTGAGTCAGGTGAAAACAAGGATGCTAATGGGAGTGTAGGTGTACAAAATGACCAAAAGAATGGTTCTAACTTATTTGCTAAAGGTAGCCGTATGGAGAGTTATTGGAAGAGGCCAGGCAGCCCAGCTGATGCATCTGCGGCATTCCCGGTGCTGGCAATGTTGAAGAGAATTCTGAGAGAAGCAGGATTGGAAGCATTGATCAGCTTTCCTGTTATTCATTGTCCACAAGCATATGGTGTGGTCCTGAAGGCGGCGGATAGGACTAACAGCACTGGGAAGAAGATACCGGGGTGGAAAATTGTTTACTCTGGTGACACGAGGCCTTGTCCAGAACTAGTTGCAGCTTCCCATGGGGCCACAGTTCTTATTCATGAGGCAAGTTGTGAAATGTCTTTATGGTTTTCCCCCCTATTTGATTACAATAAATCCTTCCAAGTTTTCAATAGAATCTTACAACATGCTATACTCTTGGCTTAAGTTAAAAATTTCAGCTGCCACATGTTCTCCATTTTAGCATATATAAAGCTCTTGGGTGTTCAATGCAGGCTACCTTTGAAGATGGCATGGTGGAAGAAGCCATAGCGAGAAATCACAGCACAACACAGGAAGCTATTGAAGTAGGGGACGCTGCTGGAGCATATCGAATCATCCTCACTCATTTTAGTCAAAGATACCCTAAAATTCCAGTTTTTGACGAAACACACATGCACAAAACAAGCATTGCTTTTGATATGATGAGTGTTAACTTAGCAGACCTACCCATGCTTCCAAGAGTTCTTCCATATCTTAAACTGCTATTTCGTGATGAAATGATTGTTGATGAATCTGATGATGTAAATGTTGCTACAGCAGCAGCTATTTGAGTTACTGAACAACACACATTGATCAATTTCTTTTTATTCATTTATACGCAGGAGTTAAATCACAGTGAATCTGTTGATGCTAAGGTGTTCTTGTTCTCTTTTAAGTTTTCTGCTCTCACTATTCTATAGTATTTAATAATATGTAATTATCTCGATTTTTCTTAAGTATTATTGAATAATTACTTTTAATAAATTATACAAGTAAAAATAAATAGAATAACATTTAAAAGAATATCGATAGTCGAACTTTAAGACTGATTGAAGAATTTCTTTTAATTTACACTCTTTAAAACCTAATAATAGGACAAGTACTTAACATTGTATTAAATAATAAATAGTATTATTTGGCTAAAAATAAAATCTAAATTATTTGCCAAAGTTTGAAAAGCCAGCACAAGAACACCACAGTAAACGCAGAAGCTGCCGCCAAATACTATCACTGCCGAAAAATTTATGGGGTTTTTAAGCTCTTCACTGACTTATGCTTTGAGCCGCCGCCATGAGAAGAAGAAGAACAAGATAACCCCTCAGACTGGGCTCAAATTGAAATTGCTGTGCTGAGGTGAACTGTTCCTATTTTTTTCAGTTTGGGTGTCCTGTTCAATCGATTTTAACTTTAATATTCATTCTTGTGGGTTCCCTATTTCAAGATTCTTTGAATTTCGGATTAGAGAGCTTACAAACCATTGGAGCTTGTCTAGGGGGTCAAATATTATCTTTTCTGTTTGATGGGTGTTGAGATTTTGAATAAAGGTGCAAACTTTACTCAAAGAAAAAGAAAAAATGTAAGATTTTTCTTGGTGATAATGTAGACTCTGTATAATTGTTGACAAGTTTTCTTCTATGGGTCTAGGTTTGTTACCAAGAAAGTCCTTTAGCTTGTTATTCAAGCATTTACATAAATTGGGCTTCTTTAAGGAGCAGAGAAGCCTTTGTAGAAAGTACTATCACGGTGCTTCTTCTTCATTACCCTTGTTGTATGATTCTGATAAAGCTGTTATACCAACAAGGAATTCACTTAACTGGAAAGGTCGCAAGGTGTATTCAGTTGTAGTTAGAGTATGCAAGTCTTTGAGTTGGAAAGTCGTGAGAGAGATTTCTTTTGTGGAATCTCTGGCAAAGTATGGCTTATATCATTCAATAAATGGCTATAGAATGATGATACATACATTTGCCTTTGCTGGAATGGATATGGAAGTGCACACACTTCTTAAAGAAATGATTTTCTACTTGCAGAATGCTGGTTTTGACTTATTGAAGGTGATGCATCTTGTTATGCGTTCAACTAATAATACTACACCTTCAATTCTTGTAGCTGATGAACTCATCAAGGTATTTGCTGCAAATAAACTGTTTGATTATGCTATTGACGTGATTAATCAGGTTTGGGAAATCGGGCTTCAACCAAGTATTTATTCATGTAATTACCTACTAAATTGCTTGGCAGTAGCTAATCAAGGGGAGAATCTTGCTAGACTGTTTGAAACAATGAAGAACTTTGGACCCTCACCTGATGTGATGACATACGCAATCATGATGAACTTCTACTGTGAAAATTATCCAGGCACACAGAAGGTATCTATAAAAGAAGCCTATAAGATTCTGAAAGAAAAGCGGGAAAAAGAGATCAGTCTTTCCGCTGCAACATATAGTGTATGGCTCCATGGACTCTGTAGAATTGGATGTCCTGATGTTGCTTTGAAATTCATTCGGAAACTGAGGTATGAGAACCAATCTTTGAATTCTTATTGCTACAATGCTATCATTCATGGATTTTTTGCTGAAGGCGAAGTAAGTAAAGCTATAAGTGTTTTTGATGAGATGAGTAATTCTGGAATAACACCAGATATATGTAGCTATAGCATTCTTGTCAGTTGGTTTGGCAAATTCGGGATTATTGATGGAGGTTTATGTTCTATTCAAGGTATGCAAGATAGTAACATCAAGCCTACCCCAATTAACTATAACTCAATTCTTCAGGGTTTGTGCGCAGCTGGAGCAGCAAAAATTGCAAAGGATTGTTTTCATTACCTTAAAAATTCTGGGTGCAAAGTTGACCAAACAGCTTACAACATTTTAATTACTGAATTTTGTGCTCAAGGAGATCTTAATTCAGCCGATGAGCTACTGGAGGAGATGATCAGCAATGACTTGGCTCCAGATGCTTCAACTTGTTTGAAATTGATTCGTGCTTCCTGCGACGTGGGGTCTGTTGATAAAGCATTGAAGTACAGGATTATGATGGTACAAAAAGATTACCTGTCTGATACCATTACCTGCAATTTTATTGTTAAGCAGTACTGTACTGATGGGCGTGTGATAGAAGCCTTGCACCTGATAGATGAAATGGTGGATCGAGGAATCATCCCCAATTTGTTTACCTATGATGTAATTGTTCAGCAGTTGTGCAAAGATATAAACACAAAGAAGGCATTGGAGTTAATCACGGTAGTGCTTAAGAGGGACATGTTTCCCAATGTTACAATTCTTAATACTCTTCTTGATGGATTTGTTAAAGAGTCCCATTTTAACAAGGCTAGTATCCTTTATATGGGAATGCTTAAACTTGAGATGACTCCTAACATCATCACATACACAATTCTTATTGACATGCTATGCAAGCGGGGGGAAGTGAAAAAATCTGCAAGACAGATAAAAGTGATACAGGCCCACAAACTATTCATGAAAATGGTCAGGGAGGGTATGAGTCCAGATAACATCTGTTACACCTCCATGATTTCTGGCTTTTGTGAAATTAAAGACATGAGCATGGCTTGTGCTTTGCTCCTTGACATGCAAAAAAGAGAAGTCTTGCCTACTGTTGGTACTTATACTTGCCTCATTGATGCATTTTGCAAGTTAGATCAGATGGATGAGGCCAAGAGGTTGTTCAGAATGATGGTAAGACAGAACATCTCTCCTGATGTCTATATTTACAATTGCTTCATCGATAAATATTCCAAGTTACGTCGAATGGATGAGGCCCAGAGGTTGTTTGATAGAATCAGAGAAACAAACATCTCTCCTGATTTAGTCACTTATAGAATAATGATCAAGGGATATAAGCTGGTCAAAAATTTTGATCTAGCTTATGACATGACTGATGAGATGCACAGAGTGTTTAACATTCCTCAGAATGCATTGTTATAGTTAAATATGGTTAGAGAGGATTCATATAGTCGATCCCAACTTGTTTGAGATTAAAGCACTTTCTTGAAAAGTTTGTACATGTAATCATTTTTGTGTATTTGTTTTGTTGTTTCTATGGAATGTTTTCTTGAGTGAAGAACATATCTCTGTTACTTTTTGTTATTCAACTTCATAGTGAACTTTCAGTCAGCTGCTGTTACAATCTAACGTTTGAAAGTTGAAACATGAATTATCACTTATCAGTACATCACAGATAACTAAAAATGTTAATTTGTTAATTGGAGCAATAAAATATTTAGTGTTAGTACTGATATTTTCTTCAGATTAATACTACAAGAACAACATATTTAGTGTAATTCAAAAAAGTAAAGTATAAGCAAATCGTAGCCCTTAATTAATATATTAGTTCAATGAAACAAGCAAATCAGTCTTGAGAAATGGATTCAACAGACCCACGGTGCGTACATGCGAGAGCCATCACAACAGGCGCCGCAAAAGCTAACCGTGCAGTGCTAAACAACCTCATCACTCTCTACTCCAAATCCGATCTCCGATCAGACGCCGCCCGTGTTTTCCGGTCAATTCCATCACCCAATGTCGTTTCATGGACAGCCCTCACATCAGCATTCTCCAACTCACCGCTTTCCTTTCATCATTTCATTTCCATGCTCCGTCACCCTTCAAGAATCTTACCCAATAGCCATACTTTAACGTCCCTTCTCAAAACATGCGCCACTCTTCCTTCACTCACCTTCGGGGCACAACTTCATTCCATTGCTGTCAAATTGGGTTTCTCTTCAGAGCTGTTTACGGCGTCAGCTCTTGTGTCATTGTATTTTAAAACTGGGTTGTCGAATAATGCGAAGAAGGTGTTTGATGAAATGTCTGTGAGAGACGAGGTTTGTTTCTCGTCGGTTATTGTTGGGTTTGCACAGAATTATAAGCCTATTGATGCTTTGTCGTGTTTTATTGAAATGAGGAGGAGTGGTATGGCATCTACTATGGTTAGTGTTTCTGGGGCTTTGCGGGCGGGTTCTGACATGGCTATGCTTGAACAATGTAGGATTATTCATGGGCATGCGATGGTAACAGGGCTTAATTTGAATGTCATTGTAGGCAGTGCATTGATTGATGGGTATGGGAAATGTGGGCTTGTAGGGAACGCTCGTGGAGTGTTTGATGAGCTAGAAATGGAACTCAATATTGTCGGGTGGAATGCCATGATGGCAGGGCATGCTCAACAAGGGGAACATGGAAATGTCATAGAGCTTTTTACTTTAATGGAAGAACGGGGAATGGTACCGGATGAGTACAGTTTCTTAGCTACTTTGACTGCATTTTACAATGCAGGTTTAGTTGAAGAGACTGAGATATGGTTCAAGAGGATGACTGAAGAGTATAATTTGGAGCCGTGTCTTGAGCACTATACGTGTTTGGTGGGTGCATTGGGAAAAGCAGGACGTCTGGAGGAGGCAGAGCGAATTGCTTTAACCATGCCTTTTAAGCCAGATGCAGCTTTATGGCGAGTATTATTGTCTAAATGTGCATATCACGTGAATATGGATATTGCGTGGAGGATGAGTGATAGGTTGTTGGAGATTAACCGAATGGATGATTCAGCTTATGTAATTTTGGCTAATGCTTATGCAAGTGCTGGTAGGTGGGATGAGGTGAGGGAGGTGTGGAAGAGAATGAAGGATAAGAAAGTGAGGAAGGAAGGTGGGAAGAGTTGGATTGAAGCGCTGGGAGAGGTTCATGTGTTTTTAGCTGGTGATAGGAGGCATGAGAGAACCGATGAGATTTATGCCAAGTTAACAGAGTTAATGGAGGAGATTGAGAAACTGGGGTATGTGCCCGTATGGACTGAAATGTTGCATGAAGTAGAAGAGAAGGAGAAGAAGAAATCACTTTGGCATCACAGTGAGAAGCTGGCATTGGCATTTGGATTGTTGAATGGAACAGCACCACCTGGTAAAGCTTTGCGGATTGTGAAGAATTTGAGAATTTGCAGGGATTGTCATGAGGCATTTAAGTATATTAGTAGACTTGTTGAGAGAGAGATTATAGTGCGGGATGTAAATAGATACCATAAGTTCCTGAATGGAAGCTGCAATTGTGGAGATCAATGGTAAGATATTGAGAAGAAATCTGAGTAAGGATAGAAGAAGACCTCCAACTGACGTCTTCTTGGCTTTCTCTTGCACAAAGATCTTTGCCTTTTGTTGTTGATTTGTTAACTGGCAAAGCCGTTTATTGAAAACCTTAAGAGTCTGCTAGCACTCAACTCCTCAGTTGAACTGAAGTCGCAGTCTCAAATAATTCAAGGTGTATACTGTATCCTTTCCTACATTCTTTTCAACTTTCAAAATGCTGGTATTGACTTGCATAATGTAAGCCGTCTTGCTTTGCAGACTTCATTCACCTAATAATGGTGCAAGATCAAATCTTGTTGCTGATGTATTAATGAAGGCGTTTACTGCTAGAACATGCTATTGACATTGTTGAGCAGGCCAAAGAAATTGGACTTGAAACAGAGTATTTATTCATGTAATATCTTACTGAAATACTTGGCAGAAACAAGCCAGAGGAAGAATGATGGAACTCTTCAAGCAATAAAGAACTCTGGACCATCACCTAATGTAAGGACATTCACAAACATGATGCACTTCTCTGCAGAAACCATCCAAGGTAACAGGAGGTGGATTTAAAAGAATACGAGATTCTGAACACATATCTCCAGAAGTTCTAGAGGAGATTGAACATGAAAGAGAGATGCTCCGTTTAGCTGACAGATTGGGCGGGGAAATGAACGAAATGAAACTCTCAATGGCCAAGAATCAGTTTGAGGAGAAAAAATTGCTCTATTAGACAAGGAAAGATATCAAGAAATCAGGCCAACAATCTCTGCCAGAGACAACAGTTCAAGCCTGGTACTTATCTGGTAACTATGCTAGTGGGAGATTGCAGGTAACCTCCTCGAAGTAGTCAAAATGCGCGCAAGCTGATCCATACACAATAAAAAAAAAAAAGAGAGGGTGAACTGTTCGTGAGTCTACTTTTAGTTGTTTTCTGCTTTTGCATTTACCAACAGGTTAGATTCGTGTAATTTAACATTATAATTTGCTTTAGTTTGTTTGCAATCTATGTGGTCTGCGAGCTATTGCGTAGAAGCGGAAGGGTAACAATTGTCGATTTCCCTCGTCACATTTTGTAAATAAAAAGCATAAAAATACTAGTGAAGTGAGTCAGTGATGATATTGTTAAGAAGTTCCACATCTCTGAGGAATGATAAATTGGTTTTCGTATATGGACTTGAACAAACCTCCCTCTCATAAACTAGCTTTTGAGATTGAGTTAGACTCAGGTGTCATGCCTTTATATAATATTAGAGTCAGACACATTCCAATTTATTGTTCACCAATGTTCACGCTCTAGTTTAGGTCTAGGCATGAAGAGAGTGTTAAGAAGTAGCGTCTCGTTAGAGGAATGAGAAATTGACCTCCATATACGGTCTTAGGTAAACCTTTCAAGTGCGATATCTTCACGGATATTTTGTTCCAAAAAATAAGAGCACTAAATAGTAAATACCCTATCCACAGTGATTTCCACTTTGTGGACAACCATTAAAAAAAAAACTCATGTGAATATCGTGAAGAATTCATATAAAATAGCATGGAACACGACACTCATATGAATTGACAACTCCACTGGTAGAGCATTGTTTAAAATTTAAAATTACCATACGCTTAAAAGAAATTTCGTATTAAATTAAAATCAAATCAAAACGACGAAAATATAATATATTACTCATCGAGTGTTATTGTCAAACAAGGAAAAGCAAAACAAGTGGCCATTGGGTGTTAGTCTTATCTCCTACCAACCTTTTTGTTTCTACCAAACCTCATTGATTAGTATTCCCTCCCTCCATTTACAAATAATTTTAATATATTATATTTTTTCTATTTTTATTAATTTGTTTGCTTTTTTACCTAGTATATATATTTTTTAAAGAATTAATTGTTTTGTTAATTTCAAACCAAATATATATTCTAATATGCTAATTTAAACATGTAAAGCTAAAAATAAAAAGTTAAAAGAAAAAAACATTTTTTTAAGAAACAAACTTAAAAAGAAAAAGATATAGCAAACTAGATATATATTTTTATTTAAAATAACATGTTAAATTCTATATCAAATTAACTTTTAAAAAATATTTTAAAATAAAAAGCATTTACTTCTAACCATATTTATAAAAAGTTGTTATCTTGAATTCACACATTCTCATGGAAAGAATAAAGATAAAATAAAATAAAATAAAATAAAATATTGAATGTACCCGGAAGTTTCGCACTTCAAGTCTTCGTTGCCGAATCTTTTATTTATTTCCTAAACAACAATAAATAAATATTGGTAAAACAACCATTATTATTAAGTGCGATTATATTAACTAATATATATTTTGTTTATTAAATCACTTAATAATAATGATTATATTAATTTGATGTAAACAACCATGCGAATAAGTTTTTCTTCATAAATAAATATGAAAAAAAATTATATTCAGATAAAGAAATACTTGTTTGCAATAAATTTTATACATATATAGTAAAATAAATAAACTACACAAATAAAATATAGAAAAACATGATTTTAAATCTGTTCCTCATTAATATTCTGATTTTATTAATCAAGATTGTGAGTACCAATCTGTTACTCATTGATTTTCCTCTCCTAAGATTTATTCATGATTCGAGGGTCGTTAATGGTGTATTTTTCGACCAGGATGATTTAGATTTTACTTCTATATGAATATTCCATGACTTTTATGGAATATTTCGAGATCGTGATCTCTTTTAAGGAATTTTTGAAATGCCTTTTAAAAGAATTTAACAGTCTTTATATAGAAATAAACTAGGATTTATGAGTATGTAGCTTCCAAAAATCCTAATAAAATTTCAATTTGAATTAAACACATTTTATAAAATCCTACAAAATTTCAACTTATAAGGAATAAATTCCTATACTTATTAGAGGAGTGGATAAGCTTCTCAGTATCAAACATGCATGTTTGATGTCTCTTCAAATATGGTATATCTTTTTATCATCTATTTGTTATTTTTGTATAACTTAATATAAGTGTGTCCTACTTTTTCACTCTCCATTTTTTTTCTTTCTTTTTTTTCATTACTTAAAGTGTTCCATGCAAAATATTAAATATAACAAATTTTATTACCTTTTTAACACTCTTAAAAAGAAATTATATAATATATTTAGTTGACTCTTCTCATTTCATTTACATAAGTGGATCTTTTTACTTCTTTTACGTAATTTAAAATAGGTAAATTGTTCAAAGTTCAAAATAAATGTTTAAATTTTTCCTTTTTTTTCTTACTTTTATTTACATTTTTAGGTTATAATTTCAAGATGTATATATTTATAGTTTTACTTTGAATTATTTATTTTTTTAAAAAATAGTATAAAAGGGTAAGACTGAAAAATTATGTTTAAACTTTTTTTAAAGAAAATATTTATTACTTCACAAATTCACTTAATTTAAAATAAAAAAAGTAACATCTATCGACCTCCTCGTGTCTAGTAAATAACACAAGGAAGTGATAGTATATATGAAAAAGAAATTTTATTCAATTTAATCAAGATTCAATATATTTACGAAATTCAATAAAAAATAAGAAAATTAAAGTAAATGCATGCTCTTATTACTCAAGGGATAACTTTGTCCATCTTGTTTTTGTACAAAACGATTCTTTAAGAGGTCATTTTTAATTAAGGATATAAAATAATTATTTTAGACAATGTGAAATCTCTCTCAATCAATTATTCCATCTCGATGCCATACAACCCCATAATATTTAAGGAAACATAATCAATTTATTTGTCTTACTTTATTTTCGTGTTCGACCAAGAATTGGACAAGTAGGTTGGGAGATAGGGTCAACGAAGGCACAAAAAGGGAAGGCAAAGAGAGAAATTTGCTTCATTTTCTCTACAAAAATTAATACTAATGGATACTTTCAACTTCTAACAGTCAAACAAATTCCTAACATATTACTTACTGTAATGCTATAACGTGTATGAAACACAAAAATACAGAAAGGGGTTACGTCGTAATGGCCTTTGGCTTTTGCCTTTTGCCAGCTACTACTATATTATTAATTCCTAGTTGCAGTTAGCAGTTTCAAGGGTTGTCCGTAGCAGTCAAATTTATTCATTAATTTAACAAAAAGATCCAATTTTTATATTTTTTACGATCTCATTCTATATAAGTTCCAATCTTTTTGCAAGATTTTTTCGAAAAAGGAAAAAGGCCTTTTTTTACTTTCTGGGTAGGTGGATAAGAACTCTTATCTTTGAAGGTTTTTTTTTTTTTTTTATATTGTTTTAGAGAGAAAAGAGGAAATGGGGTCTTTTGGAATGCTTGCTAGAAGGGCTGTGCTTACCGAGACACCAGTTATGGTTCAGGTAAATTTCAAGAATATAGATTGGATTTGTTGTTTTTTTTATGTTTGTTTGGTTTAAGTTTCTGTGCATTGATGGGATGTCTTCTTCTTGTTGTTGTGTTTTTGCAATATAGATACAAGAACTGGTTCGAAGTAATAAAGGTTGTATTTCTCTAGCTCAGGTTTGTTTACTAGCTCCAATGTTTTGTTTCATTAGTTTTATTATTCTAATCACCATTGAAAGGTTCAAGAAGTTGAGAACTTTGATAAAATTCATCTCTGTTGTGGTGGTTTTGAGAAGCCTACAGATCATCTTTTTTTGTGCCTTTCGAAATTTTGATTAGATTGACTTAGATTAAATTTGTCTGATTCATTCTTGGGGTTATCAATTTCAATTTTTTTGGTTGAAATGTGGGTTGCTTAATATTTAAGGTAGTGATGGAAAAACTAATAAATTCCAGTTGGACTTCTCTCCCATGTAATGAATGTATTTGCAGATGGTTTTTGAATATGGAAAATGGAGATTATGACTGGCCACTGAGCTGTGTGGGTAAAAGGGTTTGGTGGATGGGTTACGGGCCTAGAGCACACATAAAGGTGGTGCTACTAGCATAAGGTTGACATCCTGTCTATCCTTAAGTTCCTCTGGTGATTGCAAATAACTTAAATTGCCTGAGATTCTGGTTTTGTCAAGAAATTTTCTGGGGTTTCTCCCATGATGTTTGGAGTGACAAAACTTTTTTGCTAGTATGTTCCATGGTCAATTTGTCCTTTTCCTGTGAAAAAAGAGTCGTAATACTTATCTTTTGATCTGTTTTTATTTGAGTTGACCAAGTATGCTGTGATTCAGAAGAAATTCTGCAGCCTTGCCATGCTGTGAGAAGTTATCCGTAAGTGTTATCGGTCTAGTATTAGACTTTTACGAAGGACTGGTACTATTACAATCTCTGAGGACCGATCTTTCAACAAGCAAGTTTAATCAACCTCCATATAAAAAAAAGTTCAATGAACCTAAACCTACCAATGGAAGTTTTAAAAGCTGTCTAGTTTGCTGGGGTTGGGGCCTGGGGAATGGGTGATTAGTTATTGCTTCTTTTTTACCTTCCAGAAAGAGTAAACAAAAGGAATAGAGTTATCTGTTGTGGGTGGATCTTTTTGTTAGATTGAGAAGTTATATTGGTTTTGCCTGAATATGGTTTGTCCATGTTTTCCGTCCATATATCTTGGTACCATCTTATTTTCTTCTCTGTCTTGCAGGGAGTAGTGTACTGGCAACCACCTGCGCAAGCACTTGAAAAGGTGAAAGAAGCTATCTGGGAACCTTCAGTTAGTCGCTATGGTGCCGATGAGGGCCTTCCTGAACTTAGGGAGGCGTTGATGCAAAAGGTATGGTTTATCAGTTGGATTTCTTTGGTACTCTGGTTTGCATCTTATAGGAACAAAAATTGGAGTGGTGTATGGTACTTTGCCTAGTGAACTAGTAGTTACTGTCACATACATTTCATGCTTTCAAACTATATTATTCACTCGTTGAGATTTGATTTTTACATCTTTCAGTCTAATACTTTCTTTGTGCTCTTCTCCAGTTGGGTCGTGAAAATAACCTACATAAATCTTCAGTGATGGTTACTGCTGGTGCAAATCAGGTAAAATGTTACTTTAATGCTATTCAGTCATTTGAGGGTGTAGGTACCAGTCAGCTTGCCTCTCTTTCTTACCTGCCCTTAATAGTAGTAGGCTGCCTTTCTTTCTCGCCTTTCTTCCAGCTTTTTCCAGATAAAGGTTGGACGGAGTATAATGAAACTGCATTTTGATGATTTGCTTTCTTGAGTTAGAGTGGATTGAGATTGATTCTACTCCACCTTCATACCAGGTTCATTTGCTTTGACAAAGGACCAGTATTCGGTGCATGCTTACTTCACCTTCCTTAGCTATTCTTCAGTTCCCCTTTTCCCTTCATTTTTATGTTTAGAGTTGGCTAGTTCAGACTAGGAATGTGGTAGGGCTCCTCAAAGGAAGTGCAATTTTCTACTATTGCATTGTCATCATACTAAGAGATTCATCTCCTTGTGAGTGAATGTTTTTCCTTTCTTTTTACTCCCCTTTCTCTCTCTCCCCCTCTTCGGGGAAGACTTGTTAGAGTCTATGTTGTCAACAAAATGCTAGCTTCCATATAGTGCTTTTCCTGATAAACGCTATGGAGAACTTATGAGAAGACAAATAGAACTGCTTCACTCGTGAAATTTTTCTTCTTTGTATATCATGATGTGTACTGTAAGTTCGTGTGCTTTTGAGATGTGGATTTTATTTCTTCTGCTTCTACCCATCTAAAGATTATTCTTCTGTTTATGTATATTTCTCTTGATAAAAGAAGATTACTCTTCTGTTGTGGGCTTATTCAGCTCCATGCTACAACTTGATCAAAAAAGTGCTCTGTCTTTTTTTTTTTATGAAACCTCTTTTAGTTCTTGCATGCTATCACTATATTTTTGTATGTTGTCGCTCTCATGAGACGGCAATCTTGCAATGGGAACATCTGCAGCAACAAAACTCGCCATTTAGCATCATCCGTCAGAAACATATTAGAGAAAAATCTACTGACATACCTAAAATGCTCAAGCACTTGAACCTCACAATTTTGTCTGCAAAATGGAACTTGGGATTAGTTAGGGTAATAATTTGAGATTTAATTGGATAGACTTTCCATGACTGATTAAATGATGGTTCAATAGGCTCAGAAAGTATGAGTACAGAGTACAGACCTATCATTACGTACCTGTCGTTACAGAGCAGTATTCTCTTTTTTGAATAGGAGAGTGGTGTCCTCAATAGTGCTCCAAATTAATATCACTATTTACTACAATAAACAAATTCAGATGCTATCTTATGCTGAATGAAGATAATAGAGCTATGTTAAAGAGCCATTTGTAGTGAAACAGAGATGCTACATTTATGGGTAAATTAATTGGTGCATAAATCTATGTTAGTGACTAATGGACGAGCTGTATCCCTATCGCTGAGAAATCTCTAATGGAATCTTATTGACTTGATTTCAGGCTTTCGTAAATGTCGTTCTCACACTGTGTGATGCTGGGGATTCGGTCGTTATGTTTGCACCATACTATTTCAATGCACACATGTCATTCCAGATGACAGGCGTTACCGATATTCTGGTGGGTCCTGGTGATGCAAAGACACTCCATCCTGATGCAGGTTTGTACTTTCACCCTCCACATTATTAAGACACTACTATTCCTTCCATTAGTTTTCCTTAAGACTGATTATACTAGATATTGTGGTATACATCTCTTTTGTGCTAGCATGCATGTTCAAGTTAGAGTGAACGTCCGTTTTATCTTTGTTGTCTGAGCACTCGGGAATATATCGAAATCACTTATCACATTTGCACTATGAGTTAATTTTTCCCCCTTTGCTGAAATTTTTCAATAAACTCCATTTTCTCTGAATCTAACACTACTTGTGTAGAAATCAACTGAAGATAACGTTGCTGCAGAAGTAGTGTTCTGCTTTGTGTTGCAAGTTGAGTAAATGATCTTGATTTGTTGAATGTTGTCTGGAAAACATTTGTTCTGTGCTTTTTCTTGTATTGGATGTCCTCACCACATCCCCACCAGAAAGAAAAGAAAAAGAAAAAATGAAATTAGTAAACTTCAGTCCCGAATGTTGACCTGATTTAAGTATGTTATAACTTAAAGTTTGACACTTTGATGCATAATCTAACCTAAATATTGCAACTGTTTTGTGAAATTGACTTGAGAATTTCAAACATATCTGCCTTTTTTTGTTTGATTGTCTATGAGTTTGACATATTCCATGATTTCTCAATTTTCAGACTGGTTGGAGAGTACTCTAAAGAATACTGTACCAACCCCAAAGCTTGTCACTGTTGTTAATCCCGGCAATCCATCAGGAACATATATTCCTGAGTCCCTTCTTAAGGTCTCTTATCTCATCTTTATAGATATGATGGATTGTTGAAGTCCTCAATTATCAAATGCATTAGTATTGTCGTGTGATTTTTACTTTATTGAAACATTAACAAGTTGAGTTTTTGTCATGTAGAGGATATCTGATATTTGTAAGGAAGCGGGATGTTGGCTCGTAGTTGATAACACATATGAGTAAGTGATTTTTTCTGTTGAATACAAATCTTTTAGTTTCTCATATTGAATTGAGTGCTTGCTGTTAATTACTGGTGCTAATTTGTTTTTCTGTCTGTGGACGAATGATGATGGTCTTAGAACTGAAGATGATGAGGGAAGTGGTTGTTGAATTGACTAATCCTGGAATACTTTTAGTTAGACCAGCAAGAGTCTTTTGAATAAAACCAAGGATACAGGTCGTTTGTGTTGGCATTGAGAGGAAATATTTATGATTTGTGAACTTTTAACTTACACTAAATTTGCTTGGCAAGAAAATTTATGCTATCCTGGGCTGGGATCTGTTGCAGAATTTTAATAGGTATGAAGGGGAGGAAAGGAAATAGCTAAGGCGACAGAATGATCAGTCTTGAATTCATCCTTATTGGCCAACTTGTTGCTGTTTTTTCTCAATCCTCTATTGAGTCTTTGCTCCTCCATGAATGCAAACATCTTGTTCTGTCGAATATCATCTCTGTCCCTTCTTTTTCTTGCAACTTTTTTCTGTACACTCTGTTTGTGGTTTTCTGTTTTCCTGAATGATATGTTCTTATATATATGTTGCAAGTTATTTGCAGGTATTTCATGTATGATGATCGGAAGCATGTTTGCATAGAAGGAAACCACATTGTCAACATCTTTTCCTTCTCCAAAGCATATGGGATGATGGGATGGCGAGTTGGATATGTAAGTGATTCTTGTTCTAACTTATATCTAGAAATGTAATGTTACTGGGCACACAACTCACAAGTGATTATTATTCTGTTAAGTGACTCTTGACACAACCAGAAAAATATATCTCTGGTTTAAAGATGATTTTTATATGTTTTCCCCAACTGCATCTTCTTGCCTCATAAACTCCCACGCCTTTACCTATATCCCAAATAAAACTGCTTCTCTTTACTCGCACATCTCTTTTTAAAACCAGCATGTATGACACCTCTAATATATATCTCTATACTTGTTATTCATTAGCTTTTATAAAAAACATGTATCTGGCTGCGTTATCTGCCAGAATTGGATATAAAACTGGTCTCATTAGAAACCAAATACAAGTGTTCTTTTGCAACAAAAATGAGTTGTTCCAACAGCTAAGACTTATTGCGAATGAGGCATGATTGCTTTAGGACATGTTTTTTCTGCAATGTTAATTTTGCAGCAAAATTCCTCAGTTAACTCTTGTACTGAATATATACTCATGAATTAGGTAAGTTGTTTCATCTTGTGAAGCGAGCTAAACTCATGTCTTATGGATGCAGATAGCATACCCATCGGAAGTGGAAGGGCTCGCAGTTCAACTCCTTAAAGTTCAGGACAACATACCGATTTGTGCTTCAATAATCTCACAACGACTGGCTCTCTACTCAATGGAAATGGGACCAGAATGGGTAGCTAATCAAGTTAAGGACCTTGTCAAGAACAGAGAGGTGCTTAAAGAAGCGTTATCTCCTTTGGGAGAGGGAGCTGTTAAAGGGGGAGAAGCTGCCATTTACCTGTGGGCAAAGCTGCCAGATAAATACATGGACGACTTCAAAGTAGTTCACTGGCTAACTAAGAGGCATGGAGTAGTCCTGATCCCTGGAAGTTCCAGCGGTTGTCCAGGTTATCTTAGGATCGCCTTTGGAGGATTGATTGAGAAGGACTGTCGAGTAGCTGCAGAAAGGCTCAGAAAAGGTTTGGAAGAGCTGGTAAATTGTGGAATGGTTTCATGATTCTCTCCTTGACATAAGTCATCAACAAAACCACTAAAGACACTTTGTATCCTTTAATAAATAATTCAAAGGTTTTAAGCTTTGCAATTTGATCATTGGAAATGCAAGCTAAAACTTGCCCATTCTGTATAGTTTGAAATCAAGTATTTCAGACACCTAATTTTCTTAAATGGATGATGGAAGTGTCTCATTTATCTCTCTCAGCATATCTCATGCTACCATTATACATATTTGATCTGAAACATGGCACCAGCAGTAGCATCTCCCAAGGGAAATCACCTAGTAGTTGCTTAGGTATGAGAGTAATTCAGAAAAATTAGGTCTGAATCCAGTTACAACACTTATAGCAAGTTGCTTCATGAATTAATCGACATATGCACAAATTGATACATCGATACTCTTGTATAAAAGATTCATCAATTAATCGAGATATGAACAAATTGATACATTTATGTACAAATATGCCATTAGAGTCCCTTGAGTAGGGTAAGTGAATGTTGGTTTTTCTCGATTAATCCCTCTTTGCATGGTAACACCTAGCTATCGTTACTCCTCTCGGGATCATAGTTAATACAATAGCTACTTAGTTGCAAAAATTTATTTGTACTCATCACGAATAAGTATTTCATATTATAATTCTGGTCTTATAAGGTGTAACAATAGCTAGGTTACAATGTGTATCTAAAAAGAGTTCCTCGAGTTCACGTGAATTTATACTTTATAATAAAACTACTATTTTAGGATAAAGGACTAAATGTGTACAAATTTCCAAAGTAAGAGGGTAATTCAGGAATAAAACAGCCAGCTAGGATGTCCTTGTATTTTACATTTTCGGACCGCGTGTTACCTTATAATAACCAAATTACAATACTAATTTGTTCTATAAAACCGTTTTAGTCAAACCAGTCAAACCTCTCTCTGTTTTTTATTTCCTCTTTTTCTCAGAGGCCATTACTGTAAACCCAAGATAAAGAATTACTCCCTAATTGAATTTCTTTATATCTCATTTTTAACCTTTCTTCAGTTTTCTTGAATTTGAACTTTGAACTCAATATCCCGCCTCTCTTCCATCTCAATCTCCATTTTCTTTCATCAAGATCCTGTCTTGATCACATTCTTGAATGTTCTTATAGCTGTTGAATGCAGAAACAAGGTTTATTAATCTACATTCTTTGTTCAATAACATTTTGCTCATATGATATGGTCTTTGGGGTTTCTTGAAATTATCAAATTTTGAATCTCCCTTCTTACATTGTTCATTTTTTTCTGTTTTATTGAAGTGGGTCGCTGGTTTTGTCTGATAATTTTGAATTCTTGGAGTAGAGAAGAAGAATTATAGAGGAATTTTCTTTAATTAGGCATCTAGATGTTTGGTAAAAGACGTATTTTTAAACGTTTCTTGGATTATAGTTCGATTTTGAGCTACATTGGTTGTGCTTGTTTGCTTCATTGAGATTTTTCTCCTGTTTAAGTTTTAGAACATATACATTAGTGGAGATGTAAGTTCTTTGCCTTGGTTAATGTTTTGCCTTGGTTTCTCCGCTCCTATTGTTTTCTTTGACCTCTCTACCCTCACCAAATCCCACTTGTGGGATATGTTTGTTGTTGTTTGAAGAATAAGTTCTTTCATAGTTGAACTTCTTTTGATGGTTAATAGTTTAATGTTCATGCTTGATATTAGTAGGACATGTGAACGTGTTATTTTGACGAGTGGCGTATTATTTTTGTGAATATGGATCCGGAATACTGGGCATTTCTTATGCACATTTCATTTTGAATGGTATTATCCAGTGAACTGGAATCCTATGGAAAGATTTATACATGAATTCCTTATTAAGTGCTAGATTTAGTCGAGCTGAAGCGAAAGCTTTCCTTGGCTATAAATTATAATTGTTGGCTTCCGTGGTAAAGAATGTTAAGTTTCAGTTAGTTTCAATGCTTCTTGAGCTTCACTATTCTTGATATGACATGCCCATTTCATTTTGAATGGTATTATCCAGTGAATTGGAGTGCGATGGAAAGATTTTTACATGAATTCTTCCTTGTATGGTGGTAGATTTAGTCAACATTAAAGCTTAACCTTGACTTGGCTATAAACTATAATGGTTGACTTCCATGATAAAGCATGTTAAGTTTAGTTAGTTTCGTTGTTTCTTGAGCTTCATAATTCTTGATATGTCGTGTTACTGACTTTGAGAAAATTTGCAGGTAAATGAGGGGTTTCAACTAAAAGTAAATTGACTAGCTTAATTCCATGCCCCCCACACTTACTATGAAGAGAGAAAATTCAGTAATCTCAGCTGCAATTGAGCCCATGGTTCGAGTTACAAGATCTCGAGCTGCTGTCTCTGAAAAATCCATGGTTGCTAGCACTGGAGAACTGCCAAAGCAGCGGGGCCAGAAACGTGCTCTGCAGATAAGTTCTAACCCGGCAATCCTTAGGGTGAGGAACAAGAATGTTCCACTTACTTCCTGTGTGGAGCAGAAATGCCGGCCAGTGCTTAAGGATGTCACAAATCTATGTTGCAACACTTCAAATGGAGATGCTGTGAAAGTCCCAGTTAGTAGTTCTTCCTGTTTTACTTGTATTATCTACATTGTCATTGACACCATGCGAAACAAGTTTCATAAATTGACTGTTGTTGAGTTCTTTAAATATCAGTAAGAGGTTTGAAGTATCTGAAATATTGCAAGTAGAGAATAGTATTGTGCATTAGAGAATTCAAGGATTCATGTGTTGTATGTGCTTCTATATTATCCTAATAAAGCTTTGCTTATAGTGTATACACTTCCCTGCTGGCTCATTTTATCCCTGTTCTTATCTGATTTAGTTTATTTTAATCGTCAGAAGAAGAAGAAGATCATGCGGGTTGGAAACAGCTCAATGAATGTTTCTACCACTTCTGTTGACCCTGAAGTCTCTCAATTTCCAGCCAAGTTACCACCAAGTATGGACCAAGATGCTGAAAGCGTGTCTTTCTAATCTGAGAAGTACTATTTGAGTCAGTTTTATGAATATTCACCTGGTTTGTCTAACTGCAGGGAGTAGCCTTAATCAAAGTTGCTCAGACAGAAAGTCCCATGAACAACAAGGAAATGCAGTAGAAATCAAAGGTTTTCCAAGAAAAAGTTAGTTTCCTTTTGAACTCGTTTCATAGAGACAATATAACTTTTGACAAGCCTCTGGTTGTTCTGGAAAGGATAACTAAGAAAAAGAGATGATGATAACAAGTGATTTCTCTGTAGTAGTTATTTATAAATCAAATGAGGGAACCTTGGTCTTATCCTCATACTTTATTCTTGAGTACTTAGAGAATATATTTTTGACCTAAATAATGATAGTAATTCTCCATTACACTTTCTTTCTTTGACATTTTTCTCTAGAGAAAGGATTCATATCTACTAGCTTTCTTGTGTTCCATGTAATTGTGACCATGTTGTTCTGTTAATGTTTTTCTTTTTGCATACTAAACTAATTGACTTTTTACCAGGCATAGTTAGGAAAGCTGTTTCTGATGCAGCACCATCAACGTCAACAAAGTTGGACTTCATAGACATTGATTCTGATAAAAAAGATCCACTACAATGCAGTCAATATGCTCATGATATATATAACAATTTACGGGTTGCAGAGGTTCGTTTAATTGATATTCTTGCACAGTTCTTGTGGATTTCTTAGTTGAAGAAGTAACTGGCACTCTTGCAAAGGTCATATTTGCACACGCAACTCAAGGATGCTTTTTCACTGTTTTATTCAAAATTCGAGTTAGACAAATCAGCAACAATGCTCAACTTTCGTTATAATTTCAGTTTTATCTGCAACCATTTTGTTTCTTTTCTTTGCTAATCCTCCTTCATACGTTCAATATATGTTCACTTATGAAAGAATGCTGGATACTTCAGATCAAGAACACTTTCCACTATGACACCTACTTATCGAATGTTTTTCTCTGCATATTAACAAGCATTATTTGCTGAATTTTCTGAATCCAAATCTCGACTTGTATGACTTCTGAGATTTCCTTGTTTTAGGATAATGGTGTCAAGCAGTAGCCGTAGTCTTTTTCAGTTGCAGTGGATAACTGTAAACTTATCCTAATGCAGTGTCTGATTTGTATTTCTCCAGCTAATTAGAAGGCCGCTATCGAATTTCATGGAAACACTCCAGCGAGATATCACAGAAAGTATGCGTGCAATCCTTGTCGACTGGATTGTGGAGGTAAGTTGGCGTTTATCTAAAAAAAAACACAAGAAACTGAATAGTTGAAGCATATTGTGTTATGTCTTCCAGTTCTGAATAGTTGATTCATCTTGAACAAATAAATGTGAAACAGATCAATTTCCTAACAGTATTAACTTGGACAAGCAACTTACAATTTCATTCTGGGTTTTCATCATCTGGTGCTGATTCATCTTAGATCAGTTTTGAATAAGGCTTGTAAAGATCGTACGTGATTTTACTCATGATAAATCATTTGTAAGATTCTTGTGAATTTGGTGCTAGTTAAGTCCGTATATTTCTACTTGATGATGGATTTGTCCCGCCTCTCTGGCCCTTCCTTTACCTTTTCAGCTCATAATGGTTGTTAGATGCCTGCTGATTTTAGAAATGCTTTATAAGAAAGCTGGTTGCTAAGGTTATTGTCTGATCTTGTTATAGGTGTCGGAGGAATATAACTTGGTGCCAGATACACTCTATCTTGCTGTTCACTTTATTGATCTATTTCTCTCTAAAAACTATGTGGAAAGGAAAAACCTCCAGCTCCTTGGAATCACTTGCATGCTAGTTGCCTCGTAAGCTCGACACAACTGTTTTTACTACTACAGGTTCTTTGAAATATTGCTTTCTGGGAAAATATTTTCTTGAAATGCTTAAAAGAGAAAGAAACTTCAGTCGAAGAAATACAGGATATTTTCTTTCTAAATCAAACAGAAGTCTACTTCAGAATCTTTGGATGGGTTGGCCATGCCTAATAGTTGGAAACGTCTTAGCTACGAAGTGCATATAGGGCCATGACTAAGGACTCCACTCATTTCAGAATCTGACAAAAAAAACACTCATCATTCCATATATATGTGTGCTTATGAAGAAATGCTTAGCCAACAGTTGCAGACTGCAGTGTGCCTTCACCTGTAAAAAAAGAGGACATCAAGCATTTTTGCGATCACTTTGCACTTAGTATTAAAAATCTTTCCTTTTATCCCGGAATAAGAAATACATTTTATCTGGCTGAACGTGGATTTTTCTTTCAATTTTGAAGGAAATATGAAGAGATGTGTGGTCCACGTGTTGAGGAGTTCTGTTTCATCACTGACAATGCTTACACGAAAAATGAGGTAGAATACTGCTCTTTCAAGTTCTCACAACAGGATCTAGAATTTCTGCATAACGTGACAAACAAGGGTGGGAAGGACAAGCATAGTTCCGGCATAGTAAGCTATTAGCTAGTTTAAGATGATATCAGGGTGTCTATTTCCCTTCAAGCTTTTGAGTTTTTTCTTAAGTTCTAGAACTTCTAGGTCTACATGAATCTCCATGCTTATTTCAAGCCAGCAAATATTGGAAGTAGATTTGTCTTCTATTTCATTAATATATATTATGAGAGAATCTCGAGGAACTCCTACAAGAAATGCAACTTATGCAGCATACTGTCAACAATGATTTTATGTGTACAGTTCAAAGGAAATACTATATCTGCATGAAACCTCTTGGTTACTAAAAAAGATGTCGACACCTCCCCTTTCCCTTTTCTTTCTCTATCATCTTACAGAACTCCCAGAAAAAAAATGGTTTTCAGATGTTATTATATACAAGTTGATCGAACTGAAGGTTCTAACATACTAAATGTGGAGCAGGTCCTGGCAATGGAGATTCTTATTCTGAACTTTCTAGGTTTCCGACTCTCAACTCCAACTGCAAAGACCTTCCTCAGGTACTTTTGTTTCAGCCATGGTTTATTTTTACATGAGTATAACAGCATAGTGTTTCTTTTTCTTTCATCTATGTGAAAAACTGAAAATTTTCATCTTCATATGTATGATGCTATTTGTAGGAGATTTATAAGAGCAGCACAAGCTTCTTACAAGGTAATGAATTAATATGCATCACTTGAATGCCAAGAATGACAACAGAACTTTTCTCTGTACTGAATTTTAATTGTATTGCTGAATGATACGTAATTTCAGAATCCCAATTTGGAGCTAGAGTTCTTGGCTAATTATCTCACCGAACTGACATTGCTCGAATATGGCTTCTTGAAATTCACCCCATCTGCTATTGCTGCATCATCTGTATTCCTTGCGAGATGGACACTAGATCAGTCAAGCCACCCATGGGTTTGCTTCTTGAATTTCTTGTTCTCATTTACTTCAATTCATTAGCTTTTGCATGCCTCTGGCTTGTAGAACTTATGCCTGCTACTTTGACAGAGTCCAACACTGGAGCACTATACCTATTACAAGGCTCAAGATCTGAAAACCACAGTTATTGCACTACAAGGTCTACATTTGAATATAAATAACTGCCTTCTAAATGTCATACGTGCTAAATACCGACAAGAAAAGGTACTTGTGTGTTTATTATTCAAAATTAGCACATTTGAGTTTTCATTATATGTAGTTCCCTAATAAGTGTCTCTTTTTCTTATGCCTACAGTTCAAGTCAGTCGCGTGTTTGTCTTCGCCAAAGCTACTTGAGACATTGTTTCAAACATGAAATTTGAAGATACAAGACTAACCAAATGAGGCAGCAAATGCTGAAGCAGATGACATATTCTATAAAGGGGCTTTTTTGCAACTTGGCTCCTCCCTAGGCTTTTATTATGAGAGTAACTGATTCAAAATTCACATTGAGTGTTCCTTTTGTCCACTCTTTTGCTGTAAAGGCTTTGACATACTAGAAATAGACTTATAACTTTGCAACTTTAGCATTAAAAAAATGAGCAACTTTCTCAGTTGTAATTCAAGAAAATCATGCAGGTAATTCTTTACATGCTAGTTTTTTCAACCCTGTTACATTTGCCAGCTTTTGTAATTTAGAATGATTTGTCTCAATCTTCTATATATATCATTTGCTTATCAAAATTTTTTATCCCTAATTATTTGTTCATTTTTTTCCTTTTATAGTTGTCCCTAATTACTCGTACATTTTAACAAATTAAGAAAGATTAAATTTTTTTAACTCATTATACCTTCAATATTTTGAAAATCTTAAATATTTAATCATCTACTTCATAATTAATATAAAATGATAAATTCACTATAATTATTTTCTTAATAGATGTATCAATTCAAAAGTGAACAAGTAATTGGGGACAAAGAGTGCTAAATTCTTTCCCACAATTTTCGGGACTCAAATATTTCTCTTACAATCTTCTTAAAAAATGAATTCACATTTTAAAAATAATTACTGGGTATGATTTTTATAGTAAAACATATTTAATTTTATGAGGTAGAGAGTTTGTATCTCGAAAACTCTCTCAATTTAAAAACTATGTATATGATTGATAATATTTTTACACAATCTAAAAAATAATAATTTCAACAAAAAGTGGAATCAACTATATGCTATAATTCTCAGAAAGTCAAACATATTTTTTTTGAATCTTGTAATTTTAAATAAATTTTAAATATTAAATATTTTTATCTAAATTCATTCCAAAATTTTTAATCCGTGCAACTAAAATTCACAAAAATATGAAATTTATTATTTGAATCTTGTGATCTTAAATGTATTTCGATACGTTGGTTATTGTTTTTCCCCCCGTAAAAAAGAAAAAAATCAAGCATGGATTCCTCTTGGTTAAATCTAAACCGATCGTTTTGTAACTGAATATCCACAAAAAGCTGCAACACAAACACTTGCTGAGAACTTCTCTCACTCACTGTGTGTATGTGAAAGAGAGAGAGAGAGCCGACAATGGCGGGATTGAATATATTATCTCAGACTCCGTCGCCATGGCAGCTGTCAGCTTCATCCACATCATCATCAATATCATATTCTTCAAGATTTCCACATTTATATGATTTTAATAATAATTACAATTGCGGCGATTTCAAATGCTCGACAAATTTTCCCCTTTCTGGAAACCCAAGACCAAAGCGTCCAACTTTATCCTCTCAAATGCTGCCTCACTTCTCCAATTCATCAGGTTTCAAAATTCTAACTCTACTTTTGTTTCAATTTCAATTTCAGTTATGGGTTTAGTTGTTGATGGTTATGTTTATAATTCGAAGTGGGTGTGAATTTCTTTGGCGAGATTCTTCTAATTGGCAAATAATTAGCTGTGCTTGCACATAAATGCTTTGTACCTGCTCTATTAGTTGATTGATTTTGCAGTTGCTAAAATGGGGATTTTTTCCCCCTAGGATTGGATATATTTCTTGATAAGATGAAGTTGATGATAACTTGGCTGAACAGGTTAAAACCTAGCTTTGTTAAAGAGATAGGAGTAAACGTTTGGAGTTGAAAACTACAAGTAACTAAATAAAATTCTGAAGGTTATTCTTTTTTGGCCCTCGGAAGGGGAACAGCAGCTGGAAACGGCGGTTAATACCCTGTAGGCTGAGGAGCAAAGAGAGGAGGAATCTGCCTGAGGGCTGAGAGGCACTTTTTTTTAAAAAAAAATGTGAAAGAGATCAACTTTGAATGAAGGTTATTCTTCTAATACTAAATCCATATACCAAATTTTGGATAGGTTTTGGAAATTCAATATGTAATATATGAGAAGAAAGACAAACACAAACCTCTAATAGGGGATAAATGGTTTCTGCAGGTGTAAACCGAGATGCAACTTATGCTAAATAGCGAACCTTAAAAGATGAATAGCTTAGCTAACTGTTGCAGTGGATCTTGCTTTGTACTTCTTGTAATATATATGGTTTATTTCTTATATCAGTTGATGACTACTAATGTTATTTCATTTAAAATGCTGCCCTGCCATGTTTTTTTTGCCCTTTTGCATTCATGGCTGATCATGGTTGTGCAGGCAGTGAATGTTCATGGATGCAAGATAAATCCGCTTCTTGTGATAATTTTTCCCCTAATGGAAGGAAGCAAGGTGCATTGAATGCTGCGTCTTCAAAAGAACGAGCACTAGTTTCTTCTGTGGACGATCTTTATGACTTCATATGCTCAGGCCCTCTCATCAGTAAGATTGGTCTGACACCAGAAAAGGTGGCCGAGTCCATTGACGAGTGGATAGAGTATGGATTACGGCTTTGTAGATTGTTTCAACTCAACCAGTTGTCTCTCAACGAGGCCCAAAAAATTCGAATCTACCACTACTATATTCCAGTCTTCTTGTGGTGTGAACAAGAAATTTCGCAGCATAGTTCTAAGTTCAAAGAAGAAGAAGAAATCCCTCCATTGGTGGTAGACACATTTTTATCATTCACTTGGCTCTTGTGTGTTTGATTTCCATTGAGGTCAATAGCATGCTAGTCTGTTATGTAAAGGTAGACATAAACACGCTAAAGGTAAGGTTTATTCTTGGCATGTAGATTGGCTTCAGTGCGCCTCAAGGATGTGGAAAGACAACACTAGTATTCGCATTAGAATATCTTTTTAAAATCACAGGGAGGTAAGCTGCTTTCATGATTTTTTGCTTCTTCTGTGGGATAGAAAAGTAATCGAAAATTATGCTCACACATGTTAATCAGGAAAGCTGCGACAGTATCCATTGATGATTTTTACTTAACAGCAAAAGAACAGGTAAATGTTTCACAAGTTTGCTGCTTGCTTGTTTCTGTGTGTGCATTATCATCATTGCTGACACATTATGTGGTTTTAGGCAAAACTAAGAGACAGCAATCCAGGGAACTTGCTTTTGGAGGTAAAAAATGACGAATTTCACTTTCTTTTTTCAGAAAAAATAAAATAATTTTTTTCATCTTCACTTCAGTTTCGTGGAAATGCTGGAAGCCATGATCTTCCATTTTCTGTTGAGACTCTGACAGCACTAAGTAAATTGACAAAAGAAGGTGAATGCACCTTTATATAGCTTCTGCTACTTTTGGCACTGCACCTATATGCTTAACTAACATTCAACTCCATCCAGGTGTGAAGGTGAAGCTTCCAAGATATGATAAAGTAAGACGGACTTGTGAACATATAAGTCTCGGTGGGTTATTGATATTTGGTAATACTAATTCTGAAACTTTATTTCCAGTCTGCTTACAATGGTAGAGGTGACAGAGCTGATCCCTCCGAATGGCCAGAGGTTGAAGGGCCTCTACCGGTAGGAAGTTGTTTTTATTTAGACCTGGCAATTAGTGGATTTCAGTTCAAGTAATGATAATGATCAAAGAGTAATCCCAATTCCATCATTTCTACAAAGTTAAAGTTAAAATTCTTAAATGACTTAAAATGTGAGAATGTCAGCATCATGGTCTCGTTCTGTAAAAACACAACTTTTCTCATAGATCCAAACTCAAAGCGATATGGTAAGATTGCCTCACGTCATTGTCAGTACTTTGGATATTAGGTAATTCTGTTTGAAGGATGGATGCTTGGTTTCAAACCCCTTCCACCTGAAGTTGTCAAAGCTGTTGATCCACAGGTTCAAATACTAGACTCTCTCTGGATGCTTGTGCTTTTTATTTTGATCTCTCATCTTGGATCACTGAACCTTTCGAAATTGCAGCTAGAGACGATCAACAAGAACTTAGAAGCTTATTATGATGCATGGCATAAGTATGTCAAATCATGGATTGTCATCAAAATTCAAGATCCTAGTTATGTCTACCAATGGCGTTTGCAGGTTTGTTATGTGATTTCATCTGCATTTTCCTCCACTTTTATTCTTGTGCTATTTGTTTAACCAGTGTAGTGAGATGTTTCCAGGCAGAGATCGCAATGAGAGCTGATGGGAAGCCTGGGATGTCTGATGAGGAGGTAACACTTGTGTATTCTTTCTCAAAAAAGAAATGAAAACCCATCAGATGATGCTTCAGAGGAATGTTTTCCAATTTTTTTATTTTGTTCCACTTTTCACAGGTGAGGGACTTTGTATCCCGCTACTTGCCAGCATACAAGGCTTACCTTCCCACGCTGTACTCAGAAGGACCTTCTGGCTCAGATCCAAAGCATGTTCTTCTCATTGATATTGACGAAGGGAGAAATCCAATCCTGGGTTGCTAAGGTAAATCTGCAGTAATGGAGTTACTTTTGATCCTTGATAGATTATTATGCAAAGATCACAATAATCTTTGGAAGCATCATTTCCTTCTAAGAATCTCTTCAATTGTACATTCAAATATACTATTGTAAATTAAGTTACATGTGAAGGTAAAATGTTTGAACAAAATTTTGCTCGAGTTATCCTTGATTGATTTTTGTGCAAAGATTTGACACTCACAAGCATTTTTTCCACCTGAGTGTATCTTCAGTTGTATTTTAAAGTTTAATACTGTAAATTAAGCCAATGTGAAGGCAATCAAATCAATTATTTTGTTGTTCTTCGAGTGTCTTTCTTTTGACTTGGTGTTTATTAAGCCTATCCTTTGAGCATAAACCTTCTCTGGTAATTGTATATTTGATGCAAATATGCCAAAGGGCACTGTATTTGTAACTTCTTTGCTCTAGGCGTTATCTAGTTTTAACAACTCTAGTGTGTTTGGTATGTCATAGTCCATGTTTCATCAAAATGGAGAATTCTTATACTCACACCAAACAAACAGATACCATAAAATGTTGTACGTTGAAATTCAGTAGAAAATGAATTAAAAGCAAGCACAAGTTTATTCAACTTCACAGTTTTCAAACATAGAGTGGGAGGTAAGGTAACAAAAGAGACGTGGAAGAAACATAGTGTGAGAAAACAGGGAATTTGTAATACGTTGCTAACATAGTAACACAGGGTTGGCATGGCTAGGATGGACATCAAGTACAGCAGCAGAGCATGTCCAGACAGCACTCGCAGGTCTCATAGCAACAGAAGCAGCAACACGTTGCGAACACACTGCATTCATTCAGTCAAGTAAATCTTACTATCCATATTGTGTTAAGGTCAAATATAACTAGAAGAAAAACACTACAACTCAAATTTATATTGCTCTATTCAAGCTCATTTAAGTAGGTCATTGATGAAAATTTTAAGCTAAAACACATATATGTCAGTTTCTTGTGCTTCCAAGTTTTGATCCCCATAAACATGTTCATTATTCAGTTTTTGCTTCTAGAAAAGATCACCATCAATCTTTGCCTGTTTTAGTCTAGTGAATAAACAACATATCCAAAACTAAAACAAAACACCCCACCAAACCCCTGCAATTTTGGAGGTTCAGAGCAGAATAAGGTCAGAAGATGCCTTAAGTGATCAAAATAAGGTCAAAAGATGTCTTTTGAGGTAAAAAAAGATTGTTAACAAAACTAGCATAATAGATAAACATATCATCTCACTAAGCTTCTGGCATATATGTCTTCCAAGTTTACAAATTACTAGAAGATGCATAAACTTGTACAGAGATAAACAAGTAGACACACATCCTACTTAGCGTACCATCAACATCCTACTTGGTGTCACATACAATAAGTGCATCTCATTGTTCAACCTTATATATGTTTAAGTATGTGCACACTCTAGATTGAAGGACATGGATAACAGTTTATATCTAAAACTCGTAAATACAAAAAAAAAAAAAATAGATGTGAAGAAGTACAAACCAAGCATAAAGGCATCCTTTTTCCTCGCGTCGACGTTTGACATGCTCAACATAAGACATCTCTTGATATTGTGGTGCATCCATTTTTCTCTAATACTTCAACTAAAGAGAGAGAGAACTTTTGCTGTATAGCTTGACAAGATTTTTAATTTTTTTTAAATAATACTTTCAGTAAATGGTTTATAAAGACAACTCAAAAGTTTCTGTAGAGTAAGACATGATTTGTCTCAATTGTAATTTTAATTAGAAATTTGGATTTGGTCGTTTTCAATAATTACTACTTGTCTTCTCATAATTGGCCAATGTACACATCTTTCTCATTTTTTCATTAGACATTGTTAGAGTGTCAACTTACTCATACATTACCAAAAAGACCTAATGATTTACACTCAATAATTGTTGAATCCCTTTATATAAATTTCTAGCTCCGTCATCTTCGGAGAACAAAGTAAGTAAAAATTAGTAACAGTAGTATGATAGAAAAGATTGGTATTGAGTCCCTGTCGTAGGGTAGAGAAAAATGAAACGTGTAGCATTAGTTGTTTCCACAAAACCTAGAAGGATCTATGATAGTTATCTCAAATGACAGATATGTGAGGAAAGACTACAGGCTTTAAAATGTTTAAAATAACAGGTACTCCAACTAATCATCATTTCATCAAAACTGCAATTTTTTTACAACCGACAATTGTTCAATGAACAACAACATATCTTTTGTAATCCCACGAGTAAGGTATTGGGAAGGTAGAGTGTACAATCGTTCAATGATTTTACAAAAATTGCTCATTCAACAGACATCGATCTCAATCAGCTAAAAAAAGTAGTGTAGCTGGATTACTACAATGAGGATACTGCCAAGTTGAATCATACAAATGTAGGGAAAGTTGGCATTTAAAATTGGGACACCGAGTACTTCATTAAAGCTGTTAGTTGCAGAGTTCATGAGCTACCTTACATTATTGTTGTACATTACGTGATCTTCTGAACTCAGTTTTCACGTTGAAACCTCAATTATCATATTGAAGGATTTCTCTCTTTTTTGTTGCAGTTACCTGAAAAAACACAAAAAGTTAGCCTAACTACATTCTAAAAATATTATTTATCAGGCTCGTATAGTTACAGTAGTACTACTGATGCCTCATTAATAAGCACCACAATCATTGTAGTGATATCATTTTACAGGATTGTTGACATGTTACTGCTTATGAGGAGTTTGAAACTGATACAAGTTATCGTTACAAGCTAACAAGTTCGTAGTTGGAATTCTGGTTATTGTTTAGGTTTGAAACAGAAACAAGTGTAACACAGCTAACACCAACAAACACTTCAACTCGTAGATTTGTGTTATAAATCCAACTAGTAATAACATGAGATACTCTTCAGCCAAATGAACTCGAGAATTATGATAAATTGACTCTTGAATTAGGAAATATGAACCGTTAGGATAACAGTATTAGACAGAACATTGTAGAGACACACATTATTGAGATAATGCTTCCTTCCCGCCTGTTTTCTCTTTGGACAAAGCTAACATCAAACAAAAATAATTAGGTGATCAGCCAATATACCTGGACCTGTCTTATAATAGGAAAACGAAGTTGTTTAGTCACAGATGTCCACAATACACAGAACATCCTTGTGTCTAGCAAAAGTGAGAAGAATTCCCCTGTTCTACTGTGTCACTTGGAATATGCTTTACGCGAAGGATATCCCAGAGAAATAATACTGTGACTTGTGTTCATTCAAGAAAATTCACATATCAGGTTCTAAAAACATTATCAATCCCAATTCAAAAATAATAAGGTATTATCAATCCCAATTCAAAAATAATAAGGGACCGACGATGAGTCCACAGGTGGAAAAAAGTATATATCTTGATTAATTAAGCCTGTCGAACTTTAACTAATAAAAACTCATCACAACACCTAATATTTCATTCATAAAATATCTAGTGTAACAACCAAACATTCTCATACTTTATATGACTACATGACATAAACCCAAAAATCAGACAAAATACCCAATCAATCTACACTTTTGGTAATAGATGTAGTCAAAAAGCACCGAAGGTAAGTTGACCAAATCTGGGGTGCCACATCCATGTTGTGTCAAAACGGGTGCGGCAAAGATTTTGAAGAGTAAGAGCGACATAGATTTATCAATACATACTAAACCACTTACTTATGCTGACTAAACTGATAATAATCAGAAGTTATATGTTGTCTGCACAAATGTAAAAATCTTCACATGCAATGTAATGCTTAATCAAACAATCTAAGGGTAGGATACCTAAATAAACCCTTAAACTATAAAATAAGTGCACTGTAGAATAATGATAGAATTAGGAAGTTCAAAATCTAGGTAAGGTAGGTTTACCACATTAAGAGGTAGAATTCTGAGGAGAAGATTGGCCAGTGGCCAACGATCCTCTACAGCATCTGATGCTTATGCAATCAGCAGTGTTAATCAACTTTCACAGAGAATACCGCTGCCAGTGAAAAGTAAGTTTGAAACAAAGGTCAGTCACTCCGCAAATCCAAATATGTCTTCCGGAAAACAGAAGGTAAATATAAGCTATGATGTCTAGTACAAGCATATCTTTAGAAAGATGCTTGATTAGATCAATGGTATGCTTACACATTAAGAAGTGATATGCATAGAAACACTCTTATTTTCTCTTTGAATAGACTATTGTTTTACATTTATTACCTGGAAAAAACTATCCCAAAATAGCAGAAGCTAGTGACAATAAAAGAGAACAAAGGGACAGAGTGCCACAAAAATATAGTTTAACCTATATAGACAAAGGGGAAGAATAGATTAAAAAGGAAGTAATGAGTGTTGGCAAATAACATCTCAATCAGTGCAGATTTAGGTGACAAATAATACCCCATTGCTTAAGAGAATAAAAGATAAGAGATAGCATCATTTCTACCAAGCAAAAAGAATTAGAAGGACAAGCAAATTGTCTAAGAAGAATAACCACAAGTCCACAAGGACAGATGGACATGAAGGCAGCTGCTCCTAATTTAGCTGTTAGGTTAAAGCACAGACACGATCAGTCTCACTATTGTATGTTGAGGCAGCACAAGCATAAATGAGCAATTATACAAACAACCCACTTCTTCAAAGTTCTTTCTTGAGCAACATAAAAGAAAAAGCTATTGTAACGCGCACCTCCTACTCAACCCCCATCCTCCCCAAAAGAAAACCCAAAGCATAAAAAGCTCAAGAAGCTTCTTGAAAACACACCAATGCTCAATACAGAATAAATGCAAGAACCAAAACATCTTGCTGGAAGAGAGGGAAGAAGGGAAATTTCCTAAAACCAAATTACAGAAGCAACCAAACCTCCATCTTTTCTCATTAATGAAACCAAATTACAAATCCAGAGCAGATATCAATAATAAATTTGTAGATCATCACACAATCTACTACCTTCTATACAAACAGACATCTATTACAATTATCATACAACTCTAGATGACTTAAAAGTCTGCTTATCAGATAAAGCAACACAGAATAAAATACTGGCTTGAATTACAAAGAATCTCGAAGTGAGAAAATACAAAATAAATAATGTGGAAGGTTAAATTAATGGCATAACCTTCTGGTCACTGAACACACTTACAACAATAAACACCAGGTGATTTCAACAATGTTGTCTACATTGGCTCAAACCACCTTCTCCTTTGCCTTCTTGGACTCTTCCAATTCCTTCAACCACAAATCACCAAATTCACAATCTTTCCAAGCTTCAAACCAGGGTCCACCAAGTGTATAGTGAATCGCCTTAGGAAATGTAGCTGGATCACCTTCAACAACCTTATTATGCCCCACAAGAAAGTTCCACACAAATGGAATCTCCCCAATCTCCTCATCCTCCAACCACATGAAGCGATGAAGAAATGCCCCGGACTCAGCATTCACCACCTCAGGTGTTAGCCCTCGGTTCTTTGGATGTCCACAGTTATAAAGAACCATGGACGACCAATTCTTCCTAGGATAAACCGTTTGCACTGCACCGTCCATTTTCGTAGTCTCTTTAGGAGTGTAATCATGTTGTACACACATTAAAACATATTTATCATCGACAATATCCCTCAATTCTTTAATATCCCCTAAGTACAAGAAATCACAATCAACAAACATAGCCCAACCCTCATAACCTGCCAAGTAAGGCGTCAAAAATCGCGAAAATGAAAACTCAGTACTTTCCAGTTTCCCTCTTTCACGCCAATACAGACCCTGCTCCCTCAACTCACATTGCTTAATGGGTGTTATCTCAAGTGGAATTGATGATCTTTTCAAAAGGGAATAACGACAAACCTCATACGCAACATCTTCTCGTGGATCATAGCCTACGAAAATCTTGAATGGCTTCAAAGGGGTCTCAGATTTCTCTACATCTGAATGCAAATCTTTCGACATTACAGTCTCTGCAAATCACAAAATCAAGAAAAACTCAAATCCCTGAAAAAACAACTTGAAAAAGAACGCATTTGGGTAAACAAAAAACGAATCTTGGAGCATAATTATGACTTGAAATAGAAAATTTGAAACATTGAAACATACCTTTTTAGAGCGATAACAGATCTGGTTTGGACTGAAAAGAGAAAACGATAATTTTTTTTCCTTTTTTGGTTGAAGAAAAAGAGTCAAAGATTTGTAAGAGAAGTAATAATTGTGAGGGATCCCGAGAAGAACGTAAAGTATTTATAGAACACTAGTTTCTAAATACATGGAGCAAAATTTATTTGTTTTTTTAAAAAAAGGAAAAACGCATAGATTCCTTTTTAAATTTGTATAGAAAAATTACACGTTTAAACTATTATGATGATTTATTACACACTCTTGCTATTTAAAAATAAATTTATTTATGCCTAAAGCTGACATGAAAAAATAAATATTATTATTAAAAAAAAACGTGCATCAGTTCATTAATAAAGTACAAAAAAATAAAAAATTTTATTACACCCCACTCTCACATCTCTTCTTCTTCATCCCACCCCACCATCTCATTTTCTTCACAACCTATTAAACTTAAAATAAATCAATAACAAGAAGCAACCAAGAAACAAATTACTTTAAATAGGAGTAAATTTTGAGAGGCTTCAATTTTGGAGCTTCGTTGGACATTTTGAGTGAATAGGTGATCGACTGAAAATGAGAACAAAATTATTTTTCTATTATCTTGATTGTTTAAGAAATCTCATGAAAAAACATGGAAAAAGAACAAAGAAATATATGTCCAGATTTGAAAAATATTTACAACTACAAACCGCAACAAATAACAATGGAGATTCATTTTCCATGACCATCAATGGAAGAAATTGAAGGGAAAAATTGAAGTAACCTTCTTGCGGGTACATTTTGAAATAGAAGAATTCTTCAACTCTACGACTAAACTTCAGATTTCAGACAATTTTTTTTATGGTCATTCCTAAAAGTTTCTTCCTTACTGTTTTGCTATGAAGAAGACATAATTATTAGAGAACTTTAATAATTGATAAGAAATTAATTAGTTTAAACTATAATTAATAAATTAAAACATAAGTAATAAAGAAAAGAAAGTAAAAAAGATTTAAAAAATACAATTTTTGACGTGGTGCTCATACTCTGAGAATGGTGTTGCACTTATCAGGTATTAAATTCACTTTGAAACAGTTAAGGTATGTAATAGATAGTTATGATAGTTAAAGTGTGTAATTGATTTTTCAATTTAAGTTTAAGAAGAAATTCATGTAGAAATGCTTTTTTTATATGCACACCCAAAATAATCATACCCAAAGTAATCATATTTGTATGTTATAGTTATAGTTTGTACAATTGTGTTTCATAGCGAATTTTATTTTTGCTATGACTATTTCGTTATACATATATACAAAAGAAGCTATGGCTATTTCGCTATACATATATACAAAAAAAGTAATTGTATAATTTGTTTCGGTGCACATATACAAAAGAATCAATTGTATAATTTCTGTTTGTATAAAGTGAGAAAGAGAGAAAGACAAAAGAAAACTGGGCAGGGGAAAATTGTATTTGTATAATCATAAGTGTATAGGATGAAAAATATATGTATTTGTATAATCATAAGTGTATAGGATGAAAAATATATGTATTTGTATATGAATAAAGTGAGAGAGGCGAGCGAATTCTGGGAAAAGGGGAACAAAAATATATGCATATATACAGTTTTCTCTCGCTTTATACAAATACAAACACATTTTATACATTTATGTTAGTATAAAAGCGAGAGAGACGAGTGATATTGCCAGCGAGAACGAGAGTGGTAGACTGCCAACAAAAACGAGAGTGGCGAGCGAGATTCCACCAGGGAGAGGAGAAGTAGCAACAATTTGCTATGAGCTACATTTAAATCAAACTATACTTATAACATTTAATTTGAATTGATAGTTTGATATTGCATATCATTTTCCCTATATGTTATGCTTTAAATTTATTAGGGAAAATGGTTTTGTGACCTAAATTGCTATAACAATTACAAACTTTAGGCAAGAGTTACTATAATTTGCACTATTTAATAGTGTATTTTAAATATATATAGATGTCTATGTGGACAGCATAAATATGCATCATTATAAATGGTAACTTGTCCCACTAGACACTTATATATTTTTGAAATACACAATTAAGTAGTGTAGGATAATAGCATTTGTCCAAATTTAAATTGTTACAGTAATTTCAATTAAAGTTCAAAATACACTATTCATCTGCACTATTTAATAGTGCATTTTAAAGATATATAAATATCTATGTGGACATCATAAATATTGTATCATTATAAATAGTAATTGTCCCACTAGAGACACTTGTATATTTTAAAGTACACTATCAAATAGTGCATATTTATTGCACTTATTCAAAGTTTGAATTGTTATAATAATTTCATTAAAGTTTAAATATATTTCAGATTTCTTTTATAAAAAATTATCAATCTTAAGAAATTTGAATCTCGACAAGGAGAGAGATGATTTTGCCTAAAACACTTAGGGCCCGTTTGGATGGGCTTAATAAAAGCAGCTTTAAAAAAGTACTTTTGAAAGTGCTGAAACTTATTTTTAAAATAAGCAGTTATGCGTTTGGGTAAAAGTGCTGAAGTTGTTATGCCAAACGTGAAAAGGGAAAAATAGAAGAAGAGATGTTAGGGTTATATGGATATTTGGAGATTGTATAAAAATATTAAGGGAAAAACATAAAAATGTGGTCAACTTAAAACAGCTTATAAGCTAAAAAAAAAAAAGCACCCCTACCCCAGCTTTTAACTTTTGGCTTAAAATAAGTTTTTTTTTAGCTTAAAATAAGCTGTTTTGAGTATTGCCAAACAGTCAAATAAGTCAAAAACCAGCTTTTAAGTCAGTTTGACCAGCTTTTAAGCTGAGCCAAACAGGCTCTTAGTATGACTGATGTTTGATAAGACGCTCCAACCAAAATGACAACTAGGAGTACGATGATACAAAGGCTTTTGTTTTTTCTTCTCATGGTTTTTATTTCATTTTGTTAATATTGTTGTTAATGCTATAAAAGAAAAAGAATAATAGTAGTAAATAAAAATGACAAAATGGACAGATTGATGTGGGTTAATATGACCTAAGTTGATGTTGAAATATTAACTAATTGTTTAAATAGTATTTATGAAAAAATAATAAATTATGGCCTAAGTTGATTTGAAATATTAACTAGTTTAAAAATAATAATCAATTTAATTATTGTGTGAAAAGAAGCAAGTATTTAGATGGATAGTGTCGCCGTGTGCTTGACTACTTTTTTTTTTTGTTTTCGGGCGATTTTCGACGGTTTAGTTGGTGAATGTAAAAATATATTTTATTTTTGTTAGAGATCAGAAGTAAATACTCGTTTAGAGAAATAGTTTCTGACAAAAAATTAACTTTAATAATCGATTCGAGACTCAACCCGACATCCAAATTGACACATGACTCCAACGACAATTCAAAACCCAACTTCATACTCATGATCTAACATTTGAATTGGGATCCAACCCCAAATCGATACACGACCCCAACGACTAATCATGGATCATATCCAGGGATGGAGCAAGAAGGGGGGTTCGCGAGTTTAGAAAAGTTCAATAGCTTTTTCGTAGATTTATCTTTCCATTTGAATATGTTTGGTACGGAGGAAAATTATTTAAGTTCGCCCAAAATTAGAGAATATAGATGTCAGATAAATATTCAATTCCAAAGGCATATATGTTATGCTTTAAATCTATTACGTATCAAAATTAAGAAATTTGAATATCAATAAAGAGATATTATTTTGCCTAATCTCTAACTAAACACTTTGAGTGGCTATGCTTTTTGATAAGATGCTCCAACCAAAATGACAATTAGGCGTACGATGTTATAAAGGCTTTTGTGTTTTCTTCTCATGAGTATTTATTTCATTTTGTTAATATTGATATTATTGTTACAAAAGAAAAGAATAGTAGTAAATAAGATGTCAAAATGGACAGATTGTTGTAGGTTAATATGACCTAAGTTAATATTCTAATGAAATATTAACCCGTTTAAATAGTAAACGAAAAATATTTTCTAAAAACTATATTTTACTTTTGACAAGTGAATAGATTTTTTTTCAAAAAAAAAAAAAGTTTCTTATTCAAAAATCAATCTCAATAATCAATTTGGGACTCGACCTAACACCTGAATCGGGACACGACCCCAACAACCAATTTGAGGCCTGACTTTCAATTCGGGATCTGTCATTCAAACTAGGACCCAACCCTGACCATGACGACTAATTAGGAATCTGATCCAGAACATGACATTGACCATACGTGACGTATTAGAAGCAGGATGTGAATTGCAACATAGAATGATATTTAGGATTTATATATCTATTTAATCGATTTTATACAAATTTAAATACTTATTATACATCATTTAAATAAAACTTAAAGACATAAATACTAAATAATACCAATTTAAATAACAAATAAGGAATATTCACGGCATCTCTCACAAAACACTTTGTATGGCTATGCTCGAGTGGAATAATTCAAAGGCTTTTGCTTTTTTCTCATTTTTCAAATATTGTTATTATTTTATTGCTATAAAAGAAAAGAATACGTAGTAATTAAGAATGTCAAATAATCAGACTGAAGTGGGTAAATATGAGCTAAGTTAATATTTTCACGAGTTATCAACCAATTCAAATATTATTTAAGAATAAATATCAAATCATAGCTTAATCAACATGATTACCGCTACTTTTTTTTTCTTCTCACGTGGCATACCTAAGATATAAAATTTAAGTACCTATTATCTCATTATTTAAGATAATTATGTTATTAGTAGTGTTTTTTTTCCAGTTTGCACTAATTATCTCATTATTTAAGATAATTATGTAAAATTTTAAGTTATTTAATCTAAAATTTACTACTTTATATGTGACTTGACTCTCAAATTTTAAATTGTGCAGTATAAATTGGGAAGTAGAGAGTATGAACTGTATCCCTTTAGCCATCATTATTGAAAGATTAGTTTGAGCAGTAAAAATTGTTTTCTTGATGTTCTCCCTTTTTCTTTTTACTCCTCAAAAATTGTTATCTTGAATATCTTTATCGATATTTGCTAATTAGATGGTGGACTTTATGGATGCCAATGACCTTGACGACCCTAAAGGATTATTTACTTGTGGTCTAGAAAATTCAGAATTTAAATTTGACGAATTTAATTTTTTGATTAGCTAGTTCTTTGTTTGAAACTATTAAGTACAATATGTAATCTCTAGGCTCTTGGAATTGGAGTATACAACTATACATGATACTGTTTCTATTTTTTAAAGGAGAGTATGGATGGGCCATTTTAGCCCACCAGTTATTCCCTTCAATGTTGTAACTAGTAGCCCAAATAGATAGCAAGCCCATATAGTAAAAAAATGCAACCCAACTAACACATCTTCATTCATTTACTTACTGCAATTGTAGTTTTGAATAAAAAGGAAATGAGCTTTAGATAATGTTTTTGTTAAGTATATTCTCAATGCGCTCCTCGTGTACGTGATTATTCTTTCTGATATGATGCTGAAATATGTGACCATCTCATCAAAAAACTTAAGTTATTAGATAGGATCAGAGGGCACACTTTTATTAGTTAATTATATTCTCAAACACATAACTTTATATTACATGTTGTCAGAACCCGTATAATCATTAGATAGAATTCAATCCAATAAAGTATCATTAATTTGCACCAATAGTTTCTTTTGATTATATAAGAAATCAATATTATTTAATTTGTTTCAAAATTTTGGTGGCACAATATATGATTAATTGTAAATATACAAAATTTGTAGAGCAATGAGTGACTTCCAAAATTTAACGAGACAATATGTATATTAAAATCTCTGTAGAGCATTAGTGGACAAATCTAATAAAAAGGAGTTCGATTTACTAATCATTAATGGGCAAAATCACAATTAAATTATAATTTCTATTGTAAATTTTATACCTTAACAATTTATTATTAGTGCTACCTACTTATGTTATCGCTCCATTTATATTAAAACACAACCCGATGCTGGCAAAATATTGTCCAATAATTATCAACTAGCCGTACTAGGAAAAAGAGAGGCACTCGACTAGAAGGAGTGGACGATAAGCACAAAGTGTGCATGAGTTTTTCTATGATTAAAGGAACGGGATAGAATGAAACTAAAATTACCATATCCTTCCCACATTATCATCTCAAGTTAAGGACAATAGGTTTTTTTTCCAATTTAATTTTACTCACCTTATCCTTAGTATTAATTAGTTTAAAAAAAAATATTCGAAGTTTAATTGAAAGAAAAGATCCAAGCTTTTCAAACTAATGTTGATCAAAAATATCATGCAAATCATGTATTAATATATGATGTTTCTCAATATGTAATCCATTTCCATGTTGTCTTTTTCATAATCATCAATTGATTCATTTCCATATTGTATTGTCATAATTGTTGGTTGAATTTGAACATACATACCACAAAATTATTCAAACTAATATCTTAGGATAACGATTTGTAAATTAAACTTCATCATTTTCACCCTCCTTTCACAAATCGTACAAAAGGATTAATTTTTTTTCCCCAAGTGGCTTTATTCATAATTGAGATCTACAATCGTAACGACAAAAAATACAAACAAATACAAATACAGTAATAATAAAATCAATCGTCTTCACTCACACGGGAAGCATCATAGCACAAAATACACTTCTAAGTAATTGCCTAATTATATATTACTTATCCTATAATTAAAGAACGCAAAAGGTAAAAATAAAATAAAATTATTCACTCAAGCCAGTTGGTATCTGTACATTCAGTTATTAAGCTTCTTTATTTAGCTTCAACTCGACGATCTCCCAGGTGTTCTTGGAGCTACACAAACAATTAACAAAAAAAGTTAATATTTAACAATAATTATAATTTATAATGTAATAAGAAAGAAATTAATTAGATTAATTACCTAATCCTATAGCCTCCGTGCTCTTCATCAATCTAATTCTCTTACACGTATCAACAAACATTCTGTATAGCAAAAACAAAAATTATATAAATTAGGAAATTAAAATCAAACATCTCAGCAGCTAATTAGTTGACTATCAAAACTGTTATCTGGTCTATAAGAGTTTGATTCTCTACCATGTAATCTGATTCTCTAAATCATTATGAACAAAATTAAAATAAGAAGAGAAAAACATACTTCCATGGAACATCTCCAACAAGCATCCAATCTCCATCTTTATCTTCATAAGTAGGTACATATTCTACACCATTTGTAAGGTCCATAAGCTTGCTTTCACTTTGAGAATTACCTGAATTATTATCAATCGGTTCATACAAATCGACGAAATCTATATTATATAATGGAATTGATTAAAGGAGCAAAAAGAAAAATGAATCGTTAAAGTATACTTACAGATTGTTAGGCAAGTAAACATGTTTTCTAAAGCATTCAACAACTTCTGGTAACTGTCGTACATCTCCAGATCTACTTTTCTCAAGTAAGGAGCTCCGTCAACTGCTACCTTCACGTATTTGCACTTTTCTATCACGTTTTTTCTGTATGATCTCACCGGCGGCCATCCAATTACTTGTGCCCTAATATCATAATTCACAATTAAAATTGTGCATAAATTCGGGAGAGTAAAAAAAATTACGTGTCTACATGACTTACTTTGCTGGAGGTTTGTTTCCGGTAGAGATTTCGTTTTTCGAGTGATTAACTTCGCAGATATCACGGCGGCGTTCACCGGAAGTTGAGCTTCCTAGGCTTAATTCCATACCGTCGGAATTTCCACGTTTTGCACCGGAGATTTGCTTCCGCGATTCGCCGGGTAAGCCGAGAGTTAGCTCAGTTTCATTGAAATTGAGGCCGGAATTATTAGTTTCCGTCAAACCGTTCGCTGATTTGGCTCTCTCCGATGACATTTTCCCCCTTTTTAGATAGTTTGGTGAAATGAGATATCTTTGGTGCTTTGAAAAAATGCGGTTAGGCCACTATATATGCTCTCGGGTAGGTGGACGGAGGCTTTCATGTTGGCCATTCTTATTGTGACGCGTGTCTACAGATGAACGGTTCAGATTTCTACACGTTAATAAGAGAGTGAATGATGTAAAGAGATGGAGTTTTTTTTTTCTTTTTCAATCTTGAAATTTATAATTATTTCAAATTCACGTCAGGTATAATCTATTCGAGAATAAATATTTTTTATCAAAAAATATTTATATTCAAAGATTAAAATTAAGACTTTTGATTATAAAAAAAATAATCGCATTCACTGTATCATTCTGATAGCGGCCAAAAGAGTGGAGTGTCATTTTGTTTATTTTCTAACTCTGGGGAATTGTGGTAGGCTGAAAAGTGTTGCACATCAAAATTTTGACACCTTTTATAGGTCTAATAATAGTAATGTAGAAATTTTGTACATAAAACACTCAATAGAGAATTAGATACGTATTAAACATAAGTCTCAATTGTCATGACACGTCTGCCCATACATGAATATGCACGTGCTTGTTAAGTAGATTATTCAATTAAAATTGATAGTCTCTAAAATCCATATTGCATATGCATGCATATTATCAAGAAAAAACTTTAAGTTTAATGCTTTGCATCGAAATATTATATATATACGCGTTATCTTTAATTCTAAGATAACTTTATAATGTTATCTTTTCGTTTTGCTGTTAGAATTGGACTTTAAAAATTACATGTATCATACAATTTTGAAATGTTTCTCCATTAAAAGTATTTATACTAAACAAATATAATTTTCATAATTATATAATTTAATAATAAAAATATTAATTAATTAAAATTTAATAAAATAAAATATATTTATCATGTATTTATTAAATTGATATAAACGCGAATAAATTTTATTTTTTATTACCACCAAAAAGGGACACCCGTGTGAGTAGGGAAGAGAGATGGGGCCCACATGTTGGGTTATTAGTGGGACAAGTCAACCCTTAAAGAAGGCATGTTCGAATTTTGATTGGCTATACGCTGATCCAGCATGTGACTCTGTTTCTTTGTCGCCTTATCATCACGACCGTACGATTATTTATTACTGACACGTGGCATGCTTTGACGTAGCCGTCACACAAACTATAATCACACGTCATGTTTAGATCTTCCAATCATTTTAACGACTTTTTCCCCAATTCACTTTCTTCTTTAACTCCAGACTTTATTTAATTAAGTTTTGATTATTTCTTAATTTTAATTTATTTATCTTTTTTTATTTTTAATTTATTAGTTTTTATACACAATTTCAAGTAGAATTATGTGTTATATCATTTATGTCAATATCCAAATATGAGTTAATTATTAATTCAAGAGACTTGAAATTTTTTCTCTTTTAGATGACGTATATATTAACCTTCACTTTTATATATGTCTCATGAGTTACAGTAGTGAAGTTATTTTCAAGTATTGATATATCTTAATCTTGTTCAACTTGAATTTTCAAACCGTCAACCTTCAATTTATCATCAACTTCATTATGTATCTCATCAATCAATATTATGTCATTAACAAATGACATATATTATGGCTTTAAATTTGACAATTAGTTTATCAATCAATATTATGTCATTAACAAATGACATATATTATGGCTTTAAATTTGACAATTAGTTTACTTAAAGAAAGCATTCAAAACAAAAATTTCAAAAATACCAGACTTGTAAAAAATCCTTATTAATATGAAAAGAGTTACTAGTATATCTTAAGCTAAAATAAGTGAGGATTGACCCCTATTGAAACTCACATTTTATTTAAAATCTAGTTATATCTTAGTTGATCGACGTTATAAATACACACTATTATTTAAACTCAATTTATATCTTTAACTTCGCAAAAAATATATAAATGAAATATATTAAATATATCTTAAATATTCTAAATTAATATAAGGAACGATAACTTATAAAAAAAAAAAAAGACAAAAAGAATTGAATTGCCCCCATGCAGGATCGAACTACAGACCTCCAGTTTACAAGACTGGCGCTCTACCACTGAGCTATAGGGGCTTCAGATGTTATGGCAAATTATTTTTATTTATTTATCTAAAAGAAATGAAAAAGGGGAGACAACTTAACTACTTATTTTACCAAAAATTATTTAAATAGGCATATATTCAATTCGTTGTAACAAGATGGTAGAAGACAACCACAAATAGTAACGACAATATCGACAATATTTTCAGTGAAATTCTACTAATTAAATTAATCAGGTCTGAAGAATGTATAATTTACACATTTTAATAGACTCTCGGCTGAAATGTCTTTTCCTCATAGAAGAAAGCAACATTAACACCAACATGAGATGTTTTCCATTTCTGAACTCTCACCTTACCACATAAAGAGACCATCTCTCTCGTTAACCATAAAATGCGAGATTTTTTTTTCCTTTCTTCTATACCTACTATCAAGCCATAAACTTTTTGAAATGAACTTTTTTTCCTTATAAAGTGACTTCAAAAATAAATCATTTGGACAATTTTTTCACCAATACTAGAAATTTTTGCCTTGAATTTATATGCATGTAAAAACTAAGTACTTGTATAGTACTATCCATTACCGTGAAAACTCACATGCATCCACATGAAATGCATATATGCATCATGACCCCAATAATCATTAGCTTAATTTTGTTAAACATGATAAGATATGTTGTGATCAAATAATTTTAATGTCTCCACAATTAAGTGTATAAAATTTCGATTAAAAAAAACTAAGAAAACGTTGTGTTAGGCAAAGGACATTATTGATGGATAATTGTTTGTCGTGTTTCAACTTTAAAGGTTTATTTTACTACAAGTGATTGAACATAGCATGCATTGGAATTTGATTGTACTATCCTTTTCTTTGAAAGAAATTTAAAAGTATAAATTGACCTATCATAGTAATGTCAGATCAACTTTTGAAACGTACATGAATAAACCTACCTTTAAGTACTTTTGTAGTGAAGTTCATTTTGGTCATCACTCATGCATATAGATAAATATAGGATGTGGATGGTTGAGCTACATCTAATTATCTTGATAAATAGATAGATAGATGACTTTTGAATTTTCAACTAGGAGAGACTATATACTGATGGATTCATAATTTTCATTAAGAGAGTTTTTAAATATGAAATAATATTATAGAAATTGAAATTTTGTAAGACTCTACCAGACATGTTTAATTTGAGTTGAGACTCTACAAGGTGTGTTCAATATTAGAAATAATTCATGCCTGTATTAATGGATATTATATTCTCTTGAAAAAACTAATATTTTGCAAATTCATGGAATATTTATAAATTCAAATCATCTTAATTCGAGAAATACACCACTAATGACACTCGAATCATGGATAAATCTTAAAGAGAAGGATCAAGGATTAACATATTTCACTACAACAAAATAAGTGTAAATTACATGGAGATTTTCCTAGAAATTAGTATGAAAATTTACTGGAAAATAAGTTTCTTGAAATTTTCATAATAACCTCAAGGAAAATCTCCATGTAATTTACACTTATTTTGTTGTCGTGTTTGTACTCAAAGTTTTAATAAATAAAATTATGTTTCTTTATATTTTATTTGTGATTTTAATCTATTTGTTTGTCACTTTAAAATTTATTTCAAACAAATACACACAAATAAGCTACATCTTCAATAGTAATTTTCATATGAACTTCTAAACCCTACTTAGCTTGCCTCTAATGCTACATTAGTTGAGTCACAAACTCACAATTAAGGACAAGGTTCAATTTAATTATCTTTTCCGTTTTAAGAGGATATTGCGCAAATAGGACAATACTATTCAAGTATTTTTATTTAAAATGGAATATCATTTTTTATTTATTTTTTGTATTTTAATAAATTGAAGAGATAACAACACAACTACACTCTCAATTATTTTTAGATTTCTCTCATCGTAATTTTTAAAAGATAATATAATTAAAAAATTATTTAAATGATATAACAAATTAATAATTACAATATTTGAAAAAGTGTAATACATAAATTATTATAATTAACAATAAGGATAAACTAGAAATTAACTGCAAATTATCATTAATTTTATAAAATAAAATTTTATAAATAGACAAATATTATTAAAAATTTCAAAATAATATAATAAATAACTATTATTAGATCAGATTGAACGCAAAAAGTATTTCTTATGGACCAATGAGTTGGTGAAGGAGAAAATAATTGAAAAACGTAAAAGAAAATTAAAGGTAAAGTATTGAAATGATTTGATGCTGAAAAAGTAAACATGAAAACAATTGATGTATACGTTTGCGTAGATATAAAATGTGTAATAAGTGAATTGTCTGGTGGTCATTTGTCAATTAATAAATAATAATATCTGAGAAGGTATATGTACTCTCAAAATCCGACATATTCCACGCTTCTCATTTATTTGAACATATTATAGATCGAATAGGTGATATATATACACATCTCATGGTAAAAAAAAAGTTTATTGTATTTACGTACCAACTATTTGCAATAACTTCGGAGAGATAAATCTCACGAAGGGTGTTTAAGTGTTAAAAGTGAACACACTTTTTTAAAAAAGTAAAAGAGAAGTTGCTAACAGTAAAATTTAAATACAAGGACATTTTAAGTACGTGACTGAGTACACTATGCTACATCATACTTTATTTATATATACGATATAATTTCCGAAAAAGGGTGTCCAACAGGATGGCTATGCAACTGGAGCCACATATTTTTAAGGAGTATCAATCAACACCTTTTTATTGAAAAAATAATTATAGCTAGATGAAAACATTAAGCATAATCCTTAACTTCAATATTATTTTACTTTTTTATATATGTTACTATATTTACTTGTAGATTTTTAACACATAAAAATGTAATGAATTTAATAATGTGATATTGGATTATTTAAAAGATGTTATTCCCGAACATCAACGAAAACAATGCCTTTTGTCGGACGTAGCTCTACATGCTGATTATGGGCCAATATTTCAGTTTAGTTAGTTGATATATTAATATAAAAATAAATTATGTATCGGTTGAAGATTCTGTATCTACCAAATTAATACACTCTTTGGACTTTATAAAATATAGTGTTGATATTTACTTTCGGAGCTCAATTAATTCAGATTTATAAAGATAAAATATTTCTTATTATATAATTTATGTAAAATGATTTCAGTTTCATGACTGAAACTTGAAATGTTTCATTAAAAATGAATGAATATCTATATTTTACGTGATTCACAGGCAATCTCTATGGTTAATTCTAATGAAGTTGTTTAGGAATAATTGCATATTCGTAACACATGATTTGATTGATAATTAAATATTTTTTTTATATTAATTTCGGTGGAAGTAAGAATTAGTCCGTGTGCATGTATATCCACACTGAATACTGTGATATGTAGTGAAACTAAAGTATATTCATATGGTACATCACTTCTTTATTATCCCCCCAATAAAAATAAAAATTAAGGTTCATCAGTATTTCATGATCCAAGAAAAAAATTTATTGGACTTATAAGTGTGTTGGAGTGATACAGGAATCTTTCCATTTTTACATAAATATGCATGAATATGTATAGCTATTAGTGTATGCTAATTGTCTACTCGATATTATATTGTTCACCTTTATCGAGTTATAGATATTTGATAAATCCAACTTCAACATGGTGAACAGATAAGGAAAACACTAGCTAGAAAAAATAAATTTTAAAAATAGATAAGGAGAATAAAAATACGAATAATGTAAATTATCAAGTAATTTGATTTAAAAAAAGAAGAACATTTTAGTAACGTGGACAATTGATATAAAATTGAAACAAAGGGAAAGTTAGATGGTAGCCACAATTTCAGCACAACATGTTGGTTACACATATAGCCTTATTATACATACGAAAATTGTCATTTAAGAGCAAATAAGGTACTGATTACTACAATAATTAAGCTAATTAATTAATTAATTAAGAGGAAATCAAATCAGAAATTGATTTAAGTCTAGGGTGTCTTATCACACCTAACATTACAATTACAATTATATATTAATGTAAAAATATAACTTTAAATCATCCACTCTATTTCTCTTGAGACATTCCCTTGAGAAAATCCCTTGCTCCAAGCCCTATCACTTTTGCCTCTGATCTCTTCATGATCCTTAGCCTTTTGCATGATTCACTGAACATTCTGCAAAATCAAATTCCAATTAATACAACTTCTTTTGATTTTTACTAACACTACAAAATGTTTGATGAGTAACCGATCAAGATTGTGTTAGTGTAGTAGGTAGTAGTTTATTCTTAACCAAGAGATTTCAGATTTTAGTTATCTTGGGTATAAAGCTGCCTTTGTTAGGTGTATGACCTTTCTGATACGAATCCCTATTTAATCGGGTTTCAATGTTCTAATTGATCTATGCCTTAAAAAGGACAAAATTGATCCATCATGAATATATGCTAGTTTAAATCATCTAAATTTGACTAAATTGGTCAATTTATGTACTATAAGCTAAATTTGACACCCCTTTAACACATTAATTAGTTTAGTTTTACAATTAATTAAAGAAGATTCAATTAGGGATAAGGTGTAGCAAGGCTCACCAGAACTCACTCGATAAAAAATTACATGCTATACATAAAATAATTTTCTTCTGTATATATTATAATATTAGAACTTTTTTAATATAAGATTAGAGATCGACTGAATTCAAAATTCACCGTAAATTTCTAAATTTAAATCTCAAACACTATATTAAATATGTTCCAATTAATGAAAATTCTGAATCCGCCATCTCGAGTAGGATATAAAGAGAAGTGAAATACTTACATCCATGGAACATCGCCGACAAGCATCCAATCTCCATCTTTGTCTTCATAGATTGGAACGAATTCTGACTTATCTGCATCCTCCAATGCTTCTCCTGTTGACACATTTATATTTAATTAAATACAAATTTAACATATATAACACTAGCAATTAAATTGCTTATATTTATGAAAAGATGCTCAATTTATGTTTATTAGTATAGTACAATAACCGTACATTTCAATAATAATAATTTCACGAATGTTAATATAGAAAAATGAAATACTAACCAATTCCATAGCAATCAAAGAGGTTTTCAAGAGCCATAACAAGTTGATCATAACCCTTATGAGTACTCAAATCAACTTTCCTCAAAAACGGTGCTCCATCCATGCTAACTTTGACGTACATTTTATTATTGGATTCAGCTTCACGTCCGTTAAAACTGTTCTTTTTCCGGTAAGCACACACAGGAGGCCAACCAACAACTTCGTTCTTGTATTGACACTTATAATTATTAGCCTCAACGTTGTTGTTGTTGTTGCTGCTGTTTCGATCACTAGTAGTAATTTCCGAATAAACCCTTTTCTTTTCATTTTTCTCCAATATTCCTCCTGGAAGTCCCAATCTTAGCTCAGTAATTTCCAATTCTGTTGCCATTTCGTATTGTGTTTTGAAGACTGGAAAATTAATATATTGTTGTTTTGATGAAAAAATGAGTGTGTGAGTTTATGAGTATATATAGGAAATAAATAATTGAGAAGACAATGGCAGGTAAACTAAACTTAATGGTCGGTCACATGAGATACAAAGGTAGGGAAAATATATATGTTAGGTATGTAATGTAAAACATTAATAATTTGTGGAGATTTACTTGTGACCGTTTGATATGGTTAACAAAAGACATGCCATGTGATGAAGTGTTCCCAATATGTTTGTAGACACATTAATATACGCGTGCAAATAAAGGTACATATATACATGTACACAATGTAATTATTTCGAGTTGGGATAAAACTTTTGAAGCACGGATAAGGTATGTGTATATATTAATCTCTTCAGATTTTATATATAAGTTTATATTGGGTAACTTACGGATTGGCTGAATCAAGTTTGGTTTAAAAGATATTAACGTGATCGACAATAGAATCTTGTTTGATAAGTGGAACGCATTAACTGTCCACTCTCAGGTTGGGCAGTCAGGGTAGGAGAAGGGCAATGACTCATTCTTATAACCAGCGTTCTTAAGAACAAGAAGTCAGGCGGAAGGGGGAAAAACCCTGCATTCCTGGTTCTCTTTATAGTTGAATCCAAGTCTCTTGCCGCCTAAAACTCTGCCAAGAAAGCGCTGCTTAAGCTTTGATCCTATGTACTTTCTCTCTCATTAATTTTAAGAAATTCATTCACGTACAAATTATAAATTTTAAAGTCAATAACTTGAAAGAACTAGAATTTTAGATCCATAAATACTTTAAATTCTGATTCTGTCTCTAACTAAACAAATCTTTTAATTGGACAAGAGCCTATTTGGGACCAAAATCAAACAGGAGGGCATAATTATTCTATTTCACTAGTTAAGGGGCAAACGAGACCTTTTGTCAAAACTAATACAATTAAATTAAGTGTTATATTTATTTCAAAATTTATATATATATGTCATGTATTTGAATTAGGATTGACAATTTCGAAACTAATGAATACACATATTTCTCTTGAAAAAAATGAAAGTTTATGAAAAAGAATACCATAATTTATTTTTTTGTCTCCGTTATAATTTTCTAATACACGGACAATTAGATTTTTGAGGAACATATCCAATTATAATAGGGTATATGGATATTTGATTCTTGTAGAGAATGCAAATTTCTGCGAGATAATATTGTTATTTACATATATAATAAGTAGCATGTTATTAAAGGAATATAATTTCTCCAATTATAGACAATCAGTTTATACTACATTATAACAAGAAGATACAATGATGAGAATATTTTGCAATATTGGGACATAGAAATCTTACTTTGAATCCCATAGAAATAGAAATTAATACATTAATATAGCTATTGTCTAGTCAATTATTTACAAATTATAGTTGGTCTTCTATCAAATATATAAATTCAACATTTTAATTAAGTAGACATTCTCTTGCATGTGCACGTATCTTATAATAATTGATACTGACTGATTATTATTCAACTACAATATCATGAAATATTAACTAACAAATTTTACTTAATTCACATTGTTTGCAACAAATTTTAAAACATATGGAAAATAAATAAATCACACAAATAAAATCTGAAGAAACATGATTTTATTAATCTAGATAGATTACGGATACAATTCTGTTGATCCCTTGATTCTATTCTCTTAAGATTTATCCATGATTCGAGGGACGTTAGTAGCATATTTCTCGAACTAGGATGATTTAAATTTTGACCTCTCTTTATGAATAAACCATCAATTTGTGGAGTATTCGAAATCTTGATCTCTTTATGAAATTTTCGAGATGTCTTTTAAGGGAATTTAGTACCATTTATATAGGAATAAACTAGGGTTTAGAGTTGAGTAGCCTCTAAGAATAGCAACAACATAATGGAGTCAGTCACTCAATATAGATTGATCCGAAATCTGATTCAAATCCAATATAGTACCTATGGGTACATAAGAAATGTATTGAATCGATTCTTTTTAATGAATAGATCCGATCGCAACTTCGAATATGGAATTCATTGGGATCAAATAGGAAAGGATACTCTGAATCATAGAACTACAATGAAATATACGATCAACCAATATTTATCGAATTTGAAAAAGAGTCAGAAGAAATGGTTCGAGCCTCTTATTTTGATTTTTCGAACCGAGAGATCCATGAATCGGGATCCTGAGTTGAACACAATTTGTAGAGTCCCAACTCGAATTGAACGCATCTTGTAGAGTCTCACAAAATTTTAATGTCTACACACATATCTGTCATTTCAAAAGAAATAAATGCAATCTTTATAATGAGGTAGTTAATAACTAAAACGTTTGTTGAAACCTCCCAATCATTTTTGACAATTACCAATATACTCTGATTCATCTATAAATCATTTTTATCGATAAGGAAGAAATTATTATATTTGGATCGATGAACAAAACAATAAGACTTAGTTGCATTGTCCTTAGGATAATATATGTTACTCTCCAACCGAGCATATGTTTCCTTAGAATTAGACAAGGAAATGAAACTACAAAGATGACACCCCACACGTGATAAAGAGTTTTGTCCCCAATTTTATTACTACTTTAGACAAACGTACCCACTAATCTATCTTATGTGCCCTTGTTACACTCATAAATAAAATTATTTCCCCACTCAAATGAAACATAAAATAGCAAAAACACAGCCTTAACTAGACTCATATTGGGTAATATACAGCTAGCTAGCTACCTCTCTCTTTCCAATTTCATCTCACACTTTATTTTGAGTAATATATAGTCTATTATTATATTGTCATATGAAATTAATAAGGTCCATGGGTGCAATGGTTATTCGTACAAAGTATAGGGTTAATTACCGTGGACGTTTTACTTACGATAGTTGAAGCGTGTAAAAAATTTTAAGAGAGCTTAAAAAAATACTTTATTAATTTATTTTAATTTGTTTGACTTGATTCAAAGTATAGATGGTCAAACTAACTTATGTTTAATGTGTAGTCTGACATACATTAATCTTTCTATATTTTCAAATGAAATTTACATATTTTAAAACTATGTTTAAACGTAAAAAAAAATTAAGATGATATTTATATTAACATAACTTAGAATTCAATCCCAATCTAAATAGAGAAGATGATAAAACTATGTATTTATAATGAAGGCATTGTCTCACGCATAGTAAGAAGATCACCAACATAGAGAGTTACCCCTCCGTTCGGAATTGTTTGTCATGGTTTCTATTTTTAAAGTCAAACTATAAAAATCTTTGACTAACATTTTAAGATGTATTTTTTAATCATATTGATAGGTAAAAAATTATAATTTATTGTACTTTTCATGTAGTTTTATAATATCTAATTTTTTTGTTTAAAATATCAAATTAATGTGATCTAATTTATCTTTAAAATTGACTTTCGATAAGCGCAACATGACAAACAATTCCGGACGGAGGGAGTAGTATTTTTACACACTTAATATTGTTTAATAACCTTCTTCAAAAGTACTAAAATTCACATTTAACAATTCAAAATATATCAAAATAATTTGACAAAAGAAAATATTCTGTCATCGAAATAGGAATCAGGAACAGTGAAGCATACTAGTGGCCTAAAGCAAAAATTAAACGGGATTTTAAACTTGAACTGTTAATAATTTTTATATAACTGATTTCTTCTCGTTTTCAATTGATTATATGACATTCTTATTTGAAATTATTTTTCATGAGATATAGTATTTTCAATATGTCAAATTTCTTCTCATAATCTCTTAATTTTTCATAAAAAGTTTACTTTTTTTACAAATAGTATTCAATATTTGTTAAAATATAATAAGTTATAACCTATTATTATTAAAAATGAGACCCTTTAAATTTGAGTGTCCAAAATACGTGTCTTCTTTTAACACTGTCGAGTCACCCCTGTTATACAAATAAATTGAAACGGCGAGAATAAGTAAATTGTAGTAGTAGGTCCACGTAATTTGCCAATTGCCATGCATTCAAAATCAAACAAGTTACTGATGGTTTCCGTGTGTTCCGCTCTACCATTTATTTACAAGTGTAACTTTGTGGCACAGAATTAAACTTTGGGCTAAAAATAATTATTTATTTCATTCATGAAGCTTCTAGCTAGGTAGAAAAATTAAAAATTAAATAAATGAGTAACATTTCATTTTCACTGAATATAATGCAACATTGTCCATATGTGAATTATTAATATGGGTTTGTAGAAGACTCATGATGACCAAGTTTGTTGGTACGTAAAAATGCACACATAATAGTAATTTGTACGTCAAGCAGATTTATTATAATGCATATTGTCCGTTCAAAAATTTGTGACTAATAATAACAAGGAACATTCCAGAAAAAATAGAAATTATTTTGATCGATCGATCTATGGTCGAAAGTACATTGACATCAATATACTTTTGTATATTCAAATTAAATATCCAAAAAAAATAATAAAATGTATAGTGAAAATGCAGTCCTTTTCAAGACGAAGAGAGTATATAATTTTCAAGTGATGGCATTCACAACAACCATAGAGAAACATGTACACATTTAAGGGCCACGTGAAATTGGACCGACACTTTTAATTTAATTGTCTTTGTTTGATTTGACACGTAATTTTAGGAACTTAAATTCGATATATACAAAAGTCACGTGAAACTTAAAATTGAAAAAATTGTCAAAATCAAACAAATTAAAACAAAAAAGTAAATATAAAAACTATTCTCAACAAGTACATTAGCATTGGTGCTTTACTTAAAATTATACATTTATTCAATTGACAAATTTTTTTTTATATACGTCAATCACAAAGATATTATCGATGAGGCTATTTATGTCAATTTGGCTTAAGAAACTATTCAACTAGACTAGCAGCCAAATTGGGCTAGAGGTTGAGAGCAGATAGAATTGGTGGGCCTAAGTAAAATGGGCCAAGGCCCAGTATGGCCACAAATGGGCCACCTTAGTGTTTCCTAGAGGCTAAACAAGATGATGAGAGTGAAGACAAACTAAACTCTAAATTGCAAAATGAATAGTCAATTCAATGTAGAGAAAAGAAGATATGTTAGTTGTGGACAAGGTTAAACTTGTCCTAAGATAATTATCCAAATGGGCCGACTTTGTGGTCTAGCTGGACCTGACACCAGATGGGCCCATTGGGCCTCCCTGTCCTTAAAAGTTTAAAAAGGAAAAAATACACAAAATTACCCCTATTCTATGATATTTTGGAGTAATTATCAACTGAAAGAAAAAGGAAACTAAACAAATACCCAATAAAAAGCAAAATAACTACAAACATATACCCGTTTACATTCATACCCTACTAAATAACTGTATTATATACCCCAACTAATTTCACTTAGTTGATATTAAATCAGTATCATATACTATATTGGTATCATTAATATTGATACATTTGCTTAATTGATACTATATACAGTGGTAAACCTTAATGATACCACAACGATATACATATACTCTTATAGTATTATTGACTAATGAGTAATTTCTAAACAAGAGATACCAATACAATATATATATGTTTATATATATATATATCCTGATTTAATATCAGTTAAGCGAAATTATTAGCATGAATGAATGAGGATACGAGCAATAATTTTTATTTGAGAGAATCGGTGTTTTATTAATTACTTTGTCTTTGGTGGGGTATGAACATGTAATCCATTATTTTGAGTTTTATGGCCCATTTATGTAGCATTTCCCAAAAATAAAAAAGAAAGAAAAAGCTGAGGTTCTACGTATGATTTATTTATTTGATACGTGATGACATGATTTAAGCTTAAATAGAAAAGACAAAATTTGTGTAATTGATCTTTTTAACTTGTTTGAGTTTGAGGCGTAAGTTCTTGCACCTTGCTCAAATTAAGCAGTGCTTATGAAGAAATGATATTGTCTAAAAAGTAGACATTAGGTGATAGCAATTAGTAGGTAATAAAGAAGGATAATAGAACTTCTAAGAGAGTTGTTTCATATGCAGTTGGAGCCAAATGACTCATAAATTGAAAACAGTTACTTATGTAAAGGATAATAGAACTTCAAAGTACAAGCAAAAGGGATTACAAGTATGCTCAAAGAAGGTCATGGACTAAGGACTTCTTGAGGTAACTGTTCAACTTGGCCTTCGAATTTGCAAAACGCTGCATGATCTTTTCATTTTCATAATGAGCAATGCCAAGCTCAACCTCTTTTTTGTGGATTCTTTCTTGCAAAGTGGACAACTCTTCCTTCAATCCTTCCAGTTCTTTCTTGTTCCTCTCCATCACTACAAGGTACCTGGTTTTTGCCTCATTCAATATGCAACTGTCCTGGACAAGTTGCTTGGCCTGAGAGATATCATTCAGTCTTCGATGGAGCCACCCAACGTCTACTTTGACAGACTCAAGATCCTTAACTTCAGCAATCATAGATTGGAGCTCTGTGGAGGTTATACTTAGGAAATCTGTTGCCTCCAATTTTTTATATATGTCACAAACAAACTCCAGGAGTGATGAAGAAAACGTCACTGAAGATAAAGAGCTATTCATTGCAATATCTCCGTACTTAAGGAAGATCTTCTGGAGGATAGGTGCTGCTTCCTCCTTAACTCTGTACCCATCCACCATGATTGATGGGTGACCAGGTTTTGATTCAACCTTATCAGCATAAGAAGAATAGTCAGTCATCAGTGCAGCTACCCTTGTGAAGTTGAGACTCATGGGTTTTGTTGGAAGGGGGTCACTTCTAATTTCCAGTTTTGTTGCATTAGCATTTGACACCACATCAGTCTTCCGTAGTGTTGTGTTTTTCTCATCCACAACTTCATCAGGAAAAGAAGGAGCTGTTTGAGTGTGTTGCCCCGGTTTTTGATCTTCCACATCTAAGACATCACGGTTAGTTAGAACAGACCGATGTTTATGCCCTGCATGTGTGGACTCAACCACCCTCCCTTTAGTTGGAAGTGCACTACTCTGGTCACAATTGGTTTCCAGTTCTGTGGCATTAGCATTTAACACCACATCAGCCTTGCATACTATTGTATTTTTCTCATCCACAACTTCGGGGAAAGAAGGTGTTGTTTGAGTGTGTTGCCTTGATTTCCGATTTTCCACACCCAAGACACCATGGTAAGTTAGAACAGAGTGATGATTAAGTTCTGTACGCATGGAGCCATCAAACTTTTCTTTTGTTGCTACAGAAATTCCAGTGGTAAGATGAGCATGAGAGTCACAAATAGCACATGAAGGATACGACGACTGTAGGATAAGAAAGAAGCTGTTAATAAACTAAAAGCTTACATTGTAAATCATTCTAACTTCATTAAATAGACTGCAGAGAAAGACTATTTTCTTGATATTGTGTCCGACAAACATAGGACAAAGCCTATACATATGGCATCACATATTTAGCACCTTCTTGGTGCTACCATTAATGAAAGTTCATTTTTAATTGTCAAGAGAGTTTGCAAAAAAATTCAATAGAGTACCTTAACATGTCGAATTGGAGAATTTGGTGTTAGAGTATTAGACTCAAACCGACCAAGTAATGCCCTTAAAGACATTCGAGTTTGATACCTGGGTGAAGTATCTGGTAACACAAAACCCTGTCAAAACAAATAGGAATAGGCAGCTAGTTAATGCAAGTCTATTTGTCTATGTAGGGGCTTAGGAAAACCAAATAAACCAACAAAGCCTTTCAACATGTCATGTAATCCAAGTGCAAGGATAATACTTTGATGAACAGCAAGCAATATAGCTCTAAAAGTCCAAAACATGTATGTGTATGCTTATGTACAATACAAAGTTCGCAGCAAACATGCTAACTACAAACGAAATAAGACCACTTCATTATAGACAATGACTTGTAATGATTAATCTTAAAACACCATTACCTGCCTATAAGGAAAGAGCATATCCCTTCAAGAACACATAACTATTTTTTTTTTTTATTGACAGAACATTCAGTTGCTTTGTCCTGGATTTCTCAAATCTTTATCCCTTCTCAACTATCAAAGCAGAGAAAATATATAACCTGTGCAATCAGCTAATCATACTTAAGTAGTTATGTAATAACCCACTAGCCAAATACCAAGCTCATAATCATTTCAATAACTCTTGTAAATCAGATTTTTTTTTTAAACAAAAGTCATTTGCATTAGCCCTACCACAAATCATCAAAATATACTTTTCCTCTTCAGCACCTCTAAACATAGGCTAAAACATTTAAGATAATACAACATGCAATACAACCTTAACACAGCAAAGGAAAAAAAAACCCAAGTGAGTGCAGTAAGCCCTTTGTTTTATACTCTGAACCAAACAGAAAAGAGAACATATCATCACCAAATTGTAGAGCTGAAGTGTTTACCGGAGGCGGCGATAGAGCTGAACCATCTTCTAGTTTGGGTTCTTGTTTCATCCTCAACACTCTTCCACTCCTTAGAGAAGCTGCTGCTTCTTGCTGTTGAGATTCTTGAGAATGGGTGGCAGTAACACCTTCAACATTTGTATATTTTGGGGCTTCATCTTTTCTTGTTCTCCCTCTCTTTCCCATTTTCTAACTTTCAACACTGTTTTCTTCAAAGATGAAATCTTTTTTTTCTCTCTCTCTGTGTAACTCAACAAGAAGCTTCTCTGAACTTGGAAGAATGATGCTGCAGAGTGCAGAGTACCCTGGCACTGAAGAGAGTTTGTTAATTCTGCAGCCAAGAAAAATGTTACACGTGTCTATTGCTTGTAATCAGGACATGTCCACTATTTTAGTGTTTGTATTTGATAAAACGTTTGTTGAGGATGTGAATTTAAATGAAATGTTATAGCCATGCTCAACATGTATGTTTATATGGCTAATCAACTTTAAGCTCCTTATTATGAATTTGCATGCAGTATTAATAAGTTTGACATATGAGAAATATAAACTACTATTAAGGGGGAGAATGATGGTGAATCTTGGTTTATGGGAGACACAAATTGTTAAAAGGAATAATTAGAGAAATGTGGAAAAAGAAAACATGAATAATAATTCAAATGTTGACAACGTTTATTGGTTTTTTGAGTAATCCTACTCAATTAGATGATTAGCAGGAATTAAAGAAGGATAAGGAGAAAAGAACTCAAGTAATTAACATTAGTTCTCTTAATTGAATTGCAATAAAGCTGCTAATAAAGTTTCTGCATCTCTGTTCATTCCATTCTGCAGTAGCAAATTCTGTTTCAGAGCTTCTGCAACTCATATGCAGTTAGGGGCCAATGATTCATATGGTTGAACATAACAATTTGTATAATATGGGATAACAGAACTAATTAGGGATTAAAAATTAGTGAAAAAGATCATTCATATGGTCCTATCCAGGACGGAATAACTACAAACACCAGGCTGCTCAGAGAAGGTCATGGACCAAGGACTTCTTCAGGAAACTGTTCACCTTGGACTTCAAAGCTGCAAAGTTTTGCATGATCTTTTCGTTCTGAGAACGTGCAATGCCAAACTCATCCTCTTTATTGTGGATTCTTTGTTGCAAAACGCGGCATGTTGCAATGCAAGCAGCCAACTCTTCCTTCAATCCTTCCAGTTCTTTCTTGTTTGTCTCCATCACTACAAGGTTCCTGGTTTTTACCTCCTTCAGTTTGGAGCTGTTCTGTAGAAGTTGCTTGGCCTGAGAGACATCATTTAACCTTTGACTGAGCCACCCAACATCTATTTTGGCATCCTCAAGATCTCTAACTTCAGCAAGCATGGACTGAATCTCCTTGGAAGTTATACTTAAGAAATCTGTTTCCTCCAATTTCTTGTAGACGTCGCAAACCAACTCCAAGAGTGATGAAGAGAAACTCACAGAAGAGAAAGAGCTATTCATTGCAATATCTCCGTACTTAAGGAAGATCTTCTGAAGGACAGGTGCTGCTTCCTCCTTAACTCTATACCTATCCACCATGACTGACATGTGACCAGGTCTTGATTCAACCTCATCAGCATCAGAAGGATAATCATTCATTAGTGCAGCTATCTTTGTGAGATTAAGACTCGTGGATTTCGCTGGAAGCACACCACTCTGGTTATTTCTGGTTTCCGCTTCTGTGCCATTAGCATTTAACACCACATCAGCCTTACTAACTATTGCATTGTTCTCAACTACAACTTCAGGGAAAGGTGGTGTTTGAGCGTGTTGCCCTTGTTTCTGATTTTCCACACCCAAGACACCACAGTTAGTTAGAATAGATTGATGTTCAAGTTCTGCGGGCACTAAGTCATCAAACTTTTCTTTTATTGCTTTAGAACTTCCAGTAGTAAGATGAGCAGGTAAGTCAGAAGTAGCACATAAAGGATGTGACGCCTGTAGAATAAGAACCGAAGTTTAGACTGTTAATAAATGAAAAGTATACATCATAAGACATTCCAACTTCATTAAAAGGAATTGCAGAAAAATGTTACAACAATCTAAAGATTAAAAATAAACACTCTTCCTTAATTTAAGGAATCTCTGCATTGCAACATTTTTGCTGGTTGAAGTGCTGGAGACCACTTTTAATGCCATTTGATAAAAAGGATGCAAGTTAATAGTCTCCAATTGATGGATGATTTTGGCTAATCTTACCTTCTTGTTTCTTAGAGTGATGAGTCACAATAATGTCCAGTATGTTCTTGTTTTGTCTCTCTTACTATGATACATATATCCCTTTCTTTATTGAAGAAATCTCTGTGCCATATTCTTAATGAGCAACAGAATTTATGTCTTATGTGCATGCATCTCGAAAGTTACTCTGTCAACATATCCGGTTATGCTTGACAGGTCTTCAGTTGCAGTTGTTCCAAGTTAGTTTTGGGGACTGTAAAATGTACATTTACTCCCTTCCTTTTACAGCATTGAAGTAACTGGCTTATGCCAACATTTAAGATAAATACGCATCAACAACCTCAATTTATAGTTGTGCCAAAGTTATATACTCCAGCTTTGGCATGTCAGAAAATGAACTATATTTCTCTATGTTCCATAATAATTTCAGAAGGAATATGTTTGACTAGGAAGCTGACGAGTGGTACAGTTACAGTGCAGTTAACAAATCTAATAATGGATGAAAATAACAATGATTGCTGCAGAAGGGTCCCAAGCAACGATAACATCTTTTCAGTTAAAACATGTTATTACTCTCTATTCAGATTAATGGAGGAAGAACAAATCTCAATGGAATGATGATCTGGAGAGGGTAAAACGGAGTTAAGAAAAACTCTTGTTTGTTAACAATGAACAATAATGACAGTACCCAAAGCACCTTTCAGGGCAGCATGCTTCAATGGATACCTCTCATAAGGCTTTTCTTACTCATGATAATATGCAGAAGAAAGAATTATGTATGGGAAATATGATTTCTAATTCTAAGCATATCAGGAGTGAAATGGACTATGCCAGAATCAGTTAAAGCAATTTCAAATAGCTGGCAAGGATAGAAAGTTGAAAAAGGAGGAAAAGAACCTTGGGAGATCATTCCAACTAGTATTATTTTTTTTTGGATAATCTGGACGGTGATACACAAGTGGACACACCAGAAATATCTTATGTTTTATGTTTAGTTGTTTACAGATACTGAAAATTTGGTTGAATATGTCCTTGGATAGTGGTGTGTTCACCTGTGTATCACCTCTCTATGTTGAGAAGTGTTCTGTAAATTATTGACTCTACATATTTTGCACCTTCTTGGTGCTACTATTCATGAAATTTCACTCTCTCATCAATGTAGTTTGAAAAGAGATTCGTTGGAGTACCTTAACATGTCGAATTGGAGACCTTGGTGTTGTAGTAATAGACTCACACCGACCAAGGATTGCCCTCAAAGACTTACGAGTTTGATACCTGGGATGGGAAGGTGAAGCATCCAATGGCGCAAAACCCTGTCAAAACAAAAAGGAATATGCAGCTAGCTGAAGCAAAATCTATTTGTCTAGATAGTGGCTTAGGAAAACCAAATAAGCAGAGCTTTGTAGTAAGCAAATTGACCTGAACAAACTGAAATGTAGGCTTCTGTACACTACAGAATAGTTCAGAGCAAACATGCTAACAAAAACATTACAGAAAATGACTTCCAATTATTAGTCTTACAACATCATTACCTGCCTATAGGAAAGAGCATATCCCTTCAAGAACACACAACTATAATGTTTTACCAATTGACAGAACATAAACTAAAACATGATGAATTCAGGTTGCATTTTCCTGTTCCTCTTAAATCCTTCCACCCACCCACCCACACACCCTTCTCAACTATCAACGCAGTGTATTTTATCTTGTACAATCAGAATATCATCTTATTTGAGCATTTATGTAATGATCCACTGGTTAAAACTCACCTGAAACCTTTTATCCCCTAACAAACAACATGTCTTATATCCAATCTCTAACTTAACGCAGGTGAGAAATTTTTTGAACAGGTCTTGCAATTTTAGCCCTATCACTCTACTACAAAGCATGTATCTTTAACATATTTAAGATAAAATTAAGTAACATGCAATACAATCTTAACACAGCAAAATAAGAAAAAAATGAATGTTAAGAAAACAAGAGAGTGAAGCAAAAAGAAACGATCTTCAAGATTATAGGGTTTAGAGATCACAAGCCCCTTCATTTTCATTTTTTCTCTGAACCAACAACAACAACAACAAAAATATGATCACAAAAATGCAGAGATGAAGAGTTTACTGGAGGTTGCAATAGAAGAGCTTGTTGGGGTTCTTGTTTCATCCTCAACACTCTTCCACTCCTTCGAGAAGCCACTGCTTCTTGCTGTTGTTGAGATTCTTGAAAAGGGGTGGCTCCTTCAACACATGTAGTATCTTTTTGATCTTCATCTATTCTTGGTCTCCTTCTCTTCCCCATTTTCTCTTCAAAGTTGAAATCTTTTTCTCTCTCACACAAGCAACAAGCAGCTACTGATGAGCTTGCTAAAAATGATTCTGCAGAGTACTCACCTCTGCAAGAGCATTCTGCAGCCAAGAAACATGTTACACGTGTCTATAAAACAATTGTCCTTCCAATGTTATTGATTTTACCTCCACTTTTATTCCCATAATAATTGCATGACACAGTTTTCAAAAATATTTTGTCATCATCATATGGTCTTTAATGGAATACCAAAATGTTTTAGAGAAATTTGTTTATATCAGTGCTCCATCTTAAGCTCCTTATGAATTTGCATGTCACAGGGTTTTTTTGAGAACATAATCAAATGAATAATGGAAGTGTATTGTTAACGCCCACAGACTTCACTTTTAAGACTAGACCTAAAATATTATTGTTATTTAAAGGACATTTTGATACATTTAACATAACTTTAACCTAGAACCATAACATTAGGAAGTCTTCTTTAGTTTCTTGAATAACATCTTTTTCAATTACAAAAGGAAATAACACACACAAACTAACAAAAAAAGAAATTATTTCGATAGGTTTAAAATTTTGTGTTTCAATGGATTCAGGGGTAAAAGTAAAAAATTAATTTCACAGTGTCTTGCAGTCAATCTCCTACCTCAGATATGCTACAGCTTATCTTGCCCTTCTATTCAGAGTTTCAGACAGTAAAAAAGTTCACAAGATAACAAACAATCACACAATCTCCAAAATGTCTATTTGTCAGTTAAGCTTTATTAAAGAAAAGATCATACATTCACCTCGACCAACATTCTAATTTTCAGCCTAGCCATCACTCGATTCTCAAGTATGGGAAAAAACAGTTTTCAGGGGGGAAAAAATTAGTAATTTTCTAAAACTGAATAATAAATATCATCCTCTTATCATAAGAAATGCATCACTGCAGCTGTATGAGTTTATCATTTTCTCTAAATACTATGGCAAAATTTCTTTCACATAAAACAGCATTTGTACATAAAGAAAAATGGAGAACTAAATTAAAAAAATACAACATGCACTTTAAGTCATCCTTTTTCTATGCTGGCGGAATGAAGGATCCGACTACTTAAACAGACTTCCAAGAGCTCAAACTTCAAATCTGAAAGTTGTTGAAAATGCTTCAGGCCAAGCCACAAACTCTTTCCTTGTATTTGACCTGACCCTTGGCAAGACAGGAGTGTACTACTATCTTCGTGTCAATGATAATCAGATCGAATCAGGGGTGGAGAACCAGTCCAGAAGCAACAAGAACCCTCGAAGAGCTGAAAATTTCCTTTAGAACCATCCTAATGTTGTCAAGTGTATACTCTAGAAGCTCGATATAGTTCCACTTAGCTTCTCCAGCATTCTTCCAGAGAGATTACACTTCAGCTCGAAGTGTACAATTAAATTTGTAGATCCTTAAGCGCATTTAGTTTCTCTAATCTACCATTTGATGAAAGAGAAGAATTTTCACCAGCATTTAGGCCTACAGCTCCATTTGCAGGGGATTTCTGTACCTGATTGTTAGCTGAACTTTGAATACCTCCAAAGTAAGTTGAGTGGACAAAGTACTCAGCACAACGAACTTTCCATCCTACAACAATGTCTCAAAAACATCACTACCCATAGAATCACCAAATATCGTGTAAGTAGGTTTACTGATGTATTTGACAGAAAAGGATCATCTCATACATAACGTAGACAAAATTATATATCCACCAGCTACCCAAATCAACAGAAAAGGAATGGATGCATGAAAAAAAAAAAAGACTACAATAGCAATATACCAGAACCAGAGTCAAACATATGAATGCAGTTAATTTCAACTCAACTTCAGGCCAAGAGAAGACTTGAGATGTACAATATGAAAAGACAGAAGGATGTGCGCAATGGTAAAGAACTTACTGGATGCAGCATCATGGTCAACCAGAGTTGTCTCGAGGAGTTTGTGAACTGTAATGCAGTCGTGCAATTTCCATGACCTGACAGTTCCTTGTCCTCCGTCCCTAATTTGGAGAAAAGTAAAAACAGAGGCAATTTATTACTATTTTGCAAATATAATGAAATATTATCAGCTATGTAATGAGAATACAAATTAACGTGATGAAAACAGGATCTTACATAGAAGCAAGATCATTAACAGAGTCTTCAATTAATTTGACAGCCTCAGCCTTCTTGTTTGGTTCCAGAAGATGTAGCAACTCAGCCACAGCAGCCCTATGCATCAATGATTCTGCAAACACCACACAATGAGAAATCATGTTTTCTTCAAGAATGAGAGGAGTAACGATGCAAAATAAACTAAAAAAAGTATGTTACTGTTAGACACTGACCTTTATGTTTCTCAAGAAAAGTATTGTTTGCCTCAATGAGAGATTTACCATGCAACTGGCTGGAAAAGTCAATTAGAAACATACAGAAACCTTAGTATAATTACAATCACTAACATCATACAATAATAAGATACACAATCTCAACTAGTTGGGGTTTTTGTGAATTCCAAATCAATGGAATTACTATAACTGGTAGAGTATCAACACTGATAGCATTTGAACATAATATATATAGAGAAAAGAGAAGTGCATTCAAGATGACCTAAAGGCAGGTCGCTCTGCTTCCAAGACACCCCAGATGAGCTTTTCAGAATCAGTTACTGGAGTAGGCAAGGAGTCAACTTTATGGAAGAACTTCATCTGCAAGAGATCATAGTCCATATGAGAGAAACAAATATGAGTACTTCAAGAAATAGAGCATGACGTGTTTATAAAACAGTAATATCACTGGAAGTATTGATGCCGTAAAAGCATACCAAGCACAGATGTGATTTTGGATCATCCGCATCCAACCGCATTAAATGCTTTATTGCCTGGAAAAATACAAAGATCAAAGTGATTGTTTGTCAATATTCCTAAAACAGCTACTACTATGACTACATCTCAAGCTCAAAATAGATGCAGGTCAACCAAACAAAGCCTCAATAACCATCCCGTTACATCTAGAGGCCCACCGTTTGATTCTAACACAAAAAAAATTGTGAAATAAGGGAAAACTGTTAAACATCATAATTATCCTGGCACTGGCATAAAATCCCTATCCAAACTAAAAAAAGCTCATATCAAACACCAGACCTGGAACAAAAGTACCAACTGACTAGCCTTAGTCCTTGGTATCTCCTATAAAATCAATTTGCTTCCATGCTTTCATAATGTTCTATGCAGGTCTTTTGAGAAAACTATCCTCCAGACGGTAAGAGGTCAACCTCATCCTTTGTAACAACTTTGATGGCAGTGCTTTTTAGGATCTAAGTAAAACATGAGCCCAACTATTTTAGGTGACATTCTCTCTTCTTTTTTTCAAACAAGTACCACAGCAGAAAATGAAGATTAGAATTCCCGAATCCAGATACAACTAGCAATGGGGAACTAAACAAAGGGGGAAAGACAAGGAAGCATGGTAATCTCAAGCAGCTAACTATATGCATGGCCACTAGCCCACTACTATGCCACAAAGAATACCACTATGCATTTAATAGAAGATTGACAGGATCTTGTTCTAAGAAAAGAATAACTTTCTCACTCAATTGAATTATAAAGGATATTACCTGCAAGGCAAGCAAGATCTTCTGCTTCCTCATGTTTACGTCAAAGGACAGCAAATGTGTCTCCAAGAAATCTGGTGAGTGCTTAAGGAGAAGCTTGAGGTACTTTGAAGCTTCTGCCAGAGGATCTTCAGTCTGAAAGGTTTAGTAACAAGAGTGTACTCTTGTCAAAATCAGAAAATACCAAGTGGTAGAAATTATTGAAAACACTGTTCTTCCCATTTTACTGGAGATGTTTGGATTTTCATCAAGCATCTGAGTGTTTGACAAGATATCCCAAGTAACAGATGTTTGATCACTCAAAAAAAAAAATTCAGAAGGTAACAGTATATTAAAACATCAGCACAAGGAAGTGCTGGAATCCATATTAACAGATCACAAAAGGCAAAAATATCACCTGTTGAGCTCACAGGGATTCTATGATTGATGCTACTTCATCTACATTTGTTTTTCTTTACACCAAAAATGACATTACAATAATACAATTCATCTTAATCTTCTGTATTGAGCTACTTTTATCTTCAAAACATCTTTGCATGGATACTCCATATTCCATACAAATTTAAACCCAAAGTGCAACAACATACCCATCATCATTAACTCCATTAGAAGATAATGGAATAGTCTTCATCAAAATAAAGAAAAAACCTAACAGTTACTCCTGACTACTCTAAATTCATACTAGAATTGTGCAAAGAATGCAATATCAAAAAAAATTGTGCAATGAATTGATGGATGTTTTATACCTAAAAGATGCAACAGATGGCAGAAAAGGGAATACCTGAATCAATTTTTCACCATGTGGATCAGGATCTACAGGCTTCACATGGCGCTTTCCAGATTTAGTAGCACTAGTTGCATTGGATTCCTCAATTTTGACTTCTGCATCCTAAACACAATTCAAAAGATTAAGGCACCAATACTAATTGAAATTTTCAAAGAACAAGAAGAAGCAAATTTGAGTACTTTCTTAGCTCGTGCTTCTGCTTTCCTCAGTTTTTGCTTTAATTTCTTTTTCTGAGAAGGAGGCAACTTGGACATTGCATCATCCTCTTCAGATGCTGACTTCAAAGGAGAATCGTACAGCTTCAGATAGCATCTAATGTAGAGGCAAAACAAAGCATAAAAATATAAAAAGTTTCAGCAAAGTAATTCTCAGTAAGCTTGCAAGTTGCATGTAATCAAACCAGAAAGCTAGGATACTATAAGCAGAAGAGTTCCAGTCTTCTATTGTTCCACTTCAACAGAAAGTTCACTTATAATGCAAAGTAGAACCACATAGTTGAGAGCAACCAAAAATTTGAAGAATGAGCAAATCAATAATCAGTACCTGATAGCACCACTAGCTGCTTTGCGAAAATACGCATGTGAATGAAGCCGATCTTGAAACTTCAACATTTCCACGTAGGCCCTCAGTGTCATTTTTCTTAGGCAGTAGGAGTGAAAATCAAACTGGTCTTCCGTGATATCCGCGTAATGCTTCTCCACTGCCAGAAACTTCTTTAAAGACCTTCCCAGCTCACCTTGGCGAAGATAACTTTCCCCTGATGCTAGTTCATACCTTTCATATAAAAAATTAAACAAGACCAGTAAGACACTAACACACAGAACTTCTGACCATGATCGGGCTCCAGTAAGAGACTTACCACATGCACTGCATATCATATAGGTTATTGTGTTGCTCCCCGTCTTTGGTGAATAGTACAGCAGTCTTTTCAGCCAATGTGACCTTCAGTCATATGTCCACAAAGTAGTTGGAAGACAAATTAGGAACAAAGGTAATCCATAAGAATTAACAACAAGAAGAGAAAATACTGTCAAGTGAAAGATTTCAGCCAATGTGATCTTCAGCCAATGTGGCCACAAAGTAGTTGGAAGACAAATTAGGAACCAAGGTAATCCATAAGAATTGACAACAACAAGAGAAAATACAGTCAAGTGAAAGAGATAACACATAAGAAAGCACCTGATCTGCCTGAAGCATGCGCTTTACACATTCGCTATTAACATATCGATCAGCAAGATCCATACACCTAGCCTCATCAGCAAGTGCAGCAGCTGCTGCCAAGTCACCAGCATGCTTTAGTATGCGGCTCTGTTTTGAACAGATAACAAGAAAGGTTATTCGAATGTAAATACAAGAGACCAAAGCAATGATCTATTTAAACATATCTTAAGTTACTCCAGCTAACAAAATCCAGGAATATGATTATAGAATTTGAGCGGAAAGAAAAAAGTTGCAAATTTGTCTCTGGTTACTATGTCAAAAGAAATTTTCACAGTGTTAGATAGGCTTCTTGTCAATATGTACCTTGCAAGGTTAATTTTGGTTTTCTTTTGGTAAAGAATTTTAATTACAAAAAGTAATCGAGAATAAAAAAAAATGCTTATCACTTAAAAGGCGGGACAAACCAAGACACAATTTATCATGTGTTTATAATAGCTTTAATTGATAGTAAACAAAAGGCCCCACTTTGAGCAAAAGAAGAAAGGGATGATGAAAATGAGTTCAAAATCATAGCTGATTTTCAAAGAGTTTGGTGCCAAAACTAACCTTAAAAGGACATTTTGGAAATACAACCGAAGTCCCTACTTGGGTTGAAACAGGAAAGAGACCGTCTTTTATAAAAGAGAGAGGTTACTTTGTAGCTATTAAAGAATGACAAAAGTCTCACATCGGTGCATAATGAGATGGTGGACTCTTTATAAGGCTTGGGCAATCCTCCTCCCTTTGAGCTATAGCTTTTGGGGTGTGAGTTAGACCAAAGACCTAATTTCACATGGTATCAGAGCAGGGCTTGTCTCACCCGATATTGGGGCCCACAAAATCAAATCCATGCACCAGATGCTAAGCACCGGGCATGAGGAGGGATGATAAAGAATGACAAAGTCCCACATCGGTGGTTAATGAGATGAGTGGACTCCTTCTAAGGCTTGGCAATCCTCCTCCCTTTCAGCTAGCTTTTGGGGTGTGAGTTAGGCCTAAGATCTAATTTCACAGTAGCAAAGCTAGAGTTTTGACAAAATCAATTGTATTTAGCTATATTTCATTTTTAGTGTAAAGAAATAAAATAACAAATTTTACTTCTCCTTCATCATCAGATCCAACTTCAAGCATATAACATCATAAACAGCAAGAAATAAACAGAAATTCAGAAATCCAGCAACCATCCTAAGGGTCAAAATTAGTTCCTCGCTCTAGCCTCTATCAGCTATATAAGAATTAAGAAATGGATATTATTATTCATGATCTTTCCGCTTTCCTACATTTAGTAACAGGTTTATGTTATTGGATAGGGCGTAAGGGTGACTGATCTTCAGCATATCAATCAGTCAACTATACCACGATTCCAAACTAGCTGAGGTCACTCTATAAGTCATTTGTTCGAATTCCACTCACTCATGACCCATTTGTGTATGAAAACAATTTGCCTTTAGGTGCTTCTAAAACAGAGGTTTTCTAAATCTCACCTTTTACTTGCACTAACATAACATCTCTAACAAAAAAAAAAAGACCTACCAAAAACACTGGTGGTGAACTGGTAATGCTAGTGTAACAACTACTAAGAATCAATCCCAATTAGCGCCTATTTGAATTATTTTTTTCTTATCTTTTTAAAACAATAGTGTCCAAGACAGTTTGTCCGCACCTCAACTATAGATACATTCTATCTCCCACCAACAGAATTATGGGGGCAACTCGGCCGGCTGATGCTTAGGCAACAACAACAACATACCCAGTGTAATCCCACAAGTGGAGGACCGGGGTCTGGAAAGGACATCAAGCCCCACCCTTGGGTGAAAAATTAAAAGGGACACTTGATTCTATTGTAAGAGAACGAAAGAGACTGGAGCCCACTTTTACTTTAGAATCTTGACCAAAAGCAACTTCTTACTAAACATTCAAGTCAAAAGGATGCAAAAAGGTGACCAAAGAAAATGATAATAAGACAATATACCTTGACAGAGTATAAATCTATTACAGTTGGAGTGTGCTCGATTGCCTCGTCAATTTTAGTAAGAGCAATGTCATACTGTTCACGTCTATCATAATGCTGCAGGAACATAGTTTTTCATCAATTTGGAGGGTGAAAAGTGAACACAGAAAAGGTTTGATTAAACAGAGACAAGTGAGCAAACCTGAGCCAAATAAAATAAAGTCCACATAAGTGTTGAAGGGGGTTCCTTCTCCACTCTGCACTTAAAGCATAAGGTTACATCTGTAAGTGTATAACCCCATAAAAATAGCAAATCCCACAAAGACCATAAAGTATTACAATAGGCATGCACATAGTACATTTACGCATTAAGCAAGGCAAATTCTGTCCCAATTGTGTTGGTTACTTAGTTTTAATTGAATTTCAACTGCACCCTGCTAATTATTATGACTTTGAGATAAGTCAATCACCATCACTCCAAGTTAGATGGTTACACTGTTTTTCTATACAGTGGTCGCTGGATAATAGCAGCCAGACGCACAAATGAAACCCTACACCACATGAACATATGTCACTAACTATTGACATCTTGTCTGCTCTTTCACACTCTCAATATAACATACATTTATATAAAGATTACCAACGCAAAGGAAAATATGTTCTGCTAAAATAGTTTCTGGAATCCTTCTCAAAAAATAGTTTCCAGAAAAGAAATAGAAACTGGCAAATTATTAAGAAACACTGTGATCTCAAAATTGTATTTAAGTATGTTTTTGTTCAGTTCATAGATAGAAATTTCTTCAGAAATACCGAACTACCTTCCCAATTTGCACAACACTTAGTTGCTTATCCCAGGAACTTCTTCAGAACAGGTCTAGTCTTGACTCAAAATACTCATCAGAGACTGAATTGTCAAGCCCTCGAGGTGGTTCAGAAGGGATGAGATAGTACAAAATGGACAGCATACAGACTAGACAAGCTTCTTACTGACATGAAACATTAACAAGAATAACAAGTAAAGATTAACTCAGTTCAGGTAGAAGTGGTTAAATAAGGTTAGTACAGCAATTTAATTAATCCTTCATTAGAATCAAGAAACATGCCATAGTGCAACATAGACCAAAAAATTTAGGCGAATGTATACCTCCCAGGGTATCCACCAGTACTCTTAAGTGATTGTTCAAGCTTCAAAACTATTTCCCCTAAAATATCAGCCTGTAAGAGATTAAGAGAACCAGAAATCAATCAAAAAAAAATAAACAGGCTACAAGAATTATGCAATAGTCAAAGCACATCAAGGAGCATCTGCACTGACCTTGCCAGGATGATCATATAGCGGATAAAGATCAGAAAACAAAGAAGGAACCCCCTACATATGCATCAGTAAAAAAAGTATCAGCTTAGCTCTAAGACCAAGGAAACCTAACGGAGTGCCAAGAATAAATACTTTTGTCAGAAGAGGTCGAATATAATTATCTGCAGCTTCTCGAAACTTGTCATCTTGGAGAAAATCAAGTGGAATCCTCTGCAAAAGAACATGTAAAAGGGAAATAGAAGAATAAGACACACAAACAAACAAAGAAGTCTATTATGCATACTGAAAGAAATGATGTTTAATACGATCATCCCTTTCTTAGATCAAAAAAATGGAAAAGACTTCTCCATAACCAAACAAAGAAGAATGTTTTTGGCTACTAAACCACAAGAACTTCATTTCTTTGAACATCTGAGTGATCTCTGAGGCCAATGGCACGCGATTCAGAACTCAGTAGACAATGAGCCCACTACACCCTTTTCCGCTTAAATACCTCATTTTTGTCTGCAGAAAGGTTTGAACCTGTGATGTGCCCCTACCCACAGATCGTACTGCGCACTTACCACGACTCAGCACTGGACCAAATCCCGGGGCTACTACACAACAACTTCATTTATGGCTCTCAGTCACACAGATAATGAAAGGTCTAGATTGATAATAAAATGTCACTTTTAGCAAACAAAGGGGTAGAATAACAACAAATGTGCACATGCAAGTCATAAAAATTACAAGACAACACAGTCTCATACATTCTATGGGCAACAAAGACTGATGGAGGGACAAGTATGGGACTTGAATGCAGGAAAAGTTTACCAGAAGGAGGGGAAGTAAGGGAACTACAGACTGATGGAGGTGGTACTTACAGAAAGAACATCACCTAAATGAAACAGGATTTATGAAAGTGGAAAGAGAGGGGACACGGGTTGTTCTCAGAGATGTCCTCCTACAGCAGACTATTGAAGAGGGAGGATCCCGGATTTTGGATTTCTTCAATCACGTCCTTCTACAACAGGCTATTGAAGAGGGAGGATTCTGGATTTCAGTACCTATCAGTGTGGATGCCGAAAGGGACACAGGAAGAGGTTTGCTTCTTTACGTGGTTGGCAGCTTAGGAAGAAACATTGATGGCTGAGAATTTCAGGAAAGGAAAATTTATTAGCTGTGCCATTGTTCCAGTGAAGACCTCAACCATTTTACTAGTTTACTACAAGATGGCCAGTCAGTTAAGGTGGACAGTTCTGAATTTGGTTGGAGAACAATGGGCAATGCCCAAGACAATCAGGGGAATGATGCATACCACTAGCACTTATTTGGGTGCTCTGGGAATAAAGGAAAAGAGAGAATTTGAAGGGGAAGAACATGATCTTTGATTACTTGACATCACTAAATATACACAGCAGTTTCTTCAAAGTAGATGCTTAAGTCGCAACTTCCTGAATATAAATGAACAAATACAGATGAGGAAGTACAATTAAAAAATTGATTCCTACACGGTGTCCAGTACCCATATAGGAACCTGACTAAATCCAAATTTGCGCTAAGAAGTCCCACATTGGGGGGTAAAGAGCTCACTAACAACAGCGACTTCGTAGCAAGGGTACTCGAACCCGAGACGAGGAAGTATCGCCATAGAAGAGGTTGGCAGCTATTGTCATGAAACTAAAGCACCTTCCGTGGTCTTCATACCCTACAAGAGAACTGGAGTCCTCCATTTCCATGGTTAAATGTAGAGATAGAGCACAAGCTTTAGGTATTTTTCTTTTTTAAAATATATAAAGCACCCTGACTTTAAGGAATATAACATTTGAGAGTGAGGAGCCATGTAACAGAAGTAGAACTAAAATCTCCAAAAAAGACCAAGTTGGAAATTCTTCACCAAGAATGCCCCCCTTGTCTTAAGTTCTTCGATTGTGTGTGATATAAACTATACTATTCAGAAAAACGTGATGTCTAGGACATGTAACAAAATGTTAAGCCTGTTGTTGCAACATTAGAATATCAACAGAACGTTGCTGGTTAACATTAAATGTATAATGCTTAGTTGTCAACCATGTTGAGAAAACAAAGAAAAACGTGACATAGAGGCTAGCACAAGCCATCAACGGGAGACCATTGTTTTGAGAAAGGATAAAGTCAATTACCTTTACAGCAGATGATCTACTATACTGATGGGCAAGTACTCTGTACAAATTTTCTAGTCTATCAATTTCATCAGCGGTATATTGCCCCTTTTCAGAATACAATCCCAAACATCTTTGTAAACCATCATAGTATCTGAAAGTTATACAGAAAAAATCACGGGAACCAGTTACTTCTTCAACTTAAGAGTAAAGGCAAGCAAAATGTCATGTTGTTCAAGTAAAATAGAGCCTAGCAACATAAGAAGCAAAAATGCATGCCTCCAATTATTAGAAACCAGCACATAATACCCAAGTTAGGTGTAATAAAAAAGGGAGATGAAGAGAATCCATGTAAAATTAAAAGAAACGATTTCATAAGCCAATCCAACCTAATATTGATTCCTTTCATTGACTCAACTGAGTAATATAAACCAAACAGGCAACAAAAGAAATTTCAAACTAGCTTTCCCTTTTACCTTGTACCTAACATATATGAGCTATGATGATTCATTTTAGACCTTAGATACCAGAAAATACCTATATCCCACCTTACGAAAATATCTATTCGTTGCCAAAACCTTTAAAATGATGCCCCCAAGCACTCATATGAGTAGTATGGAGACAGAAATTGGAGAGTTTTTTGAAGGATAGAGAAACACTTGTACGATTGAGGTCGCCTCTTATCCCTTGTTTCTTTTTGGTGCACACATGAGGGAACTTGTATAGAAGTTGGCATTTTGTGGAAAATCATTTGTTGTACTAGGTTCTCTACTTCTGGCATACAAGAATTCTCCTATTTTCTTGATAAAATTATTTACCTAATAAAAAACAGGAAGAACACTTAACCAGGACCCTGAATCATGAGGTGAATAATACTTTTTTAGGATATTTTGCTTAATTTGGTTCACTTCGCAAACACAGAAAAAGCAGATATTACGGGAAAAAACAACTAATTAAGAAGTTAGGAGACTTGAAGTTGCATGTGTGTGTATTTCTTTTTCAAAAAGAAGATGGCCAAAACAGAAGGGACTAAATAAACACAAAGCCAAACATTTTGAAAGGACGCAGCTAAAGACAAAAACTACATATACTTATCACTAATCAATTTCTTTTAAGTTCCAAAAAACAGTGTATCATACAACAGAAACCTGAAATTAGAATTCCATTTTGTACTTAGCATAAATATTGGGGGGAAATGCCTCAGGAGAACAACATGAGATACTAATCTTGTGACGAACACCTGATTCCGAAAAGAAAGATTTACACAAATAGAAATGATTTAGGTACAGTCTCACCTGATGGCACTGATTTTATTACATGAAGGCATCTAGCATAAGTTACAGCAAAGTCCAAACAAAAAATTTAGATAATTATGTACCTGTAATTGTCAGGATTCATGGTGAGAAGCACTCTGAACAACTTTTCACCTTCCTCAAAGCGGCCAAGCTTCAAAATAAGTAAAGCTTCTTGCTCCTTATAGTCCAATTTGTCAACCTGAGGTGGCATAATATTAGTCAATACTCATTCCTAATTTGAAAACAATATCATGGCACTAAATTAGGTGTACCATCTTCGACTCCTTCTTGCGTAATTCTTCAAGAGCCCTCTCAGGAAATCCACATTCCTCTAATAAAGAAATCTGAAATAGTCAAAAGCACATGACATCGAAGTTGCAGAATTAATCATCCTCCTCCTAAAGAGGCAATTCATATCTAAAGTCTCCACAATCAACAATACCAAGTGAACACCATCAAATAGTACATTTCATCAAAAGAACCACCACCGAGTTAGTACAAGAAGTATTAGGCATGACTATAACACAATGATGTAGCTATCCTAAGCAGCAACTTCAGGTTATCTCGGACAGTATTAATCAGAAACGCTACAACAGATAGGACCAGTCACTTTTTGCGTGTGCAACTATCGACTACACTTCACTGATAGACAACTTTCTGAATATGGTGCTAAATCAACTGCAATGTATACTCTTCTTTTTTTATGACAATTTCAACTGCAATGTATACTTTTCCAGCTTGAAAAACACTCTCATTACTAAATATAATTTCTGAAAAAGGGGAAGTGCAACTAAGTGAACTTTGGGAAGCTACAAGCCTGAAAGTGCAAAACCTTAACAGTACCAAGCTAAAGCAGATTGGTATTTGCACAAGTGTCTTGGCTGCTACCAAACACAGTCCCTCAAATAAAGATAAAATCTTAAACAAAAGTAATACCCTCTTCCTAGCAGTGACTGTTACCTTGTACAGGAGCATCTCCCCATGTTCACAACGTTCATTCTCTGGAGGGTAATCGTCATCAAGAGTCCCTTCATATGCCTCAAGGATATCAACAGCTTTTGATCCACTAACAAACAACAAAGGGAACTACCTCAACATCCACGGATTAGATAATAGAACTGAAGGGCACAATATTTGTGAAACAAAAAGTGATAGCACTTAGCAGCAACAACAAGAGTACCCATTACCCCCATGAATGATAATACCTGAACAACTTAGAAACTTCAGGCAAAGGAAACCTACTTAAGTAACAATAATGAAAATGCTGAACTTTCTCGTAACACTAAAAAGTATAAGTTCTGAAGATGCAACACATTCACGCCACTAGTTATATCAAACTTCAAGTGTTATGCCGACTTTTGATTTCTTGGCCCTTCTGATTTATCTTATTGTTTCTCAACAACATAGAAATCCATGTCAATAGTAACAAGAAAGACTCAAACAGTACAACATAGCGATAAAACATCTCCGGCACCTTCGTGCTCCAGTTATCTAAGAGTAATTTCCTTCTTCTACTGAAACGAATTAGCTAAATACTGAATATGACTTGATATCAACTTACCCACTTAAGCAACCTAAATCCTGTCCACACATAAAACTAAAAAGAGGAGTTATTGGTGGAATCTAACAAAAAATGAAAATAAAAGAGCAAAAGAACTAAGAAAGTCGACCAACTGCCAATTTCCTTTTTTAAGATTAAAAAAGGGAATGTCAGTTTGTAAAGTCAAATGTTTTCAAATTTTATATTTGGTGTAGGAGAAGCATTGAAAATGTAAATGGAGATAGTATTGGACTTGGACTCCGACGTGTGATGAGACAAGTCTGCATTTTTACAGTCTTTTGCTACCTGCTTGGTAGTTGATACTCATTAGTAGAGAAAGTCGGCTGTAAAATTTCAATCAGGTGAATTTAGGTGCTGATATTATTCCCCCACATGGATATTTAACATCAGAAAAAAACATATAATGCAGCAGTCCTCTAAGACGTCAGCGAAACAAAGTAGATATCTCTACCATAATAGAAGCGACACATACTTTGAGTTTAAATGATGAGCAACGGCAAAGCCAATCCAGTTCATACGATGATTTGGTTTTAGAGTGAGCAATTGCTGTCTTGTTTCAACAAAACCTTCCAAGTCCCGCATTTGTGCCTGTAAGAAAACACAAATCAATGCATAAATTGGACGAAGCAGGATAGATAAACTTCATAATAAATGTGAAAAGGTAGTCAGAGCAATTCAATGAAGCACATATCAAAACAGAATATGTAATTGGAATGGGCCAGACTTGCACATCTACATGTTTCTGTGAAATCAGCAGCTCCATGTAATAGCACTATCTTAAGAGCACAACTGAAGAAGATGACTATAGATATGCCATATCAAAAACACACAATGATTATTGGAATTCTATGGACATAATCTGTATGAGCATAAAGTACATGTCAAAAGTCAAACAGCACTAGGATCAACAAGAAAAGGCATGGATTTAACACTGTATAAGACTTCAAAAATAGCACTTGCATTAATGAAAGAAGGAATAAAATACAAACAGTCTGCACTTCCAAAAACATTTTTTTCACAAGGTACTTTAAAATGAATGTAAGTATCAAACGAAAAATAAAGGCAAATCATAACTATATATGATTAACTTCTAGTCCGCCCTGAATTACTAACTAATACTACCAAATAGGGAGAAGAGGAGACTAGCTGAAGTGCACAAATGGTCAGAAAAAAAGAAAGAGGATCAAAAACTCAAATATTTTATTTTTTTTTAGAAAAAAAAAGAAACTCAAATATTTGTTACAAAGAAGATCAGAAGAGTTCCCACCTGTAGAAGTGATAGGTCTCGTAATATCTCAATATTGTCAGGATCAATCCTGAGGGCATTTCGATAGCATTTAATTGCTTCTCGGTACTCTCTATCAGACCGGTATAGGAGACCATAAACATGCCAACAAACATGGCTCTTAAGGTCATTCTGCAAAGAGAGGAAGATAATTAATTCCAAAACATCACAAATAAGAATCCAACCTAAAGCCCTTATCAAAATAAGGGAATCCAATCTAAAGCACTACGAGCTTTTAATTCCAAAAATGAAAGGAAAAAAGAAGAAGAGGAAAACTACACCTTCAATCCAAGCCGGACAAGTTCATATGCTTCTGACTTCCGGTCCATACAATTCAATGTTAATCCTTTCATTGACAATGTTTCTGGTAACCACAACATGAAGTAAACAATAGCATCAGCATCCGCAGAAAAAAATGGCAATTAACAAAGAATGAAGGTATCTTATTGATAGCCCGTGCATCAGTTTCTGCATCGTCAAAAGCCATGTTGATGATAATGTCAGTCTTATCAAGGCAAAAAGCGTGAAAAAATGCTCATGTGTCTATCGGGACTTTCGACAGCAATGCGCAATTAACATGTGGGCTTTAGTTCTAAAAAATGCAATGAAGCAAAAGTAGGAAAATATATGTAAATGCAATAAAAAAAAACAACTTCATACATACTGATTTTCCTTAACACTTTTTTTTATGACAAGGGAAACCCACAGCCGCTACCCTTTGGGTGCGCACAGGGTAAAACCCCCGCTCCTATGCAATAGCTCGCAAACTATATAGGAGAGGTAACCCGCACTAGGCAAGCCTTATGCGACGAGCTCGACCCAGAAGGCAAACCCCTTGCTTTCGCTGGCAAGGGGTTTCAAACTTGAGACCTCCAACATGGAAGTCTCAAGCTCAAACCAACAATTAACATTATCTTTTTTCCATGTATTTAGTTTTTTTAGTATGGCTCTATTAAAGATATGACTTATTTCAATGGGGACATACCATAATACCTTTCCTATACTGAAGCATGGCCTAAGTTAGGGGAAGCACCTTCCCTAGTCCTGCCCTGAGATTTAGCTCACGAGTGTGTCTCAAAATGAGACAAAATCAGTTAATATCACTGAAGCACGGCCTAAGTTAGGGGAAGCACCTTCCCTAGTCCTACCCTGAGATTCAGCTCTCTCAAGTGTCTCAAATGAGACAAAATCAGTTAATATCAGGAGAGGAAAAATAAATTATGGTTTTGACATGGTCTTTAGGTTCTATGGGAGACAACAATGGCATTGGAGAGTGAACATGGAATTAGGATCAAGGGGTACAGTGAGGTGTTTCAGTGCCGAAGGTTTCAGTTTCATTGCTCCTAATAATGGTTGCCACCAATCTGGTATCAAATCTAAAGGCTTACCCAGCTTAGTTGAAAGTGAAGCCCACGAGTTCGATGTTGATCCACAGACAATAGCCACATGCCAAGATAGTCAACATCGTCGCAGGCGGTATTGGTGGTGCACCTGTCGAAGGCAGCTCCAATAACAGGGGCAGTGGTGATCATTGTGTTGAGGAATTTGAACATGTGAGAAATTCTTACCTCCTTTACCACTTCTACTGGAATTTCCTTATGTCGAAGCAGCTTATATTATATAACCCCAAAAATATTTTTTCATAATTTTAGTGAATAGAACCCCCTTTCTCCAAGATAGCTCTACCCTTGCATTCATGGATACTATTTTATTTAGACATGCTCAGACTTATTTAAGTCGTAAGCAGGAGCACAGTGAAAACATTGCAGTTAGTTTCAGCATCTCCAGTGCTTTTTTATTTGATGTCCCCGAAGGACAACTTCATCGATCACTGCTACTGAATAAAACCAGACAAGGTCTAGAAACACCTAAATATTTGGTGCATGTGTTTGTTTCTCCATCACTCGTAATATTGGGAGCAACAGAAAGGAGAGTACACAGCAGTGACTAGAAATATGCCTCCAATTAACTTTGGTAGCAAAAAGCTTGTTGCTCGGATGGAAACGTATGTCCTACTGCCTTCTGGCATATACCACTGAGAGAATAAGTTAGATGCTTGAATGAGTGAAGCTAGTTAACTATTTGAATCTAACAATCTAACATGGTAGAAATGGCTATAGAGTTATTCATGCATATAAATGTATCAAAGCATTTTAAAATGAACAAACTGATGTCCTGTCTAGTGGTACAGTCAAAAGGAACCAATGCTTTACTTTTAAATTCCATTTTGGATATGCTGCAATAAAATTGGACTTACCTCCATGATTAGGAAATTTCTTGAGAATCGTATCAGCAGCTTTTAGTCCTTTCTTGTACTGCTTAGTCTCGTAAGATTTCTGCAGGAATTGAGGAATAGGGTATTAAATTAACCATGTCTTCAACAACTTACAATGCCAGATATGAATTAAAGATAAAGTCAGACCATATCTTCATATCAAGTCATGGATAGTCAGAATGAGGACATACACTCGCAAATAAAATTAACTTAATTGTCTTATGCAGTCATATAAACAATGTCGATACAAGTCAGATAAAAATATGTCAATCCTACTAAAAGAAAGTAGATATTCTGGCCCCATGACCTACATGCTAAGCGACTCCTGCCACTTCACAACCATTACTTGAATGATTCAGGATGCTAAATTGAAGACTGAAGGGAACAATTATCAATTGCCACAAATGATACTAAATAAAAGCATTCAAAACAAATTCTGCAGAAGTGTTACTGCAAGCCAGTAATCATGACCTTCTCCACTTCACATGATCAGATAGGATAAAGAGTAGACCTTAACAAAGATCCAGAAAAGGAATGCCATCCAATTAACTCAAAAAAGTAATAAAAAGACTGACGCTTGTGTAAATAAATAACACTTCTTGATGATAATAACATTATTCAGTCGGCCACTCATTAAATACAGACACTTGACATGAATAATGTAATACACATGTATGATGTTCCATCCAAACAACTATCATGACTGAACATATAAATTATGTCTCAACCGCCACAGGATCTTGAAAAAGTCACAATCTTTAGTTCAAATTCGCAAAGCTAAGTAAGGATTACTGTAACATTCAAATCAGACATCCAATTCAGTGAATGTAATAGTCATGAATCCTAGGGTTAAAATTAACATAAACGAAAAGAGAAAAATTAGATGCGAACAATAAAATTCAAGTGAAAACAATTCATCGATTGAAGTAGAAGATAGGAAATAGAACTGAAGACTTACAACGATGAGTTTGAAGAGGTTGGCCTCTTTAGGAGGAAGTGAAGCCCCCATTGTTGCAGAGCGGAGATTGTTGAGATATAGAGTGAATCGAGTGAAATATTGATAGATTGGAAGTGAAAAAAGTGAGGGCTTTCTATTCAAGGGCTGCGATACAGAAGAAATGGTACACCATAGGATTGCTGGCTTTTATCTGCTGCAACCCTACTCAGAGTAAGGAATTTAGGCAAGTTGAAGCTGTGGGAACCTCGGCGTGGGTATTTCCGTAATTTCAATTGATTCTTCAGAAATTTACATAAATCTTCCTTCTTTCTTCCATATAATATAAGCGCTCCATTTTTAATTTATTTATTTTTCCGTAAAAGCGATCCATTGATTACTAGTGTTCAAATATAAAATAAATTATTTTTGTTATAAAATCAAGCTATAAATATAATCATAAAGAGAAGAAGACAAGAGAAATAGATAGAGAAGAGGAATTTTCTTCTTATTAAGTATATATTACAATGGTGAATGATATCTCTATTTATAGGTAGAGAAATCAACCAAAAGGTCACCATGTTTAATGTCATATTAGTAGATACATTTCTATCCCAAAAAGATTCATCACTTGGGAATACATATCCATGATAAGGATAAGCTTATGATAAGCTTAATGGACAATCCACTTAATTCAATGTATTTATAACACTCCCCCTTGGATGTCCACAGATAATGTGACTCGTTAAAACCTTACTAGGAAAAACCCTGTGGGAAAAATTCTAGTGAAGGAAAAGAGTACACATATCTTTTGATACGCACTATTTGTTGCCTCATTAAAAACCTTGCCAGGAAAAACCAGTGGGAAAAAACCTCGGTCAAGGGAAAAAGAGTGCAACGCGTATTATACTCCCCCTGATTAAAACATCACATAATTTCTTGTGATGATGTCTCCAATCTTCGTACATTGTGGTTGGTATATTTCTTTTTCAAAGAAAAATCACACATTTCTTGAATATGGTGTGTCATTTATCTCAACCAGACGCACTTTCGACTTGCTTCATGGAGGACTTTTACTTCTGCATAGCAACATTTGCTTCATTGATCACAAGGATATTATTGTGCCTCCATATGCAAACACATAGCGTGCTTAAGAGAGCTTTATGCGGATCAGATAAATATTCTGCATCTGCGTAACCATCAATTTTGTCTTGGATTCTCGAAATAGAATAACCCATAACTGTAGTCCTTCGAGGATATCCAATCATGTGCTCAACACCATTTCAATGTCCTGGGGAGAAACTGAATCTTGCCAGTAAATTTACTGCAAAACATATATCTGGTCAAATATTGTTAGTAAGATGCACTAGTGCCCTGATTGCACCAAGATAGAGTTTCATCAGGAAACTCTTCATCCTTCTTTTGAGATCAAACTGAATCATCATTTATGTCAAGTGATCTCATAATCATTGGGGTACTCAATGAATGTGATTTATCCATATAAAATTGCATCAAAACTTTTCAGTGTACGTGCACTGTTAGACAAATATTTCATTTGTCAAATTATCAATCTGTAGCTCAAGACAAAATTTTGTCTTACCAAGACCTTTTCATAAAAATACAGGACAATTAGGGTCATTATTTTGTACCCTTTTCTTCCTTGACTATTTCAATCCATATAAGGATCTTGAAGCTTATTGAAAAAGTTTCTTTCAAACTCTTATATGCTTCAGACACCTCGATTGTTTCAAGGATTTTCATATAACCTTATTGTCTAGCTAGACATTACAATTATTCATTACATGCATTCAAGTTTTTCATCGGTTGCCAGATCAAAACAAACCTCATTGCATCCACCAAAGGAGAAAACATCTTCAATAATGTCAGGATTTTTGCGATAAACCTTTATGCCCCAAGGCACAAATCATATTTGATATCTTACGGTTATACTATCGCATAATAATTTATTTGTACCCCACTGACATTATACCTTGATTTATGGACTACCAGTCCAAAATGTCACTTTTCTAAGTGAAACAAAATATACTTGAATTGTGCATTTTACTTGGCCAACCATTTATCTGTCCACACTATATGACAGATTTGAATTCAAGATCCTCGTCACAATTTATATCATTGAGCGCTACCTCATATCAAAGATACCGTCGACGGTTATTTGATATCGATTCCAACAAGACATAACTTATCGAGATCTCTTCATTTTTCATTATTTCAGGTACCTGAACCTTTTTCAAGATTTTAGGAAGTGTTATGTCAATGTGCTATTTTATAGCACTTGCCTCATTATCATGACCATATTGATCATTTGCTCCTTCCTTCTTCAAGGAATTTTATATTTGGAATCGATTGGTCTATTACGCTTCCGGCGTATCATAGACTCTGTCCTTCAAGGACTTCACATTGAAGCATTTGCAGCTGAATTATATCATAGGGTCAGTGCATTCATCTGGCAACTGATTTGCAACATTATGCAACTGAATTATTCCTTGAACTTTAAGTTCACATATTTATTTAACGAGGATCTAGATAATTCATAATTAACCTCACACATAATTTTCAGCTGTCAATCATCTCTCCCCCTAATGTTAGAAAATCTAACATTCATTCCAACCTTATTTGGAAGTTCATCTTTGTGCGTGGTGGAGCAATTAAAATCATAACCGCACATTCAACTTTTTAGATGAAAATTATATGGTTCCTGACCCTGAACCAATTTTAATGGGGGAACCTTGTTGGTTTGATGCATACATGTGTTGCTACATGTTAAATAAAATTATCTCATACCAAATCTTATTTGAGAGTTTTGTTCTCATAACCATGATTTAGCTATAATTGGAGGCATACAATTTCTGCTAAATCAACCAACATTATCAATATAATTTCATAGTTTGGAACTGTGCTCTTAATTTTAACAATTCGAGCAAACAACCTTACAAAAACCAATTTGTAAGTTGACAACAAAATTCATTGACCATCGCATAGATGCATCAATCATATAGTTGCAAATGATCTACATGACAGGTGAACGGGCCCATATTCACCCTTTTATATGTTCCAAAAATTTTAGAGGATTACAGTCCTACCTTAGCTGGTACAATGACACTTTATCAAGAGAACAAGCAACACAAGAGAATTCTTGAAGAATCTTTATTTCTTCATCATATAAATCACCTGAATTCTCATCACGTTTACATCCCATTTAATCGGAATGGTCAACCAGTCATGCCAACTGATCTTTATTTTAGTACACTTATAATTTACTTTTACATGTGATTTCATCAGCATGTACATGTTTGTATGGAACAAACAAGAGGAAAAGTGGGGTAATCTTTTACATAAACATTTATAACCCTCTCCGGTTGTAGTGATTTATAGTCTCAATATTTATTTTCAATTCATCCGAAACTTAAAAAGTTTCTTTTGAGACTTACTACAACCCCAATATTATTCCTCTGATAATAACACAACTCGTTAGAGCTTGCAATTAATTTTGTGTACTATCACATATTGCATGACATCATCCCTTTGGTGAGCATCTCCTTCAAGGAGGAAATTATATTATTATTGTCATGGTCAAATCATTACGAGCAAGACGTCTTTCTTGCTTTACTTTTGTTGTACCATAGGTACACAACCAATGACAAATTGTATTGCCACACAATAATGACCACAACCCTTACTAGGCAAGAACTATTTCTTTCTTTTGCCCTTCGGTATTTTATATCATAGTGACGTATAAAACGTACAATACAATTAGTCATTTCTGCCAAATAAAATTTATTTCCTCTCAAATCTCCCGTAGAGATGAGAAGTGACATCTATCATTTTTTTTTCTCAAACCTTCCATAGAGGTGAGTTGTGACATATATCCAACCCATAATGATTTTATCACATCTGGACCCATTCTATTATAGAATGGTCGAGCATTCACGATACTCATTACAAGTCACATTCTCTTCAAGGATTGGACTAATTATTTATATGTACTTCATAAATTTGCATTATAAGCACATTGTCATGGCTTTAAAATTCATCATATTTCCATGACACACCTCAACATCACTTTGAAAGATTAAGTGTACCATCACTTTATCTTCTTGTATCATGATAGAGGATTTATAAATTTGTCAAATTATTGGGTTGACAACATTCACAAGTCTAATGACCTTTCATACCATTTTGATAATAAAAATTGCCTTCACATTTTGAAGGACTATTTGAAGAACTCATAGTGTTCTTCCTTTTATCATTACCACAATATTGACTATTATAATTATGTCCCTCCACGCTCTTATTCATATTATTAATCATTTGTCATCTTTCAGACTAACATTCACTGCTACCACATTCATATGATTGAATGGAGCAAGTTAACAGGCGGATTTCAGAGTTATTACATGTTGCTACCACTTTCTTTTCAAGGAATGAAGCAAATTCAATAGGACGAATTTCAAGACTTTTCCTCAAAGCCTTAGTCATCATTATATCATCATTATGGTGCATTGACTCAAACTCAATGTCTTATCCATATAAGGCGTTTTATGCCATAATTCTATGGGACTTGAACCCAATCATGGTGCATCAAAACTCAAATTGATGTCTTACCCTTTTGGTGCAATAGAACTTGAATCTATCGTCTTATCCTCAAATATTTTTCATTATGGTGCATCCGGACTTTAATCAGATGTCTTACCCTTTTGGTGCGATGAAACTTGAATCCATCGTCTTACCCTTAACCAACGGTATAATAGACCGAAGTACAACATGACTCACCCTTTGAGTCTTTCAAAATAATCAAAATAACATTCAAATTCATGCTATTAAAATTTTATACCTTCTTCTATTAAGAAGTTTTGTATAGCATGTTATATTCAACCAATAGTAGTATATGTCTTCAGTTCTGATAATTGTTAGTGACTGAATATTATTTTTATTCTAAATCATAAAATATTCTAGAAAATACATACCTGATCTTATGCAAATAATACCTTGATTCTCATAGCGAGATCAAACAAAACATGAGTTAAAGAAAAACTAAAACTCACTCTCAATTGGCTAGAGACTCGTGCTGATAACGTGTTATAAAATCAAGCTATAAAAATATAATCATAAAGAGAAGAAGACAAGAGAAATAGATAGAAGAAGAGGAATTTTCTTCTTATTTAAGTATATATTACAATGGTGAATGATATCTCTATTTATAGGTAGAGAAATCAACCAAAAGGTCACCATGTTTAATGTCATATTAGTAGATACATTTCTATCCCAAAAAGATTCATCACCTTGGGAATACATATCCATGATAAGGATAAGCTTATGATAAGCTTAATGGACAATCCACTTAATTCAATGTATTTATAACAATTTTTATTATATTATATATGAGAATAATTTAAAGATTTGGTATTAATTCTCAATTTTCACTTGTAAATTTTTTGGGTATATTGTTATTGCTCTTTTTCTTCCTCTTAAATTGTTTTTTGAACAATAATAATATATTCAATGTAATTTTTAGAATTAAAATCTTATTTTTGCTTTGTATAAAACATTTTCAAAGACAAATGAACAAATACATAAAGGAAGTTATGAAGAAGTGTGTTCTTATAGAGTTTTTTGTTAAAACAAAAATCAATACTAAGAGTTTATTTTAACTATCTAAATTCAATCTACCAAAATTGCATATCCATTTTCAAGTAAATATATATACCAAAACGTATTTATATCGATTCATCAAAATTGCAAATATTCTATAATTTGGAAAAGAAATATTATTACCCATAAAAGTATATAAATTAAAAAATATACAATAAGTTAACATTTTAGCTAGTTCTTTTTTTTTTTAAGATATTTCTTCTTCAATGGTGTTGTAATAATAGTTTTAGGTGAATATCTATCATGACACAAAGCAACTTGAAATATTACTATATAATATGTGAAGAAATATTTAAAAATTATTTTTCCGCATTCGACAATAAAAATATAATATTCATTAAGATTATTATGTGAACGAATCAATGGATGCACCTCAATCACAACAAAACAATTTCCTTTAGTACTTTTAGGAAAAGTCTAAGAATTGTCCGATGCTAGAAGAGTAGAAATTTGTTTAAAATGTTATGGTATTTGTTAATAAATCTACCTCATAATTTTATATTGTGATTAGAGGCGAGTCAGCATAATATTAGGGGTTCATCCATATTTTTTAATAAAAAATATTATTAATTAAAATTATTTATTTATATATAATAAATGTCAAACCTTTTTTATTAATTTGTCGGTATAATTCTTTAAACTTAAATTCCTATTTAAAAAATCAAGCTTCGCCACTAATCGTATTACACAAACCATGGCCAGATGCATACTAATAGTAAATGACTTTCTTATATTAACTTTTAACTATTCCAACTAGCACAATAGCTTGCCACATGGCTAAACAATGGGGTCGTTTGATACAAAAATGAATAATGCAGGGATTAGCAATACAGAGATTAGTAATGCAGGGATTAGCAATGCAGGGATTATTTTTATCAAGTGTTTGGTTCATTTTTTTGTGTGTGGTTTAAATGTTCTTTTTAAAAAAAAAATTCCAATTATACCCTAGAGTTATTATGAGATATTTCGTCTAATTGAGTCAAAGTAGATAATTAGCGGAGAATATTATTTTTTTTATAACATTTTTAACTAGTTAGGAGAATAAAATTTTTATTGTCATGTTCACTATTTTCTCACTTAAATTATTTGAGAGTAAATAATTGTCATCTTAATAAATTAGAGTTAATAACTCAAAAGGTCACACAACTATAATGATTATAGAGAAAATTTATTGAACTTTGTTTTTTATCAATGAATTTTAAAAAACTCTTATCATATAAATAAATATAAAATATATAAAATAAATATAGAAAAATAAATTAAACTATTTTTATACTCGAGATGTGTGTGTATATATATATGTATACACACTCTTTTTAGACTACTTGTGTAATGTTTAATGAACTTTCATTAAGAGACAATATTTTACTTATGAATTGTTCTTAAATTCATACATCAACATTAAATATAGTCGGATTCTAATTTTATATAATAATAAATAGATTACGTAATTCATATTTTAGAAACAAAAAATATATCTAAATAATAGAAGTTGTAAGCTAATTTATTTAAATAACTTTATTAGTATAAATATAAAATATAAAATATAAAATCAAAAAATAAATTAAATATTAAAAGGATTTGAGGGGTATTTTTTTCTTTACCTAGAATAGTCCATGATATTAGAGCTAATACCTCCAAATGGAAGGTATTAGCAATACACCACATAATACCATGTGGGATGTATTAACTAATCCATGGATTAGTTATACATAGGCTCACTTTCTTACCAAACAAGTATTAAATTATACCACATCTAATACATGAATTATTATTTTTAATACATCCTACCAAACACACCCTTAATTCTTCTAGCACTATTCTGCATAGTTTTCATCACAATAATAACGCTTGTCAATACTAATGTCTCTTCTCCTCTAAAATTTATTATAAAAGGTATGGTGACCAAATTCATGATATTTGTTTCGTCTAATAATAGTTGTCAATTATGATAATTTAGCATGTTTAATAATATTTTTTTCTAAAAAAAGTAATAGATAATTTTATATTTTAATTTTAAATTTACTATTATTAATTATAATTATTTTTAATTACATTTTTAAAATGTTATATTTATGAATCCATTTTTTGGTCTATTTTTATCCTCAAATCTAACGGCCATTTTTAAAAAAATTATTATTATTAATGTGACATTTTTGTATTGGATAAAATTAAATCACAAGCTATTTAATTTTCTTCAAATCTATTTGGAGACACCATTACCAAACTTAGTTAGACCCATTAAAAACATATATTTTTATCATTCTTTCCCAAGTCAAATAAGAAGAAATAGTTGTCAATTCTGCAAAATGAATAGTTATTTAGGTTGCAATTATTTGCGAAAAAAATAAAATATATTTTTTAAATGACAGTTAGATTTAAGGCTATAAATGAACCAAACAAGTGAATTAAAGAGATATTTTTAACCCAATAGATGAATGAGGTGTATATTTAAAAAATTTAAATGGTCTAAGAATATTTTGGCCCTTTTTGATTTATTTGATATAGCAAAATTATCATTTTATATATAATTTTTTAATAAATATGCAATCAATAGTAAATCGACATTGTTAACTGAGAAAAATCTAACAAAATCCACTACAACTCTAACATTCAGTGATTATAGTTTTTTTTTTTTATGTTAAACTAGACAAATATGTAATTTCACTGAAAATGTTTGGATGAAACTATTACCATTGCCTATGTTATTTAGATGATGGTTATGGGGTGACGATGGGTGGTGCGGGTAGGTTGAAGCTTAAAGCTCAATTTTTTTAATCTGCGCCGCTTTGCATATTAATTTATTTTATTTTCATATCGCCGTCTTGCATGAATTTATTTTACATGATTTTTTTAATATTATCTTTTATGTTTGATACAAAAAAAAATTTTTTTTTTCATCTTGTATCAACTTAATACATAATAACTTGAAAATTTATTTTTGAAAAGTCAATTGGAAAACATATAATAAATTGTAATATATTTTTTATTGATTATCTTGAATATTTTATTGTACTCCAAGTATATTAATAAATACTCCTCTGTTTTTAAAAGATGATCTATTTTGACTTGGAGCGGAGTTTAAGAAAAAAAAATACTTTTTAATATTGTGGTTTTAAAATAAAGTTATGTCAAATGTACCAAAACGTTTTTAAACATGTCATGTGAAAAGTTAAAGTTACAGTGTTACCAAAAAAGAAAATGAGACATTCTTTTTTAAACAAACAAAAAGAAAATAAGAACATTCTTTTTGAAATGAAGACAATAATATTTTATCATTCTTTATACCATATAAAAATTAAAATTAAACTTCAATCCATATAAAATCATATACTCACAACTCAATTTCGTAATAACTTTTAGGGTGTGTTTGGTATGAAGGAAAATGTTTTCCATGGAAAATGTTTTCCTGGAAAATAAGTAGATTTTGGACTTATTTTCTCATGTTTGGTTGGTGAGTAGAAAATATTTTTCGGAAATGATTTTTAGTATTTAATTTATGTAAGAAAAATATTTTTGAGGAATATCTTTTATTTTTACTAGAGTAGAAAATAATTTATGAAATTGAAAGTATTTTTTTTTAAATAATTTTTTTGGGTGTGGTGGGGGTGGAGGTGGGTGGGTGGGTGGGAAGGTAGTGGGGATGGGTGCCGGGAAGGGGGTGGGAGCGAGAAAATAAAAATTTGAAGTGATAGTATTTTAAAAAAGCAAAATTAATTTTTTAGGGGGTGGGGGGGGCTGGTATGGGTGGATAGGGGGGAGGTAGGAGTTTAAAAATAAAAATTTGAAGTTGAATATATTTTTAAAAAGCAAAATTAATTTTTTGGGAGGGGGTTGGGGGGAGGGTGGTCAGGATCGGGTGAAAAAATAAAATTTTGAAATTGAAAATATTTTTTTTTAAAAAATTGATGTTTTTTCCAAAAAAAAAAATGTAATTTGAAATTGGAGGAAAGCTTTGGAAAATGTTTTCTCTAATTTTTGAAGGGAAGTCATTTTCCTTAATTTTGAGGAAAATGAGTTGATTTGAAAAACATTTTCCAGAACTTTTGTCCCAACCAAACATGAGAAAATTAAAAAACATTTTCCAAAAAATGTTTCCTTCATACCAAACACACTCTTAATTCGCCCCACACAACTTCAAACTGATCTCACTTTTCATAGCCTTAAACCCACCCATCCATCGCCCGCCCTGACCAGTGGATGTTAACCATTTTGATGGGGGCATATGTGCAAATAAAAGAAGAAAAATAATTTGCCTTGGGTACCCTTCGTTTTGTCCATCGTCATTCGTTCTCGTCCCTCTCTCCCGCTCAGTCCCAATTTTCAAAATTAAAATAAAGAAAAAACAAGGAAAATCATCCGCTTCACACATACGGTGTGCTCTTTCTAGTTCCTGAAACTTCCAACCCCTTATTGGAAGATGGTGAACGAAGCTCTTATCTCCGATCCGGTGGATCCTCTCCACAGCCTTGCCGGACTTTCTCTACTCCCAACAACAGTTAGGGTTTCCACCGGCGCCTCAGTATCAGTAGACTCCAAAGACCTAGAGTCAATTCACAATTTCATGAAGTCCATGGTAATTTTTCCGTTTGTTTTTCTTCACTTCTTAAGATTTCTAGCTCTTTTATAGACCTTACGTGTTAATTTAGAGGAGAAGTAGTGTTAATGTCGTTACTATGGAGTTTTCGCTGTTCTTCGATTCGTTCCTGCACTGAACTCCAACTTACAATTAGTACAATTAAAATGGAGTCTAACTTACATAATTATTGTAGTTTGTCCGTTTTCATTTGGCTAGTTATATGATTTTGGATGATGTTGTTCTCCTTTTTTATGATAATAAAAGGAAACCAAGGGTCCTGGGTTCTTGGAGGAGGCTAGGGAAATTGTGGATAATGGTGCGGAGCTTTTGAATACCAAGTTTACAAGTTTTATACGATCTAAAGGCATTGATGGGGATCTTGCAATCAAGGGAAAGGAGAAGCTCCAGGAGAGAAGACCAGGACTTGGGCGTAAAAGGGCTCGATTTTCTCTCAAGCCTAGTACAAGGTAAATTATAGACAGTTTTTCTTTTATTCTCTAATTAGATCCTATTGAAACCATGGTGTTAGCTTACCTTGCAGTCAACCTACTGTCAGCATAGCTCCTCATTTAGATATTGATCAACTATCAGATCCAGTGGAATTTTTCTCAGTTGCTGAAAAGCTAGAAGGTGATTTTGTTTCTTTTGTTATCTCTTAACTATCTGCTTGCAAATTTGATCCGTCGGCAACTAAAAACAGTATATATTATACTTAGAAAAATATACAGTTTTAGTGTTTTACATATGGTGAACTTACAGTTGCTGAGAAGGAAATAGAAAGACAGAAAGGTGGCAGTATCCATGATCCAGATGTGAATAATCCCCCAGCCAATGCTCGGCGTCGTCGACCAGGCATCTTGGGGTACACTTAGTTACTCTTTGTTTTTTCACATGGAAATGCCTGTCTTACCTTTATCATCCTCTCAACTTGTTGTTGCACCTTTTTAGAGTTCTCTTTTCTGTCTCAGCAAATCGGTGAAGTATAAGCACCGTTTCTCATCCTCCCAGCCTGAGAATGATGATGCATTTATATCATCTCAAGAGACATTGGAGGATGATATTCTGGTGGAACATGGTTCTCAGTTGCCAGAAGAGCTCCATGGCCTCAATGTTGAACTACAAGAAGCAGAACTCACAGGTTATTGGGTTTAACTAATCAAGATAGATACCTTCTGATTTCTAGATTATATTTTTAACTTCTCGATGAGCAGAATGTCATTTCAGAAGTGATAATTGCTTTCCAATTCAACAGGGCCAATAAAGAAAACAGAAAACAGAATCAACAAGATACTGGATGAATTACTGTCTGGTAGTGCTGAAGATCTAGACCGCGACATGGCAGTATCCAAACTGCAAGAGCAGTTGAAGATCAAGCCCATTGAACTAGGAACTTTATGTATTCCTGAGTTCCCTGTGACTGGAAAGCTTGATGGTAAGGCTCTTGGAGAGAGAATTCAGAAGCCTAGGAAGTTTTCTTTGGAGATAGCGGAGTTGGTTAGAAGTGCAACTGAGGGAACGCCATCCTCTCACAAACAGCATGAAGAAAGTGCTGCCAGTAAATTAGCATCACCCACTCCACCAAAAAGTCCATTTGGTTCATTGTCTTTGTTGAAAAAGAAACTTATGCAGTCAAATCCACTGAGAGATCCTTTTTCGCCTCTCAACATTGATCTGCAATCAGAGCATCCAGATTGGTCCGTGAAGAAGAAATCACAATGTGTAAATAATAATGTTGGACCTATTGAATCTCGTAGTTGTGAAAATACAAATATTATGGTCCCCTTAAGAGGTTCAGACTTAGTGCATGAGCAACCAATTGAAAAGAATCCAGGCAGAGATAGTGTAAAAACTGGGCCAAATGGATCTCGATCTGGAATAGAGCAACATAATGGCTATGATGATATTGATGCCAATACTAATGTCAACTTAAATATGAGAAATGTGGATTCCCACGATGAGTCTGATGGGCTTGACAAAGTGAAAGATGATTCAGTTTTAAAGAATGTTTTGAAGGATCTACAAGGTCTTCAGACCAAATCCTACATTAACTGTCAAAAGCTGCAGGATAGTGAAGTTCTTGCTGAAACACTACCTTCTCTTCAAGCCCAAGGAAAAGCTGTCGATACAGCCAATTATACCATAGAAACAGCTGTTGAGGATTTTGGATCAACTGAAATTGATCAGCTGGCAAGTCTATCCACTTCTTACTATATATGCTGCATTTGATACATTATTCCAAGAGTTATAATTCAAACTCTGACATTTTTTCATTCATACGTCATTAGCAGGTTGACAACGTGCTACCAGAAACAGCGCCTTCTGCAAAAAAGATCATTACTTTGAGGATTCTGTCAAAGACTTAAATAGTGGTGAGATTCTATTTTGGATGATTTTTTTATGCCAAATCATCATTTATGAAGATGCGACATTTGAGCATTGTCTATTTCTTGCTAGATTCTTTTGTATAGACAAATTTTTGTACGTATTCAAAACAATGTTTTTTATGTTTAACACATCGCTTGAGTTTTACCCGGAATCATCTGCTGTCAACTATTCGTTTTTTGACCCACTTATATTCAACTCTTAACTGGGTGATTCATGGTACTGGGAAACTGGACATTTCTTAGGTCTGCTACAGGCTATAGATTAAGTTGTGAAGTGCTGGAATTTAGTATACGAAGAAGTAACTGCTCATGTTTGCCAGAAATTGTACTGCAACAGACCAATACCTTTGGTTGCTTGGAATGTTCTGTCATAACTTCTCTTTCCTTTTCCTTTTCATCTCTGGTTTTTTAATGGGAGGATGCATGTGATGCATCTTTATAAAGAAAATGGATGTGTAGAATTTTGAACTTGTAGTTGTCAAGAATCATGACTTTTGATCTTCATTTTTTTAAAAAAGGTAATTATTCAATTGAAAAGATGGGGATAACGCTCCATCATTGTATACCATATTGAAAACCTTACAAAAGATATGGTTCTCAGCAAAAACACACGCATCACTATTTATCGTGATGTTTTAAGTATTCCAAAAGTAACAAGATTTATCTAATATGTTTGAACTTCACTTCTATCTTTCGAGCATCCTGTTAGGTACTAGATATAAATTAACAAGACATAAGTTTGTACCGGTACATGCAAGTAATTGCTGCATTTTGATGTTCTATTGTGGTTATAGGAGCTTTAAGGTGTCTATAGTGTCACGAGCAAAGCATTAGGGATGATTAATCATTAAAGTAACCCATTTACTGATAGCAAAAGATCATATGCCACATATTGATACCTATTGCGTAGTCACAAACTCAATCCTGCTCTTCAGAGTCAGAAGGCGCTTCCACTTAACCCAGTTTATCATTGGTTACTTGCTTTACTTTCTTTTATTTATAAAGTAATCTGCTACCTCCAAATATGAACTTCAGCTGCTGAAATCATTCTCACATTGATCACCTTCTCTTTTGCAATGGTTCTTTGAACTTGTGTCACTCTTTACATTATAAAGTCGTCATAGTACCTGTGCATTCTGAATGTATGTTGTTTTTCTTGAACGTATAGCTAGCCACTCTACTTTGCATATCTTATCTAGTAATAACAGTCTAAAGTTTGGAAAGAACTTGAGAACCTTGGTATCTTTATACAGATCAAATGAACTCAGTGGGAGTTGAAGTTCCTTCTAGAGAAGTGAGACCTAAATTTCCTGAGATGAGCCCTCAGCATCACAACCAGGTTGCCTCCTTTCTTGAATGCTTCTTTATTATTTTTTATTTATATAGGAAACTGAAAGTGCAAAGTTCTGTCTAGGTCCATTTTTCTCTGGCAAATTAATCCTTTGGTATACACACACACACACACACTCACTCTCTCTCTCTCTCTCTCTCTCTCTCTCTCTCTCTCTCTCTATCTATCTATCTATCTCTATCTCTATCTCTATCTCTATCTCTCTACCTCTCTATCTATCTATCTATCTATCTCTCGCAAAAGCAAATGATGATGGCAGGGTTTAAGGGGTCAAAATACTTGCGACATACAAAAGCCTGGTATTTGAGTGGAGAAGTGAGCACACTGTCCAATATCCATGCTCCATACAGTTTCAAACCATTTGTCATTGGTCCTCAGAGTTTTTCGGATCCAAAACAGTTATTGTTAAAGAGTCACGATATCAAAGTCAGTAAAAATCGTTTGATTCTCCAATTGTAACTGTAAATTAGAAGACAGTAAAGCTGATTGCTTGTACGTAAACAAATCTGTAGATAACTAAACACTAGGATAGGGTTTGTGCAAAAACATATCGCAATTCCCAAATTTAAAACTAGCATGAACTGCGTTTGATTACCATGATTATTTTATTCTTTTGAAAAAAGTGCAATGATGTGACTGATCTAAGTTGCCAAATGTGTTGATTTCTGTCTAGGGTTAGGACATTTTAAAGCTGTCTACTGAAATGACCCTCTGATATTATTGGTGTTAAAATTTGACAACCAGTCTGTATAAGAGACGATATTTCTGACGTGACAGTGGATATTGAATGATATTAATTGAACACATTAGAAGTTTTAGCCCATCATGTCTCCTAATTTTGGGTTTACATGTGAATGCTTGTGCTCTTTGCAGTTGTATTTCTTTACCTGTATTGGTTATACTGATTGATACGAAATATTTCTGATGCATTAGGGAAAAGATAAGCAACAGAAAGCAAAGAAACTTGCTGTTGGAAGGCGTGAAAGAAAACATCTTTCTTCTAGGCCAAGTCTAGCAGGTTTTTACTCTTGCGCCTATGGGGATGTCTTCATTTGAAGTCTTTCATTTGTGTTTTTGATAAACAATTTCATGAATTTGACAGATGCTGGCACATCTTTTGAAAGTGGGGTTAGACGAAGCAAACGAATGAAGACAAGGCCTTTGGAATATTGGAAAGGCGAAAGATTATTATATGGACGGGTTGATGAGGGTGAGTATTGTCTTGTAAATTCTTGTGTTGTTACTTTGCTGGGTTTCTGTTGGATTCATTTGTTAGACTTGGGTGAAAGGGTAATAATTCATTTTGATCCTCAAATCTAGTTTTTCTTTTTTTGGCGCGTGCTTGTGAGAGAGAGATGTGTGAAACTAGGCCACAACATGCTAGACTTTATACTTATATTCTTGGGAAGGTAACTACTCAAGGAGATTTTCTTGTCCTTTAGATAGGATGTTTATCAGTCTAAACGACCTAATATTGGAGAGGTTGGTGGTAACATATGCACATTTTGCATAAAACTCTACAAGACAGCGAAAGAAAATATTAGGGACGGCTTAGCTGTTAGAGAAGCATGGTAACTAGGTTACTTGCATGTCTAGTGCAAGTTAGGGTATCAGAATCTAGTTTTCAGGGATTTGTTTCGTACTTGGTCAAGTCTCTTCCAGCAGGAGATTAACTTAGTTAAGGCTCTCCTAGTTGGTGACTTACTAGCTCAGAATACTCTTTGGAGCTTGATCCTCAATATTTTTGTGCTTGAAAATCATCACCGAGATAATGTAGTAGACTTATTTCCTAAATCAGCCAATATGCTGAATTCCATAAATTGTCAAGCACAAAACTGAAGTAATTTTTGAAAACTAATCATTTCAGTTTTAAGGGATGCCTTTAGTTACTTTGGCAAGTTTATTCTAGTTGAGCACTCTTATATAGAAAGTAGAAACTTGAGCCGTAGGAACTTAGGTAGTTTAACCCATCATATTTTCTTGCTTGAAAATTTATCATTGAGATAGTATATCAGACGTAGTTCATATATCAGCCAACTTGCTGAATTCCATAAATGGTCAACAAAAATTAAAGTAATTCGAAAGTGATTGTTTCAGTGTAGAAGCTAATTGCAGCCAACATTGAGTAGCAGCTTTTGGATGTTACTTCTATCGTAACTAGCAATTCAATACATTAAAGCAGATGCGAAACACAATGAACTTATCTTTTAGACTGGTTGTTTCTATGTTTAATCTGTGGAGAAAACAATAGATTAAGTGTATCTGTGTGTTTCTGTTACAGGTTTGAAGCTTGTTGGCTTGAAATACATCTCTCCGGGAAAGGGATCATTTAAGGTGAAGTCTTACATCCCTGATGACTACAAAGACCTAGTTGATTTGGCAGCTCGCTATTGATATGGATGGGTTAGCTTTCTGGATCTTGTCCCATGCTTCAGTTTTATAAACAAATGTAGCCATTGTATGTAATGTACCCGAGGTAGGTTTATAACATTGTGAACCTTGAATTATTATCTTTAATTTGTTGAGCGCTGTTGGTCCATATATTGATTATCCCAAGAGCAAATGACTTCACAGTGCTTCAGACACTTTTGTTGATTGAGGAAACTACAAGGCCAACCTGTAACAGCGAAGGGCTCTGTTTTGTTTCTGTGTTACTGACTTACTGTATCATATTTGTTAGTTGTTCATGTTTGTGCATTTTTGATATGGAAAAGTGGCCCTTTTGGCTCCAGACTCCAATGGCCAGAATAGTGCCGTCGGCAACAAATTATAAAATTTTTACTAAGTTTATCTAGTATGTCAACTGAGTTTCGTCATGACAAATTTTAGAATATATTTCCACTGTAAACTTATTAGTTAAAAAAGTATACGTATGTCTTTTGTTCCTTGTTTTTGGCCACTAAAGTATAAAATATAAGAGAAATGCTTTGATGTCTTTATCGTCCCTTGTCCATTTTGGGCTGTGCTAAAAATCTCCAAATTCAAGATTGTTATCAAATATAATAAATTTAAGAAATGCTATATAATGTTATGTTTAGTCTAAAGAAGGCTTGCTCTTCATTTTTTAAAAAACAAATATAATCTCATCTAGATTTGTCAGCACAATGATTTTTAAAAATAATCGAGGAGTTGCTATCACCAAGGGTAAGCATTAGAGCTAAAATCCTGTCAAAAAACCATAGAAAATTACATGAAAATTAGTTTACTCTACTTAAGATGGAGTATTATATTATTATTAATAGAACTAAATACTAATTGATCCTCATTTTTTTTTCTTTTGAATTTGAATATGAACCATTGCTTTGGGAATTATTAGTAGTTTAATTGGTTGGCTATCTGAATTCCTACTTTATTGCTGTGAGTTTGCTTCTCGTTCTATAAACGAACATTACCTTTTATATTCAGGTGAACCTTTGGTTTTCATCAAAAGGAATGTTTTTTTATGAAAAATAAATAAATTCCATAATTAATGAAATGAAATTTCTAATCTTTTAAAGAATTTAGGACGTCTCTTACATATTTCGTGAGAAAAGTTGCTGTCTTTTCTTCATTGCTTCTTAATCTGGAGGAAGACTATATATATATATATATATATATATATATATATATATATATATATATATATATATATAAAGATCAATTCAATGTAATGATTTATACTTGAGCGTGCAATTTTTGTTTAAGAAGAAATCGCCTAATAATTATAAAACCAAACGATGTACTAAATAATTTAATAGCAGTATCGATTAATCAGAAATATGTTTCAACTTATTAAAATTGCAAGTAGAATTATTGTACAATATTTGTACTTTCCTTACATGAAACATGCTTTAATTAGCACCAGTGAAAACATTAAATAGAAAAACAAAAAAACAATTTGATTATTTAATGGATAATATAAAATACTATGGATTCGTTTGGTAGGAGGTATTAATCCAAATAATCCATGGATTAAAATTTAGACTAACAAAAATATTGTTTGGTTACTTTATTTAACCTAATCGATGGATAGTTATACTTCATACAAGGTCTTATTTATCCCTACGAAAGGGAGGGATAGCTAATCCAAGGTTTAGCAATCCTTGGATAAGATCCCTAAATGACTAAATTATTTCCAGATCTTTTTTTCCTATTTTTTTGGTAATTAATGTTTGTTTTGATTTATATGAGAATATTTATAAATATTCATTTAAATTCTCCATTCCATGTAATTTGATGATTTCACAAACTAATATTTTTTCTCCATGTTTTAGTTGTTATATTGGTTGATTTTTTTAGTTTTTTGTTTCTTTTATAAATGTAGTTCGTCGATTCACCACTTGAAATATTTTTTTTTAAAAAAATAAGCTTCGTGTATTTGAACAATTTAAGTAGAGCCTTAAATCCATGTTTAAGTTCAAGGTATATTTGACCAACAAAAAATTAGAAATATACCTTATGGTATATCATACCTCAAAATTAATACTATCTTTATATTTATATATTTTTAGTATTTAACTTAGCTAGTTAAACGAAATACAAAATCTCACAATAACTCAAGAGTATAATAGAAAATAATTTTTTTCTAGAGTTGTAAACCAAACATAAAACTAGGTAGAAAATAATAAACCAAAAACTTGATAAAAACTAATCCCTATAATACTAAACTCTATATTACTAATTCATTCGTTAGTAATTCTTGTACTATGCATCTTTATATTAATCGATCTCTCAATTATGGCCTATGGTCACTATACATGACGCACATACCTATTTTTCTGTTTCTGTTTTTTTTTTTTTTAAATAATCATTTACTTTCTTTTTTTTGATTTTTTCTTTTACGTGTCCACACCCCACACAGGATATGAAATAGACATTTTGTGAATTTAATTATTTCCTTCTCATTTGTTTCTTTATATGCTCTGCAATTATTTAAGTTCGTATCAACAAAATAGAGCCATTACTGCATATAAATTATAAATTAGCTGTATGAACTTTAGATAAACTTGATTTTAAAGACGTTACTATCATATTCTTCGATTTTAAAATCACAAATTATTTACTTTACTTAACATGTTGCCCTACATCTAATATATTTAGTGGGATATGCTAAAATTTTTGCAAGCAATATTAATTTGAAGAAGTGAACAAATTAATACATCACTAATAATAATAAGCAAGGTCACATTTTATATTGAAACACAATATTGTAATTTTAGTTATTATATATCTATACAATTATATTAATTTTTTCTATAATTTTATTTGAAGTCCAATAAAAATAAATTTTAAACCTCGTTAATATCTTTATCTTGGATATTGCGACGACATTGTTTCCTGTTTTTTTGGCGTGCCTACTGGACCAACCAACAATCCTCCCATCCCCCAACTCCAAAACCCCACTTTAAATTTTTATTTATTATTATTGTCGTTTTTTATATGTCATTTTTATTATAAATAGTTAATTCGTTGTATTTATTATTTCATAAAAATATAGTTTTTGATTATTTAATTCTTTTATTTAAAAAATTGAATTTAATGTAATCTAATTTAACATTGAAAATTAGTCAAATTAACTTTTGAAAAATGCAACATGACAAATACAAATAAACCGTTGTATTTTTTTCACTGTTTCTTTCTTTTTTATACTTGAATTTGCTATATATGCCTGATTTGTTGAATTTGAGCAAAAAAATTATTCGAAAATCACCTCTTTATCTCCACGAAATAAATCGGGCTTATTGGTGGACCCACAAGAGCACCGAAAACCTATAGTTTGTCACGATTCTGAATCGTCAATGACTATTTATTTATGCATGAGATCAGAATATTTGTCTTCTCCAATCTTCTTCTTTCTCTCTACATATATATAGTAGCCCAATTTGTTAATTTCTTCCATCTTTTTCTTCATGGATCTTCTTCCGGGTCTTCCTAATGATATTGCTCTTGAATGTCTCATTCGTCTTCCTCTCCATCAATTCTCTAAAGCTGCTTCTGTATGCAAAAACTGGAAAAAAGAAATCAAGCATCCCCTCTTTCGACAACGACGGAAAGAATCGGGTCTTACCCGACCCGTTCTCGTATTATGCCAAGCCATGGTTACTACTATTCGAGACCCTTATGGCATTACCAGCCTTTCATCTACTCAGTACTATAGACTCACCCTTTACGATCCGGAAAAGGGATTTTGGTACGATTTGCCGCCGATACCGGAGTTAATTGATGGATTGCCCATGTTTTGCCGGGTTGTAGGAGTCGGGTGGGATGTAATGGTGATAGGCGGGTGTGACCCGGTTAATTGGAGGGTTATGGACTCTGTTTTCATCTACAATTTCGTATCCGGTTCGTGGCGTCGTGGGGCGGATATGCCGGGAGGACAGAGGCTGTTTTTTGGATGTGCGTCGGATTCGGAGAGATTTGTGGTTGTCGCCGGCGGACACAACGACGAGAAGAATGCGCTGAGATCGGCTCTGTTGTATGACGTGGCGGAAGACGTGTGGGTTACTCTGCCGGAAATGGCCATGGAGCGTGACGAGTGCAAGTGCGCATTTTACCGCGGTGAATTCCACGTCATCGGAGGCTATCCTACGCCTGCACAAGGTGTATTCCAGCGCAGCGCTGAGGTGTTCAACCCCGCCACGTCACGGGAGTGGCGCCTGGAGGAGGACTTCCTCGGTGCCGCCACGTGTCCCCAGACCTGCGTGGAAGGCGGCGACGGGAGACTCTACATGTGCCGAGACGGTGACGTGGTCGTAAAGATTGATGCCACGTGGAAACACATCGCGAGGCTTCCACGTGGATTATCCAACGGGGCATATGTTACAGCGTGGCAAGGGAAGTTGTTAGCCGTGGGAAATTCAATATTAGGTGAAATTCAGAATAGTTATGAACTTGTTGATGTGAACAGTGAGAGTAAAGAGAAGACATGGAGAAAATTGAATACTCCAAATGAATACCGTGGAAATGTTCAATCACTTTGTTATTTCGATATATAAATATCTAGTACGAATTTGTTATTTGAATTAGTCCGACTCAGAATGTTAATTTCGAATATCATAAGGAAAAACAAAAACAAGAGAGGGTGATTTTGTACATAGTTGATTCTTCTTTTATCTACTAGTTATATGTTTTCTGTTACATTACGTATGTCAGCTGCCCAGAGTTTGTTGTTTATTTTTGGATTTTCGGCACCAAGTTACGTTTTCCTTGACTATTTTAAGACATATATTGTTGCTTTTTTTAAATTTAGCCACTTCTGAAATTAGTTTCATATTGAGATTAAAGTAAACCATATTTGGATATTAAGTTTGTTACAAAATACTATTTGGAAGCAAGAAAAAAGATCAACCCAAAGCTAGCAGATGAAGTGTATAAAGTTTGTAAATATTGGTTATTAGTTTTATGTAAAATAATTTAGATGGTAGTGTCAAAAGATGATTGTCTTTTTTGTTGAGTTCGGAGCCTAAATGGTACAAAATATTAATAAAAATTTTAAAACGGCATATAAAATTTTATATTAACCAAAACGGTAAAATCGCTGCACCAACGGCGACTTATCCCACCGGAAAAAGCAAAATCGCTGCCTTTGCAAAATCTGATTTTTTTAAAAAATGAAATCGCTGCCTAAGCAGCGATTTATATAAAAAAACAAATAAGGAAATCGCTACCTAGGCAGTGATTTTAAACTTATTTTTTTCAATTTTTTTTTAAAAATAAAATTGGTGCCTTAAAAAAAAATCAGATTTTGCACTTTTTCTGGTGGGGTAAGTCTCTGTTAGTGCAGCGATTTTACCGTTTTGATTAATATAAAATTTTATATATCATTTTAAAATTTTTGTTAATATTTTGTACCATTTAGGCTCCGGACTAAAGATGATATTTTCTTAAAATGTAATTTGAACAAGTGTTTGTAACCCTTGGGCCTACATATTGTCATTTGATTGGCAATATTTGTGGTCATTGTCAACCTCATGACTTATAAATTACTTGTATTTATTTAATCAGTGATTACAACAATATTTATCATCTAACAATCTTCTAGAACTTGTCTGCTTTCTATTAATTAATTAAATGCTGATTTCATACTATCTTTAATTAATATCTTATTACCATATTATTGTACAATGAAATGATGCAATTTTATTAGTACTAAACTTGAAAATGAAAATGTTTTTTATATAGATAGAAGAAAAAGAGAATCCATGATGCCACTGCTTCAAGTAAATAAAAATATTCAACTCTTTTTAGTTCAATTATTCTAAAAGTAATATATATAAATATATAATTACGTGTAGAGAGTTGACTTTATATAAATATACACACTCTTGAGGGGGGGGTCCAATTACACAATATACATATGCACAACTATCTATTTAATGCAGGAGTTAAAACATTGACAAAACTAAGATTTTAAATATTAAAAACAAATAAATCACATACTTTTAGATGTTTATTTGCTTGTTTCACGTTTTTGTATAATTTGTCTATCTATATTAGGTAGGTAATAAATGTTGTTGAATTTATCAATCTTCCAACTAAAAGTTTTTTAATTTAGTTATGACAGTGGAGATATTTATGAGATGTGATTTTTTTAATGACTTTAACATAATAAATAAATTTAAATTAATCAAATCAAATTAATGAGTAATAAACAAAAAATGCCTACAATCATAGTTAACTTTTTTGCCTTCTAGAAGCTAATGCCATGTTTAATTTACACCTTGTATATATCGATGATGAGTCCTATATAGTCATTTTCATTTGCCTAATTGTAAACAACCGATATTAATAATTTATATACTTAAAAATTGTAATAAGCCAAAAAAATAAAAATGAAGAAACAATATATTAATATTTTTTAATTTCTATTCAATAAACATCGGTCCTTGTTTCTGTCAATTTTGTATGAATTACAAACATTAGTTAATGTACGTCGGCGAGTAGATTAATTATCTTAAATTATTAGCACATGTTTTTTTCTAATATTTTGCGTTCGAGCAGGCAGTGATCGATCTAAAATTTTTATTTTGAAAGTTTGGGGAACAAAAACATATTTATAGTGTTGATAAATGGATAATGATAGAAATCTCACTTTAAGTTTTATTATTACCATTATCCCCTATTAGTTTTATAAATTCCCAAAATTTCTTATTTTCACACATTAGATTAATGTATCAGCTCATCAAATTAATGTATCTCACGTATCAAATTAATGTATCATGTATAAAATATACATTAGATTAGTATATTATAAATAAAATGTAATATATCTTACTTAACAATTAATGAATCTCGTGCATCAAATTAATGTATCAGCGCTTCTATTATTGTATCATTTGAGGGATTTTGAAAATTATAAACTTATAAGGGATAAATGATAATTTTACCTTAAAGTATGTGATTTCTGTACTTTGCCCATAATAAATTAGTAGTTCTGTTTAATTGTAAACTATTTAGACTATATACAAGCTTAAATTTTAATCATTTTTATCTAAATTATTTTTTTATTCAAAAGTGTATCAAATATAAAATAATATTTACTTTGAAAATCAATTTCAGACTCATTCTAATTTATCTTTTCGATGTTGAACTTTTTACGTTAAATTGTCTACACTCAAAATATTCATATCAACGGAGTTAAAGATTATTGATGTTGATTTTGAATTATCTTCTCTTGATAAGCTAACTTTTTGGATTAAATCAAATTCAAAATACAAATAAAGAATAAACTTTTGTCCACACATTTAACGAATTGTTGTAGATGAAGTATTTCTACAAATCTTTTACGTCACGATGGGTTTTTAAAAATTATTATCCAAATAATGTCAAATGCCATATTCCAGTAAGTTGCCCAAATCCTTGATGTGTGTTTGTGGAGTCCGAAACTCAAAGGATACAAATTTTTTACAAATTTAAAAACGGTATATAAAATTTATATTAACCAAAACGGTAAAATCGCTGCAAGGAGCAGCGATTTAGCAAAATTTTTTTTTTTAATAAAAAAATGAAATCGCTGCTTGCTGCCCAAGCAGCGATTTCAAAAAAAAAAAAAAATTTTTATAAATAAATCGCTGCCGTGGGGGGCAGCGATTTATAAAAAAAAAATAAAAAAATTACATAAATCGCTGCCCCGGCAGCGATATTTATTTATAAAACATTTCCAGCAATTTATTTTTAAATTTTTTTTTATTTTTATTAAAAACGCTGGCTAGGGGCACGATTTATTTAAAGAAAAAAAAATTTCCTTATTAAATCGCTGCACGAAGCTTTTTTGAAAAAAATATTAAAATTTTTTAATACAGCGATTTTATATTAAAAAAATATAATATTTTTTAAAATTTAAATAAAAACTATAAGTTCTATCTTTAAATTTAAAAAATATTATAATTTTTTAAATATATAAAATCGCTATATTACATTTTTTGCGATTTAATAATTTTTTAATTTTATATTAATCAAAACGGTAATTAACATTTTTGTGATTTAAAAAAATTATAATTTTTTTAATATAAAATCGCTGTATTAAAAAATTTTAATATTTTTTTTTTTAAAAAGCTTCGTGCAGCGATTAATAAGGAAATTTTTTTTCTTTAAATAAATCGTGCCCCTAGCAGCGTTTTAAATAATCTTATAAGTTATATATTTAAATTTTAAAAAATATTATAATTTTTTATTATAAAATCGCTGTATGAAAAAAATTTTTTAATATTTTTTAAAAAAAAAGCTTTCGCACGATTAATAAGGAATTTTTTTCTTAAATAAATCGTGCCCCTAGCAGCGTTTTAATAAATTTTTTTTTTTATAAATCGCTGCCCCGGCAGCGATTTATTTAAATTTTTTTTTTTTTTGAAATCGCTGCTTGGGCAGCGAAAAAATTTTTTTTTGCTAAAAATCGCTGCTCCTACAGCGATTTTACCGTTTTGGTTAATATAAAATTTTATATACCGTTTTGGAATTTTTGTAAAAAATTTGTACCCTTTGAGTTTCGGACTCTGTGTTTGTGTCTGTCTTTTCTTTTCTTATGTTTTTCTTTCTTCGTTGTTTCGAATTTTTAATCATCTTCGATAAAATTTCTTTAATTTTAATACAAATTTTGCATTTAAATATTCAGTATAGAAAATATTTTAATAAAAAATACTTTTATTTTAAATTAACTTATGGGACGTGAATTCAAATAATTTGTGGTTTGTATACAAGCACGGTACAGTAAATATGACAAAAAAAAGCACATTTTTAAATAAGAGTAATTACTTGAGTGCACTATTTGTCTTTGCTACTACTATACAATAAGAAAAATAAAAAACACATTTTTAAATAAGAGTAATTACTTGAGTGCACTATCTGTTACCATCAAATTTAGTGACTTACACACTATATAACATGATCATTTACTATTTTTTGACATTTGTTTGGCGTGTAAAATGAATGTTATCATTTTTGAGTTTATTTACATTGATAGAGTTATAATTTTTTTTTAACATGACGTAAATATATAAAGAAATAAACACATAAAGAAGTAGAAGGGGGGGGGGGTTTAACATATGCTACATAGGAAAAAATGTTTGAAATATGATTGAACTTCGATAAAAAATATTGTAACAATATCGAACTTTAGAAATGATCTTTTATCTTCCGATATTATTTAATAGTCTATTTTAAAGGTATATATGTGTCCAGGTGAACATCATAAATATTGTACCGTTATTAATACTAATGTGTCCACGTAAAAACATACATACCGTTAAAATATACGATTAAATAGTATAGAGATAAAAAAATCCTCTATAAAATTTGGTATTATAACAACAATTTCAATCAAAATGAAATACATTTCAGATATTTTTCATATATATATAATATATATATATATATATATATATATATATATATATATATATATTATATATATATATATATTCGTCAAATAAGATTTGAATAAGCATTTTGGCTTTTAATAGTTCCACCCCTGTTGACTTGAGTGACTTTTTTGATATTTCACTCAAAAGTTAAATCTTCATAGTGCAATCCAATTTTTTCTTAATTGAATTTATATTTAGATTAGTGTCGTGAAAGAGAGAATTAAGACATTCAAAAATATTTTAAGTCTTCAACTATATTTATTATATATATAAAAAAGTAATTATATGTTGAAGGAAACTGTTCTTTTTGTAGAGCTTTGAACTCTTAAACTAATTCAGAGTTTTTTGAGTTTATAACATTATTGGATTGTTGTATCCTGGAAGTGATAAATCAAGAGTGATACTATTGGATCGGCGTAACTTATGTCACAATGTGCTTGAATCTCTCAAATGAGAAAGAGATATCCGCTCCTCAACTTAAAAATTTGCTAATTTATTTTTGCTATTTTATTTTCAACTGTAATATATTATATTTGTAGTATATTATACCAATACACTTAGGGTCTGTTTAGAATGACTTTTGACTTATTTTTATTATTTCAACTTTAAAATAAGTGTTTATAATTACTTTTTAACTTTAAAAATACCTAAAATAAGTCGTATTTTCTTTCTCAAACTTTCTGGTTGGCTTTTATTTATGTTGAAGATTTATTAAAATCTACTATTTCGATTTAGGCCCAATATGAAACATTATATGATGGGATATCTCGTGGTCTGTTTCTAGTCCTTTTCCTTCTAGAAGAAATACAAAAAGTGATGTACATAAAGTGTAGTTAGTTACCTCTCTTTTTAACTTACTATATGGAGTAGTATGTATATTATAATACATATTTAATAACTATTAAATTGAAAACGACTTCAATTTAAAAAAAATTGTTACAAACGATTAAGATTAAATAGGCGGCATGGGGTGACAAATGTACAACCACACACATTCTTTCGACTTTATTTCCATCTAATAATAAACATTAAGAATCAAAAATCATAAATTTTAAATCTTTAATTATGTTTTACAAACGTTATTAACAAGTCATAGAATAATTAGAGTAATAATAATGTCACCTTCACCTGCTACAATATATAATATTTCTAGGGCACCTCTAACGGATATTATCAACGTGCTACACGAATATGTCACATTCGCGGTGTTGTAAGAACATATAAAAATTATAAGGTACATGTTCTCTTTATTTGCGATAAAAATAATTTTTTATGCGTTCATTTCGTTGAAAAGAAGTTAACTCAGATTAATTTCCGTAAACATAAAAAGTTACATCTCATTAAGAAATTAACTTTTTTTTGATATCTGTTACATTGAAAAGAAATTTAACTTGGATTAGTAAAAAAATACTTAATAAAAAAATAACTTTTTATTCAATATTTATTTCATTGAAAAGTAAACTAATTTTCATACGTAAAGAATTACTTTTAACTTTCACTAATATACATAAAAAAGTTACTTTGATAATTTTTCAGTGAAAATTGATTAGGACATTTCTATTCTAATTTAAAACATTTTTTAAAACTCAAGGAAACTCCAACCTAATTAATAAACTTTATATGACCGATCTAATCCATCATTCAAAATTGAAATATACGATCACATAGGTATTCATTTATTTTTTTTTTAAAAAATAATCTTTTCTATTAAAGTTATATACCAATCTAAAAATTACAAATACACAAATTTATCAGCTAAAAATTCTATATAATATGTTTATTTCTAATTAAAAGATCTCAAATTCAAATAAAAGCGAAGTATATTTAAATTTCATATACTTTTAATTTTCTTCTAGAAGAACTAAAAATAGGTTGTACGAGTGTCAATAGAATACCCACTTTTATAGTCACTGAAACATCAATTTTCCTTCTAGAAACTTAGTTTCTCCTTATGCCAATTATCTTCCTAACCTTTAACTTCCAGCTAAAAGGTATGCACATAAGGTCCCCTCCATTAATTCAAGATTCCTTTATTTCTCTCTTCTTCTTCTACACATATAAAAATCCACGAACTTATCCCTATTTTCTCATGGAGCTTATTCCCACTCTTCCTTATGATATCGGACTCGAATGTTTAATTCGAGTTCCTTATAATAATTTCTCATCACTTACTTCCGTCAGTAGAAACTGGAAGCTTCAGATTGAGCTTCCCGAGTTTTGGAGACGAAGAAAAGCTACTGGTTCAACCCGTCAGGTAATTTTAATGGCGCAAGCCCGAATTGACCCGAGATTAAAACTCGGGTTATTTAAGTACTCTGCTTTTTCGGTTTACAAGCTTACGCTTTACGAACCGGAGTCGGGTTATTGGGCCGAATTACCACCGGTTCCTGGAATTTCCGATGGGCTGCCAATGTTTTGTCAGCTCGTCGGAGTTGGATTGAATCTGGTGGTGATGGGCGGGTGGAACCCTCTTTCTTGGGAACCTTCGAACGCCGTTTTTGTTTTTAGCTTTGTTTCCGCCACGTGGCGACGTGGAGCCGACATGCCTGGTTGCCGGAGATCATTTTTCGGTTGTGCGTCGGATTCTGAACGGACGGTGTACGTCGCCGGAGGTCACGACGAGGAGAAAAACGCACTCAAATCGGCGATGGCGTATGACGTGGCAAGGGATATGTGGGTCCCAGTGCCAGACATGACAAGTGAAAGAGATGAATGTAAATGCTCCTTTTTTGAAGGTAAATTCCACGTCATCGGTGGATATGACACGACCATGCAAGGCCAGTTCGGTACGAGCGCTGAGTCATTCGATCCTTCCACGTGGCAGTGGGACCAAGTCAACGAACATTTCTTTGAATCTGCCACGTGTCCAAGAACCTGCATTGAGGGTGGGGACGGAAAATTGTACTTGTGCCGGGACGGTGATGTGCTGGCACTCGATAAGTCTACGTGGCAAGCTGTGGCTGCAATTCCGGCGGAGCTCCGGAGCGTAGCTTTTGTGACATCATGGAGGGGTAAAATTCTGATGACTGGTTGTATGGGATTTAATGAACCCCACAATACATATGTTCTTGATTTAAAGAGTTATAAATGGACCAAAATGGATACTCCGGAGTACTTTTCCGGCCACGTTCAATCCGGCTGCTGCCTGGAGATGTAAAAAGAGTTTGTTCTGAGTATCATCGATCAGTTTGTGTTGATTGTACAGTTAGGAAAGAAGCAGAATCTCTATTAATAAACACAACTATCTTTCGTACTGTACAAAAGACTGATTCTTGATGTGTGTTTTCTAAGGGAAGAAGAGGAACAGCTTACAGCAATACAGGAAAAAATGTTTTTAAACAGAAAAAATGGTCTGCATTCGATCTTATTTTATTCTCATGCAGTCGTATAGTACTTCTCCGAATCTCTTGTACATGTGCTTCTTTAGGTACATATCCTTTACTTTCTTTCTTCCATTGCTTCCCAATCGTTGCCTTTCCGAGGGATTGTTCAGCAAATACTGGAGATTTTGGGCGAGGACTTGAGTGCCTGGACGTCCCAAAGAATGAACAAGACCTGTTACGTTATGTTCAACGATCTCCTTTGTGCCTCCAGCATCTGTTCCCAGCACCTGCAACAAAAATTATATGTTAAATCCACTTTATTTGGCCATATTACTTACTTATCAACAAGAAACTTTGCACTGTGTTCAAAGCCAGTGCATATTACTCATGTGGCAGATTACTGCTCCATGATCATACACTCTGTAGCTCGGCGTAACTTCTTTGTAAGTGTATTTAAAAGAAACGACGACTTTCTATCTCATACAAAAAGTACATGCACATTATACTATTGGCAGGACGGAATTGAGAATCTTACAGGAAGACCAAATGCCATTGCTTCAATTGTCACTCTCCCAAATGTTTCTCCAAGTCCCTGCAAAAAGTAAACAGACATTACTCGAGATAAATAAGTAGTAACTACTTGAAGGAAACCAATAGTAGTCCGAGACGTATAAAAGAATCCATATGATCAGTGTAACCATTCCAGGAAACTAACCATTATGTTTCAGTGGGATGTACTTTATATGACTTTTTTCATACATTATCCATCACTGTGCACAGCATGGGCTCATTCAACTGCAAAAAGCTTTAGAATCCTTACTTCTACCACCAGACTAATATATGCCCCATGCTCCCTAAAAAACTGAGCTAACTAATAGGATTAAGCATTAAGTAGTTGCTGAGGGACTGCTTTCCCTTTCTTCCCAACCAAAAGACCAAGTCAACCCAAATTTCATGCTCAAGGTTCAACCTTTTCCTCGCGCTTCTAGTTGATGCTTATGAAGAATTAATTCGACTTGGCTTGCTTCTAGTTGATGCTTATGAAGACTTGGATTTATTAATTAATTCGACTTGGATTCTCTGAAATCATGATGTTAGTATAATTCCACATATAAATCCAAGTCGAATTAATTAATAAATGGATACAAGCAAGCCAACTAACAAAGGTTCTCAATTTCATAGGGAGACCCATAATTTGTACTTGCTAGTTGCCAAAATGTATTGACTTGGTACTTATTACTGAAAACAATTTCACATTGCTGGGTAATATTTACATTTATTGAGAAATCTTACAAGAGGTGACACAAACTTACGATACTTTCACGTTTCAATCTGAAATATCACCAATCGTGAAAAATAATTTAGATTTGCACATATCACAGGAAACATCTACTCTCTCATATTTGTCTATTATACTTGACCTACAGTCTCTTTTAACTATGTTCTAATTTTACTTTAACTCCCCCATAGACTCTTATATAATAGTATTAATATCTCCCAGAAACATTGACACTGTACATTGCTGAACTGAACAATAATCGAATTAGATATAGTTGTAAGGGCTAACCTGAGAATTCATTACATAAGCGTCTGCAGCAGCATAAAGTGCAGCGACACGAGTGGTTGATGGAGTCCATAGTACTGTGTTTGACAAGTTAGAATGCTGATTTAGAAAATTGAGAAGTGCTTTAACATAAGGCACCTTATTGCTCTTGGATCCGACTGAGCCAATAAGAACCTTAAGCTTTTCTCCCTGCTTTCCTTCAGGCAAGGAGAAAAGCTTTCGAGTTCCTCTATCATTTTCAATTCCAGCTGTATAGTTAACCCCCTTAATGAAAAGCTGAGGTACCTGCAATGCTTCAGTTTCTTGGTTATTTGACAAGGTGGAGGATTCTTTTTTCCATTCACCAAATTGTTTCCAGTTATAAAGCAATGTCCTTTTCTGATATTCTCGTCTTTTAACAGCAGATCCATTTAGAGGAGGAGCTCCCTCAATCAGCAAGCGTGTTGTTTCAAGAAGCAGAAACTGACCCTTTCCAGGGTTTATACTACTCAAGGACATGATAAGCATATCATTGTCTGTCAGCCCCATTTCTTTCCTCACAAAATCTCTTAGGAGCTGCCTCTTTTCCAGCATCTTCTCTGGACTGAATAGTGGAGTGCTCAGTGAGCACGGGATGCCTGCTACAAAAGCCAGTTCATCACTAATAGAAAGTGGAATCAGTGCAGGCTGAGTTTTGAGCTTTATATGTTCTTCCTCACACCAAGCTAACCAGCGCTTAGACTGTGATTCAGAAAGAAAGATAAGTTTTTTCACTCGGTTGAAAGCAAGTTTAGCCCGATCGAAGTATTCCCGCCGGTTTTCCATGATCCACCAAGTAATTTGAGTTGAACCTAGCACAGTACGTGCTGCATATTGTTCTGAAAGAGAAATATTAATCGTCCGAAGTTAGCCAAGGCACACAAGGAGAAGAAAAGAACAGAAGCAAATTCATAGAATTTATTAAGGCTAAAATCAAGAAAATCAAAGACTATAATCCTAGCACAGCCAAAAGAAAGATTTTTTCATGGAGCAAAAGAACTGATTAATAGTACATCATTCTAGGAAAATTCAAATCTCACTCAAGAGTTGCAATAAAGTTTACACAAAAGGTAGCACTGAGAACTGGCAAAAATCGGCTCCTTTATTGAAATAATGAGAATCAAAAATTTTAGATTATAGCTAAGAGCATTACACATTTTTTGGTTCAGTGTGATATAAACTAAATTATAGGAGACCTATCAGTTGAACATGATATGTTGCAGCTATTCTATCAGTTGAGAATGAAGATCACATTACAAGCACAACTTGCCACATTAAAGCTCTATAGAAGATGGATGCAGTGATCATACATAGCAAATGTCGGAAGTGCTCACCTATCCATGATGCACACACTGCAGAACCTGCAATAATAAGATCTGCTTTCATGGCTGTTTTGAAACTGAGGTCTGATTTGTCTTCTAGCACTTTGATCTTTCTTCTAGATAGTTCTGACATTAAACCCCCTCTTTTGCTGAGAGGTACTACATAAACTGTGGCCCCACAGCTCAAAAGCTCCGTAGCCAATTCCAACATGGCAAGTGGAGCTCCAGTCATAGAGAGTTCATGGAGTATCAGCACAAACTTCCTAGACCAAACAAGACGTGCAAACTGACTTTTTCTATCACAGGTTCCTGACCGCTTTTCAGGACTCCACTCCAAAATTTTGTCCTCTATTGACCCAAACGGACCAACTAGCAGGCCATAAGTAGTATTTCGCTTGGGTATTTCCTCTTCTTGAACTTCAATATCGTCATTTTTTACTTCTACCACCATCTTCTTCTTACCACGAGTCTTCCTACGAGAAGCACGTGAAGACTTCTTGCTCTTCTTTTTAGGAGATGAAACCTTGTCAGATACCACATGTTTCCCTGTTTAGCCAAGACTACATCCAGGTCCATTGAATTGCCCTGTGTTCTATTACTTGGAGGCTTGACTGCTAAAGACTCCTCATTCGCAACTAGAATTCGTTGATTTTTTTCCTCTGGTTGAGAAGTTCCATTGGCAACTTCACCTCCAGATCCTCCAAAAATACCTTCCTTATTGTCTCCATGAGCCCATCTTGACTGGACATAAAATCCTCCATAGGCCCAAAGAGTAATCAGAAGCAACCAAAGTACAATGCGGTTACTTCTAAACCACTGAGAACCAAAAGCACTACTTTTACCATCTCTTCGCGGTGTTCGTCCAGAATTCAATCTCCTGAAGGAAGGAGATCCTCCTCTAGGAGTTGATCTTCCTGACAATGTTGACTTCGCAGGGACGGGACCATTCAACCTCAAGGGTGATAGTCTTACTACATTCAATTCCTCCATTAGTTGGACATGTATGCTACAAATGTTTATTCAAAATTGCTAGCTACTGAGCCAATTTTAATGAAACAGCACCGTTGACTAGCTAGCTTCTTCAAATATCATACCTAAACAAGGAACAAATCTCAGATTCTTTTTTTTTTTAATTAGTTTTTAAGAATACACTAATCACTTTCTTGGATTCAGTACAGCAAAAAATACTCCTTTTCCAACTTTCTTGAACCCAAAACCCTTCTCCATTTCCAAGAACAAACATAGTACAAGTTTACAAAATTAAAGCTTAATACATCAACAATCTGTCAACTACCCACAACCCCAAATTAGATAAGAAGATTATAAACTTACTTTAAAAGAAAAAAAACACTTACAAGATTAAAGAAACTGATGATTCCAGAGAAAATTCCCTTCCAAGATCTCAACTTGAATTGACAGAGATATTGATGGGGCTTTGGATCTTCTTGATTAAACAAGAATTAGTCCAAATGATTACTCACTCTTATTAAAGTTGATTACTTTCTTACAGAAAGTAAGCATTCAAGAAGATGAAAAAATGGAGAGAAAGTGGCAAATGGGTAGTAGAAGAAAGCAACTTCAGTTAAAAAATGATGAAAACAGGGGAGCTTATCCCCCACAGTAAAGACTCCAGAAAGAAAGAGAGGCCAATGTCTGAAGAACAATGAATTGAAAGATTTTCTAGTTCTTTTTTTTTCCTTTTCGGGTTTTTTTTTTTTTTGGTTCCGTTTTTCTTTTCTTAATTTTAATTTTAATTAATGAACTAAATTACGTGTCACCGACGCTTTATCTTTCAAATGAACAGTTGAGGATGTAAAAAAGAACTGATCGCCATATTTTTTTATTTTATATATTTTTAAAATCACATACTTTTAATATAAAATTATAATTTATTTGTTTTTAGATTGTGATTACACTAATTTCTTAAAAAATGATATAAATTAAATATATAATATATAGTTTGAATACATTATAACATAAATTAAATATATAATATGTAGCTCGAATACATTAACAAGTATCTCACATACATTATAACATAAACTGCATACATAGTATATAGCTCGGATACATTAAAAATTAGTTCGAATACATAATATGTAGCTCAGTTACATTAGAAACTAACTTAGATACATTGTACAATATATCAGATACATAATATGTAGTTGAAATACTGCATTGAAAAAATAAGAGATTTTAGAGACTTTTTATAAATAGAAAGCGATATTGAAAATATAATAAGTGTATTCGAGTGGTTTTTTTTATTTTTTTTTAAGACACAAGTTGAAAAATAACGCCTCTCAGCCTACGTATGGTGACGTCATGTGAGTGGCATTGAGATTTGAAAGAAATAATTTTCACGTAGGAATTTGGCATTGTTATAAAAAGATGCTATAAATATACAATGCATGAGTCGTAGGTAAGCCTATATATTATATTATGAATAATAATAATTGGTAAATTTAATCACAGATTTATCGCGCAAAGTATATTATGAATAATAATAAGATGTGAAATTAATCACAGATTTATCGCATACCTTGTAGAAACACTATTCGTTACAGATTCAACCAATGTGATAGAACGTGAAATAAAAGTATACTAGGGGATACATATGATTTAAATTAAGTTTGATTGCAAGAGAAAATTCTAGCATCATTAGATGATTTTAGATCTTACATTACAATTCAGTTTTCATGTATTAGAATACTTATCCCAGTGGCTAATATTTGATAAGAGTGAGGAATTTATTAGGAAAATATTTGTAATAAATAAGAATTATGCATCTACCTAACTAATTGACAGATTTAAATAAGAATTATTTAAATGCTCGAGCTTTGTGAATTGTGATAATTTAAGTTGGATGTGCTGTATGAACAGCCAAGAGAGAATCTATTTCCACTTTGAAAATAAACAACTGACTCATCCATCATCAATGTCATTTATTGCAGGAAAATATAGCAAGTAATAAACAAGTAGCAGAAGATGCGTATTGCGTAATGCTCACTCATGCCGTTACACAATTTACCCAGTAGTCTCAGTTTTCCACAACAAGGCCACAATTATTATACAACAAGCACATATAAAACATAAAACTGAAAGCCATGCAACACATAATGCTTTATTGGTGCCAGTAAAATGGCAGAGAGATGAAAAATCTGGACAAACCAAAGTCTCTTTAAAACAAAATTTATTATTCAATGTCTGAGCAAGACACGCTCTCTTAGTAACAGAATACTTAACTACAAAGCCAAGAAAATATCGACCAAACAGTAGTGGCTCAACAGAAAAACTTTGAAAGACACTAGAGCCATCTACTCAGAAGAGAAAAAACTTCACATAATAAGAAAACAGATGCAACTGCTTCCGGACTGTTACCATTATTTTCCATCACCATTTGAAGAAACTCTATCAACATCTTTTACTTCCTTCAGTTACAAAAACCCCAAGCCACAAGAACCTGAGATATAACAAAGAAAGTAAGAAACTTATCACTGAATTTAGAAGAAACATGTACTAAGCATGATGACGAGAGTACTGTAATGGTACCATATATTTAAACAAATAACTGCCACCCGTCAAGCTGCAGTGTATCCCCGAAAGTGAAGCAGCATGAGCAGGCGTTTGTCATGTAAACCTGGGGATAAGAAGTACAGAAGGACGGGAGAATACAATGAACATAGGTCCACAAAAAATGAAAAGGAAAAGATGTATGAATAAATAGTATAATAGATGTCCCAAATACAAAGAAACTTAAGAGCTACAGATCAAGGAGCCATTAGACAAATTCCTTCCAAGTTCAAAATTGCCACTTGATAAACCAGTAATAGTGCTTTTCCTTTTCCTTTTCTGTTCCCTTCATATTTTAGGATTTGGGGGGGGGGGGGGGGGGGAGCAATTCCCACAGTAACAAAATATGCAGAAAGATTACACTTGGTGGAAATTCCAAAATGCTGAATCATTTCACAACACACAAAAGACGAGAAAATACGATATTACAAGTCCTGAGAAAAATCATCATTACCTAAAATACATCACAACACATGAGAACCCTAGATACTCCAGAGCAACACTTGGAGAACATAGGGTCTAGGAGAGGGCCTGCAGCACCACAAGTTTTAATAAGAAATTTGTGACACTCAAACCACTGATGGAAAATTTTAACAGTAAATTGATGAAGAAAAAAAAAGGTTTCAACAAAGTTGACCTTAATCTGCTTATTCAAAACAGCTCCAACCTACAAACTAGCTCACTGATCAAACTTCATCTCCGTATATCTGCAAGGAACAAATGAATTCAACACTTGCAAAGGTTACTAAACCAACAAATACATGAACTTAAGCAAAAATGGGACGGGCTGGAAATAGCACATCCCATTTCAGAATAAGCTTACCTGCGAGGATTCTTCTGGCGCTGGCCTAAGTCATCATTTGAGAGCTCTGAAAGATGGAATGGGGCATAAAAGATGAGTCATATAGAACAACAGTTTTGCAACAGCACAGCAAATTATACAAAATTAGAAGATGCATATACTCACCTAGTCGCTGTTGGGGATTGCTTTCATTATTTGGCTTACTGGTACTGTTCTCTTTGCTGCAAAGAGAAGTGATTGTTAAGTTTCTTTTCGATTAATTACAAAAAGATTTTAAAAAATGCCTGCTACATATAGCAATATTTACAGAATCAAGAAATCATTTTCTCACTATATGTAATAACATTTGTTATGTTTCGAAGTGAGAAAAATGGCAAAATCACAACCAGTAACTGTCAAGCGCATAAAGACACTGCACAAGCAGAACTCTCTCCTCCTCCAAGAGTGCTCCTCAGATCAAAATTTCAATAAATATCCATCAACAGCCGAAACAACAAAATGGATCTGTCAACTTTTGGCAACAATTGTACAGGCTGTATTTGTTTTCTCGAGTTATATAAACTGGTCAAGCTTTTTCATAAGAGAAAAATATGGGTCACACTTTTCTAGACACTCATGAGTTCACACAACATGAGTAAGTGCTCACAGAATAAAAGATGGTGACATCTCTACTAAGCAAAATGCGGGAGTAAATGAAATTAATGAAAGAAGTTTGTAGAACAAGTATGACACCAACATGCCAGCACAAAGATGAATACTAATGAAACTCGAATATACTGAAATGGACGTGAGACCTTGGAGCAGCAGTGAGAGAAGATATTTGCCCAGATGGACGAGCATGATAGGCACCATCCATAGCAATATATGGCGAACAGTATGTTGCACCTAATGCTCCAGCAGCTCCAGCTAAAACTGGCAACCTGGCAATTGAAAAGCAAAATCATTTAAAAATCACCCAATATACACAAACCAGTATATCAATATCTATGATATGATTTTGTTAGCTGATTTTTGTGATGGATCATACATATATAAAAACAATTCAGAAAGAACGTATGGCTCCACCCATGGACATTCACAACTGGGTATATGGTCAGGAATGCCTAAGCAATAAGCCATACAGCACATGAAAATTACACTATTTTTATGAGGTTGCCACATTGCCATAAGAACCTTACCATGTCATCTCAGAATTCCCCAAACCAAGTTGTGGCTGACCAACATATCCAGGAAAAGCCATGCCAACAGCAGGAATGCCACCGCGGTGCTGGCCGCCAAATTGCATGACTGCAAATTTCAGAAGAAAGAAATACAAAGCGTCACTGGGGAACTGCAGGTACAATGATGATTTTCCATTAGGAAGATGCACCAATATGATTACCATAATCTACTAATCACACAGATGAACATTCTTCATAGGTATCGCATCTCGTAAAATTATAGCATAATTTCTAGAAAAAAAATCCAGGCCACAAAAAAAAATTTGAGTGAAAGCGTACCGAACAACATCCTATCTGAACCATCCTTAGGGGCACGTTGATTTTATAAAGATTTTTTTTACGATGAGGTGGCCAATTATAAAAGGTCTACCTGGCAAAAAGGCTGGTGTTGTAGGAAAGTTCTGATCACCACCACCCATGCTTCCAGGTGCACCCATAACCTGAGCTCCGCCATAGAGAACTGATCCCCTTCCAGTGCTCTGAAGAGTGCCTTTTCCTTTTGCAACCATAGCACTCTTTGATTTACTTGAATCTGAAGAAGATTCAAACTCCCCAGTTTCAGAGATAGATTGTCCAGCTTTGGGTGGAGATGAACCTTGAGATCTAGTACCAGATCTCTTAGCAAACTGTTGACCAGTAGCTTGGAAAGTAGGTTGCCCTCGACCAAGAACCGGATTCCTCTGAGTCGAATTGAGATTTGTCGGCTGAGGAGCTCTATTGAATTGGTTGTTTATCACAGGAGATTGGTAATTCACATTTGGCATTGCATTAAATCCTCTTCCTTGGCCTCTCAATGGTTGTGACTGAGTAGGACTTATTGTCGAGGAACCAGGAGTCAACTGCAAGCCAGGTGAAACCTTTGAAGCTACAGCAGTAATAGGATCAGAAATATGAAGTTTGTCAATACTAACAGAATCATTGCCATTCTTCCCTCGTAACACTGAATTTGATTGTGACGCAGCAGAATTATCTCCTAAAACAGAAGGATGAACACTGCGGCTACTTGTCCCAGTTTGCAGTTCCTTCTTGTGAGTCACATTGATCTCTTTAGTGGAGGAACTAGAGGGGTAAAACGGAGGAGAAGCAGAATTCAAGCTTGACACAAAACCTTGCTTTGCAGCTGTCGCTGCATCATTCTCTACATTTGATACAGGAGCAGATGCTTTGGCTGTGCTATGATATGAACGTTTCTCAACTGACGAACCAGATCTGAAAAATACGACTCAATGAACATCAAGAGTAATTATTACTGATGAGGAAAAGGAAAAAGTTAATTGAATCGATACTCACTGTTTGTTTGGTGGAGGGGGTGCATCGATATTGTCCTTAAATGTGGGTCGATACCTTCTTGGACCCCGACCTCTCATACCTTTTGGCGCATTATCCTGAATCTTCTGGATGTTGTTGTTGCTCGGATAGCTGTCGTTGGCATATGCTTTCGCTCTTCGTCCTCGCACAGTTCCACGCTCAGGCCCAGGCCCTCGCCCTCTGCCTCTACCTCGATAACGACCCCTAGATCCCCTCCTACCCTAAGGATTTTGATAAATAATATTGATTAGCAAAACAAATCATGCAAAAGACTAGGATAACAGATGAGCAAAAACAAAGAAACACGTAGCTAAAAGCATTCACCTCATCGTAATGCCTCTCCTCCACAGTCAACTCTTCAAACTTGTCATGTCCCCATTTCCTCTCATCTCTGGATTCCCATAACTTCCTTCCACCAAAAGTTCGCCTTAAAAGACAATTATACAACATAATCAACATATGCTCATCATCCGTAAAGTGGTATGCACAAGCAACTTTTTCTTTTAAGAATGGTAACTTAAAGTGGTTCTATACAAGCGACTTAGATGCAATTTATGTTGTTCGGCAGATTATCAGACCTGTACTCAATATCAATACACTTGGGAAGAGATTTAAAAATGACAATTCTGACACTCTTAATGTTTAATCAAAATCTTCAACATGAGAGGTGTGAAAAAGATGCAGATTGAACTGATATATGATTGTTCATGGCAGATTTAAACATTTTCTCAACCCTATTCCCTAAATTTTAGTATTACTATTGTGACACCTTCCGTCTTCACGGCACAGACTAGTATTAACTTCTATCTTTTCAATTTTAGATTTGAATGTGACAAATACAGACGATGAATGTTGTTTCTGCAATTTATTGCATGAGTTCCAAAGGAATTCAAACAATTTTGTCTATCAATGTAGAAACACAGACTAGTATTAACTTCTATCTTTTCAATTTTAGATTTGAATGTGACAAATACAGACAATGAATGTTGTTTCTGCAATTTATTGCATGAGTATATAAGGAATTCAAACAATTTTGTCTATCAATGTAGAAACTAGTGTTGCACTTCTATCTAGCTACTATTTCTATTTTATGAACATTGCGTGTATATATGATTATATGAGCATCTTCTTGTCGGTTAAACCACAAAAACCAGTCTGCTAAGAACCAAATAATAAATATCTTGTTGGTTTGGTTATCGATTTGGCATGTTCACAAACCAAAAACCGATAATACATAAAATTGGACCAAATGGACCAATGCACACACCAACATCTAAGGGTTCAAATCGAGAAGTTCCGATAAAACAAAAACAAGAAAAAATATCTGTTAAGGGTCAGGCAAAATATCACAAGTTTCGACCTAAAGAGCAGCATCACGGAAGCATGATAGCTTGATTGAGGAAAATACTATTCTAGGGAGGGATGTTCATATGGTAGAAAGAATTCTCTGAACGTGTGGGAATAAAACCAAGATGTGTCAGGGACAGAAGATGGTTCTGATAATCCATATTTTTAATACTAAAGAGTGGTGCCCTATATTTTTATATGGAAATTGGTCACACGGAATGCAATAAAGAGTGGTTAATAGAAATTTCGATCATTGGAACGATCGACATATCGAGGAAGTTATCGGTGACATCAAATGTGAGTGAGTTTGATTTTGCAAATTAATGGCGCAGATGGACTACAGATCAGGATTAGAATTGTGCAAGGCCAGAAAAGAATCACACTTCCCTCTTTTATTTCATAAATAAATGCAGATATCTACAGTACATTTTAGTAGCTAACTCAACTATCATGGTAAGTTTCTTTTTAGTAGCTGACTCAACTATCATGGTAAGTTTATCCTTAGACAATTTTTTCAAGAGTTTAACCTAGTTAGGAGTCCATGGTCCATATAGCTTTAAATTCTTAAAACACCTGCTGATTATCAAAAATATCTGCTGAAATACATAACTATTAACTATACACATGTAGGGTGCAAAACAAATAAAATCAGATACCAATGCACCATCTGTGAGCATAAAGTATGTCCAGTACCTGTGTCGCCCACCAGCATTGTCTCGAAACCTGTCATCGTGCATGTAGAATGCTCCAGCAGTGGGCACCGCAAAAGGTTCATTCTCTTTCTTGCCCTCCTCCCCCTGCACATTATTCTCATTGTCATCGTCAATCCCTTGACCCGACCCTGTTCCTTCTCCCACAACTTGCTTCACTCCCTCAGCACCCTCCGCTACTGCTTCAACCTTCTTAACACTTTCCTCGTGACCTCCGCCACTAGTTCCACCTACTTCCTGGTACTCATCCCCCTCATAGTCTTCCTCGTCCTCCACATACTCTTCATCATCGTATTCCTCTTCTTCCTCCTCTTCATCATAATCAGCAGCAGCACCCTGTCCTTCCGATTCACCATCAGATTCAATCATCCGAACAGACTTCTCTCTCTTCTCCACTTCCCTTTCTTCCTCCTCATCATCACTCGCTTCTCTTCTCCTCATCTTCAAGGACAACTTTGCTTCCTCCGGATCACTCTCGTACTCTGCTTCTCCAACACTCGCCATCACGCAAACCAAAATCTCGCTATAATTCACACGAAAAAACAGAACAGGACGTAACTTTTTCAAGCAATTAGCAAAACAAAAAACGATAATTTATCAACCAGTAGAGGTTTTTGAGATTTGATCTGAATTTTGGTAAGGGGAATTGAAAACCCTAGAATTTTAGATGGTGAATTAGTTGTTCTATCACCAACCCCAGGCGATTAATTTGTGGATATTTTTAAACGTCTTTTTCTCAAATCGGTGTGTGTCGTCAGCATTTTTATATATATAATAAAAAAAGAACTCTGTATATACATACGGATTCGGACTCGGATCCGGGGCCGTAGATTTGCTGGTCTCTTCTAGGTCGGTGGTCAATGATCATTTAGCCATTGGGCTTCTACATTTTATTTAGTGCCATTATTATTTAAATGAGACAGTGAAAATGTATAAGAGGTTGGTTATACGAGGAGTTTTACCTATGTAAATTGAAGAAGAATTGCACATGGAATATATAAATTTAGATAAGATATGGAGATTGAAAATTATAGCATGAAATTAATAGGTGTAATTGAGTGTTATTGTATTTTTAATAGTATGATTTACATATGGCGAAAAAAGAAGCATCTATGTGACTAGAAAGGTATCGTGGATACTGAATAATAGCAAGTGGTAAAGATAATGACTGATAGATGTGATGGGAAAATAATTATTGTTTATAGTGGAGTCGAATAAATCTGGTGGTTGAAAACGTTTCAGTGGTGACTGTCGGTTGTAATTGATGATTGTTATAATAATGTTAGTCAGTGATTATGAATAGTGGTGTATTATGATAATGATTGATTGTGATTATTAACACTGGTGTTGATTGTTATGACTAAAGATGGTAATAACAGTCAATAATGATGGATGACTATAATGGTTGATATTGTAGGCAAAAATAACACGGTGGTGGCGATTATAGCTAGAGATGGTACTAATAGCTTATAATGGTGGTGATGAGAATGGTATATATTGGGCAAAAACTACAGGATGGTGCGGAGCTACACCTTAGAATGGGTGGTCAAATGAAACCTTCGTCGTAAACCTTTTACGAATATATATGTTAAATATCACTATTTTTGGATATATACAATAATTGTTGAACAATCTTTACATATTAAAGTAAGATAGCCCAAGGATTAAGGTTATTCAAAGTTGCATCAAGGGTTTGGGTTTAAGTAAAAAAAAAAACTTAGTTTCTCACTTAAAGAGAACAAAAGTGACCAATCTTTATAATTGCACGTCATCTATGTGACTAGAGAGGTATTGTGGATACTGGTAGTAGTAGGTAATAATGGTGATGACGGTTAGATATGGTGGGGGATAATAATGATTGTTAATGGTGGAGTTGAATGAATTCGGTGGTTGGAGATATTCTACTGGTTATTGTCGATTGTAATTGATGATTGTTATGATAATGTAGGTTGGTGGTTGTGAATGGTGGCGTATTGTAAATATGGTTGATTGTAGTGATTGATACTGATGGTGATGATGATGGCTAGAAATGGTAACAATAGTTAATAATGGTGGGTGACGTTAATGGTTGATATTGTTGCGCAAAAACAACAGGATGGGTGTCGGGTGGTGGTTATGGCTAAAGAAGTGCGAAAATGTTAGTTAGACATATAATACTTTTTTAGTCTGAAAATTATTATTGAAAAAAAAAGATTAAGAATTAAAATTAAACTTTGCGGTTAATATCAAGAAATTAATATAACGGATATGAAAAATAAATTTACTTCAATTTTTTTATCAACTAATTGATCAAATCTAGAGCCGAACAGAATGACGATGACGGACTGAAGAGAAACTCTATATATTTATATATATTGTCCCACTTAATTCAACTCAATTGTGAGAGAAGTAAAACTTGTGTATTTATAAAAACGTATTTTCTAATTCTGAAGAGTCGCAAATAGAATTTCTCTTCGATCCGTCATCGTCATTCTTCAGCTCTGAATCGATGAATCTATTTTAGTGAGTCTCTCTTTGAAACAATGTCAGATTGTTATGTCTGCTAATTGGATTAAAACTTACCTAATAAAGAGTTTCATTGTTTTAATTAGGATTGTTATAATCATGAGTCAATGATCACTATTTATTAAGGCTTTGATTGTCAATTTCTCATATCATCACGCTTTGATTGTCAATTTCTCATATCTATCACGTTATCAATTTTCTTGACCTTGTACTCTTATGACTTCATAAAGACTTATATTTTTATAATTAGTGTTTCGACTTGATTATTGTAATCCCCTATTAAGTAGGCACTACGAAATTACTCTAAATTTTTTTAAATATTATCTGACACATTTTAATATTTGCTATCTACCTACCTATGTTTATTTCGACTAGATATACCTTCTCAAAATCGTTTGGAACATAAAATAATCACATATTTTTATAGGACTAATAGTGAATTGGAGAACACGTATCTGAGCACTAAATAAGATGATGGCTCTACACAAAACTCACCAAACAATAGCACTCATAAATTCATTAAACCTATTATCTACATTCTCCACTAAATTCTTTAATTGGGCAAGCACACTTGCACGCCCAAAACACTTTTTCAAATTTTTCCTTTTTATTTCGAAGCTCATTTAGCTTAACTTTAAAAAATGTATATTATTACAGAGAATTTTGACAACGTGAAAACTATCAAAAAGCATAAAAATATTTAATATAATTAGTCAGTGTATAAAATTAAAACTTTGATATAAATACATTTTTAGTGCTTAATTGTGCAGTAATGCTCCCAACACTTAAAAGACTAACATTAATCTCATTATCATGAGCAATAATTACACTTATTTCTTTTTTAATTGAAGTCTTCTCTTTTCTCTCTCACAATTTTGCTGTACACCATTATGGTTGAGCAAATGATGGTTTTGTGTAATAATTAGTACTATCTTATTTATATAAGGAGGATATACTTATTTTAGCTTAGCTGTTAGGCTATTCTTAAATCTGAAAATTAACATTTTAATACATTTTCCCCTGTATTAAGAAGAAGAAATATTGTATTAAGTTTAAGCAAGTACTTTTTCTTGTTGTTTGTCCTTATTTGACACCGTATCCTAAATTTTATCAAGGGACCATAGCCATAGACAAAAGAATAATCACATGTAAACCCAATTTTCAATTCACATCAAATTTTATTGAATTTATGCTATTTATATTTAACAATATAAAAATTAGTTACACTATCACTAGTGCAACTTAATTTATGCTATACTTCGATATGCAAAAATTCTCACCTTATCAATATATTTATAGTAGGTAAGATACATTAATTTTCAAATTATCAATCTCACCTTTCCCGTTTATGATCGAAAAATTCGTCTAGAGACAATTATTTGAGTGAAAAAACTTTCACAATTCGAAATGATGAATTCACTCCTCTATCTTTCTCCACTCGGTGCAAAGTTTGAACTCGTGACCTAAGACACAAGACCTCAACATTTTTCGGTTGGCCTGAGCGTTGAGTGCCTAATCTCAGTTTCTATGTATAGACAGTTACTTGTATCTCTTAGATTACCTGATAGTGTAAAAATTATTTGAAGCCGCAAACTTATAAAGATACACTCTTTTTTAAATCAACAGTAAAGGGAATATGTTATTATTTTGTCTCATTGCTTATTATATATATGTGGCCACTAGTTGTTGAGTACTTCCATAAGCCTTTTTCAAGTTCTCCATAGGCTAAAAATTTATAGTTAAAACATAGAATATGGAGTCAATGAAGTTAAGGGCACTTGTTATGGCCTTAATGTTTATGGGAATTTTTGTTGGGCAGTCAGGTGCTGCCTTCACTGACTGTTACACTAGATGTTTCATTTTCTGCATGATTGATCCTTCTCAGACAGTATGCAAATGCACTACTAAATGCTTAAAACAGTGCATTTTCAATTCTGATTCTGATTCTGGTTCTGTTTCTACCAATAATGTCCATAACAAAATAGACAGTAGCAATCTTAAGTTCTGTAAGTTGGGCTGTGCCTTGTCTGCTTGCTCCACTCTCAGCCAAAAACATCAACCAAGTAAGTATTTTTAATTCCTCCTCTCTGTGACTTATATAAGTTTAGACTGATTATATGAATTGTTGTTCTCTATATGTCGTCAGAGGCGGAGTCAGAATTTTAAATTTATGAATGAGTTATTCGTATTAAGCAAATTTCTTATCCCTGTAGCTTTTTCTCTAGCTCCGTCTCTGTATATTAATGCTCCGTTTATTATTGCCTACTTTTTTTTCTTCTCTGAATTGATTTTTTTTTTTCTTGTGACTTTTTTAGATGGTGAAAAGATGGATGGCTGTGTTGGATCTTGCTCAAAGAACTGCACCAAGAGCTACTGATGGCTTTAGAAGTGGCATTATTAGTGGGGGTTTCATTATCCCTCTTTTTATTTCTCCTATTCCCCTTTCTTGTTTTTCTTTTTCCAAATTAAGGATGCAAAATCAACAGCAGAATGTAGGTCTTGTACCCTAGTAAGAGCTTCCTAAGTGGGTATGTTATGTATCAGATATTCACCTATTCATAACAATTCACTTTTGATTTATCTAAATTCTTATAGCTATAAAATCACATATCCAAACGCCTTTGTTGAATTGTTTGTCTTCGCAGACTCATAAAAAATTATTCATATCGGATCTTAAATGGAAGAAGAGAACCATCCCCATGGAAAATACATGAGATGGGATGATAAAAATGGGAACAAGAAATATTGACATTTGAAAAACTACCACTGTCTAGACACAACAGAATTCAACTTCAAAAAACATCTTTCAACTATGACATCAAAATAATCCTTTTTCTCAGTTTAATTCAGATTCTGTCCAACAGGTCACAATACTGTGTTGAATTTAATATGTTTTCCACCACTTAATTAACAGGCATAAACTATGAAACAAAACCATAATAGTTCAAGCAACTCATATATCTCGATGACTTGCACAGATTCGGAATCTTCATCCAACTAGGACGGTTCGAACATGTTGCATGCACCTAACTAACATTAGATGTTGCATCCTTGCAACTAAAAGATACATTAAGAGCTCATCAACAAAAATTATTGAACAGGTTCGCGACAAGAAGAAAACACAACGGCGGTAATTCAACATCCCACAAAAAGAGAGTAAACCCATTATAAGTTACTCAGACAAAGTCTACAACAGATGAATAGAGAGCGCGCTGTAATGGATATAGTCAACTAAGTATGTGGGCTTACAAGTTTCTTACCTCTCTGGACAAAATATTCTCTCATCGTTCCTATTCTTCTCTGCAACTAAAGGAAAATAGTAGGGCACGTTCCATGATGAAATAAGTCTCTATGCAACTATACTGCGGTATCAATCATCTTAAGCTTTAGGAGAGTTTTCTGGTGTCTTCAAAGAACCAGTTGTAATACCTTTATGTTCCACTACAGCAGCACGAAAATCTTCCACGATGGAGGCATCCTTGAACTTCAGAGCAATAGTAGAAAGTCCTTTTCCGTCAGCAGCACTATTAAAGCAAGCGAAAGTGACCCCTCTTTTGTCCATATTAGCAAGCTTCATTTCTGGAAAAAGGCTGGCATTCAAGATCAATCTGTAATTTCCTTTGGTCCTCATAACAAGTCTACCTTTTCCTTCCCCTGTCGTAGAAACATTGACCTTTAGTTCTCCCTTTCCCCGCTCTTTCCACCCTCCATTAAGATATTCAAACAGCACGGAATCAGCTGCGAATACGGGTTTTTCATTTTCCTCCCCTGTTTCAACAGTGACCTCTTCTTTGGAAGGAAATCCAGTACCCTCACTCTTATTCACAAGGGATGACCCCGAGTTTCCAAACAGAGAAGTACTTCCATTAGTGGGAAGATTAAGTCCAAATGGTGACTGGTCACTTTTTGCTCCAAAGAGAGAACCAGCACTTGATTCAGAACCAAAACCTAGAGAAGATCCCTCTTTTGAAATACCTCCAAAGGAGAAAGTAGTGCTGGAGAACCCAGTCCCTGCAAATCCTGTGAAAGCATTTTGGCCACTTGAGAGTTGTTGGAATGAGCTAAAAGAAGCAGTTTCTGCACCCTTCTCACTTTTCTCACCACCAGCATCATTTTGTTCTTCATTCTTTGTTTTCTCGACCTCCACATCCTTCTTACTGTCATTTTCGCTCTTCTCAACTACTGCGCCTTCCTTGGTTTCAACCTGAACTTTCTCATCATCTGCTACCTTCTCTTCAGCAGATTCAGGTTTGTCAGCCTCATTAGGAGTTTCAACTTTCTCCTTGACAACATTGGATTCATCAACATCACCTTCTGATGGCTTAGAAATTTGATCAGGTTCCTTCAACTCTTCCTTACACACATCACTTGTCTCCTTTCTAGTTGCCTCACCAATGTCATTTTTATCTTCTGGTTTACCTGAACTTGTTATCCCACTCTCAACTTCACTTGTTATCACAGTAGACGGGATACTGGACTCAGTGGGTGGAACTAAGCGGATTGCTGCAAAGGGGTTAGCTGAAGGTGTAGCTGTAGATGAAGTAGTTTGACTGCGACGAACTTTGACAATTCTTCTACTTGCCATCACCTCCTCACTTGCTTTCTTGAAAGACCCAGTCTCTAGCTCAGCTTCATTTTCATCATCATCGAGACCAGGATTGTCTCGTGATAATTCCTTTATAGCTGCCCTTTTCTTTGATGGTTGAAGAGAATTCTCAGCATCTCCCATTGGAAAATGAGGGAAGATACTTGAAGAGTTTTCAAGAAGATATATTATCACTGCAGGAAATTGCATAGGAAATATTAGTCACCAGACAAACTAGAACCTTTTTTGTCACTTTGAACAAGGCTAGGTTGGTAATAGGCAACACAATAGTTTTAATGTGTAGTTGCTTGGTGTCAAAATAGAATATGCGATGGATGATCTATTCCTTTTTTTTTTCCAAAAAATATTCAACTTTTTGGGACAAGTTCAGAGTGGATTCTATGCCTTTCTCCTACAAAACAACTCAATTGCGGACACCTACCTAACTAAGAAGAAGGCAAAGCTTAAATACTAAAGGGAATTACTCCTTGCTTTGTAGTTTTCTTAACCAGTTCCTTCTTTCTAAATCTCACAACCAACAGAGAAAAGACTAGCTAAAGCAATACACTGGGCTTGAAACATTATAGTCAATAAAGCAACAGTTTTTAGCAAGCGGTGGAAGCAAACAACTACCGTAACTCCACTAAATATATTAAAATCACATAAATTAAACAAGCATTTCGAGAAATCAAGATAACGTTCATTCACATTTGGAAAATATGAAAACTGAGCTTATAATTTTTTCAAGGTAACATCATAACATAAACGGTAAGACTATCTCAAAGAACATCATGCTAACTCTTGTAACACACTGTTCATCACTCTTGCAATAACCAGTTCATCAAAGTTCAAATTAACTACGAGTCACCGACAATACATATTAATAAAGACAGCTTAAAATCAATACATAATTGGGAGTCTAACGATTCAGTTCATCTCAGGCAAAGAGAAGACCCACTAATGGGTTCAAAACACTTCATCTCAGGCAAAAAATTAATTTCTTCGTATATTTACTACCTCTTCATATTTTAAACCGCTGTTCTAGATTATCCAACAAAACTTAATAAGAAAACAATCTGCAAAAGCAATTTCATGAACACAAAAATAGAAAAACTATAGGTTTAAGCAACTAACTGCAAAAAAATTCAACTAAATAAAGTAGGCAAAACATAAATTGAGACCAAAAAAATGGAAGTGTAGTAAGATTAAAGTGAGTGGAATTTACCTGAGAGGATTCAAATTTGGTGGAGTTATGAAAAATGAAGTTACGCTGTCGAACCGAGCAATATATAAAAACCCTAGAAAGATCTAATCTCGATTAGGAAAAAAAGAGATAGGGACATGTGTCACTTTAATAATAATTAAATAAGGGCTTTTTAGGATGAGAACAAAAAGAAAACACATTATATTGGGCCGAAAAGAAATGAGGCCCAAAAGAATTAGCAATATTTGCACTAATAAGTAGTAATATTTGCACTAATATTTAGCATGTTTTATTCCTTTATTATTCTTTATGGGATACTCTGGTTTAGAGTAGTTTGAAAATAAGAGAAAAAGAGAGACTGATTTTCGAAGTTAAAAACATATTTAAATCCAATGTTTGTCTGAATATATAATGTATGTGCTTCTTGAATTGGTGTGGCTGCTTGCTCTAGCTAGTTGTATTTAGTATGGACGTAACGTTTCTGCCATTTTGCTTTTTAGCATTAGTCATTATGTCTTCTGCATGATGTTAAACCTTATTCAGTAGCTTGCCTAGTATCAGAACCAGCATTCTTTTACGAGTTAATTAGTGGCTAAACTGAGATGGATGAGGCCAGAGTATCGAAATGGCAACTTTTTCTCATTATCCACCAGAAAAAAAGAAATCTATATTGCAAAATTCAAAGGCATAGACAAGTGAAAAAGAGCGCATATATCAGAAACCATCTAGTATTTATATAAAGTCAATACATACAAGATAATCGTTAAACCATGGTTATACATATTTTTTCTTTAATTTATCATTGATGATGTTAAATTGCTTGATTTATTGTAGTAGAGTACCCAGATACGGATAAATATTTATCATTCTCAACCTCATGGAATGGAGCATGTAGAGAGACGAACTAGTTATATAAATCAGCAATTTACCAGCTTTCTGATGTAATTTTGAAGTACCTTTGAACTTGTGCGTTTAGATGTTATTTTAATGAGTTGACATCAACAAAGGATTTCTTTGGCTAGGTCCTTTTCTTTTGAAGATATAGAAAATAAAACATCTAAGTATACATTTTAACATGGCTAAACATATTCTTGATTAACTGGTACCACTCACATAGATCTTAAACTGAAACAAGTGAGTTTAAATCTGTCATATAAAAAGCATATTAACAAGTCTTTCGTATCTTTGTAATGTTTCTTCTTTCTTTCCATAGTTCCACAAAAATGCACCAAACAAAATATCCTGATTATCATTTTCATTTCTTCAGATTGCAGTTTTTGAGCACACATCTGCATTACCTCCACTTCTATATATAGCTTATAGTGTTTCTACAGTGGAGAGTGACATATGAAGATATTGAAGGGTGAAAAACGTATGCCTCAAAAGAATATGATAAAGCAACTATGAGTGACTAAAGCTAACAACCGGCTGGAAACATATGTCCAGTATGCCTACAAAACTCAATGCTACAAAATCACACCACTTGCAGAACAGCAGACATGCCCACTCCGTTGATCATCCCCTTTTAAGGAAACACCGACTGAACCTGCAATGTTTAATAAATATCAATATGTTGATGAGCCATAACAAAAACAAAAAATATCTTATCTTCTGTAGAGTTTTCCTAATGTGCCTTGAAGACAAGAAATTAATAATATACAGATTAGCTTTACTTTCTGCAAGTACAAGTTGCCACTTGCCCAACTATCAATGCCGATATGCTCAAATATTTAACTAACATCATGCAGGTGTTAAGCTATAGAACACAATTTCCTGACAAGCCATGAGCACCTGGCCATATGACCAAATTTTTTGGGATGAACAGAGGAGTGTTCAGCTTCAAGAATAAAGCCAGAATTTCTTCAGCTTTATCCCATTTGAGACAGAAAACAAGACTTGTGAGACTAGAGACACCTAACCAAGCCTACATATATTTGAGCCTTAAACAGACAAACACTTTCAACAGTTGATGGAGAAAAATTGCAACACAAGAAATGATTACCTACAGATGGAACTGTCTTGAATGAGCCTAGTGATGTGGTGTAAGCACTGCAAAAGCATCAATAATAAGTATGAGAGTTAGAAGGAGAAAGGAGCAAAATCAAAACAAACAATAATAAGGATAATTAGATAATAGTAGGTGAAAACAGATGAACAAGAAACAGGGTGGAAACTAAAAAAATGAATGCCAAGTCAGGGATATCCCGATAAATGACTGAAAAATATCTTCTAATCCTTACATTCATCCTGTCAGTTAAGCTTGAAAAATCAATGCTTAGAAACTTCTCCATGGGGAAGAAGGGAACAGACTACAAAATTTTTCCATCTTGAATTAGGGTGAAGTTCATAAAGTCAGTTTATTCAACATTTTCCCAAGACAAACAAAATTAAAGATGATAAAAACAGGGAATACACAATAGGAATACCAGAAGAATATTAAGATATGGGAGTCAAAAACGCAAATAAGAGAAATTCAATAATCACCAGCACCAAAACTAGGATTTTCACACCGGCCCAACCAATTGCTTTTAGGCTGACGGTTTTCCTTCAGTATTCGTACCCCACTCTTCTTCTGCCTCAGTTTCATTAATGAGTACCGCACTGTCAGTAGAATCAGCATCCACAACTACAGGCTCTTCTTGTCCCTCATTTTGTTCATCATCTTGCCCCAGTTCTTGCACCTCATCACCACTCTGTTCTGCAACCTGAACAGTTGACACAGACATTTAATTGTTAGAATCTACAAACACCAGAGTCTAAGCTGTTTCAATATGGGTATAAAATAACATCGAGAAAGGACTTCTCCTATTATGTACAAAGATATGGTTATTTATTTCTTTTCTTTCATGATGAGGTATACAGAATGTTAAATCAACCCAGACAAGAAGGCAAATAGAAAAACCGGCATGTCATACGTCGTGGTCTATATCTCCATTTTCAAGAGATTCTTCATCCATTTTCATGTTGCTGAAAGCTTCTACAAGGTTGTTAGTTGATCTATCAGCATGATTTACATATTCTGTTGCTGGTGGGTAGCCACCACCCCTACATATGGAACAAAAAATAAAAAAGTAACTCCCAGGAATTTTCAGAAAGCCACCAGGGTAGGCTGAGAGAGTATAGAAGAAATGCATAGGAAGTGGATAGAGCCATTCTCAACACCTTTCTTCTGCAACTTTAGATTCAACTGCACATGCAACTTGCCAGTGCTCAAACATATTAGGATATTCTTCAGGATCAGCCAAAGCTTCTGCTGCTTTCTGGTTAACCTGAATGACCATTCATCAATAAACCACATTAAAATACAACAATTTTTCCGTAATAGGACTACGGATAATACAGCAATGTCTAATACTGCATGAAGCCATATAGTCCGTATTCAAAAATTGATTACAACCTTCACTTTTCTTTTTTTGAGAAGGGATTATACCCTTCACTTCTGCGTTCAAACTATATTTAATATCAAATCTTTAGATTAAGGCATGACATAATTCATAACAGATAGTTTGGTTCCTGAAAACTCATTAAATATATTTCTTGTGGTCATTCCATGGAGATAATACACAAATGCAAGTGGAATAGATAATTATCCAAAAATATTACTTTTGATGCCTATCACAGGAGTAAATAATACGTCCGAGAGATAAAGAGCTACGAAGTTTTTCTGAACCAGCAACTTAGATCAAGAAGCTTAATCCCACTATGTTAAATGAAAATCAAATCTAGATGGTTCTGCAGCTCCAACAGATCTCTCAGGTGATCATCCCGTCAAATATTTGGTCCTAAGTGCCAGAGATTCAGAAGGTGTATACAGACAAGAAAGATCATGATCAGAGAAACACAGACCTTACTGAGGTCCTTCTTCCAAATTGCAACTATTTCAGAAACCTTACTTGGCAGATAAGATCTAGCCATAAAAGCAGCCTCAGGTACCCGATTGCTGCAAATAAATTGTAACTCTATATATCAATCTGAACCATTGAAAACACACTTAAACAATAAGTTCTTTAGCAAAAAGAAGTACCTATCAACCAATAGCTGAATGCATTCCTCCACTTTACCCAAAAGGAACATGCAAAGGAATGTGACATTGTTTTTCCCCTGCTCTTTGGCAAGAGTTGCTAGTTCAGTTATTCCTTCAGCATCTCCTAGTGAAGAATAGAGTAGCAACAGACCACTCAAGTCATTGGCATACTTCAGACATTCCTCTGCCATCTCCAGCTACAACATGTAGCAAATGAGCAAAAATTCTGAAGAACTCAGGAAAATAGACATGTGCATTTCAGAAAAGTACTACTGACATCTGAAGAGACCAAATTACAAAGTACCTCCACCACTTGAATACAAAACAAAGAGCTGGAAAATTTCACTTAACTCTGAATGATATATTAACCAGTAGTCTCAGTTCAGCTAAAAGAAAGAGTTTAAACAAGTACAAACCACGGCACCGTTCCTAAAATCTGAACCATCCATTTTTCTCAGTAAAAAAACTAAACGTATGCTGCAAAAATAAGATTTCAATTAATGGCAGTAACCGTTACCATTCCATCAGACATGGCTAGTTCACCCAACTGCTTCCATTTGGACTCACTTTGAGCGACCACTGCAATATCCTGCCAAGCCACAAGCCACACTTCTAAACAACATATGGTTCTTATGAAGCAAACAAGTTTAAAAGAAGATATGTAAGTCCAAACCACATGCATTAAAGTTAGGAGCCCCCACCTTTGCAATTTCTAATTTTCCCAGCTGTATGGCTAGATCAAATCTGTAGTCAGGCTCTGTTGCAACTTCTAATGCTTCCTCTACCATACCTCGCGACTCCAAGAAATGAGCAACACTAGCAGGGAAAATATTTTATGACTAATTAGGAAAATTCATATAAAACAAAGCAAACCCCACCCCCACCCCCGCCCCGAAGGTTTAGATATTGCAGAAACTATGTGATACCTCGTATCAACATGAAGCATCACATACTAAATTTTAGGAGGAAAGAGATTTTATTGATCAAACAGATCTGAAGTATTAAACAGATGAAAAATTTAACAGAAATTACTGTCCATACAAACAAATGAATACAGATGCCAATCCCTCAGAATCTATGAGCAGCATGTTACTCTAAAATAACCCAACACATTAATATAATCCAGAAAGCCCAGTTCATTGACATGTTACACACAATATATCGGTCATGTTCCCTGAAGACATTTAAACATGTGATTTACCTATTATGGTGCTCCTTAGGAATAGATGGCAGCACCTCATTTGCTCTGTCCCAGTCACCACGCATCACAAGCGTCTTGTACTCAACCAGGCTGAGCAGCAAAGTATATCCAATGACACTGCACAAGAAGGAAATGAACTCATTTATCCCAGAATAATTATCTCAAGCTGAAGTTTCCAACATCAGAATCTCCCAGAAAGTACTCACTTGAACTCTTTGTCAATCAGAAAAACCCTACTCTGGTTCGCTAGATATCCGAGCAGGTACATAGGCCGGTCTAAATGAAACATTGTGGTCACCTAAACATACAAAAAACAGTTTGCTGATTCACACACAGAAATAAGATGTCGCCAGATATATGTGCAAGAAGAGCAGCATGCACAACCAATCGTACCTCACCACCAACACAGTAGTTAAGTCTCCAGGAAGAATTATTGTAAATGAAGCAATCACCAACCCAAATTCCGGTCCTGACCCGTTCATTTATCTCATAAAGAAGTTCAAAAGCTTCTTCTACGCCTTGCTCATCTACTGATCTTCCACTATCTAAATGGGCAGAAACCACATCACGCTGCAGGTACGACACAAGCAAACAGATGAACATTACTAGAATTATGCAAAGAAAGGAATAACAAACTTGAGCATGTGTAATTTTGATTATGGAAAGAAGGTCTCACATTATACTTGAGTATGTAGAAGGATGTATCACTTGCAATTGCTACCAGATCGCCACTGTCCGCCCAGTAGAGATTCTAAATAAATTTAAAAACAACATAGACAAAGTTAAGACTTCCAAGAAAAACAACCTTACAGTGTATCACAGTGAAGCTTATGTTTCTCACCTTCACACTAACATCAATTCGCCGTATCAACCTGCAGTCCGCCCAATCATAGAAACAAATAAACTCATTTGAGCACATCGCCAATAGAGTACCTCCATAGATGCGCTCAGCTGAGAAAGTAGGGCGGATACTCTTCTTCTCCTGGAAATACACAATTCACCTTTAAGGCCACCACATGAACAAGAAGAAACCATGGGACATTGCATGTTTCAGCTTTGAGAAAGAGAAGCCAATGCGTTTATTACACTATAACCCATCGCATGGATGTGAACTAAAAACTCACTTATGAAGCTCTCTAAGAAGTAAAAGCCCACCACTAACAAAGGCATTAAATAGAAGGGGGCAGATAGGGAAGAAACAGTTGATAAGTCAAATATATAAAATAATCCATCATCAGACTCAAATTAACACAAGATGCAATCAATTTGATTTTGTCTTTTTTTCCTTTTGATAGGTACGTGGTACAATGAACCTTTCGAGGCAGCCAGTTGGAGGACGAATGTGAACCTGAAAATTTTTGCTGAAGATCTTAATCCTTGACGTACTTTCTCTCACAGCATATTCTCCATCAGAAGACCAAACAAATTCCAGAGCTGAACCAAATGACCTATTTCTCCATGCTAGAGCAGTATATATGATATACTCTCCATCTCCACAAACAACAACAAACCTTCCATTTGGATTATGCTTCAAGCTCTGTTAAAGAGAAAAAGTATGCATTTTAACAAGTGACCTCTACATATTCTCCAAACAAAAACAAAGCAGATAAAAAACTGCCAGCTACAATAATCTATCCACACTCTTTATACTGCAAGAAGATGACAGCATAAAATAAATTACGACACCTGAAATAACAACAAGATGACAGCAGCAAGATAGCAAAGGCAAAAAATGATTTTAAAAATTGAAAAGACTAAAACAATGGGAAATAACCCATCAGTTTAAATAAAGTATGACAATAGAAACACCGACACACAATAAATCAGAAAACAGACTAATGGTGGGTGAGGTTTTGGGTATATGTATTGCCTTCCCCAAAAAAGAGATATAGTACTATAGGATTAGCCTCTCGCTTGTAAAACATGTACACTAAGCAACTCCAAGCAGAATGAGCATACATAACTAACAGCTAAATTATAGCAACCACATAATTCTTGCTGACCAGGCTGTCACCATGATTCTGGTTTTAAGATAACGCTCACTCACTTGTGGATAGAGGTCACAAGTTCCCAATTCCTTGACAGCCAAAGGCAGCCTTTCTCCATCAGTAACCTGAGAGATAAGGCAAACATGCACTAAATTAAACAATAGTGAGAAGTGTAAAGAAACAGTGAGCCATATAAAAGTCAGGATTATGGCATACCTCGTAATCCGCCCCCACACTCTTGATGTTGACAGTTTGAACTTCATTGTGCTTAGCCCATATAATTTTTCCACTATTATCCATGCTGGCAACGGGTTCTTCTCGGCCAATTTTTACCATGATAGTGCCCTCATCATAACCTATTACAACCCTGCACATGTCTCAAATCAGCATAATTGCAACTAGATGAATAAATGCAATACAAAGCATGAGATGAAATGATAATCCAGTTCATTGCTCTTTAGTTTCAGAATGCTACAATTTGTTACGTCCACAAGTTGTACAAATAAGTATTTTCCTTCTTTCTTCATCCATAAGAACTCTTCTTGCTTGGAAACGAAAACAGTAAAAATTAAAAAGCAAAGTAAATTGGAAGGAATTGCAAGACTTCCTAAGAGAATAAAGACGCAGCGACAAACTTATCACAGAAACTAACCTTCTTGAACTTCTCATGCAACCAACTGCCCAAACTCTTTCAAGACCATAATTCAAAGTGTTCTCAAGTCTGCATACAAAACGCAGCGGAAGAAGAATTAAGATCAAATAGCCAACTTAAAGAGACGATATATTTTTGACTTATTGGCTAAAATATCACTGTATATGCCTAGCTATTATCAAGCTTTAGATGAACCAAAATAATGAATATTGGACAATTATTGAAGCGTGGGAATTTCTGTCGAAAGAAAAGAAAAGAAAAGACCCAATCTCATATGAAATCAATTGAAAATTACCCATGTAATAAAGTAGTTCTGATTATAAATATACCTATAAGTAGTTGCATGCCATATACGAACTGTACCATCTTCAGACCCTGTAATTATAATAGGAAGCTCAGGATGAAAACATACGGCAGAGACATTGTGTGTATGGCCTTCAAGAGTCTGGACACAACTTTTTGTCTGATAATCCCAGACCTGTCTCACAGTTTAGCAACACCTGATTCAGATTCTCTGTATCTAAACTAACAACAGAACATGGGAAAGTAATGATCAGCAAACCTTAGCAGTGTGGTCATCAGAACCACTGATCAAATAAGGTTTGTCACCACCAGTGAAATAGTCAACACAATTGACTCCCTTTAGATGCGCATCCAATGTGAAGTTTGGGTCAGGGGAGCCGAGGTTCCAAATCTGAAATAACCAAGCATGATCAAATTCAATTATTTCAGATTGGTTCATGGAAAGTTATGACGTTGTAAACAAGTTTATGCCATGAGGAAGCAAAGAAGACACGGAAGGAAAAAAAACCTTACCTTTATAGTCCGATCAAGAGATGCACTGGCAAATGTATTGGTATCTTTGGGATTAAATGTGACTTGCATCACATAATGGGAATGACCCTCAAAAATTTGAGTGCATAGCCATCCTTTCTCCCAGTCCCATAGCTTTATAAGCATGTCATCAGAAGATGACAGCACATATGGTAGAGAAGGATGAACAGCCACACACCTAATATAATCAGTGTGCGCTTCGAATACTTTGACCTTGTCCATGGTATTGTAATTGTATACACGAATGTACATATCATCAGCACCGGCAACAACCCATTGCTTGCGTGCTATGAACTTCGCTGACCTAACTGCAAAGAATGAACTAGGTGTTTAACAGAACTGAGTCTTAGATAAGGGAAAAGAGTGCTAGTTCACAGTTCTGGCCAAACAAAGATTATTTAAACTCCATCAAGGTACCTGGTAATTCAGTCACCTCGAAAGATTTAACCATTGTCTGCAATAGTAAAGATGGATAAGCTCTCTGTTGATGATACTGTTAACATGTAACTTTTGCTCTATAATTATGTATTGCCTCAATAGCTTCTCATACAGCGTAAGCTAAGAAGTCAAATTGGCAAATACGTGAAGAAGATTTAAGTTAACGTGATTCATCTATGGTGAGAACTTCAATCTGCTCCTAACGTAGGATGTTACAGTAAGAAATATCACTAGGAATAATGGAGCAGTAAGTCCAAATGTGATTCACCGATCATGAATACTTGAACATACACCTAATGCAAGTTTTACAGTATGAAATTGTTTGTTATAGTCATTGGAGGGCAGTAATTCTACTAAAGTAACTTGCAGAGTCCAATATCAGGGTTAAGAGAGATGTTGTTGCAATGAAGATAGGGAAGATAAAGTAGGAGAAAGCAACAATACAAGGAACATAAGACCTTCCTACTTCAGTTGAATGGCAATTATGCTCCATAATCTCTATCTTGGCTGAAAATTGTTATACTTTTAATTTGGCACAGGATAAGCGACAAGGTTTGTAAGGACTCATATAAACGACTCTCACTTGCTTGGAATTGAAGCGCTATTATTGTTGTATCTTGAAATTTCAAGTAAACAACAAATATCAACTGGCAGTAGCTTGTTGAAAGAATAAATGTGTGTCTTCCAGTGGATTGCTATTGCACTAATAGTAAATCCTTCTCTGCCCAACTAAGTATACATAAAAACAATTTTGAGCATTCATTGATGATACCAAATAATCAAAAGTTAACTCTAGCTTATTCATCCAAGTATGATAGGAACTAAGCTTCCCCCAAACCAGATCACATTTAGGACACTCTTTTACAAATGAGAATACAATATACATCTTCCAAGATTTGAGAATTCAATAATCCAGGAAAAAAATACAAGTGTGGATGTTAATTCCCATACCTGGGTCTGGTAGTTCCAGATGCAAACAGTCCCCGAATACAAACTTGTCAATATCCTGAAAGAAGTAAGAACAGGACTTAGCTGCAAATAACTAGGTCCATGAGGTGGGGGTAAGGTCTGCTATACTCTACCCTCCCTAGACTCCACTTTATGTGATTTCACCGGGCATTAAGAAATAAATAGAACATGTGCAGTGATACTAACAATATGTCACTTCGACATAAAACAATTTAAAATGGAAGCAAACATATCAGCTTAAACTGAAAGACAGTCCCATTACCATGGCTCCGTAGGATGTAGATCCACACACTTTACCCTTTCTGATCTTTGAGCAAGTTTCCTCTGAATCAATAATTAAAGTCAGCAGAAAATGCATTAGTGGCACATATATGAAGTATATAAACATTTTCAAGTACGCCAAAAGTATAGTACCTTAATCTCCAATCTCAGAGGCTGAGTCGCCATTTTCAATTCGAAATTGAAAAAACACAAATAGAAACGAAATTTAAGTTAGTGAGTAACAAAGTGACAGATCTCAAATTAACGAATAATAGACCTACTCATGAATACGAGACAGAATTGTGTTATCCTGGAGAGGGTGATCAGTCACCGAAACCAAACTGAATCCGATTTGAATCAGATCTAAGCCGTAACGTAATGTTGAACAGATTGAAGCTAACAGACTCACCATTTTCAGCGATAAATATGAGAACTCTCCTGAAGAGTAACCGAAGCAGTGATTGAAGTAGCGGTAGGGAACAAATTGAAGCACAAATTAGCTGCAGAGATCTTCGAATTCCAATTGTTTTGAAGTGAGAGAAGGACGAAGAGAGATCAAGAGAGAGAAAATTAGTACTCCAAGAGGTTTAGCTCGTGTAACAGCGTAACCCCTGTAAAGCGAATGAAAAAAGGGGAATTTTATGAGGATGATCCTTTGTAGTTAAGAGTTAATATTATATGACCAAATAAAAAAAGAGTTAATATTAAAATTTCCAATTTTGTTTTTGCTGTTTTTCACTTATGAGTTGTACGAGTTGTTTGGATTTATATGCTTTGTTGAAAAGGAAAAATTATCCGCGTATACATTAAATTTTGTAGTTATGATATGTGTTTTCATTCTAGTTGACATTTTACAGATCAATTTTAATAAGAATTTTTGGAATCTACTCGATCATTCAAAACTCTAGTTCATGCTTATATAAGTGTTACTATATTTCCTTGAAAAGTCGTTCATAGAATATTCATAAAGAGATTAAATTTAAACCATCTTAATTCGAGCTACTAACTACCCTTGAATATTCATAAAAAGATCAAATTCAAGTCATTTATTGAAAAATACGCTACTGATAATTACTCGAATTCAAATTATTTAATTCGAAAAATACGCTACTAGTAACTATCCGAGTTATACATAAAGATTAAATTTAAATCATCTTAGTTTGAGAAATATATCACTAATGACCTTCTAATTATAGAAATCAAATTCAAATCATCCAAATTTAAAAGATACCTCGAACAAACAACTTATTTTTAAATCAAAAAGTTATAAAAGTAAACCAAAGATATAAATTAAAATTTCTAACTTGTAAAGTTCATAACAATATAAACACATCCGAATATACTTTGGAGTAGTTTCTTTTTTCTTTATATTCATTCGGTAATTGGTATTATGAATTTATGTGTTAAAATATTTGGCAATATCATTAGACAATTATGGTTAGCATATGAAAGACGCCACATAATAAAGCACTAATGTGTGAAACCAAGGCGAGACCGATGCTCAATATGAACTGCGAGCGCAACGTGAGTAGTACAAGAAGTTAAAATTTGAAGCTTTTGACAGCATATATGTGTTTTAAACTTTAAGGACCCGTTTAGTAGGAGGTATTAATTAAAATAGTTTATAGATTAAATTTTAGTCCAACAAAAACATTGTTTGGTTACTCTATTTTGACATAATCCATTAATTAATTATACCTCATACAAGCTCTTATTTAATTCCTAGAAAAGAAAGGAATAAATAATTCAAGGTTTAACAATCCTCGGATAAAACTCCTAATTACTAAAGCAATTACTTAAGCATTTAATATAATTTTATAAATTATAGTTCATCTTAAAATTTTTATACATTTTCACTATAAAAAGTAACTAAGGTACACTTTAAAGATCACATGTTACAAAACTTTTAATTTCCTTTTTTCATTTAGCAGGATATCATCCAATCGTCCACATATTCATTGCATCTATACTAATTCATCCCATAGATTGTGAGTTCTCCATTTTAGAATTTTAATATTATTATTATAAATGTATTATGATTAATGTGTATATATATTTGTTCATAAATATTATAACAATAGTGTTTAATAGAATACAATAGTTTTCATTAGATTTAATGTATATTTATGTTTTATCATAAATATTATGATAGTATAAAAAAAATATTTTTTGTATTCAACTTTTAATAAAGAGGTTTTTCACTTTGATATATATATATATCAAATGCTACTTCGAAAGGACATATATTTAAAGGTCGACATCTCTGACAAAAGCTATGTTTTTGGCACAGAAATAATGAATGTCTATTTGAAGGAAGAAGTCATAAGTTCAAACCGCATCTCAAAAGGTAGAAATTATTTATTATACAACATCAACTTTAATTCCAAGAAAATAAGTACAAGATAGACATAATGGATTCACAAGATCCAGTACAAGTAATAATAAAAACATATTATGATGGCAGAAACTAGAAATTAAAGCATGAAGAAAACATCAGCTTCTTCATATATATTGTCTCTCAATCTTCATACAATCTTTCCGATAATCATTCCTTCATCACAGCCAATTATGAGTCTATCAAAGAAAACAATAGTTTTGATTAGGAGAAAAAACTAACCGCAAAAGTAATTTAAGTTTAGCCATGTGTAGATAATAGAATCGGAGTACTAATTGAAATTCGAAAATAGAAGAATTCGTAGTGGAAGTAGAAGCTTACATGTGAGAATCTTCCAGGCTTGCAAATCCAATTGCCCAAATTCTCCCAAGTTCAGAGATTTGTGTGTTGAGTAAGCTGTTTTAATAACATCAAAATCAATCAAATTTGCAGTATACACAATGCACACCAATCGTACGTTATGCAGGTTGCTAACATCCAAGTAGTTGATATTGATTCTTGTACATATTATTGTTAGATGTAATTCCATCACTCTGATATACACAGAAATCAATTTATTATCTACGAGGCTCATTGCTGCATTACTGTAATAACGTCTTATGACTCTAGCTAGTACGTACTATCACTATGATGTGAGATTGTTATGTTCAAGATCTTGATATGTATGTCGAATATATGTGATAGCATGAACGTCTCTGTTACCTGTAATTAGTAGCATCCCACACACTAAATGTTCCATCCTCAGACCCTGTAAAAAGTGCTGGAAGTTCTGGATGCACTGCCAAAGCAGAAATATTGTTCTTATGACCTTCTAGAATCTGGACACAAGTTTGATTTTGCAAGTCCCAGACCTGAAAAACATTTAATGTTCAGAAGGCAATTCGGAGATATTTAAATAATTATTATCTCGATTTTATTTTTTTTGCAACATACCTTAGCTGTGTGATCATCTGATCCAGTGATTAGATATTGTTTATCATTACAAGTTAAGAAATCAACACAATTGATCCCCTTCGAATGTGCTTCTAGTTCGAGAATTGGATCAGAGGAGCTAAGATTCCACATCTGTTTGAAAAAGGAAATGAAAGGTGAAAATCAATAGTCCAAAGGTTATATAGTAAACCACAATGTGTAATATATATACCTTCAGTGTGCAGTCAAGTGATACACTTGTAAACGTCTGGTTTTGATCTTTTGGATTGAAGGCCACTTGCATCACATAGTGGTTATGCCCCTTAAAAATCTGAGTACAAGCCCAGTCTTTTTCCCAGTCCCAAAGCTTTATCATCGTGTCATCGGAACATGACAGAACATAAGGAAGAGTAGGATGAACAGCTAATGATCTGATATAATCGTCGTGTGCTTTGAATTCCTTAATCTTTTCCTCTGTTGTGTAGTTGTACACTCGAATGAAGTGATCATCTGATCCAACAACAATACTTTTTTCACGAGCGATAAACTTGGCTGACCTGACTGAAAAAAACAGATCATTTATATTATTAAAGCATTATCCAGGACTGATATAGTAATTCAATAATATATACATACCTGGTGACTCTGAGACTTGATAGCTCTTCTCGACAGTCTGCAGGATTCATATAGCCGACCTTATTATACAATTCAACAAAAAGCTACTACTAAAATCTCCTAGCTAGAAACATGGTTGCTTACTTGAGATTGATAGTTCCATATTTGTACAGTTCCTGTGTACAAGCTCACTAAAACCCTGCATGATCAACAACGCGGTTATATATATATTATATATAACCCCTTTTTGTAAAACAGATTGATTTTATAATTCTTACCATGGCTCTGTTGGGTGGATCTCCAAGGACTTGACTCTTTCTGATTTCTTGATATGTTTTTTCTGTGTCAAAAAAACATTGTTGTCAGTTTAATATGTCATGATTTAAATGATGCCAGAAAATTTACTGTAGTAGTACCTCAATTTCAATTGCAAAAGTCTGATGACACCGCGATATTTGATCCAACAGAAACGTAAGACAAAGGAAAAGAAATAGTCGTCAGGATATATAAGATCATACAAATTGAATATTTGCAATTCAACATGCAATATATAGATGTTATATCTATATGATCAAGTTTTGTGAGTATGCAAATGCTTCTTGAGAAAATTGAGCAAACAAGCATTCAAACGAGTCTCATTGAGATACGAATAAGTGATCCTGAAAATAAGACATGTTGCATGCTACTGAATAAGTAAATATAATTATCACGGTGATGTAAAAGTAACTTATAACTTACCATTGTCTCGGATGTTTGAAAAGTTAAAAACCTTACTAACAAAAGCTCAACACTTAATGGAATTGGAAAAATTTTTTTCTTTGTTGTTGTTGGAGTTGTGATTTACCTCTTTATATACTCAAGAATACTTTGTTCTTAAGTTTTAATGGAAGATATACATGTATGTTTAGTTGCCTGGTTTGACTTGTATTTATTTGGAATGTCACATTCTTAATGATATCATACAAGCCACTTGTAGTCGTTGATGATGATTTGTTGGCAGAATCAAGGGTGTATATATGAAGTCTTTATTGACTTGCAAAAACCATAATGGGATTTGAGAATGGAAATTACTAGGCAGTCACTATATCAAGAAATCAAAGAAGAATACTCTTTAATTTGAAAAAAAAATAATATCTTCTAATTTGCGTGTTTTCTCTTTAAGGGCCAATTTTTATATGTACAAGTTTTGTATGTTAAAGATAAGTTTTGCATGGACAAATTCTCCTATACAAGACATACATTCATACATACTATATGTAAACATTTCATCTATAGTTACATATTATCCTACTATTTAATAATAATGAAATAATTATGTACCAGAGTTGGAGGTAAATATATTAAGGGATAAGGGTCTGAAAAATATCCTAACTTTGATCGAATTTGTTGTTGCGATACTAAACTTTCATGAAGACTTATTACCTCCCTGAACTATTTAATAGTTTATTATTTACCCCTGAACTATTTAATAATGTATTTTAAATCTATATATGTGCCACGTGGATATATTACTATTTATAATTTTGCATTACTTTTTATGTCCACGTGGGCAAATATATATGTTTAAAAAATGGTAATAAATAGTCTAGGAAGGTAATAGATCCTCATGAAAATTTAGTATCGCAACTGCAAATTCAACTAAAATAGAGATATTCTTTAAACCCTTATTCATACATTAATATACGTCGCCCGTTAAAATTAGCCTAAAACGGCCTACGAAGTTGAGGTTAGTCCAAAATTCAGATTCTAGTGGGTGCGCCACGAGGCCCATTGATCCATGATGTCAAGGCCTGCAAAAAGTAAATTGGATTAATCAACAAGTTTTAATGTGCATGTTGCTCTTGTAAACTATATATGTGAAATTGGATGCTATAACACTTCAAGGCTGAGTTTTAATAATTAGTATTAAATGGGGGTGAGAACTGGATATTATTATTTTTTAACACAATATTTTGGTCATAAATTGGTCATTGGAAGAAAAAAGAGATGCATGACATTAATATGAAATACTATATATAACACACCATTTGAATCACCAATATTTGTGTGGGATTAAACGAAAGAGATCTTCGCTCTCTCAAATTCAAGCCCGAAAAATGATGATAGTCGTAGACGAATAGTGTATAATTTCTCTTTTAATAAGTCCTTTACGAATATAATATAAGTTTCACAGTTTATACTCAAATTGAAGGAACAATTTTATCAATCAAAGGAACAATCAGTAAGAATGATCTTGGGCGTACATGTTTTAAACGTTTAAGTGGTGCTACCACTTTCAGAATTTTAGGTCTTGTTACCTTGAGTACTTTCAATCCAAATATAAAGGCGAGTTCAAAAATTTTTAGGTTGATTTCTTTTAAGAGGTAAAATTAACATGCTATTATACGTTTCACGTTATTTATACAGAGAAAGTGAATGAATTAATGTTCAATTTAAGTAAAAGAATTATAATTATAATACTAAACGATGCTAAAACATCATACGACTATAAATAAAATCAACAAAATATATACCATCAACTAAATCAAATCAGTGAGGATTTTTTAATCACAATTATATATGGTTGACAAAAGCAACGGAAATTATCCAAAATGAGACAAGTCCACTCATGTTTTCTAATTTGTTTCTATAAATAGACTAGACAAATATAACTTCTTGTTAATTATTCCCTTCCAAAAAAGAATATAGACATCCAAACAATTCACTTTTCCCACTCTTGAGCTAATTAATGACTCCTAAAAAAACACAAAAAGATTGCATTAATCATTATAATTTAGAAGAAATACACTAAACTCTCTTTCTACTATAAGCTTCCTATCACAATGATGATTTTAAATACCAATATTGTATGTCTAAGCTCTCTTTAATTCCCAAACTTTGAAAATGTGTATCATAATTATGTCATTAACACTTCTGAACTATTCAAATAAGGAATTAAATTCAACTTCCATTACATTTTTGGGCCAAACATGTTCCCACCGTTACATTTTTAGTCCAACCGTCCAATCAGTTCTCACACCCTTGCTACATCACATGTACTTTAACATGATATTAAAGCAGACATAGATTTTTTTTAACAAGGTTAATTTCTCGTCATGGGATAGCTTTATTGGGCTATTAAGTGTCACAAAGACAATCAATTAATTACCACAACTCTCTCAAGAGTGGTGAACGTGTAGAGACTAGCTATTTGACTTCATGAGCTAGCTAGTTTTAGTCCACAAAAGTTGGTTTCATTTGGAATATATACATGACTAATTATAATGAGTCAATGTTGCTATCATCAAAAGGTAAAATGAGAAATGGTATATTCTGGGAATAAACTTGTCTACTACACTGCTAACAAGTAACAACCACACCCAACACAGATGAACGAACCGTGGGGTGTTCTTTTTAATTTGTTACATCTTTGTTACTTCCAACTTAGAATCCGATTGATTGGCTTATTTTAAGTGTTATTAATCGTGAGATGCTCTTTTTAATTTGTTATTTCCAACGTATTCACTAGTCTAGTTAGGCTTCAAAGAGGACCTCTTTTTTATTCTTTTTAAGTCACAAGTAAACAACTCCTAAAGAGAAAAGTGCACATGTTTCATTTAGCAGCGACAAAATTTAAAATTTATAAACTTTGAGTTTTAGCAAAAATAACTTACTAGGTTCTGAACAAAGTCAGATGCTTTAAAGAGAAAAGTGCACATATTTCATTTCCCTTTTCTGTTCTTGTTAAATTATTTGCACATTAAATGAATTTCTTAATATAAATACGTATAAAACTTTTATCAAAATTATTAAGTTTCGTGAAGCCGATACTAGCTTAAATGAGTTTGACTAATTCATAGTGGCCGGCCAATACCAAATTAGATCTCCACATATCTCAGAGCACTTGACTTTTAATATACACTTTACTGAGTCAAATAATGCATAAGAAATAGAAATGGAGTCGATGGTGTTGGGTTTTAATTGCCTGATTTCTTACCATAAATAAGTTTTTCTTATAGGAAAAGGTTTTGAATTGACTAATTTTTTTTTTGTAGGAAAAAAGTTTAGGACTCTATTATAAATAGAGGAATGTTACTTCTAACTTAATCAGCATTCACAATATAGTCTTAATTCATTTGAGAGTTTTGGTTAGGGGGAGATTTTATGGGTCACAAGCTTGATACGTTATCACTTGTGTGAACCTCCCATATATTCCGAGTGAATTGGTTGATGTTGTTTCTAGCAAAGCAAACCTCGAAAGACCACGAGTAAGAAGACAACGAGAAATATACCAAAAGACACAAAGATTTAACGTGGTTCAATCAATTGACCTACGTCCACAAAGGAGATGAGAAATCCACTATAAATATGAGAGTACAAAATACAGAGAGAAACAACATCTACCAATTCACTCAGAATACATGGGAGGTTCACACGGTAAAATAGAAAAAAGCTACAGTTTTTTTTTAAATGACAAATATTTAATTTTAACAAAGAGAGTAGTATTATATATATATAACGAGACAACCACATTTTAGCTTCTATTTTCCCTCCAAAACTTATGATTTATAAATATCTTACAACATACGGCACAAGAGGTGTTAAGAAACGCCACTGCATTTTCTCTATTTTATGTCAATCCAGAACTAACCCTTTTTTTCATCCAATATTCGGAGTTCGTATTAGAATTTTGATTAAATTTAAATCGATCAATATCATACTTATTTGGAGAATTTTTTTCAAATTCAGAGCTCAAATTCGAAATCTCTGATTGAATAATAAAATAATCTCACTACTAAACCAGAACCATGTTGGTTTTCATAACAAACTTGATTCCCCTCTCAAATGCTTCCAAGTACCATCAAACATTAACTAATCTTACATATACTATGTAACTTACTACATGTTTACCGTTAGTTTGATCACATAAAATGTACGTGTAAAATAGGTAGCTCATGCGTTTTTTTTATTTTTAGTTCAATAATTACTTATTCAGTCTACGTGACGTAATTTGTACATGAACTTTATAATTTGCCACTTATGAATGGAATAACTAATTAATTTATTACTCTATCTGTTTTATAATACTTGTTCACTATTGACTTGACACATGAATTAAAAAACCGTAAATGATAGGAGTAATTTTACCAAATCACTCTTATTAAATATAAGTCATCTAAACATTAAAAATTTAATAGCAAGAGTAAAGTAAACGACACAAAATGGTAAAATTTTCATAGGTTTTATAAACTGAATAAGTATTGGACATTTCAAAATAGTATAATGAACAAGTAAAGATGGACGAAGGAAGAAAGTAATAATTAGTGAGACATCATAATTGAACAAATTATGATCCTAACTGTAATTAGGCCAACAGAAAAGATCCCATCCCATTCAACTATAACTATATATCAATTTGGTGAAATTCTTTTGCCCAATAATTCTCTTCCTTTTCTTCAAAGAAAAATATGCTGTTAGAATAATCATGTAGGTGTTGAGTCCTATTTTGCTGTGCCACGAAAATTTATAAAAGAAATGAATAGTTGTCTTCTTAATTATGAGTTAAGCTTTTAAAATTGAATTCAAATCATATTCATAAGTCCAGTTTTACTCATATGGCATGTTTGACCTAGACCATAAGTGTGCATGTATATATATTGTTCACGTACAAAATATTGTGTTTAAAGCCTATACAATTTCTCACTTTTTTTTTTCAATATTACTAAAGTTAAATTATGCATTTGGACATAAGTATTGGGTGCACGTAATTCATGATACTCACAATGTTAGGCGTAGGAGAATGAGATCATTATTCTTTTCGCTTCCATTTAAGTGTTTTAGTTAAAATATGGGTAAAATATTCTTTGAATTTTATGATCTTAAATGTGTCATTTATACCGCATGTTGAGTGTCAATGGTTAATATAGGAAGTGGCAACTATTTAAAAACAAGATTTAAAATAAATGTAAGCAAAGACAAATACGCTCTCTGCTATTTAATATATACCTATACATATTTTCTATCCGCCCTTAAAAATAATAATTAAAATGAGTATATTACCACAATACTTATGTTAATTGATGCATATTCTATGTAAAAAAATAATTTAGAGAATAAGTAATTAATATAGAAGATATAAAATTTTTTTCTTTTGATATGATCAAAGTAGCAAGTAAATGTAATATATTTTTAATATAATAAATAAATAAAAGTGAACGAAAGAATAAATTAAAACGAATGGAGTACTAAATTTGGGATGTTTGGTTTGGCACAATATTTTTCATTCACTTGCGCTTTGTGCCTTTTTTTCCCATTTTCCAAAGTATAAATAACTGAATAAATGCTACGCTATTTTGATCATGCACTAAAGCAAGAGTAAGTATACGTTATCTTCCTCTCTTCTTTTTTTGGCTAGATTTTCAATATGTATATATATTGAATTTCCTTTATATCTTTATATTTCTACGTTTTTATATTTTGAATTATCTTATTAAAAATTATAATTCTGTCACTGAATTTTAATTATACATAAATGCCAACATGCATGTTATGTCCACTCAAAATATTAAAAGTGTGTTAAATTCTAGTAATTAATTTAGTTGAAATTCACCATATAAATCGTCTATTATCTCTTTTGTTATATTCAAGATATTTTTCGAAGGTTCATGGTATAATGTTAACGTAGCTACTATAATAAAAAGTCATCTTTTATTTTAGGTTTGGGATTAGCTACATTTGCCTCAGGACAAAATGGTAATCATTTTAAATTTCTTAATCAAGTGTCTTGGCCACTCATTAGTCAATTAACCTTTTTTGGTTTAATTACTGTTGTACTAATATATGATAAAGTCATAATAATATTTTTTTTTGTGTGAATTAGAATAGAGAAACGTGTCTGTTATTAAATCTTTTTCCATCATTGACTCATTATCTATTTCTAAACGTTTATTAGTATATGATAAAGTCATGATTATACCTAAACTAATTACGTTGTTACGCCTAAACCTATATTCCCTCCCATGTACTTTCCACTTTAAAGAAAAAACGAAAAATAATTTCATGTAAGAAATTTATCCATCGAATCTCATCAAATCACATTTACCTAAAATTATTAAATAAAATATCATTTGTTCGCTCTTTACCATAGATAAATTAAACATAATATTTTAGTGAATAAGAATAGAGGTGACTTTCTTACATCGTATGGTTATTATTCATTGAGTTTCAAATAGTGCATTGTTAGTTGTTGCATTCTTCCAAAATTTTAAATTATTAACTACAACATCATGTATTTGCATTCACTTTGCCACAATAAAAACATAGATATTATTTACTCCATTCAGTTAAAAAGGAATGATTCAATTTTCTTTTTAATCTGTTTAAAAAAGATTATTTCTTTTTTTTTATAACACTTTAACTTTATTTTCCAGGTGACATGTTTAATACTATAAAATTAAAGAGTTTTTGATATATTTAACATAATTTTAATTTAAAACGAAAAGATTAAATTTTTTTATTTCTTTCTTAAGCTTTGTTGCAAACTAAACTAGATCATTTTTTTTTTTAAATAGAGAGAATAATGAACCAGGATAAAAGAGAATCTCTGTTAGTAAAAAAAAAATTCCATTGTACTCATTATTCTTCAAATTTAAATTGGTGCATCATTAGTTGTTACATTCTTTCAAAAATTTCTAGATTATTAGACAAACGTCATGGGTTTGCATTGTGTCTCATATAATATTATGATATTTTAGTGATTCTAATGAGAAATAGAAGATTAAGCTTATTATCTTTAAAAAATCATTATAGACTCATTATTCATCAAATTTTAAATGGTGCATTATTTATGATTCTTCAAAAAATTCTAAATGAGGAGAAGTGATTAAAAAAAAGAATCTTAAAGAAGAAACAAAACTTTGTCCTCTCAAAGTTTTTATACAACTTATTCACATTTTAAACAAAAATTCAAATTATTATATAAAATGTCATGTTTTTGCTTTTTGCCATGAATAGAATCATGATATTTTATTGGGCGAGAAGCAAGGATAAAGGAGCATGTCTAGTACTATTTTTTTCCATTATAGACTCATTATTAATCAAATTTTGAATGGTGCATCATTTAATGATTCTTCCAAATATTCTAAAACAAAAGAAAAATACATCTTAAAAAAGAAATAAAATCTTGTCCTCTCAAAGTTGTTAAACTACTCACTAACATTTTAAACAAAAAATTTAAATTATAAACAAAACGTCATGTGTTTACCTTTTAACTCAAATAAAACTATGATATTTTAGCGTGTAAGAATAGAGTGGTATAGCTTTCACTAATTTTTTCCTATCAAATTTCATCTCATTATATTAAAAGGAGAAATTGACAAAAGAATGAAAAATCTTTACCTCTCGAAGTTATTATAGCGCGTTAGGCGGATATTTTAAATTTTCTCCTATATAAAAGGGGCATTGTGTTCATTTCCGTTTAAATCAACAAAGATCAACAAATTTTTATTCGATCTTCTCCGATCCAAATCTGAAAAACTAACCCAATACATATTTTCCCCAACTTATTGTTCTTGAACAAAATTCGTTAAAATATAAAAAATGACTTTGAATTCGATTAAAGTGGAAGATTCATCTGGGAATACAAATGACGGAACAGAGGCTTCATCTTCGTCTTCGTCTTCGCAACCTAACGGTGTACATAAGGTATGTTTGCCGCCTCACCGGACGACATTTCAAAAACTCCGGCATAGATTGTCGGAGATATTTTTTCCCGATGATCCACTTCACAAGTTCAAGAACCAAACGGCGTTGAGGAAATTTGTTTTGGGTTTACAGTTTTTCTTCCCTGTTTTTGAATGGGGACCTAAGTATAATCTTATGCTTTTAAGATCTGATATTATTGCCGGCATTACAATTGCTAGCCTTGCTATACCTCAAGGAATCAGTTATGCTAAACTTGCTAATTTGCCGCCTATTATTGGCTTATGTAAGTGCCTTTGTTGTTTTTCCCTCCAATTCTTTTTTACTATTTTATATATTGAATCTCCTTTCTCTGTTTGGAATTTTTATATTAAGATAATCGTTATATAAAGTGGTCAAAAAAAATTTCATTTGTATATATTTATAAATATACGTTTTGTAACGACTTAAAGCGATCAATGAAAAATATTCATTTCTTCTAACACATGATTACTGCTAAAATCATCACTTACTATATAGGTATGTATAGGTTTGTTACCTCGTTAGGATTGGTAAGGGAAGAAATAAGAACTATCCCCTTGAGGATTTTTTTACTACTAATAAATCGCTAAACGCTTTATCTAATAGTATAAATTATTTTTTTTAAAAAATAAATAATAAAAGTATGTTAAAATGTTGCTATACTTTTTTGTGACGACCAATACAATTGTCACGTAAACTCGTCATAAAAAGTTCATATTATTTTCCCCTAATTAGCTCGAAAACACGTTTGCCGTTAAAGACTATCATTTACTAGGCAAATATTTCATTTTTTTGTACAAATTAAATTTAAATACCCAGAATTTTTTTATTATTACGTGGAGAACCTACCTTCACTTTTTGTGACGATCAAGGAATTGTAACATAAAAAATTATCCGATGCATGGTCGCTACTAAAACTATCACTTACTATGAACGAATGTTACATTTTATACGAATTAAATTTTGAATATTCTTAGCGAGGAAACTTACTTTTTATGACGCTAAGCTTATTGTCGCGTAAAAGAAAATGTCATTTCTTGTATTGTATAGTGATTAATATATGATGAATTTTGTGTGACATCCCCAGATTCAAGCTTTGTTCCCCCACTAATATATTCAGTTTTGGGAAGTTCAAGACATTTAGCTGTTGGACCGGTATCCATAGCCTCACTTGTAATGGGAACCATGCTCAGCCAAGCAGTTACATACAGCAAAGAGCCAGCTTTATATCTTCAACTTGCTTTCACATCAACTCTTATTGCAGGATGCTTGCAAGCTGCAATGGGTTTCTTCAGGTATATCTTCATTAACTATTTCATATTTCATATATAAATACGCGAAAAAATGTAAGGGTTGCTCAGTTGGTAAAGGCCTTCCGTCCACTTCAATGACTTACAGGTTAGGATTCATCATTGATTTTCTGTCGAAGGCGACTCTACTAGGGTTCATGGCTGGTGCAGCAGTCATTGTCTCTTTGCAACAGCTGAAAGGATTGCTAGGGATAGTACATTTCACAAACAAGATGGCAATAATTCCTGTTTTGACCTCAGTTTTCGAAAACAGAAATGAGGTTAGAACATCCCTTCAATAATGTGTTAAAAGTCATATATCATGAGGACCAAAAATATATTGAAGGTATGTATTGATCAGTGTAACTTTGCAACATTTGTTTGCAGTGGATGTGGCAAACTATTGTTATGGGTGGTTGTTTCCTCATATTTCTGCTCACTGCAAGGCAAATAGTGAGTGTTTTTTTCATCTTCTTTTTTGGGGTTATGTGAATGAGAAAGTTGCATCTTATTGTTCACTTCTAAAACAATGCTCTTCCATACAACAGAGTGCAAGAAATCCAAAACTTTTCTGGGTTTCCGCGGCAGCTCCATTAGTATCAGTTATTCTCTCAACTGTCATAGTTTACCTGATCAAAAATGAGACACACGTGATCCCAACTGTGAGTAATCTTACATGCATCGTCTCTACTTTCATCCGTTGTTCAGTTTTAGACGGGAGCATGACACTGAAGATACTTAATTTTGTTGCACAGATAGGACACTTGCCTAAGGGGATAAATCCACCATCAGTGAACAAATTACATTTTGGTGGCCCTTATATGGCTCTTGCTCTCAGAGTTGGCATTATAACTGGAATCTTAGCGCTCACAGTAAGTGAAAACGAACTACTATCTCTACTGCTAACATTTTAATTCCTCAAAGAAAGAAAGAAAGAAATGAATCGCGGAGATTAGTGAACTGACCTATACAACCCTACAGGAAGGAATTGCAGTAGGAAGGACATTTGCTGCTATGGAGAATTACCAAGTTGATGGCAACAAGGAAATGACTGCTATCGGACTCATGAACATAGTTGGCTCTTGTGCTTCCTGCTTTGTCACCACAGGTACAAACTAAGCAACATTCGCTTCCACAGATCACGGGTTTTTAGGGTGTCAAATGGGCGAGACAAAAGTTACTTGAGCTGAAATGAACTAAAAACGGGTCATGTTTCCACAGGCTAATTTTGACACCCCTGGTTCTCTCTTTTTCTTATTCCAACTACAATTCAATGTTGCAGGGTCATTTTCTCGATCTGCTGTAAGTTACAATGCTGGAGGAAAATCTGTTGTTTCAAATATAGTAATGGCTGCAACTGTGCTTATCACCCTGCTGTTTCTCATGCCATTGTTCCAATACACCCCTAACGTCATCTTGGCAGCCATTATTATAACAGCAGTGATCGGGCTAATTGATTATCAAGGTGCATTCCTTTTATGGAAAGTTGACAAACTAGACTGCATCGCGTGCTTGTCTTCCTTTTTTGGTGTTCTTTTCATCTCAGTGCCTGTTGGCCTACTCATCGCGGTAAGCAGTTTCTCCTCATAAATCTCAATCCCTGCCTCAATGTTTCTAACTTCTCATATCTAACTAATGTACTATAATTTTTGTTCATGATAACACTTCAGGTCGGTATTTCAGTTTTCAAGATCCTATTGCATGTTACTAGACCAAATACTAATGCCCTGGGCTACATTTCGAGTACTCGTTCATTTCAAAGCCTAAGCAGATACACCACTGCTGTTAGGATTCCTTCTTTCCTTATCATAGCTGTTGAGGCTCCTTTCTACTTTGCAAATTCTACCTACCTACATGAAAGGTAAGTTTAACCTTCAAAGTTACTAAATATTTTGTTACATTAGAGTCGTATCAACTAAAAGTTAGCAACTTTATACAACTACAGGACATTGAGATGGATTCGAGAAGAGGAAGACAGGATCAAAGCCAACCAAGAACCTCCAATCAAATGTGTAATTATTGACATGACAGGTTGGTTCGAAAAACAGAACATATATTGTGTCATGTTTTCATTCGCGAGTAATCTAACATGTCTAGTAACAAAAAAATTGGGGGTTTCTTTCTGCAGCTGTGACAGCTATAGACACTAGTGGCATTGATACAATATGTGAACTAAGAAGAATACTTGAGAAAAGATCACTCAAGGTAAAAAAATCTTTCATCTGTCAAGCTTTTGTTTTCACGGTATACTATCTTGGTTGATTGTTTATGCTTTTAATTGTCTACTGTTGCAGCTTGTGCTGGCAAATCCAGTTGGAAACGTTATGGAAAAGCTGTTTAACTCAAATGCTCTCGAGGCTTTTGGGTTAGACGGATTATATCTAACAGTTTCTGAAGCAGTGGACGATATTTCGTCTTCGTGGAAGCCTGAAAAGGGACCAGCTCAACCACTAACTATATGAGATTTGTACAATGGATGGAGAGAAGAAGAAGAAGGATTAATAAACTGAAGCTTTGGGAGGAATTGATTTTTTGTTCTACGCTCTTCTAAGAAGAGAATTTTGATGTATACTATCTTTATCTATGATGAGAGCAAGCATATCCATGAATGTAACCCTTGTTTGTATATAATAATTTAGGAAACCACTATCTTTTTTTTCTGTTTAGAGAATAACAATTATTTTTACTTGTCTGGAAAAATAAGAAGAAACTAAAAACTACTATTAACTATTAATCAGCAGATTACTACTCTTCACTGCCCTTCATCAATATCAAATCTAGGTGTGGCATCAAACAATTTTCAATTACAGCGTCTAAACTGCAACACTTATCATGCAATTTCAGATTAAGAAGTCTTCGAATAACAAAATGCATTATGAATGCTTAAAATCTACATATACCTTGCCAGACACTGTCGTCCCATTAGAATTTGCTACGTCATTCTAAATCTCTTCAAGTTGTACATAAAATGTCTAAGCACAGCTCTGCTTAGCTTGTTTCCTGTTCTGTTTTTCGATCTCCAAAGACAATTGACATGATTGCAGCCAGCAAAGGAAATAAAATCTCCTCTAGAAAGCTTTATATGTCAGATCAGAAGACAGACTTGTAAGCTGACAAGCTTATCCAAGATCATCTCCTTGGAAACCAGGGAGCACCATCATTAAGACAATTGTTCATCCTGTTGCACTTCAACTCCGTCAAACATCTACACATTTTAATGCATTTCAAAGAATTAGTCATATTAGCAGAATCAGGGCCCTATTTAGTTCTTGTACAGACCATATGTCATGTGAACTTCCAATAGATGCAAAAAATCATAATATACTACAGGCATATAGTGGTGTGTCAATCTTCTGATATGTGTGATAACTAGTTATCAAATTAAGATTTTCTCTTTTGACAAGTAAAGATAATTTTATTTCATAAAACAACAGTACCAAGATGATACTGCAGATTAGTACAAAAACTTACTTACTGGAATTAGATTCCTTATATCTGGAGCAGAATTCCAGCATAGCATCAAAAAAGACATTACATCAAATCTTAAGATGCTGAATACATCTATTTTTTTTACAGAAGTAATGTTTCCTCCTACCCTTAAAGCACCTACAATTTCTTTCAAGCCATATTATCCACACGATACAAAGGATTTCCTCATCCATGTCTTCGTTTGCCTTCTCCTCACTGACTGACCCTGCCAATCAAAATTTGGATTCTCTCAGTTCAAGTTGAGATTTCTATTGACAAGCTTAACAGATAATTACAATAAAGTCACAAGGAGAAGTACAATAAATGGCGACTAATATTCCTCTTCTGTTTTCTGAAGCTCACTGTTGCACCATTATGATAAATGCTAACCATATATACACGGCTTTTGGAAAATGGGATAAAACCAAAGCTAATGCTATTTAAGCTGAAGCAAGGATTATCCAGTTCTGTTGAAAGCACATGTTAATAACTCTATGTAAGTTATGCCAAACTAGCAGTATCCATCAACAGCACCCATTTCTTCTACTTCACCTCCTCTCCCTTCTTCTTTTCTGCCTTTCTATCAATTAACAAATTTATTGCTGCAACTACTGCTCTAATTTATTGACAAATCTAGTGCATCACTTCATCAAGTACCAAGAACCAATTTGTACCCAAATACTAGAGAGACGCACAATATATTCATAAATGATACATGCTATCTCATTTTTAGCCTATAAAATGACAAGCTGCAGCCTAAGCACCCAGAAAGAGGAAGTTTGACCTAGTTTACTAACATAGTAGAAGAGATTGACAAAGATCTTCATACTCTATGCAATGGAGAAGAAAAATGAAGTGTTAAAAACCTCCAGTGAGATCCAACAGTTAAAGCATAGATATCTCAAGCACTTCAACATTAGAATACAAATAAATGATCCAAAAGTAAAGAGAAATGACAATAGTTAGCAACATAATCAAAGAAGCAGCAATAATCAGGATCCTAACGAAAAGACAAAATAGTGTGTAGAGTTGAAGGATGTCAAAACAAAGTGATAATGTTCAGGCCAATGATATGGAGAGATGGTATAATGGGAGAAAGCTTTCTCAGACAGAAATTATTCAAAATGGAGGAAAAGGAGCTTACTTGATCGGAATTTTGAAATTGGAATTTCGCGTAATTCACGTCTTATGCACAAGTATTCACCTAACAATGCCATCACTGCAAGCCCAGTAACATTCACAACCCACCATGTAATTGAAGAAGGCCAGCCTCCATAGATAATACATATTAAAAGATGTACGATGTAAAGTGTTGCTGAAAAATCTAAGCACTTCTTTGCCCTCTCAATCAAATAAAGCAAAAAGCCAGCTCTGCATATTGCAACAAGAAAAATATTCAATTATGCATGTTGAACCAGATATATTGAAAAGTTAGGAAGTTCGTTCACAGAAATATAGATTTTCTCATCCGAGACTAGCATGCACATAAAAAGTCAAAACAGAAGTACATATTAGAGATATAAAAAGCATCATGCTATATCATTGTCCACTCCTTTTTGGCTTATTTATGGTTGCATCTCCAATTTATTTACTTCCCAAGTGTGTGTTCTTCAGCATTTCTTTTACTACCTTTTTTCCAACTCTAAGTTGAACAAACATAAGAATAGCAAGATACAGTAGAAATGATTCAACATTGAAGATCAAACTGATATGGTGTAAAACACTGATCCAATCTCTTTAAACTCCCACAGCTGAAAGACTGAAGCCATTTCTTTGCTACACTTACTATGTATGGACAAGCTCACCAAGCATATCAATCCCCCCAAAAAATAGATTGCTTTCAGTCAGTAATGGAAGACACAGCCAAAGATGATAAATATATGATTTTTCAGCAAGGAAGTCTTCCCAATTCAGATTCTTTAGGTATGGACAACCTCACCAAGCAAATCAATGAAGTCTTCCCAATTCAGATTCAAAGAGGATATTCATGACAATTCAGCAAGGAAGGTGGATTTATGGAGCTAAACAATCATTTCTACTTGTTTTCTTCACTATGCATCTATGCCCAAAGAAACAGAATTAAGAACATTGTCCCAACATTAATTAGATCCAAAAGAAAAAGCAAAGAACATGAAGAGAGCACAAAAACAAAAGCTTCAAGTTTATGGAGAAGACCCAAATGAAGGGGCAAAAAAGCAGAAATCTCACCCTGCTAGTGAACTGAGAATAAATGAGGCAATGACGCACCATCCAGTGACGGTGGAAGCAGTAACAGTAGCATAATCAAAGAAATATACCAGACTAATTCGTGAAACACGAGTTCCAACAAGAATTGTCATGAATATCCCCAGCGTCAAATAATATAGACATTGAAAACACACGATCTGCGCAACAATAAGCCATGGATCCCACACTGCCGTTCCATAGAACATGACTTTTTCGATCCTCTTTCACCAATAATCCCAATTCCTCTAAAAACTGCACCGAACAAACAATCAATTGATTGAGTAAATTCAAAGCAAAGAATAATTTAATAGCGCTATAATCAGAAACCCTAATTTCGGCGTAAATCTGAGAAATTGAGCTGATTGAAAGTACAATCAAAATTCTGAATCTGAAAAAAGAGCATAACAAGGATGAGTTCGGTGGCAATCGTCTCCGCTCTCCACCTAAACTCTTTTTCTTTGTAAAAGCTTCATCACAGCCCACATAACATTTTGTTTTATTTTATTTTTACATTTTAAGGTTTAACATTTTGTTTTAATTTATTTTTACATTTTAAGGTTAATCTTTTTTTAATATTTAATATTTAAATATTTAAAAATAAAAAAGTGTCATAAATATTATTTTTTTTCATATCAAAATTCATATAATTTGAAACTCAAAAAACGAAAAATAACACATACTTATAAGGCTTCACTAGCAAAGTATTTGATTGTTAGGTGTGCTAAGTAAAAAGGTTGGTAATTGTAATTAAAGACTCTAATCCAAATAAATTTATTTTGTAGGAACTTGTCCAGGATTTTGTATTGCTAACCGTACTTTACATAAAAAGTTGGATACGTACCAACATGAAGACCGCATAGCGCAGTGGATTAGCGCGTTTGACTTCGGATCAAAAGGTCGTGGGTTCGACTCCCACTGTGGTCGACACTTTTAGCTGATTTTATTGTTATTCATTTTTATTACTGATAACATGGCACCAATGAAGTGCTTTACATATTGATTACAATACAATTATTTCATTCATGAAAGCTGCAACATTGACTGAATATCAAGAGATAAGTCATTTGTTTCTGCAACTTCTCGCCTGGAAATGTACACTCAAAGAGACAATACACAGCTTGTTCCAATGGCAATGTCCTAATTCTGGCCTCTCTATAAATATTGCAAACAAATGAGTCAGGGACAAAAAAAAGAAGAAGATTATGTCATTCAGAAACAGCCAACTATGATTCCTCTTGCTTAACAGTAGCACTCTTCCTTCTCCTGGTAGTTTTCTTTGCTGTTACTGTTGCCTTCACCTTTTCCTTTTCCCCAGCAACAACTTTTTCCTCATCCTCCACTGGAGCTTTTACTGAGTTTATTTGGCTCCGTAGCCGCAAAATCTCACCTTTTGCTGCTGCCATTTCATCTTCCAATTTCTTTGCTCTCTTCTCAAGACTTTCGCGTTCCTTGCCAAGTTTCATCACCAGGCTATGGGCGTCTTCCAGATTTTCTTGGGCTTCTTGTGAAATTTGCTTCTGCTCAGAAACAGACTGTCGGAGCACTTCTCTCTCGTCTTCGAGGCTAGAATTACGAGAAGTAGCAAGCTCCAGCTCCTCTGCAAGTGCCAACACATTTCGGTTAATCTCGTCAAGAGATTCTGTAGCCTTTTCTAACTCGTCTTCCAGACTCTTCCGTAACTCTTTCTCTCGTGTAATTTGAGACTCCAGAAATTTTAACTCTTCTTCTAGTGTTGCAACAATGCTCTTTTCTTGTTTCAGTTCATTAGCAGTATGTTCTGCTTTCTTATAGACATCGACTAGCTCTGTCTGTAAGCTATCACGATTTTCAGAAACAGCTGCTAGTTCATCTGACATAGTGTGCATTTCTTCATTTGTTTTCTTTAGAAGCTCCTTAGTAGTGGTCAACTCAGCAGCTAAGAGCTCTGAACTGTGTTTTGTTTCATCAATGTTCCTCTGTAATGATGCCCTTGTTTCCTCCAATTCCATCTGAAGTTTAGAAACCTCAGCTTCAAGTTTGGAGCAAAGATCCCTCAACTGCTCTAGTTGTACTGTTATATCAGAAACTTCACTTCTTGAATTCTCAAGACTTTCCTGAGTGACTTCAATCTCTTGCTTTAACTTGTTTACATTGTCCAGCTCAGCATCCACCATTCTCCTAAGGTTTTCTTTTTCTCGAGTCAGATCAGCAATTAGCACTTCATTTTTACTTGCTTCACTTAAGGCAGTGCCAAGTTGTTCCTCAAGCTGGTGTAGTCTCTTCTCTTGTTCCCCCAACAGCTTCGCATCTGAAGCCACCTTCTCATCAGAATTGGACTTGAACTCACTGTATTCCTTTTGAATAGCATGAAGCTCTTTTTTAGATTCATCTCTCTCGAGGAGCAAAGAATTTAATTGCACATTCAGGTTGTCTTCTGATACACATTTCAACTCCAGTTCTCTCTCTCTTTTCTGGATTTCATCTTTAAGTTCTTTGATCTCTGAAGTCAAATTCATCAGCTGATCCTGGGATTGTTGATACATAGAGCTCAAACTATTTACCTCCGATTCTTTTTCAGCTAGTTAGAGGTGCTACTCCGAAGACTCACCTCTTTATCTTTGATCTCTGTAGTAAGCAAAGTAATCTTTTCTTCAAGAACTTGTATCAAATCAAGCTTCTCTTTAAGCTCTTCCTGCAATTTCTTCTTATCCTCCTTCATATTCATGAGGTCATTTTGAAGGCCCTTGATCTCAAATTTGAGATCTTGAGCAAGTTTTTTTTCGTTTTGCAGCTCCTGACCAAGGCTTAATACTGTAGTCTTCGCTGATTTTAACTGATTAACCAAAGCTTGCCGCTCTTCACCTTCTCGCCTAATTAGCTTATTTCGATCTTCCCTTTCACTCAGCAATTCAGACTCAAATTGCTTCTTCATTGAAACAAATGTATCTTCCTTGTCCTTCAGCTTATTTTTCATCTGAGTACATGAAAGCAGATCTTAATTAGTAAAAGCAACCCAAGAAAAGAAAACTCATTCTTTCTGCCAATACTCTTACAATTTAAAATGAACTTTAAGCTAATAGTTTAAGCATGTAAAGATCACTTGCATGTAAACAAGTTCAGGCCAAATGATGACTAACTCAGACAAGCTTGCACCCGCACACGCACACGCACCAACACCTCACCTTAAAATAATAATATTCTGCAGTCTCTACTAAGAAAAACGTTGCTAAAAATATATTGTACTAAGAAATATCTCAATTAAAAAAATGTTGCTAGGAATATTTTGTACCTTTAGGTGCAACAATTGCATCATGCAATAGATAAACAATGTCGGTAAGATTACAACTGACAAAAGATATAGAGAGCTTACAGATTCAATGGTTGCATCTGAAACTGCCTTCTCATTTCGAGCCAAGGCATAAAGAGAACCAAGCACGCCTGAACCAACAACACCAAGTCCATTAAGTAGAGAAACGAAGGGATTCCCTGCACTTCCTTGGATTGTTTGCTGGTTACAAGAAAGTATTGACTGAGAGCATATAAAGCTGAGGAGAATGTAGAAATGCAAGTATACCAGAATTTATTCTCTCAATCATTTTTCAAGGAAATACTAGGGATAAATTCAGACCTCTGTTTCCTCTTTCTGCGGCTGTGCTTGAGAATCTGTATAGTATGAGAGCAGAGTTAGTCACACTGGAAAAGGTTTCAGAGGTTATAGGGGTATAAACTCTTCAGTATAAACTTTTCACTAATCTAAGTACTAACTAGTTCGCAGTATCTGGAAAAACCTTTTAGATATTGACCACAATCACAAATAACAAAATGTAAGTCATTCCAGTTAATCATCAGGAAAATTATGCTATTTATTACTAGTCATTTACCAGAATATCAAAATACAAAGCAAAAGAGATTAAATGCACTCAATTCTGATAAATAACCCCAGTGCTGAATAACCATGGAAAGAAGCAATGTTATCTCTGTTTTGATATGAATATGTACTTCCTTATGCTACGTTTACATCTCCTCACCGTAACATTCCGAAGCGTTTTCTTATGCTACATTACCATCTCCTCACTGCAACATTAGAAGTGTATGGTTTCACCATGACAGCCAAGGTGAAAAACGATATCACACACAGGACCCCACTCTTCTTATCCAGATGCAGTTAACTTGCATTCTCATCCTCCCTTTTTTTCTTCCTCTCTCTCCCTCTCGAACAAGCAATCAGGATCGAGTGGAACCGTAAGAAGAGTACTGACAACGGAATGATGGAATAGACTCATAGATTCATAAGTGGGGAAAAGTTTCTAAGAAAATTAGAAACAGAATTTATTGGCAGAGACATCATTAATAATCTCAGTACTCTTAGATTTAACTAGAAGCAATTATTAATGGCTCTTTTTGAACTGTAAGCATTAATTTGCACATGAAGCAAGAAAAAAATTGGACAGCAAACACTTAAGCCTCCCAGAGGTAATCTTATTAATAAAGGGGAAAACGGGAGATATCTTATCCAAATATGAAGGAAAAATGCTATATAGGAAACAAGTATAATGACTAAATACTATTTAGAATGCCTAAACTTGGACACTTAGGTTAGGAAACCATTGTCAATTCCAGAATTTCTTAAACAACATTCTTCTCAAATACCTTTCAGAGGCAAGATTTTATATTGGGCATAACCCTTATCAAGTCTGTCAACTGTTGACGTACATTAGTTCCAGCGATAATAAGTTCAAACCTCACATGACTCGAACTGAAAACTGCTGTTTTTCAGCCAAGGAAACAAGAAAATAAGCACTTGAAATTACTGCAACCATTTTAAGTGCCAAATCAGCAGCAGACTACCATACCTTAGGTCAAGAGTCGCCCAAGACTATATATCGGGGACAACCCTTAAATCTGCCAACTGTTAACATACATTAGTTCCAGCAATAAGAAGTTCAAACCCTAACATGACTATTAACTGAAAACTGCTGTTTTTCAGCCAAGAAAATAAGCACTTAAAACAAATGCAACCATTTTAAGTGACAAATCAGCAGCAGACTTCCATACATTAGATCTACCTAAAGAATCGCCAAATTTTGTTATCATTAATTGAAGCATCTCAACTGATAGAAAAAGAATAAATGGCAATGAAGGTAAATCCCTAAAAATAATAATCTATTGTTAACTACAGTGAATTACTTCAAGAAAGTCGTATTGGTTACCATGTAAGTCACTGATATGGACCTAGCTTTTATCATATTCATGGATTCTACAGACTCAACACATGGCAACTAAAAGAAAGTAAGAAACCCTTTGCTAAATCATCTTGTCATTATTTTGAAACATCACAGATAGAAAAAGAGTAAATGACAACAAAAGTAAATCCCTAAAATAAGATTCCATTGCTAATAATAGTGCAATAGTTGAAGAATTTTGTACTGCTTAACATTTAAGCCACTTAAATGGACCTAGCCTTAATCATATTCATCGATTCTATTAACTAAACACATTTTGACTTAAAAACAAAGGAAGAACACCTTTGCTATATTATCTTGTCATTAATTTAAACTGTCAGCTGATAGAAAAAGACTAAATAGCAATGAAGGTAAATCCTAAAACAAGAATCCATTGCTAACTACTGTGAATTAATTCAAGTAATTCATACTGCTTAACATTTAAGCCATACCTAGCTTTTATCATATTCAATCAATTCTATTAACTAAACACATTGTGTCTTTGCTAAATTATCACTTCAAGAAATTCATTACTATTAGAAAAATACTAAATGGCAGGTAAATCACTTCAAGAAATTCATTGATTCTACCAACTAAAGAACACATTACTACTTAAAGAAACGGAGAACTCTTTTGATTCTTTCAACTCCAAAGCAAAGGGCAATAACGATTAACCTGTTGACAAGCCTTCGAGAGCTCTTGCCCTCAAATTGAGAAGTGGAAGAACTGAGAACCCCACAAAAAGAATCGCTCTTCTGTTGCAGACATTACTTTCCTTTTGATTTTCTGAGTGCATACTCGCCATAATCGGTCTCTTCTTTCTACATCTTTGGGTATTTCTTGGGCAAGAAAGCAAAGGTGTAAATTGGGAAGAACATAATGAAGAAGATGAAGCAGAAAATGGAGGAAAACAAGAAGTTGCCATTGTTAAGTTAGTGGATTTCTCTTTGATTTCAACTCACAAAAAGTGATAAAAGAAACAGATTTCAGAGGCCAGTGATTGCTCTTATATGTTAGTACTAAAATTAAAATTCTGAGGACCAGATTACCCTTGCTTCTAATTCTCACAACTCCTCCTACTTGGGGATATTTCAGTATTTTAAAACTCTAATTACTCCCTCCAAATTTAGATTTATAATTATGCATATTATCAGATAAAAATTTACAATTTTTGGGTAGTTAAAATCGGCTTTACTAACAATGTGAAAATTTAGGTCGAATATATTTCCACCGTAAAAATGAGCTAGCTATGGGATAATTGAGTGGGTAGATTTTGGGTACAAATAGATTTTAATTATTTTTTGAAGGAAAAAAAAAAATAGAAAAGTGTGACAGTAAAAATGAGCTATGGGATTAATTAAGTGGGTAGATTTTGGGAACAAATAGATTTTAATTATTTTTTAAATAAAAAATTAGGAAAGTGTTTATTATTTGAATCAAAGTATTTGATATTCATATCAGGAGTAATTAATTAAATTTAAATTTTTTCAACTAGATAATTTTGCATTTTTTTGGTTGGATAAAATGTTTACTAGTAAAAATTAACTTTGTAGCCCTATTAAGTTTCATGTCTAAAAGATATCATTTATTATTGTGAAATTAGATCTTGCGCCTAAAGGATAGGCCAACTTTAGGCGATCTGTCACACAAAAATTTATACATACAACTTCATTATATATATATATATATATATATATATATATATATATATAATCCATGAGAAGGGTAACACAATAAAAATGCAATCAAAACATGAGTTTATGATGTGTTTGGTACGAAGCAAAAATAATTTCTCTATCAATGCAGAGGGTGGAAAGTAAGGTTAGGGTGGTGGAATGCGGATGTGTTGGAGGGTAGGAAAAAAAATTCAGTTACAAACACTTGTTTTATTAGCAAGGAAGACATTTCTTTCATCTGAATTGTTTATCTAAAAAAAAAATTCAGAAACAAAATATTGAAAAATATTTTTATTTGTGTTAAAAACATCCTTAAAATTCTATATACCAAATCAAAAAGATTCACTGAATTGTGTAACAATTTTTTTTAGTGTACAAATTGAAAAGAGAAAAAAAAGAGAGTGAAATCAAATAACCCTAATTAAAGCTCGAGAAGTACTTGTGCATATCAAAACACAAAAGATTTGGTTTGCAAAACGTAAAATGAAAGGATTCAAGCATTTAAAAAGGTACTTGCTACTTAATAGACATACCTAAGTAAGTTTTCATACAAACTGAAATGAACAGAATTGAAAATAATCAAAAAAGAACATTGATCAACTTCAAAAGCAAGCATGCAGTGACTCTGTTAGGTTAAATCAACATAACGAAAGAGGACATGAATGTCCATAAGCTGATCTGATCAACACCTATCCCCAATGAAAAATTCGACTTTATTCGATCTCTCATCATCATCATCATCATCATCATCATTTTTCCTTGCATCACTTGGTCGTTTTTTAGGATCTTTCAAAGTAAGGCACCACATCATTAGATCTACATTCAGAGCTGCAAAACTCCGTATCTCTGCTCAAACCACAAATACATAGTAGTATTTATTATGATCCTAATGTATAAAATTTATATATTTGTCACCAATCATATATTACTTTACCCATGGAAGAAGATTTCTTCATTCTCTAAGCTCTTTTTGCAGATTTTGCATCTCCGTATTTCACGCGACAGATATTTTTCCTTATAGCCCACCAAATGCACATGACTTTGTTGTTCTGCTCTTTGACAAAGAGTGTTACGAAGAGTTTCAACATCCTCCTGAAACTCCAACTCACAGTCCATGTACCTGTATATATATATTCAAAAGTATCAGAACAGACAAAAATCGAGATATACAGTATTAAATTAGATAGAGATGGAGATTATGTACCTATGGATAACTCGATATCCAGGAGAATGAATCACCACTCGAGTGTAATTCTCAGAATTTTGAATTTCTTCCAGTGAAATATACGCGGCAAAGCCATGATTCACACATTTGGCGAACGGAGTTAAACTCATAATTGGCACGGGTCTTGAAGAAGCCAAAAAACAAGGCTGCAGTGAGTTGATAAATCCATGCGTCAAGCTTGTAGTAGTAGCAGCAGCTTCTTTCTCAACTACGATACGAGATCGTGCCCTTAATCCATCTAGAATGTCTTTTCTACCCACATTCATTGTGTCTTTTCTACCCACATTCATTGTGTTATCAATAAACCTTTTTATTGTTACTGCCTTTTGCTCACTTGAATTTTCCACAAAAATATAGGATAGTCCAACTTTAGGCGATCTGTTACACAAAAAATTATAAATACAACTTCAATTATATATATATATATATAATATATATATAATCCATGAGAAGGGTAACACAATAACAATGCAATTAAAACATGAGTTTTATGATGTGTTGGTAAGAAGAAAAAATATTTTCTCTATCGGTGCAGAGGATGAAAGGTAAGGTATAGGGTGGTGGAATGCGGATGTGTTGAAAGTAGGAAATAAAATAATAAACTTCAGTTACAAACACTTGTTTTATTAGCAAAGAAGACATTTCTTTCATCTGAACTGTTTATCAAAAAAAATAAGCAACAACATATTGAAAAATATTTTTGTTTGTATTAAAAACACTCTTAAAATTCTATATACCAAATCAAAAAGATTCACTGAATTGAGTAACAATTTCTTTAGTGTACAAATTGAATAGAGAGAAAAATAGAGAGAGATCAAATAGCACTAATTAAAGCTCGAGAAGCACAAAGATTCACTGAATTGAGTAACAATTTTCTTTAGTGTACAAATTAAAAAGAGAAAAAAAAGAGAGAGAGATCAAATAACACTAATTAAAGCTCGAGAAGTACTTGTGCATATCAAAACACAAAAGATTTGGTTTGCAAAATGTAAAATAGAGACATAAAAATCCTTGAAAACATATAGTTTAAAAAATGATTTAGCAACAAAATCAATCGCCCTTAGCATAACAGGAGCTTTTGATAAAACTTTATATATTAATGACAGATTCTTATTATTTAGCTATTAAAAAAAAAATACATTCATTTTCATGTGTGTAAACCAAGAAAATCTGGCTACTAATTAATTGAAAGGAAAAAATTACTTAGCAGACTTGGAATAAACTTGAACTTCACAAAAATAGAACCACGGAAGTCTGAATGTTCCCTGCAAGAGTATTTTTAGCACTAACATTCTTTTAGTAAGAAAATGTAGAAAATCAAGGTAAGTTTCTATCAAGAATAATAAACAACTTGAATGAAATGAAAAATTAAAAGCCATACCAAAAGATGTGTTTGATTGTTCATCATTTTTTGAGGAAAAGAGAGAGTTTTATATATATAGGTAAAAATAACTCTCTCTTATGCTACGTGCCTAATGAGCAATATTGCCTTGGGTTAGCACCTTAATAAATACTAAACACACTCACAAAACAATAGAAAACTACTCATTACAAATTCACATAATACACCTGTCATTTGGAAGTTAGCTATGCATCAAAAATAATGAGGTAAAAAAATAAAAAGAAATATTTTACCATTAAAAAGATAGATTTTAAAATAAAATATCTATTTCTCCATAAATTCCTATATAAAATTAATTTATATAACACGAGTAACAAGTAATTGTTAATGAACTATGTCACACTTTTGAATTCATACAACATTTAACTATGTTGAGTGCATATAACATTTTAATGACGATAAATTATTATTTTTCATTTTTTTTCTTGTCGAAAAATCAATTTAAGATATAATAAAAAATCAAAGAATTTACGTTGGATGAAAATTTAATCATCTATTAACAAAAATGCATTATGTATCGAGATTGGGTGAATACCTTTTTTTAAAAAAAAAAAAGAAAAGAAAGAAAAAGGGTAAACATGATTTGTGCACTTAGTCACACGTATGTTGCACCATATGTGTTGTTACTTTTTTTAAAAAAACAAAATCAGTTGTGTGAGAAAGATCCAAATTTTGCTCCCATACACACATTTTTAACCTCATTAGTTGATTCCTTTTTGTTCTGTTATTACCTAGGAACTATCGACCGTTTTAATTCTAAATATTTTTTGACTTAAAATTAATGAAAGAAGAATAATTTAAAAATAATAAATATCTAAATATTTTTTTGTTTATAATGATCAATATTATGGACAATTATAACTATATGAGTTTTAATTGATAATTTATGTAGTTATTAATTAGTATGGTGTAATTAATTAAAAAGGATAGCAAACAATCATTTAGCATGTTACGTCAACGATTTAAAATTTTAAAGCGGAAAGAAAATCTAGGCATTATTGTTTCCTTTATTTACTCACCACCTTTAATAGTTAGATTAATTTGACTAATTTAGAATTTGCGGTAATTATAGCAATGAATAATTTTTTAGTTACAATGTCGACGATTAACTTACGTCGTACTTATTATATCAACGATTGTTATGTCAAAGATCATTTTATGACATTATAGTGTTAATGATCATTTTATGTCAACGCTTATTTGTGTCGTTATATCGATAATTTGAAAATCTGATCGAATTGGAAGAAAACATAGTTACTAGTATTTTCTTAATTACTAACGACATTTAACCGTTAGATTAGTTAGTTAAGCGATTATGACCTCAGGGTAATTATGTCAAAAATTATTTTTGTCGTTACATATGTCCGCGATTACTCGTGATATTATGCCAACGATCATTTTATGTCGTTATTATGTCCACGATTACTCATGTCGTTATTCCAATGATAACTTTATGTCGTTATTACGTCAACAACTATTTGTGACATAGTGTTACTTTATTAGCCATATAAATCCCACGTCTAGGAATAGAGAACTCAATGATTATATTGATGAATAAAATTGTTGAGTATATACTCCTTATATATGGACACAATTATAGAATTCTAAGTTAACTATACTTAGAGTCTTACTACAATGTCTCCTACTACTATGATAAAAAATAGAGTGCGGAGTTAAAAGGGTAAAAAAATTGTCAAAAGTTCCAAAAGGCATATTAATTTATTTTTTTAAAAAAAAAATAAAAATAAAAATTAAACAAATCGCTCCACACGGAGCGATTTTCAAAATAAAAGAAAAATTATTATTTTTTCTATAAGTCGCTGCTTCTGCAGTGACTTCCATCAATTTTTATTTTTTTTATTTTACTTTATTAAAAAAAATGAATAAAAAAAATGGCAGCGATTTTTAATTAGTTTTTTTTTAAAAATCAAATCGTTGTAAAGGCAGCGATTTACACTTAATTTATATTTTTAAAAAAAATTAATTAAATCGCTGCAAAAAAAATTCATCGATTAAATTAAGTTTTCAAAAAAAATAAAATTAATTTAAGTCTAAAGCAAAAAATGTGTTAATTTAGAATTCAAAATATAAAATGAATTCTTAATTAACACATTTTTTTCAGTACACTTAAATTTTTATTTTTTTTGAAAACTTAATTTAATCGGCTAATTATTTTTGCAGTGATTTAATTAAATTTTCAAATAAAATATATAATTAAATGTAAATAGCTGCCTTTACAGCGATTTGATTTTTTTAAAAAAAAAAACTAATTAAAAATCGCTGCCAATGATTTATTTTTTTAAAAAAAAATTGAATCAATTTTTTTTAAATAAAGAAAAAAAATATGGAAGTTGCTGCAGAAGCAGCGACTTATAAAAAATAATAATTTTTTATTATTTGAAAATCGCTCCGTGTGGAGCGATTTGTTTAATTTTTTTTAAAAAGCAAATTAAGAAATCGCTGCCATTGCAGCGATTTCACTTTTTCAGAAGACAAAAGTCGCTACATCGTGAGGTTTTTACCGTTTTGTTTTTTTAAAAAAAAATTGATATGCCCTTTTGGAATTTTGGAATTTTTTTTTACCCTTTAACTCCGCACTCATAAAAAACAATTATAAATAATCTAATCTTAGTTGGACTATAATCTTAATCATAATCTAATCCTAGTCGACTTCGGATAATTCAATAAGTAGCAGCCTAGTCGATATATATAAGTAGTCTAATCATAGTGTAACACTAATTTTACAACAGTGTTGTAAACACGTTAGTAAGCTTTGTTGGACCTATTCCTTTGACATGTTTCAATCACCAACTTCCTTCATCTTCAACACTTCCCCTCAAATTACAGAGTAGATGAATAATTAACCTATCTTGCTTTGAATACCCAACAAAAACTTGTTTTGTCAATGCTTCAGTATGAATACGATGTCAAGTCGTTGTTTGTGATGATCATCTGCAAATTGACACGAATAGTCCCACTAGTAAAAACATTTAAGCGCAATATGATAATTCCTACCACAAATTTGACATGACTCAATATCGTTCATCTCCTTATTTTCACTTGGATAACTTTGATTATTTGGAGAACCTGATCCTTATTGAGTGTTCTGAAAACATGTTCCCTATCCAACATACTTGAAACTTGTCTGTCTGGAGTTGATGTTATTGTTTCATCATCTCCTGCCTCTTTGAGCAGATAATATCATGTTATGATTTTGTTGTGACACCTCTTCTCTTCATTTTCCCTTATATCAAAATCAGTGAGAGTATAAATAAAATGATTAAAGGTTTGATATACTATGTTACCTAACATTAAAGTCATTAAGGTATTGTATATGAGACCTAAACCTCTTGCAAAATTAATTACTTTGTTATCTTCATTGACATATTTGTGAATACTTGCAAGGCCATAACATATGCCTTTGAATTCCATGATGTATTCATCAATTTTTTGGTTCATAGCCTAGCAGTTTATAGTTGAAGTTGAAACTTTTAATCTTTTGTTGCTTGAAGATAAACTTTTTTCAAGCATTCCCACATCTCTTGGGCAATTGAGCAGCCCCTAATTAGGTACACGTTTTATTCGATCAAGGTGCCTGAAATCCAATTGCTTAGCAATACATTTTTCTCCTTCCAATCATCAATGACACCACTATATTTCGCATTCTTCTCAACCGCTGCTACCTAGCGGAACAACTACTTTTAGTTGTTCATTATTTGTGATGAGATATGTTAGTTTCATCACTTGAATCAATTGAGATATTTTTGTCCTCCATATGAGGTAGATTGTTGGCTTAAGTTTAATGTGCAGGTAACAATGAGTTGGTGAAGTGAGAAAATCGACATAGTATTGTAAGAAGGGACCATTGCAAGAAATCTCATGTATATAATTAGAGAAATCAATGATTATACTGATGAATAAATTTATTGAGTATGTACTTGTTAATTCTTATATATGAGGCAATTGTAGAATTCTAAGCTAACACTAAATATTATTGTTTCCTTAAACTATTAATGACCTTTAACAATTAGAGTTGTTCGTTTAGTGACTATGAACTAAACGATTAATTCACCTTTTTTAGGTACGCAAATAGAGTCGAACCCAGTGAAATTGCTTGTATATGGGTGTAAAAGTTGAGTCTTAGATGTGGAAGGTGTATGGGTATGAATCAAGGTCATGAGAGAGCTTATTACATTTTCTCCCATTCCCACTGTTTCACGTCCCAAGTCGTCGACGTTGTCGCTATTTTTGCCGGCGAAATCACTTATATTTCGTTCGCACATCATCACCATTTTCATTTTCTCTTTCAACCTCTACAAAATCAACTACCTAAGCCACCACACTATATCTAGCTAAACACCATCACCATTTTTCTCTGCCATGATTAGATCATCGCACCCCGTGTAGTTACACACTTTTGTCAACTCAGACATCTAATGCCACATAAACCTGATCAATTGTTAGAGAGAGATTTTGTTAAATTGTGTTTTATTGAATTTAAGGGTTTATTTGACAAACGTGTAAGTGTAAGTAGAAGGATCACAATATAAACTCATACAAGTACAAAATTCACCAGACCATTTTGCCTTTTTCTTTTTGAACTTCATTCTTCGAATTTTTCACTCTAATCAACCCTAGGACAATTTTTTCTCCCCTTCTCCTCTCATATCATATCCTCAACCTTTGGCACTTAGGTATGAACTTTTGTCATTTTTAAACAAATATTTCACTATAATTTTAATTGATTTAGAAGCTAGATGTATCATATCATTGACATAGTATAGTAATTTGAATTTTGAGAGAAAAAATATTTTTTTTTAATCGTACTATTGAGTGCATATTTTCTCCTAGACTAGAATAGAACTATATGCTAATTAGGTCAAAAATTTAGAAAGATAGAGTCAGACATATTTTTACTTTCAATCCACGTAATGAAGACCACGTGTCATTTTGTTAATATATGCTTCGTGACAGTGGGAGCACCTTAATTCATAACCTTATCATTTTTTTTCCTCTTTCGCATCTAAGTCATCCTCTACATGAGCCTAAATAATTAAATTCATGATAATGTCGTCGTCCACATTTAATAAATAGTTTCTATTTGAGTATATATATATATATTGAATTTAAGAAATGAGATATAAAAATTATGTTTTTTTTTTATATTTAAAGTTATGTTCGAGTATATATTTTAGTTATAAGAATATTTGATTTTTTAGGAGGAAAAATCAAATGAAAATTCTCCAAATCAACTAATTTGGACTGGTTTTTAAAATTTGTATTATTTTTTTTAAGATACATTCTTATAATTTAATTCGGGGAATTTAATTATATAAATGTTTAAAAATAAATTTAAAAAATCTAATTTTATATTCGTTTAACTGTCTTTATGAGATCACATGATTCACGTAGTACATATACTTTTAATTGTTTAACTTGTAAAAATTGTGACAAACTAAAATCATTTCAGTTATTCTAATTTTTGTTCATCCTTTTTAATCAAATAGTCCATTAAATTTGGAGTAATTTTTATTGTACAAATTAAGCCTTTTAGGTCAAGTGATCATCTGACCATACTCAAATATAAAATGATTCACATAAAAAAGTGACAACATATCATCTGTGATCCACACCATCAAGTTTCAAATGAGTTCTTCTCATTAAAAGAAAAAAGTTTGGATTCTCTATTTTTCCATTTTGTTTTTTTGGAGCTGAAATTGGAAAACAAAAAGATTAAATTAAATTGGATAAGAAAACATCTTTATTGAGGTCATTTAATTATGTTGGCGTTTACTTTTTTTTAAAAAAAAATCTTAATTGGAATTTTTTTAAGATACAACAAAATATTTATTGTAATTGATTTTTTTTTTTTTCTTAAAAGGAAAAATAGTCCTATTTTTCTCTAATGAAAATGTTTTGAACTTCGTTGTTAGGGTTAAAAAACTTCAGAAGGAGAATTTGTTACTATATATATTCTCTCTCTAACTTCTTTATTACTACTAATATATTGCCATCTCCTTCCGTATATATGAATTTAATTTAAACAATGTTATGAAAGAATTCAAGCATTTAAAAAAGGTACTTACTACTTAATAGACATAACAAACAAAGTTTTCATACAAACTGAAATGAACGGAATTGGAAATAATCAAAAAAGAACATTGATCACTGCAAAAACAAGCATGCAGTGACTCTTTTAGGTAGACTATATGTTTCTTCTTCTTAACTTAAATCAACATAACAAAAGAGGACATGAATGTCCATAAGCTGATCTGATCAACACCTATCCCCAATGAAAAAATCAACTTTATTCGATCTATCATCATCATCATCATTCTTCCTTGCACCACTTGGTCGTTTTTTAGGATCTTTCAAAGTAAGGCACCACATCATTAGATCTACATTCAGAGCTGCAAAACTCCGTATCTCTGCTCAACCACAAATATATAGTTGTATTTATTATAAATTTTATATATTTGTCACCAATTATATATTACTTTACCTGTGGAAGAAGATTTCTTCATTCTCTAAGCTCTTTTTGCAGATTTTGCATCTCCGTATTTCACGCGGCAGATATTTTTCCTTATAGCCCACCAAATGCACATGACTTTGTTGTTCTGCTCTTTGACAAAGAGTATTGCGAAGAGTTTCAACATCCTCCTGAAACTCCAACTCACAGTCCATGTACCTGTATATATATATTCAAAAGTATCAGAACAGACAGAGATCGAGATATACAGTATTAAATTAGATAGAGATGGAGATTATGTACCTATGGATAACTCGATATCCAGGAGAATGAATTTCCACTCGAGTGTAATTCTCAGAATTTTGAATTTCTTCCAGTGAAATATACGCGGCAAAACCATGATTCACACATTTGGCGAACGGAGTTAAACTCATAACTGGCACGGGTTTCGAAGAAGCCAAAAAACAAGGTTGCAGTGAGTTGATAAATCCATGCGTCAAGCTTGTTGCAGTAGCAGCAGCTTCTTTCTCAACTACGATACGAGATCGTGCCCTAAATCCTTCTAGAATGTCTTTTCTACCCACATTCATTGTGCTATCAATAAACTTTTGATTGTTACTGCCTTTTGCTCACTTGAATTTTCCATAAAGATATAAGATAGTCCAACTTTAGGCGATCTGTCAAACAAAAATTTATAAATACAACTTTAATATATATATATATATATATATATATATATATATATATATATATAAATAATCCATGAGAAGGGTAACACAATAAAAATGCAATCAAAACATGAAGTTTATGGTGTGTTTGGTACGAAGAAAAATATTTTCTCTATCGGTGCATTAGGTATAGAGTGATGGAATGCGGATGTGTTGGAGGGTAAGCAAAAAAATAGTAAACTTTAGTTACAAACACTTGTTTTATTAGCAAAGAAGACATTTCTTTCATCCGAATTGTTTATCTAAAGAAAAATGTTTACCGAAAAATTTTACACCCTTAAAATTCTATATATTAAATCAAAAAGATTCACTGAATTGAGTAACAATTTTCTCTAGTGTACAAATTGAAAAGCGAAAAAAAAAAGAGATCAAATAACAGTAATTAAAGCTCGAGAAGCACAAAGATTCACTGTATTTAGTAACAATTTTCTTTAGTGTACAAATTGAAAAGAGAAAAAAAAAAGTGAAATCTAATAACACTAATTAAAGCTCGAGAAGTACTTGTGTATATCAAAACACAAAAGATTTGGTTTGCAAAATGTAAAATGGAGACATAAAAAACCTTGAAAACATATATTAAAGAAAAAATTTTAGCTACAAAATCAATCACCCTTAGCATAACATGATCTTTTGATAAAACTTTGTTATTAATGACAGATTTTTATTATTTAGCAATTAAAAAACACAGACATTCATTTTCATGTGTGTGAACCAAGAAAATCTGGCTACTAATTGATTGAAAAGAAAAACTTACCTAGCAGACTTGGAATAAACTTGGACTTCACAAAAATAGAACCACGGAAGTGTGAATGTTCCCTGCAAGAGTAATTTTTAGCACTAACATTCTTTTAGTACGAAAATGTAGAAAATCAAGGTAAGTTTCTATCAAGAATATGAACAACTTGAATGAAATGAAAAATAAAAGCCATACCAAAAGATGTGTTTGATTGTTCACCATTTTTTGAGGAAAAAAGAGAGTTTTATATATATAGGTAAAAATAACTCTCTCTTATGCTACGTGCCTAATGAGCAACATTGCCTGGGGTTAGCACCTTAATAAATACTAAACACACTCACAAAACAACAGAAAACTACTCATTACAAATTCATATAATACACCTGTCTTTTGGAAGTTAGCTATGCATCGAAAATAATGAGGTAAAAAGAAATATTTTATCACTAAAAAGATATAATTTAAAATAAAACATCTATTTCTCCATAAATTCCTATATAAATTAATTTATATAACACGAGTAACAAGTAATTGTTAATGAACTATGTCATACTTTTGAATTCATACGACATTTTAACTATGTTGAGTGCATATAACATTTGAATGACAATAAATAATTGTTTTTTATTTTTTTTCTTTTTGAAAAATCAATTTAAGATATAAATATAAAAAATCAAATGAATTTACATTGGATGAAAATTTAATCATCTATTAACAAAAATGCATTATACGTCTAGATTGGGTGAATACTTTTATTATTTATTTTTAAAAAAAAAAAGGTAAACATGATTTGTGCACTTAGTCACACGTATGTTGCACCAAATGTGATGTTACGTTTTTTAAGAAAAACAAAATCAGTTGTGAGAAAAGATCCAAATTTTGCTCACATACACACATTTTTAACCTGATTAGTTGATTCCTTTTTTGTTTTGTTATTACCTAGGAACTATCGACCGTTTCAATTCTAAATATTATCTTGTCTTAAAATTAATGAAAGAAGAATAATTTTAATAAATAACAAATATCTAAATATTTTCTTTGTTTATAATGGTCAATATTATGGACAATTATAACTATATGAGTTTTTAGTTGATAATTTATGTAGTTATTAATTAGTATGGTGTAATTAATTAAAAAGGATAGCCAACAATCATTTACCATGTTATATTAACGATTTAAAATTTTAAAGCGAAAACAAAATCTAGGTATTATTGTGTCTTTTATTTACTCACGACCTTTAATAGTTAGATTAATCTGACTAATTTAGTATTCGCTGTAATTATAGTAATGAATAATTTTTTAGTTACAATGTCGACGATTAACTTACGTCGTAATTATTATATCAACGATTGTTCAAATTGTTATGTCAAAGATTATTTTATGACGTTATAGTGTTAATGATCATTTTATGTCAACGGTTATTTGTGTTGTTATATCAAAAATTTGATCGAATTGGAAGAAAACATAGTTACTAGTATTTTCTTAATTACTAACGACATTTAACCGTTATATTAGTTAGTTAAGCGACTATGACCTCAGGATAATTATGTCAAAAATTATTTTTTGTCGTTACATATGTCCCTATTACTCGTGACATTATGCCGACGATCATTTTATGTCGTTATTATGTCCACGATTACTCACGTCGTTATTCCAATGATAACTTCGTGTCGTATTACGTCAACAACTATTTGTGACATAGTGTTACTGATCCTTTATGTTACGTTGTTAGCCGTAGAAATCCCACATCTAGGAATAGAGAACTCAATGATTATATTGATGGGTGAAATTGTTGAGTACATACTCCTTATATAAGGACACAATTGTAGAGTCCTAAGTTAATATACTTAGAATCTTAGGAATACTACAGATGCTACTGCCTGCTACTACTATAATAAAAAATAATTATAAATAATCTAATCTTAGTTGGATATAATCTTAATCATAATCTAATCCTACTCGACTTCGGCTAATATAATAAGTAGCAGCCTAGTCGATATATATAAGTAGTCCAATTCTAGTGTCACTCAAATTCTACAACAGTGTTGTAAACAAGTTAGTAAGCTTTGTTGGACCTATTCCTTTGACATGTTTCAATCACCAACTTCCTTCATCTTCAACACTTCCCCTCAAACTAGAGAGTAGATGAATAGTCAACCTAGCTTGCTTCGAATACCCAACAAAAACTTGTTTTGTCAATGCTTCGGTATAATACGATGTCAAGTCGTTGTTTGTGATAGTTCATCTGCAAATTGATACGAGTAGTCCCACTAGTAAAAACACTTAAACACAATATGATAATTCCTACCACAAATTTGACATGACTCCATATTGGTCATCTCCTTTTTTTCACTTGGATAACTTTGATTATTTGGAGAACCTGATCCTTATTGAGTGTTCTAAGAACATGTTCCCTATCCAACATACTTGAAACTTGTTTGTCTGGAGTTGATGTTGTTGTTTCATCATCTCCTGCCTCTTTGAGCAGATAATACCATGTTATGATTTTGTTGTGATACCTCTTCTCTTCATTTTCCCTTATATCAAAATCAGTGAGAGTATAAATAAAATGATTAAAGGTTTGATATAGTATGTTACCTAACATTAAAGTCATGAAGGTATTGTATTTGAGACATAAACCTCTTGCAAAATTAATTACTTTGTTATCTTCATCGACATATTTGTGAATAGTTGCAAGGCCATAACATATGCCTTTGAATTTCTTGATGTATTCATCATTTTTTTGGTTCATAGCCTAGCAGTTTATAATTGAAGTTGAAACTTTTAATCTTTTGTTGCTTGAAGATAAACTTTTTCCAAGCATTCCCATATCTCTTGGGCAATTGAGCAGCCCATAATTAGGTAATCATTTTATTCGGTCAAGGTGCCTGAGATCCAACTCCTTAGCAATACATTTTTCTCTTTCCAATCATCAATGACACCACTATATTTCACATCCTTTTCAACAGCTGCTATCTAGCAGAACAACTACTTTTAGTTGTTCATTTTTTGTGATGAAATACGTTAGTTTCATCACCTGAATCAATTGAGATACTTTTGTCCTCCATATGATGTAGTTTGTTGGCTTAACTTTATGCGCAGGCAATAATGAATTGGTGAAGTAAGAAAATCGACATAGTATTGTAAGAAGGGGCCATTGCTAGAAATCTCATGTTTATAATTAGAGAAATCAATGATTGTACTGATGAATAAAATTATTGAGTATGTACTTCTTAATTCTTATATATAAGGCAATTGTAGAATTCTAAGCTAACATTAAATATTATTGTTTCCTTAAACTATTAACGACCTTTAACAATTAGTGTTGTTCCTTTAGTGACTATGAACTAAACGATTAAATCACCTTAATCGTACCATTTATTATCAATTATGTAAATTTATTTTTAAAATACTTTCATTTATTAGCATATGCGTCTTATCACCTTAATCATACCATTTATTTTCAATTATGTAAATTTATTTTTAAAATACTTTCATTTATTAGCATATGCGTCTTATCACCTTGAAGCATGTAGATTAGCTTGATTGATAAATACTCAAATCGAACTTGTGTATCATATTGGGCACATGGATACTGTCAATCTATTAGCGATGGCTATAATTATTGTAAAAGTTGAATCTTAGATGTGGAAGGTGTATTGGGTATAAATCAAGGTCATGACAGAGCTTAAATTTAAAGTCGAGTTAAAAAATTTCTACCAATTACTTTTTTGTATAAATTCATACAAGAGCCAACTTCAACCAACTATTTACTCTAAAATAAAAAGTCATATGGCCGTTATATAACAAATTAAAGGTTTACGAGTCTAATTTTTATATTATCAGATCATTTTTCATTCAAACTTTCCTACAAAATTTTATGTTCGATTTATTAAAAAGTAGAAGAATTGGGAAATTATGCGTCCATAAGTGTCATTGCTCTCTTTATGTTATATGTGTTGAATCCATCCCATTGTTTTAGTCAACTTTAGCTATTCAATTGGTACAAGCAATTGTTAAAAAGGAATAGTAATTGGAGTTGAAAGAAAAAAAGATTGGTAGTTGGCAAATTGGTAAGATTTGCAACCATTCTTGACTTTGAAAGATTTGGTAGTTGGCAAATTGGTAAGATTTGCAACCATTTTGACTTTGCTATGTTTAACCTATGTCATTAGTGACATAGGCATGGTTTTATCCTTCTATAAATAGAGCATTCTTGCTCATTTGTAGAAAACACCACCAGTTAGAGAGAAAAACCATTTTGAGAGCAAAGTGAGGTATTCCATAGACTATAAAAGACAATAGTCTGTGAAGAAAAATAGAGTGTGAGCGATATTTTAGTAAGACGGAAACCAAAAGAGTGTTGTTCCTTTTGAGTGTGTAGTAGTCACTTTGAGTATTGTATTCGTGACTACACAGTGTAAAATTCCTTACTAAGTAATATCAATTGCTCCTTTGGTCCGTGGTTTTTTCCCTTATTCAGAAGGGGTTTCCACGTAAAATTCTTGGTGTCGTTATTTTCCCATTTTATTTCTATTACTTTTACCATATATACTTTGTGCTTGTCCGCGTTTCCCAACAAACTGGTATCAGAGCCAAGGTTTTATCTGAGTATGCTCTGTGGTTGCAGCACAGTCTGAAACTTCCACATCAGAAAAGATTTACTTTGATTTGCGATAACTATTTTTTGGGGAAAACAATGGAAGCCAACACAAGTAGAATGGTTACTTTGAATGGTGTTAATTATGTCATTTGGAAGGGGAAAATGGAAGATCTGCTTTATGTCAAGAATTTTTATAAACCAGTATTTACCACTGTAAAGCCTGATAAAATGACAGATGAAGAGTGGAATCTGTTGCATAGACAGGTTTGTGGATTCATTAGGCAATGGGTCGACGATAATGTGTTGAACCATATTTCTGGGGAAACACATGCTCGAAACCGTATGGGAGCATCTTGAAAGTTTGTATGCTCGAAAGACTGGCAACAACAAAAATGTCTTAATAAAGCAGATGTTGAGTTTGAAGTTTGAGTAGGTTCATGATGGTTCTCCAATGACAGACCATCTGAATAATTTCGGGAGATATGAACCAATATCTGCTATGGGCATCAAATTTGATGAAGAAATTCAAGGCTTGCTTCTACTTGGTTCCCTACCAGATTCTTGGGAAACATTTAGAACGTCATTGTCAAATTCTGCTCCGGATGGTTGTGTGATCTCTATGGATTCCGCCAAGAGCAGGCTTGAACGAAGAGATGAGAAGAAAAACTCAAGGTCCTCTTCGTCGGATGTCCTGATAACTGGCCCTAGGGGGAGAAATAAAACTCGTGGTTCTCAGCATAGAGAACAAAATAGGAACAAATCCAAAGGCAGACTTAAGGATATTGAGTGCTATCATTGTGGCATGAAAGGGCACACAAAGAAGTTCTGCAAAGAAGTTGAAGAGGGAGGAGAACAAAAACAAAGAGGAAACTAAAGAAGATGGCAATGAAATTGCTTAGCCACAGTCACCACCGAAGATCTTGTTACCGTTCTGATTGCAAACATGATAAATATTGCTTGTGATGAGTCAAGCTGGGTTGTGGACACTGGGTGCCGCATCTCATGTGACATCAAGGAAGGATTTTTTCTCTTCCTACACTCCTGGTGATTTTGGAACCTTGAGTATGGGTAATGAGACTGTTTCTGGGTGGTGGTGTTGGTATTGGTACAATTTGTTTGGAAACTAGTATTGGAAACTAAACTAGTTTTGAACAATGTGAAACATGCTCCTGATGTTCGTCTGACCTAATTTCTGTTGGTGTCTTAGATGATGAAGGATATGTTAGTACCAACGGTGATGGAAAATGGAAGCTCATTAAGGGTTCCTTGGTTGTGGCTCGTGGTAACAAACGTCGTGGTCTCTACTGGACTACGGCCTCTGCTTGTGTGATATGGTGAATGCAGTTGAGAGCAATAGCTCTTCAATATTATGGCACAAGAGGCTTAGCCACATTAGCGAGAAAGGACTTAATGTTCTAGCCAAGAAGAAATTATTGTCAAATTTCCAAAGTGCTAAATTAGAAAAATGTGAGCACTGCTTGGCTGGTAAAAAAAATAGAGTTTCCTTTAGTCCTACCCTCCTTTGAGAAAGACAGAGTTGCTTGAGTTAGTGCACTCTGATTTATGTGGTCCAATGAAGACAAAGACATTGGGTGGTGCACTTTACTTTGTCACTTTCATTGATGATTGCTCGAGAAAACTTTGGGTCTATGTCTTGAAGACTAAAGACAAGTGTTAGGTGTCTTTAAGCAGTTTCAAGCTTCAGTTGAAAGAGAAACTGGAAAGAAATTGAAATGTATTCGTACTGATAATGGTGGTGAATATTGTGGACATTTGACGAATACTGCAAGCATCAAGGTATTAGACACCAGAAGACTCTCCTCCCAGACTCCTCAGCTTAATAGTTTGGCTGAGAGGATGAACAAGACCTTGATGGAAGAGTTAGATGTTTGCTTTCTGAAGCAAAATTGCACAAACTCATTTTGGGGTGAGGGCTTTATTGACCGCTGCACATGTTATTAATCTATCTCCTGCTGTTGCTTTGCAAAGTGATTGTACAAATAATGTGTTGGTATGGAAAGGACGTTTCCTATGACCATTTGAGAGTATTTGGTTGCAAAGCTTTTGTACATGTGCCAAAGATGAGAGGTCAAAGTGATGCCAAGACAAGGCAATGCATCTTCATGGAT